>CM077152.1:72073347-72722013 GCA_039583875.1 Platanthera guangdongensis
TGCGATTATGATAGGCTATTTTTATACTATCATAATTGTAATCATGTTCTGTTATTCCTACCTCATTCTGTAGTAATTTCGCGAGAAAAGTCAAAGAATTGTTTTATCATGATTAGGAGAGCACAGATTAGGATCTTTGTTACTCCTTATATTGAGTTACCTAATTTATTACTTCATTTTTATATGCAGGGAGCGCTAACCAGTGGAACTGAAAAGTCTTGGAGCAAACAGAGGAGTTCACGGAGTCAACATGGCTGATGACAGGACGAAAAATTGGCGCACACGGGTTGACACAGGCCGTGTGCCTACCCGTGTCATATGCACCCTAGAGCTGAAGAAATTGGACGCAGGAGACAGAGACTCACACGGGTAGGACACACGCCCGTGTGCCTACCCGTGTCATATTTGAACACGGCTTCTGACCAACCCGTGTCTGAAGAACATGGCAAGACACACGGCCGTGTCCATACTCGTGTCATCTGACACGACCCACTACCAGACACGCCTGTTCGTGGGGAACCGCCTAGGAACCGTCCACACGGCCTGACACACGGCCGTGTTGGAACCTGTGACCGACCTGTTTGCAATGGGACTATATATTTCCTGTAGAAAAATTTGTGAAGAACTTTTGGATCATTCTGGGATTGGAGAACTGCTGAAGCCCGAAATAAAGCATCCAAGAGAGAAGATTGAAGGGTATTTTGAATGTATTTTATCTATTCATTAATCCCTTTTAATCTTTCCTTTCTCTTGTGATTCAACTTTGTTTATTGTTTTAATTTGCATGAACTTATATTTAAACAATTTGTTTATCATGTCTTGCATGGTTTACATCACAATTGTTGTATTTTATTCATATGTAGGCTTACAAACAAAGATCTTAATCCTTATTATGAATTTCTTATTTGTCTTACATGAATTGCAAATCTCTAGATTGAGAAATTAGATGTTTGTGATGAAATTTACATGTTCATAGTTTGGTGTGAGATCTCTTTATAATTCGAATTTCATGATCGAGAGATATTTATTTGGATAATTATAATACGAATAAATGAATTCATGATATTTTAGAGATAGGATTTCATGGGTTTATGTAATAGATAGGGTGTTTTATTCAATATAAATTTGAGTATTGTAAATTGTTCGAGAGAAAACTTACTAACTTAGACTTAGGATTTGAATTGCTCGAGAGAGAATTTGATAAATATTTACCCTTTACAATTCAACAAATTTGATAGTCTTATGCTTTCATGATTAAATAGAATTGAGTGAATGAATGAATATTTTCATGTAATTGCTCATAAGCTTTCGGATTGTTATCATGTTCAATCTCCCCAATACTGATTTATCCAATAGTCATAGTTAGGTTAGCTTAGGTTAAAAATCAATTTTACTTATAGTACGATAATAGAGTGAGGATGAGTAAGAATACTTGAAAGGACCCTGTGGAATACGACACGAGATGTAGATTTCTCCTGTGCTATGATTGATAGGTGCACTTGCCTGAATGTTAATTCAATCTACCTTATGCCCATCTACATAGTTTATACTAGAATGTATAATGAAATCGCATTGAGTTATTACTTGTTAGCAAAGAAATAATCAAGTTTTGGCACCGTTGCCGGGGACGTTTTTCAATATTTCGAAAGTCTAAATTTTATTAATCTACCGTTTTTTTTTAGTAATAAATAGTTGTAAATTAGTATTTGAATAATTATATTGCTTAATCTCTATTTTGTAGTCTGTTAGTCTATGACCAGGGGCAGAAATTCTGGGCTAGCACCATTTCATCCTGACCCAGAACAACTTATCCATAACACTAACCTAAGGGATGTGGGAATTAATACCACAGATATTTCAAACGGACTATCAGAAGAGGAGACAGTGAACCAAGGAGAGAATCATCCTGAAAACCTAAATACCATGGCCAACCAAAATGAGCAAACCATGTCTGACTTTGCTAGACCTAATCTCCAAGAACCGGGTTGAGCATCGTTAGACCACCGATAGCTACCAATAACTTTGAATTGAAGCCTAGTGTGATACAAATGGTTCAATAGTATGTCCAGTATGATGGCTTGCAAGATGAGGATCCTAACACCCACTTGGTCGGATTCCTGGAGATAATGACACATTCAAGATCAATGGTGTTTCCAACGACGCCATTCGATTTAGATTGTTTCCATTTTCTTTAAGGCATAAGCGAAGCAGTGGTTGAACTCACTACCTAGAGGGTCGATTACTACTTGGGACATGATGGTTGAGAAGTTTCTGATGAAGTATTTCCCACCTACAAAGACTGCGAAGTTATGGAATGGCATCTCTACGTACATTCAATTGGAGTCTGAGTCATTGTACGACTCACGGGAACGATTCAAGGAGTTGTTAAGGAGATGTCCCCACCATACTCTACCTTCTTGGCTTCAGATTCAGACCTTCTATAATGGTCTAAATTCGGCCACTAAACAAATGATTGATGCGGCTAGTGGAGGCACTTTGAACAACAAGACACCTGAAGCGGCTCAGCAGTTGATTGAAGATATGGCTATAAATAATTACCAATGGACTACCGTAAGACAAAATCCTAGCAAGCCCGCAGGAATTTATGAAGTAGATGCCGTCACCGTCATAGCTATTCAAGTGGAGAAGCTTCACCAAAAGATGGACAACCTTGCCTTAGCATCACCCTCCATGGCACCTCAACAATGGGACCCTTCGTGTAATGAATGCCTGGTTGCGAACCTCAGTTCAAGAGCATGTTGACTATATGGGTAACAATATTAGACCTCCTTTCAATCAAGCCAACAACCATATAGTTCTACAAATAATCCTGGATGGAGAAACCACCCCAATTTCTCTTGGGGAGGACAAGGAAATCAAGGGAAGCAACCCATGTTTGGACAACAAACACAGCCGGAACCAAGGAAGCCTACATTGGAAGATGTGCTTACCAAGTTCATGCAAACTACCGATGTAGCCTTCCGGAATCAAGAGGGTTCAATTCGGAACTTGGAGAATCAGATTGGTCACTTGCAAGGATGGTTTCTGAAAGGCAGCAAGGAACACTTTCGGGGAACACTGAGATAAATCTAAGGGAGCATGCAAATGCCATTAATTGAGGAGCCGAAAGGAGTTATAAGACCCAAGGCCTGCGAAGGAAGCACCCCAAATGGAGTCTAGCGGCGAAGGATCAAGCGAGATGAACGTACAACCGATGGAGTACCAACCAGCAATACCATACCCAACAAAGCTTAACAAGGAGCGCATGGGTGCTTAGTATGGTAAATTTTTATCTATGATTAAGCAATTACATGTTAACTTACCTTTTTGAAATTATTCAAATGCCTAAGTATGCTAAATTTCTTAAGGATTTGATTTCTAATAAAAAAAAATAGAAGAATTATCATTAGTAACATTAAGTGAAGAATGTTCTGCTATTTTGCAAAATAAATTGCCATAAAAACTTAGGATCCCGGTTCATTTTCAATTCCTTGCTTAATCGGAGATTTACAAGTCAATAAAGCTTTAGCAGATTTAGGAGCAAGTATAAATTTAATGTCTTATAAACTATATCTGAAACTAGGCTAGGTGAACTTAGCCCAACTAGAATGAGTATTCAATTAGCGGATCGACCGGTTAAGTATCCTAGAGGAATAGTAGAGGATGTATTAGTTAAGGTAGACAATTTTATATTCCTGCTGATTTTGTTATTCTAGATATGGATGAAAATATCGAAGTACCACTCATACTAGGTCGTCCATTTCTAGCTACATCTAGAGCACTTATTGATGTTTTTGACGGTAAATTAGTATTGCGAGTAGGAAAGATGAAGTCACCTTTCAAATTGGCAATATTATAAAACAATCTTTAGATAACGATGATTATTGCTATTTTCTCATGGTATTGATGACTTTATGACTTCTATAAATTCTAATTTTTATTATAAAGATCCTTAGAAATTTGCATAACTAACAGCTATATAGAAGATGATAAAAATGATGACATTGTTGAATATTTTATTTTTTCTAGATAATTGTGTTGCCATGAATAGAATAACTGAATATAGTTTAATTACTGAAGGAGATCATGATGATCTTAAATAATACTAAGAATCCACCAATAGTAGAATTAAAAAAATTACCGGATCATCTTGAGTATGATTTCTTAGGAACTAATTCTTCTTATCCAGTTATTATATCTTCTAATCTTTCAAACATTGAAAAAACTAAATTAATAACTGTATTGAAGAAATGTAAAGGTGCAATAGCATGACAAATATCTGATATAAAGGTATTAATCATAGTTTTTTTTCACTCATAAAATCCTTTTGGAAGAAAACTATAAGTCTTCTATTCAACCGCAACGTAGGCTAAATCCTAATATGAAAGAGGTAGTTAAGGCTGAGATTGTTAAGTTATTAGATGTTGGTATTATATATCCAATTTCGTATAGTTCATGAGTTAGTCCTGTCCAAGTAGTTCCTAAGAAGGGTGGCCTGACAATGGTAGCAAATGATAGAAATGAAATAATTCCAACGCAAACAGTAACAGGTTGGCGTGTTGTATAGACTATAGGAAATTAAACGATGCCACTAGGAAACCATTCCCTCTTCCTTTCATTAACCGGATATTAGAACGCTTATCAGGACATTCTTATTATTGTTTTCTAGATAGACTTTCTGGATACTTCCAAATTCTTATAGCACCAGAAGACCAAGAGAAAACAACATTTACTTGCCCATTCGGTACTTTTGCATATAGACGTATGCCTTTCGGGTTATGTAATGCACCCGCCATGTTTCAAAGGTGCATGCAAGCCATCTTTAATGAGTATGTTGAAGATATCATGGAAGTATTCATGAATGATTTTTCTGTTTTTGGCGACTCATTCTATCTATGTTTGAATAACTTAGAGAAAGTTCTTAGGAGGTGTGAGGAGACGAATTTAGTGCTTAGTTGGGAGAAGTGCCATTTCATGGTACAAGAAGGGTTAGTACTTGGCCATAAATCTCAAGCCAAGGAATCCAAGTTGATAGAGCAAAAATAGAGACCATAGAGAAATTACCACCACCAACCTCCGTTAAGGCAGTGAGAAGTTTCTTAGGACACGCGGGATTTTACCGCCGGTTTATTAAAGAATTCTCTAAAGTAGCTAAACCATTTACAAGCTTTTAGAAAAAGACACACCTTTTATTTTTGAACAAGAGTGTCTACATGCCTTTGAGTTCTTAAAAGAGAAATTAATTAATTCTCCTATTATGATTGCACCTGATTTTAGTCAACCATTTGAGATCATGTGTGACGCTAGTAGTTTTGCGGTAGGGGCTGTTTTAGGACAATGCCGAAACAAACATTTTCACCCTATATATTACGTTAGCAAAACACTTAATAATGCACAGGAGAGATATACAACTACCGAAAAAGAACTCCTAGCAGTGGTATTCGCCTTTGATAAATTTAGATCATATTTAACATTGTCCAAAGTGGTAGTTTACACGGATCACTCTGCCCTTAGATATTTGCTAGCCAAAGCGGAAGCAAAGCTCGTTTAATCCGTTGGGTTCTTCTTTGCAAGAATTTGATTTACAAATTAGGGATAAACGAGAAGCGGAAAACTTAGCGGCAGATCATCTTTCACGTTTAGAAAATCCACTACGATCAATGTTAGATGAATCTGAAATTTCTTATACATTTCCTGAGGAATCACTATTTGCCATATCTACAAATGTACATCTTGATTATCCATGGTTTGCAGATTATGCGAACTATCTTGTGGCTAAGATCCTTCCAAATGACTTTTCATATCAGCAGAAAAAGAAATTTTTCTCTGATTTGAAATATTACTTTTGGGAGGACCCCTTTCTTTTCGGATATGTGCAGATTCTGTTATACGAAGGTGTGTATCAGCGGAGGAGGGTTGGAAGATTTTGGAGCAGTGTCATTCAGGCCCTGCTGGTGGTCACTATGGAGCGAATCGCTCTGCTAAAAAGGTTCTTGATTTCGGTTTTTATTGTCTCCTTCTATTCAGGGATGCCCAAAGGTATGTGCTTTCATGCGATTCTTGTCAAATGCAGGTAATATTTCTAAATTACATGAAATGCCACAAAAATTTATTCTTGAATGTGAAGTATTTGATGTGTGGGGTATTGATTTTTGGGCCCATTCCAGTTTTCTTTGGGAATAAATATATTTTAGTAGCTGTAGATTATGTATCGAAGTAGGTTGAAGCACAAGCTTTGCCTACTAATGATAGTAGGGTAGTAATCCGATTTTTAAAATCCTTATTTGCACAATTTGGTACACCACGTGCACTTATTAGCGATAGGGGTTCACATTTCTGTAATTTATAGCTAAATAAAGTATCAAAAAATATGGAGTTACACATAGGATAGCCACTCCTTATCATCTGCAAACTAGTGGTCAAGTTGAAGTTTCCAATAGAGAACTTAAGAGGGTCCTAGAAAAATCTGTAGGAGGGAATAGGAAACAATGGTCTAGGAAACTTAACGATTGTTTGTGAGCTTATAGGACCGCCTTCAAAACACCTATAGGGACCACCCCCTTTAGATTAGTCTATGGTAAATCTTGTCACCTACCTATAGAATTAGAGCATAAGTCGTATTGGGCAATACTTTCTTTGAATTTTGACAATAATTCTGTAGGGTAAAAACGGAAGCTTCAACTTAACGAATTAGATGAGTGGAAACTATGGCCTATAAGAACTCCAAGATTTTTAAGGAGACGACAAAGCTATTTCATGACCGTCACCTTCGCAAACCCAAGACATTCCAAAAAGTGACCAAGTACTCCTTTTTAATTCCAGACAGCGTTTATCCCCTGGGAAATTAAGGTCTAAGTGTCTCAGGACCCTTTAAGGTTAAAGAAGTCTTTCCCTACGGCACAGTCGAGCTAACTCATCCTGAAAACGGAGATTTTAAGGTTAATGGACACCAACATAAGCCTTATTATGGTGAACTTCCTAGAGACTTCACTCGTCTAGAGACCTGCCTCCGTCTAGATTAGATTTATGTTAAAGTAATAACTATAGAAAGTATTTCTTATTTATAAAAAATTTTAGTATATAACTCTAATAAAACTTAATGAAAAAAAAATTTAATGAAAAAAAATCCTTTAAAAAAAATTTTTTTTTTAGGAGGACCGTAATTTTGGAGGAGCACACGCACCACACGCCGTGGGGTTGCCGTGTACCCGACACAGCCTCAGGCCCAGCCGTGTGAATTAATTCGCAAACAACAATTTCTTCCCGAGCACAACACGGGTTCTCACCAACCCGTGTGTCTAGCCGTGTCTTTCGCTCGACGATCGTTGAGACCGCTGTGTCGAGACATCTGACACGCCCGTGTCGGCTGACACATGTTGTGTCGCCTACCTACCCGTGTTGATATGCCGTGCCAGCTCAGACACGGGTCAACACACGGCAGTGTGGTTGACCGTGTTCACCTGACAAGATAGATTCCCGTGACGTTGACCACACGGACCTGAGGCAACCCGTGTTCCACGAGGCCTCGGATTCCCTAACACGGGTGCACACACACGGCCGTGTGCGCACCCGGGTTCAACTCCAACACACGATTCAAGGCAACCCGTGTTCCATGAGGCTGCGGTTTCCCCTAACACGGGTTCACACACGGCCGTGTGCGAACCCGTGTTCAACTTCTATAAATAGGGCCATGTCTTTTTTTTTTTGCTTTCTTCACTTCCTCCCAGCTTCCTTGCCTTCATACACGGTCTGAGCCCAACTTTGAGCAGCTTTGGTCTTCAAACTTCCGTGGATTCGCCCTCTACTTTCATTTCTTCCTCCTAGATCATGTCGTCCGGAAGAAATCAAGGCGGTCGACATCGCCGACCGGACCTGCAAGTATCAACGGAGAGGCGTGATGCCGCTGCTCCGCTAGTATTCACCGACCCATCGCACACCGCCCGCTTCAACCGCCTGCAATCAAAGAAATTTCAAGATATTCGCACGATTGATTGGAGCGTGCTTGAAGAAATAAATTTAGCTGGGGATGTCAGGGCATTAATATCTGTAACGGGTTGGGAGCAATTTTTCGCCATAGAGGAGTTAGGATTTAGGGAACTCACGTTAGAGTTCCTGTCCTCGTTTTATTACAACTTTTGGCCTAACTTCATTGATGCGACGCACGCGCCCGAGGGAATAATTTCGTTTCGAGTGGGCGGCACTTTTTATACACTCACCATGCTCCAGTTCACCCAGTACTTAGGGGTGTATGAGGATTCATTCTTCTTTAGTGCTGCCTACCCCGAACTCCACTTCGACCTCCCCAATCGCAATATTGCCGGCGGTATCTGGCGCCAGCTCTCTTTTGACACTAGCACCTATGAGGCCAAGCGCTCTAAGGCCTCTAAGTTGGTTTCACCCGCCCTCCATTACATTCACCGTCTCCTTAGCCACACATTGAGCGGCCTGGGCGAAAGCTCTGGTGTTGTCAGTCGACAGGACCTACAATACCTCTACAGCATGTCTTCACGTTATCCTCTGCATCTCGGTTTCCTTCTAGCCCAGTTTATTCTCCATTAGGCCGACACCCCACGCATAGGGTATATTTGTGTAGCACCCTACATCACTCGCCTGGTGAAGAACATGGGCATATTCACAGCCCTCCCCCAGATGACAGTGGTCGCGAAGACCGTGCCCATCACGATGGCCTGTCTTTGCTCCCTCCGCCTCGTCACCACCTGTCAGGGCCGGGGAGGCATCACATATGCTATTGCTAGGCGTGGGCCGCAAGTGTAGGATGATAGTGATGACGAGGTGGATCCTGACCTCGATGTGTCGTTGGTACCTCCGCCCCATTCCACTTATAATCATGGTGAGTCTTCTACTGCACCCCCTCCACCTCATTCACGGTACTCGCGGGAGTTTTGACAGTTCTTCGACACCGAGCTCTCGCCGTGCCTACATCATATTAAGGAGTCGCAGCAGCGGACCGAGGCCCCCCTCATCCAGATCAGAGACCACTTGGGGATCGCCCCTAGAGAGCCGGCAGCTCCTGGCGAGCCACATTTCCCAAACGACCAGCCGCCTTACTTTTGACATGTATCTGTGTATTGTAGTATTTCTTTATTTCTATTGATGTATTTCAGTTATTATATATGATTTCATGTCCTCTCCTGGTTCCTTCATGTACTCTTCTATTTGATGATATCAATTTCTTTTTATTATTCTTAGTGAAATAACTATTTCAGCACTTTACATTGCAATGAGTACATTGCAAATTCTATGTCTGGGGGTGGATGTTCTTTCTTCCATTTTATAATTTTTGTGATGGACATGTTTACAATTGATAATAATTTTGCTATCATAACACTCAAGTTAGCGATACCCCTTAAGAAAAAAAAGAAAAAAAATTCATTGAGTTTGCTACTCTTTTAAGCTCTCATTAATTAATTCATTTGGGATTATAACTATCTAATTTAACTTCGCACGCTGATTAAAATGAATTGATGTAGACTCATAGAGCGTTCAACTTTGTTGATTCGTAATTAAGCATAGAAATTCATTAGCTTAATTTTCCCTATATAATTTACTTTTAAGATTAATCCTCTATATTATTAATTATCAATCACTCAATTTTAGAAAATATACTTATCTATAATAATGTGAGTCGATGAGTGTAACATTCTTTATAATTTGGTATTAGGGAATCAAATTGAAATGAATTCTCTATTGATGTCCAGAACTTATCCTCTAGCGATTCTCAAAACAGTATATAGGTTAATTAGTAAGGGCGGAAATGACTTAGGCCCCCTATTGGATAGCTTGAGCCTTGTTAACCCAAAACCTTTAACATGATACCCTTGCACACCCAATTTGAACCTAATCCCCATCCTTTTGATGCTCTACCACTAAAATTCACCACGGCCAAATCCTTACCTATTATCATACCTATCATTGAGACCTTCATGGAATGAGTTTGTTCATAGTGATATGTGGCCTGAGTGCGTGTATATTTGCACCCACTTGGAATGATCCCTACTATGAATCCAAAGCCTAAAAGAAAAGAGAAGACATAGTGATATGTGGCCTGAGTGTGTGTATATTTGCACCCACTCGGAATGATCCCTACTATAGTCCCTTGGTTAAGTATAATAAAAGTTTGGAGTATCTTTCAAAATAAAAAAATATGGGAAGTAGGCAAATTGCAAAAGTCTGGGGGTGCTTTTATAACACCGATGTATGTTAAGGTATATACCAACAAAAGGCTCAATCGTGATTTAGGTGTGGAAAACCCATCGCATTTATCCTTGATTACCTCGCCTATAATCTTCTATCCTAAGCCAAAAAGGCTACACCATCATACAAGTCCTAAGGATCCGACCTTACTGAGTCTAACTAACTGCCGTGGAGAGGATGTAAAAAGGGTAAGCTCGTGACCATCAATATGGGTACTTATACGTTTTGAAATACTAATACGTATCTTAAAGAGATTGTTATTTTCTCCTCATATTTGTTATAGATGACTATACTCTTATTTCTAAAAATGAGTGAGAGATAGTTAACAGATATACTGGAAGAATTTTAAGACTACGTTATATTTAGAAAAGTCTGCTAAACTATTTCTTATGTGATTACATCATCAAAGTTCTCTTAAATTCATAGCAACCAGTATGCGAAGGCAAAATTATTTAATGGTAACCCAAGTGTTTGAATTAGTTTGCTTAGGGACAAGCAAACATCTAAGTCTGGTGGTATTTGATGAGTGTGATTATCATAGGCTTTTTACTATCATAATTGTAATAATGTCTGCTATTCCTACATCATTATGTAGTAATTTCGCGAGAAAAGTCAAAAAATTGTTTTATCATGATTAGGAGAGCACAGTTAGGATCTTTGTTACTCATTATATTGAGTTACCTAATTTATTACTCCATTTTTATATGCAGGTAGCGCTGACCAGTGGAACTAAAAGTCTTGGATCAAACAGAGGAGTTCACGGAGTCAACATGGTTGATGACAGGACGAAAATTTGGCGCATACGGGTTGACATACGGCCGTGTGCCTACCCGTGTCATATGCACCCTGGAGCTGAAGAAATTGGACGCAGGAGACAGAGACTCACACAGGTAGGACACACGCCCGTGTGCCTACCCGTGTCATATTTGAACACAGCTGCCGACCAACCCTTGTTTGAAGAACACGACACGACACACGGGCGTGTCCATACCCGTGTCAACTGACACTGCCCACTACCAGACATGCCTGTTCGTGGGGAATCGCTTAAGAACCGTCCACATGGCCTGACACACGGCCGTGTTGGAACCCGTGTCCGACCTGTTTGCAAAGGGACTATATATTTCCTGTAGAAAAATTTGTGAAGAACTTTTGGATCATTCTGGGATTGGAGGACTGCTGAAGCCCGAAGTGGAGCATCCAAGAGAAGGAAGATTGAAGGGTATTTTGTATGTATTTTTATCCATTCATTAATCCCTTTTAATCTTTCCTTTCTCTTGGTGATTCAACTTTGTTTACTGTTTTAATTTGCATGAACTTATATTTGAACAATTTGTTAATCATGTCTTGCATGGTTTACATCACAATTGTTGTATTTTATTCGTATGTAGGCTTACAAACAAAGATCTTAATCCGAATTATGAATTTCTTATTTGTCTTACATGAATTGCAAATCTCTAGATTGAGAAATTAGATGTTTATGATGAAATTTACATGTTCATAGTTTGGTGTGAGATCTCTTTATAATTCGAATTTCATGATCGAGAGATATGTTATTTGGATAATTATAATACGAATAAATGAATTCATGATATTTTAGAGATAGGATTTCATGGGTTTATGTAATAGATAGGGTGTTTTATTCAACACATATTTGAGTATTGTAAATTTTCGAGAGAAAACTTACTAACTTAGATTTAGGATTTGAATTGCTCGAGAGAGAATTTGATAAATATTTACCCTTTATAATTCAAAAAATTTGATAGTCTTATGCTTTCATGATTAAATAGAATTGAGTGAATGAATGAATATTTTCATGTAATTGCTCATAAGCTTTCAGATTGTTATCATGTTCAATCTCCCAATACTGATTTATCTAATAGTCATAGTTAGGTTAGCTTAGGTTAAAAATCAATTTTACTTATAGGTATGATAATAGAGTGAGGATGAGTAAGAATACTTGAAAGGGCCCTGTGGAATACGACACGAGATGTAGATTTCTCCTGTGCTATGATTGATAGTTGCACTTGCCTGAATGTTAGTTCAATCTAGCTTATGCCCATCTACATAGTTATACTAGAAGGTAGAATGAAATCGCATTGAGTTATTACTTGTTAGCAAAGAAATCATCAGAAAGCATGAGGACCAAGTCCAACTATTTACTTGTCACGGAAGGAGCCCCGGGAAATGAGCACCGAGGACCAAGCCCAATCGCCTAAGGTCTAACTGTCAACTCCTGTCGGTGTGATGACTGGCGAGCCCGTAGACCTACCACACTATCCTTAAACTAGGATTACGACACCGCATGTCGACTCACACCGCATGCAAATCCATATCAACGTGGCATGAAAGGAGCCTCTGAGAAAGCATGAGGACCAAGACCAACCGTCCACTTGGTATGGAAGGAGCCCCAGGAAATGAGCACCGAGGATCAAACCCAACCGTCCATTTATAACTCATCTCAACACTAACCAACTCAGTGTGGTCAACACTCGTACTTACACCCTTCCACAATGCTACTCGAAGGGAGACTCCACTCTAAGCATTGGACTACTAAATTCATTCAGTTAAACAATCATCCACATGACCATAGATTATCATCCTACGTATCATTTCGAAATGATTTCAACACATTATTATCATGATGCGCATTTCTATTGGTTTACTAATTTCAATCAAATCATTTCGTTTAAGTATGCTTCGCTTCACAAATCAATTTCATGGAATCCAATTATTAAGCTTCATCAATCATAGAACTATGATGGTTAACATAAAAGAGTTCACCCAATCTCAAGTTAATTTACTACATTGTCCCCACCGAGTACAAACCCGACTCTAATCCAACCAAGAATTTTAAGTACAGAATAAATCTGGACAGCATCTTCAATCGGATATTCCCGGAGCTATATGAATCCAGTGAAGGCGTTTAACCACGCGATGGAAAGGTCTTTCCATGGTTACAACTTTCATGTTCAGACCACAACCCATATTCAACAGCATCACACTTGAAATCGGTTTTGAAGTCTGCTGCATACAAAACATAATTTCTGCATGCAGTGTTTGTCAGACGTCAAATTCGTTCTGACTTTCCTATGGATACACACTTCGCCTGAAGTCATGAAACTACTCGTCGGAAAGGTATTTTCAAGGACTTCAACTTTCATGTTTAGTCAAAAGCCCAGTTCTGGACATATCATACCTGAAAATGGCCCGGAGGATAGCTACGTGCGGAACACAGATTCTGCGCGCATCTTAAGGCCGAATGAATGACATCGGTTCATTTCCTCCTCAAGCCGATCTTCCCCAAATCACACCAGAAATTTCACCTCCCTTATTCACCCTCATAAGGCCATTACTCTTCACGAAACCATCCCCCATCTTCACTTAGAAGAATGGAGAGGTTGAAGACACCACTATTCCTAGAGCACAAGCCCTAGAACGGCCTCTTCCTAGAGAAATCATCTTCTCACAAGTCTAAAGTCTTTTGAGTCGACATCTCACCTAGATATATCTACAGATCTAGCACCAAGGGAGAGGGGAGGAAGCTCACCTCTTTTCCGGCATTTCACCCATTTCCGGCCATGGATCTTGTAACTCTTTGCAGCGGAATCATCTTCTCCGCGGCAGCGGCGGTTCTTCTCCTCTCGGACTTGCTCCAGCTGTTTCTCCCTCTCTATAGCAGTTTCTCCTGGAATAAGGGTTGGAATGAGGAGTGAAAAACGGCTAGGGTTTTCACATCCCTTATATGTGAAAAGTGACACGGGTAGGAACACGCCCGTGTCCTTACCCGTGTCCTGCTCGGGCGAAGCATTACAGGCAGTTACCTGACGTTACGATACACAAACACCGGTAGGGACACGCCTGTGTCCCTACCCGTGTACACATGGTATGGTCGTGTTCTCTGGCCGTATCGTCCTCTGGACATGCCTCGTCGAGCTCAACACGACACACACGGGTAGGGACACGCCTGTGTCTCTACCCGTGCCCTTCTCGGGGAACACTCGTCGATCTCAACTCGACGCACACGGGTAGGGAAATGCCTGTGTCTCTACCCGTGTCATCTTCATACGGGTAGTGACACGCCCGTGTCGATGCCCGTGTCCTTCTCTGGACATACTCAAGTCGTCGACTCGAGAACTGGCCTCTCCCACACGGGTAGGGACACGCCCGTGTCTCTACCTGTGTTTTATTCTATACTGATTTCTCCTCCCATTTACAAGTGCAGCTCTGCTGCCAGCACTTCTCTGAGCCCAAGTCAGCTCTCCCCACTCAAAAACGCACACGAGGGGCCTAGTGCGAATCGGGACGTTAAAGGCCGGGTGCAGGGCTCTTCTCTGGTGGTGGTCCGGAGACTTCTCGCTGTCGGTCGCCCCTGTTACTCGAGAAATCCTTTCGACGTTCCTCGAACACCGTTCGTCGTTCGTCGAACACCGTTCGACATTCGTCGAAATAATACAGCACCACGCTCGTTGAATTTCCCAAAATCTGTTTGACGTAGGTCGAACTCTGTTCGTAGTTTTCCGAAAGTATACAGCTCCACATTCATTGAACTCCATCTGATGTTCATCGCACTCCATCTGACATTCATCGCACTCAATCTGATGTTTAGCCTGTTACTTCTGCTCCTTTTGGGGTGTTACACGTCACTGAGTAAAATACAGAGAAGGCTCTGTTTTCTTGGGTGCCGCCAGAGCGACGTTTTCCGGCGGCAGCCCAGCCTTCCACCACTGGGGTATACTATCCCCGATGGTTTAGCTCTTCTCCTGTGTCACCCCCAGCACTGTGAGGGCCAGCTTGCTGCGGCCAACACACGGCCTAGAGCTTGGCTCGGGTGGCGCCGGTGGCGCTCCGTCCGTCGGGAGGCGCATGCACCATGTCTAAAAGATGAGGAAGGATGAGAACACAGCTTCTACCTGTGTAGGATGATCTTGGGAGGAGCCGGCCTGGTAGGCCATGCCAGGTGGCGGAGGAGCTTGGCTCAAGTTGAAGCTTTCCGATGAGCTAGGGTTCCGTTGAGGGCTCCCATGGCTCGGGTTGGTGTGTGTGTGAAGGGGAGGAGGACTGTCATGGACCTTTATTGGTTGGGTGTGGGTTCCCTTCCTCCCCACCGGTGGTGTAGGATTAACCCGATAGAGAGAGATAGACTTCTCTCCTCCCCTCCACTTCCACTGTCCAGGTGTCACCACCAGGAGGGGTGTGGGTCCACCAGGTGGCTGCCATCTGAGGGAGAAAGGAAATGGCAGGCTT
The DNA here is from genome assembly GCA_039583875.1 of Platanthera guangdongensis. Classification (NCBI taxonomy): domain Eukaryota; kingdom Viridiplantae; phylum Streptophyta; class Magnoliopsida; order Asparagales; family Orchidaceae; genus Platanthera; species Platanthera guangdongensis. Next base: position 72,088,807 of record CM077152.1, read on the forward strand.
GGGCTTGGAGTGAGGAAGAGGAGAGGGAATGGAGGTAGTGGGTTTTCCTTGGTCCATGGCCCACTTAATTTTCTTGTATGGGCTGGATTTGATGGGCCAAGAGTAGGGATGATGAGACCTTATTAAGTCATGAAGAGGAGTGAGCTCTTCTTTGAGGGAGAAATTTTTTTTTAAAAAAAAGACTTTAAGGGTGTTTTGGCCAAAGTCAACCCTAGGGTCAGTACCCCATGCTGGTCAAAGTCAAAGTGGGTCCAAGACATCAGGAGTCAGTCAATGTTGGGTTGTTGCTTCATAATTGCTGCGTTCACGCTTTGCGGTGCACGAATATGCTTGATTTGACCATGGGATGACTACTCATGTTGGAAATTGACCGGGATGAACTTAGTTGACTTTATATTGACCAGACGAGTCTACAGCCACTGACTGGGGTTGAATTGGAGTTTGTTTAGTAAACGTCCAAAATTTACACGTCGCGGCGCTTTAAATTGGTCATAATGCCTACAATCATCGTTAGACTTCGGATTGTGATGAAACGAGATCCGACATGTTTGTATTGTCTATACGAGGCCATAGGAACTGACAGAAATCAAATTGGAGTTCTCTAGATTGATATTCAAAATTTTGTCTTCGCAACATTTTACTAGGAATGGTCATATCCACCGTATGATCCCGGGGTCCAACGGAACGAGCTCTGATGCATTCGTATTAATTATATGATGTCATAGGAACATACAGAACTTAAATCAGAGTATTCTAGCTCCACTTCTTGCTTAGGGTTACCTTCTAACAGGTCTTGGGTAGGATTCGGGTCACTTTTATTGGGTCTACTAGGGCTCTGGTGGCCCAATAAAAGTTGTGATGTTACACTATCTATTGTCTCAAGCAAAGCCCAAGTGCTTGGTTTGGCAATTTCAATGAAGTTATTTCTTTTATTAGATTTGTTCGGAGTTTTGCATATCATTCTATGTTCATTCACAAAACCTTTGTTGGCCTTATTGTTCTTGCAGTATACGTGTATGACATTCTTCTTATAGGGGATGATAGAAACGATATTGATATGACAAAGAAACATTTGCTTCAGCATTTTGTCACAAAGTATATGTGGTCTACTAAATACTTTCTGGGGATTGAGATATCTTGAAAACCTGGTTCTATTATTCTTTCATAATGGAAGTATGCCTTAGATATCTTGAAAGATATAAGTCTTCTTGGGGCTAAATATGCTCGGACTGTTATGGCTGTTGGAGATGACAAATGCTGGAGTGAGAATTCTCCTATTCTTGAAGATGTCACAAGTTGCAGATGTCTTGTGGGTAAACTCATTCATCTGACAATCACAAGACCTGATATTTGTTATGTAGTAGGGAAAGTGAGCTAATATATGCAAGCCCCCAAAGAATTTCATTTGCAAAATGCTCTAAAGATCATAGAGTATGTTTAAGGTGCATCGGGAAAAGAACACTTGTTTCAGAAAAGGGGACATTTGAAGGTTGAGGCGTATTCTAATGTTATCTATGCATATGACAAGGAAGATAGGAAGTCTACATCTAGTTTTGCACTTTTGTTGGAGATAACCTAGTCAGCTAGAAGAGTAAGAAACAGGCTATAGTTGCACGGTCAAATGCAGAAGCAGAATATAGAAGCATGACACAAATAGCTTGCGAGTTGAAGTGGCTACGAAAACAATTGCTTGATCTGGGAGAGTTGTATGATTATCCCCTACCTATGTTCAGTGACAATAAGGTGGTCATATATATTTCAAGGAATCCAGTCTTTAATGAGAGTATGAAGCATATCGATGTGGATTGTCACATCATTAGAGAGGAGATTTTGAAGAATAAAATCTGCACACCGTTTATTACCTCAAAGAGAGAACTAGTTGATTTCTGCAACCACCCTGTCACTCCTTTTGGGGAGGTTTGTAGCAAGCTGGGCATGGTGGATATATATGCTCCAGCTTAAGGGGGAGTGTTGAAGCTTGAGGAGACTGAGAAATATCTATTCGCAACCGTCAACTTGTCTCCCCAGTCTGGCAGGTTTGGCTCAGTGGTCTGCTAGTCTTCTTGTTCTAGCAGTTTGGCTCAGCAGACTGATGATTAGCCAAAATAGCGATCAGGAGGTTAGCTGCAGCAGTGGTCTGCTAGTTAGCCGCAGCAGCAGTATGTTTGTTAACCGGGCCAATGGTTTGTTGTCAAGCCGCAACTGTAGTCTGGAGGTTAGCTGCAGCAGCGATCTGGTGGTTAGCCGCAATAGTGATTTGTTGGTTAGCTGCAGCAGCGATCTTTTGGCAAGCTGCAACTGCGGTCTTGAGGTTAGCTGCAGTAGTACTCTGGTGTTAGCTGCAGTAGCAGTCTGGTGTTTGCCGTAGCAGCGATCTGGGAGTTAACCGCAACTGCGGTCTAGATGTTACCCAGCGCTAGAGTTCAGAGGCTTCACTAGTTATGTATTCTATATAGCATGGCGGTTTGACACGCCTAGCCACGCAGCTTGTATTTTGTCTCATATCTCCTGTTGTATTCTCTCTCCTCCCCTATTTTCTATAAATAAGGTGGCATACTAATGTATTGTTTATCATTTTGGAGCAATAAAATTTGACTTTATTTAGCTCTTTTTCACATGCAGAAAGGAGACTTTGGTATTTGGAAGAAAGGGTCAGGCTGTTCATGGAAGCTTCAGACCCCAGGATCTTCATCACAATTCAGGAAGGACCCTTCATCCCTATGAAGATTTCTATCCTAGTTGCTATTGTCCAAACCCCAAAGAAGTAAACTGAGATGAGCAAGGATGAGGTCATACTGGCAACCATGGACAAGAGGGCACAGAATATCATTGTGAATGCTAAAAATGATTCCACATTACAGATTCTTATCCACTACAAGACGTTTAAGGAAATGTAGGACACCCTTATTGTCTACATGGATGGAACTAAAGAAGTTAGGGATGACAGGAAATCCCTACTCAATCAGGAATATGAAGCTTTTCGGCAAAGTAGCAGAGACAACATAGTTGATTGCTATCAAAATTTTTTCAGTGTGTTCAATGAGCTGAGGACATATGGGAGGGTCTCCAGCAATTATGGGCTGAATGATAAGTTCCTAAGATCTATAACCAGAGACTAGGACACAAAGATCTGTGTAATCATAGAAGTGGCTAAGAATGCTGAAACTCCTCCTCACACTTTGTTTGGAAAGCTGTTTTCAAATAAAATGCAGCTATCTGCCAGGAAGGAGGAGACCACCAACAGGTCCTATGCCATGGCGAGGACTGTGGTCTTAAAGGTTGAGAGCTCTAAGAACAGTAAGGAAAGGATTTCCTTACACCCATGGAGGCTTGTTGATTCAAAAAGCTCTGAGTCCAGCTTATCTGACATTAATATGATAGATTTAGAGTTTGCTGCCTTCTTTAGGCAATTCTAGAAGATGACGAAGAGGAGGCAGTGGTAGAACAATCCTTACACCTCCTCACAATACAAAAAGTATCACAACAAATCTGGGAAGGAGCTCTACAATGGTGACAGGTATGATTGTAAACCAAGTAAACAAATTTCTTCTAAATTTTTTTGATATTGTTGTAGCATGCCTGGGCATGTCATTGCTGATTGCCTGGTCAAGAGAAAAGAGATAGGTGAGAAGAAGCATCGCCACCACAAGTGCAAGAAGGAAAATACCTTCATTGCCAAGAATGCAAAGAGCTGGAGTCAAACTGACTCAGCATCTTCTGACTCTGAAGAAGAAGATGAAGCCTATATAGGGCTGTTTGCTGCTACTGCTGAAGAAGATGAGGTCTATCCAGTTGCAAGGATAGGAATCAGGGCCACTTTGTCATACTCAGATAGTGACAATGAGGTGGATGAAGATGATAATTGGTGTTATGGACTTATGGCCGTGACAGATGGTGAATCTAGCTAGGATCAGTCTGATCAACATGAGGTACAAATTATTTCCCTCTCCTCCTCTGAATCTGATTATGATACCAGTTCCAATTCTGATACACCTTCATCCTATGATGAATATGGCTCGAAATCTGAGGAAGATGTCAATCAATTAATTGACAAGTACGGGTTAATCTTTGAAGCTCTGAGGATGACCAAGTTGCTTGTCAAAAGAAAAGCCAAGGAGATTGTTTCCCCACACCTAGGTGCTTCTCTATAGTCTGAATCATTACCCTTGCTTGATCAGATGAGGAGGGAATTCAGCCAACTGAAGACTATCTCAATCAACCAAATTGTGACCATCAGTCAAAAGAATAAGATCCTTAAGGATCTTGAAGGTAAACTCCTCAAAGTGAGTGGGCTAGTGGCTCAATACTCCAAACCTAAATCTGTATTGCCACTCATTGATACCTTCATCACCCAAACTGATAAAAAGAGGCTAGGGTACATTGAGAGGAATACTAGAAGAAGGAGTAGGAGTAAGGGCAAGGCTACAATTTAGCCTAATATCTCTTTTGAGAAAGTTCTGTTTCCATCCAACAAGATTGACCAAGAAAGTATATATGGTCATTGGTTGAATGGAAGATCCTGTAGTGTGAAAACAAATGCCTACAGTTATAGTGAAAGAAAGGGTAGGTGCATGAGTGCCTTTAAGGATCCCCATGAGAAAATACAAATGAACCATCATGGAACATTTGTGTTTGGATCCCCATCCCCCACGCTCAAGGAAAAGGCAGTGGCCTCAACACTCAAGGAGAAGGCTCCTCCAACAACAGCTCAAACCAAAGGTAAGTCAGTCAGTGAACCTGACTTGGCCATCTCTGATGCAATCAACAACTTGTCCAATGCAAAGAAGACTGTTGTTGGGGGTACTTAGAGTAAACCAAGCACATCTACTGACAGAATCACTTTCAGTCAGATTGTTGCTGATAGAAATATGAAAAAGGTTGTTGTTATCCCTTCTGAACAGTCAGATGTTGACAACTTGCAATATACAAGGGCTGTTCAGAAGAGGAGATACAATATCCATGAATGTTAGTGTTGTGGTAAAGTGGGACACTTTGCCATAGATTTTTGGCACCACTCCAGTGTGCCAAGGGTAAGGGCAAGTCTTCCTGTGAGAAGTGTTGCAGGCAGAATTATTTATTTTCAGACTAACAAGAACCAAGGACCCAAACTCTTTTGGGGTCCTAAGGTAAACTAAATTATGATTGGAGGATATTCCAAGTACCCATGCACCAATATGGTACTTAGATAGTGGATGTTCCAGGAATATGACTGTAATAAGGTGCCATCTGAAGGAATACACTCCTGTGAAGAATAGACCTAAGGTGATCTTTGGAGGTTCAGATAGTGGAGTCACCAAGGGTTATGGTATGATCACAAATGGCATAGTCTAAATCTCAAAAGTAGCTTATGTGGAAGGGTTGCAACTCAACTTTATAAGCATTAGCCAACTGTCTGATTTTAGCTGTCACCGTATTCCATAAGGATGAGTGTCTGATCAAAAGGTCAAGTGACTAAGATGTCTTGTTGACAGCCACTAAGAGTGGAAATATTTATTGTTTAAACTTTTTATGTTTAAGTTCCGACACTCTAGTGTGTCCAGTTTCTAATGAGAAAGTCTCTTACTATGTCCAATGGCACATGAGACTTGCCCACTTGAACTGCAAGACCATTAACAAGTTCTTCATTGAAGAGATAGTCAGAAATGGACCTAATATAAGATGCACCAAGGAGGCATTTGCTTTGTATGTCAATAGGGCAAGAAGACTAAAGTATCCTTTAAGAGCATTGGGACCAAGGGTTCTGTGAGGTGTTTGTACCACCAGCAAATGGACTTGTTTGGTACTATGAAAGTTCATAGCCTAGATTGGAAAGTCTATGCACTAGTCATAGTTGATGACTATTCCAGATTTGCTTGGGTTTTCTTTCCAAGAAAAAGTATGTAACCCTAGACATCTTTATTACCTTTGTTAGGCAAGTTCAGTGTCATTACCCATCTAATAACAACCATCAGAGTGCGCTACTAGCGGGTCGTGATGCCACAAACATGCAAAGGAAAAACCCATGTCTGTTAGGCGGGATCAAATTTGAATTATAGTTTTCATAAAAATAATAATAATAATTAACTTTGAAGAAATGGAAAGAAAAAAATCCATTTGTTTTATTTTATGTCTGGAATTTTAAACGAGATAGTGAAACACATGCACTTTAATAAAATCTCTTGATACACACACCACACTGATACACAAGTAAATACAGTGACTAAAGAAGTGAACAACATTAATTAAATATTGAATTGCAATAATGAAAGCCTAGGAGTTGTTCATGAAACAGAAGAAAATGCTTGGTACAACTAATATGTGATAGCAAAATCGCACAGTAAAGGAAACATATACATAAAACCTGGCTACAACACATCAAAACAAATTGAACCACCAGGAAATACAGGGTCTCAGCACTGAACAGCTAAGGAAGGAGTCGGCGCAGTCACAGAACCTAAGGCGAATCCAAAAAATTTGAAAATTCATCATAACTTAGGATATAACCATTAAACGGGTTAATTAATCATAACATAAGAAGAAATAAACAAACATATTTGAGTGTCATTTTATCAGTTAGTAAAGCTAGTAAACATGCAAGCAAACAGAGTCAACAGTAATTCCTGAAATTTATCATCCTACTCCGGTGTTTAGCATAAGGTTGTTCAGGTAGTGTTGTAAGCCGTAATCGATGAAGTGTTGTAGGTATTCTAGCGGATGCACATGGCTCACACTCAAATCCGCGTGCAAGTCTTATTGTAAATGTAATCCTACTTGTCGTGACCATGCCAACATATAGTGCCCTGGTTTGACGCTACATTTCAAGGATTACCTATAACCCATAATTGTTTAAATATCTCATGTTTTTATGACATGCTGTCATATTATATCTTTTCAAAAAATAATATCGGTTCAGGTGTTATCAATTAAAATGTGTGATTGCACAAAAAACAAGTAAAATGATTAAATCCAAAGTTTGCAAGTGAGATGGGATTTTCTACTTGCCTTCAGGAGAAAATGAAACTGTGGGTGACAATAAGGCGCCGCAAAACATGCCAAAGAGTCTAACTGAACCAGTTCAAGACAACAAAAAACAAAGAAACATTCGCCTAAACGAGGTTTCTATGCTCGGACATGCATTGCAAATCGTACAACACATCAGAAGAGGTGTTAGAAAATTTTACCTCCCTCAAGTATGACGGGAGAGGGAACTACCACGAGCAAAGCAAGGTTTTGGCAGTGCTTAGGCTCAGAAAACCCTAGATTGGAGAACGCTTGGAGTGATTACACCACTAGATCTGAAGAGCGGCACCAAAAACACAAGCAAGAATTGATGTTAGACAGATACGCGACAAGCGCATAATGGATCAACGTAATTCCGTCAATCGGAGGGCAAAAATTCTACAACAAAAGAAAGGGCAAAAATCCGAAAAACCCAAGGAGACACTACATGCGCTCAAAGATCCACATAGAGAAGTTTTGAGCGAAAACCCTTGGAGATCCACCGGCCGGCGGAGAGGAAAGGGGGTGTTGGAACCAGCTTTCTGGTCCCGCCTAGAGTTCGGACCTGAGGTTGCAGTCCACACCTACTCCTCTTGAACCACCCTCCCGATGAGAGTCACAGGCCTAGAAACAGACTGAGGGGTCTCATCTCGGAGGTCCCACCTCTTACCCGGATGCATTGCCAAATCATAATCATTTCAATCTAGCAAATCTACCAATCACAATCACATCACAAACGTCGGTATCCACCAGACGCTCCGTACACTCAGGGCACCTTACGGTGTACCGGACTTCGTGGCAACACCACTGATTAGAGGTTATTAACATGTTGGCTGGCCGGTCCTAGTCCACCAGTGCGCAGACCGGCGACATTCTGCCCAGAACACTCAGAGGTGAGAACCTCACGGCAAAGTTGAGCATTAACAAATCGATCCACCATTACAGTGCAGCAAGTAGGGTCTGCCTCACTTCCTCCCACACCTTACCATATCGACCTCCCGTAACCAGGGCAGGTCAGCCTTTCCTGTTGCCAAAACCGTCAGTAGCGCAGTACTAGACGCGGGACGGCCTTCCCTTCTGATTACTACAGATTTTTGCTCTCTCATAGCCATTAGCGCTCATAGCGCTCACACCACAAGGAGCTTACACAAAGCACCCCAAATCCATCCAACCATTCATTCAAACATTCATACACACCATCCAGAATTATAAAGCATGCACAGTTATCAAATTCACTGAGTCTTCTCCGGTTTACCCATAATCATCACCAATCCAGACTATCCGTCAAGATGGGCTTCACACCGCATGCCTATGCCGTTCTCCACACTTCCGGCTCTAGATGCAAACTCAACCAAGGAATCACTTCCGCGATCCACCTCTTGGTGGAGGATTCCATGGACATCCATAAAGAGAGGACTTCGATGTCCAAGAAGGAGATCGTTACCCTTGAAGATCGCTTCGGAGCCATGAATCAGTCGGATGGAAATCACCGTCTCAGCCTTGCCTTCACGAAACCGCTCTCGAATCTTCAATCCGCACTCCACAGCTCCTTCAGCAGCTGGTTCTCCTTCATCCTTCCTTCCCTTGGCCTTTCTCTCTTTCTCTCTCTTGGAATGAGAAGAAGAAGAAGAAGATGAAATGAAGAGTTAATTCTGCATTTTGGCCTTAAAACAGCAAGAAGAAATCTGAGCCATCAGATCACATAGGAAGAAAAGGAACGACCAGAAAATTCCCAGAAAACAGCTCTCTCGGGTCTGACACGCCCTGTTACATGCCCGTGTCACAGGCCGTGTCTCCTAAGCGGTACACGAACTGCCATATCCAACCTTATCCACACCAAGGTGAGACACCCATGACACGACCATGTCAACCTAGTCACGCTCGTGACACGGGGCATGTAACTCCCTCGAGACCTACTCGAGAGAAAACCAACTACTCGAGTACCCAGAAAGGACACGCCGGTGTTACAGGGTGACACTCCCGTGTCACCCCCTCTTACTCAAGTACTTTTCCACCTACTCGAGTATGACCTATACGAGAGCGGGACACGCCCTGTGACACGCGCATGTCACAGGCCGTGTACCCTCTACCCGACGATTGTCGAGCACAGTTCTTCGACCTAAAGAGAGTCGTCGACCAGGGGAGGACATGCCCTGGGTCACGCCCCCGACACGCCCGTGTCACAGGCGTGTACCTCCCGAAAATTCTTCGACCGAACTTCATCGAACGCACTCAACCCAAGCAGGACACGCCCGTGTCCCAGGCCGTGACAACCAATCTTTTTTCATTTCTCACATTTGGGCTGTTACAGAGCATACAACCCTGTCAGCTAGATGGGAGCCTGGTCAGCTGGTCTGCTCTAGGTCTCATCTCCAAATCACCTCCAACCACCGAATGAGCCTACAGTCCTGCCAGCTAGATGGGAGCCTGGTCAGAGGGTCTGCTCGAGGTCTCCTCTCCAAAACACCTCCAACCACCTAATGAGCCTATAGCCCTGCCAGCTAGATGGGAGCGTGGTCAGCGGGTCTGCTCGGCATCTTCTCTCCAAAACACCTCCAACCACCGAGTGAGCCTACAGCCCTGCCATCTAGATGGGAGCCTGGTCAGCGGGTCTGCTCGGGGTCTCCTATCCAAATCACCTCCAACTACCGAGTGAGCATACAGCCCTGCCAACTAGATGGGAGCCTGGTCGGCAAGTCTGCTTGGGGTCTCCTCTCTAAATTACCTCCAACCACCGAGTGAGCCTACAGCTCTGCCAGCTAGATGGGAGCCTGGTCAGCGGGTCTGCTTGGGGTCACCTCTCCAAATAACATCCAACCACCGAGTGTTCCAACAGCCCTACCAGCTAGTTTGGAGCCTGGTCAGCGGTTCTGCTCGGGGTCTCCTCTTCATAACACCTCCAACCACCGAGTGAGCCTATAGCCATGCCTGCTAGATTAGAGCCTAGTCACCGGGTCTGCTCATGGTCTCCTCTCCAAATCACCTCCAACCACCGAGTGAACCTACAACCCTACCAGCTAGATGGGAGCCTGGTTAGCGGGTCTTCTTGGGGTCTCCTCTCCAACTCACCTCCAACCACTGAGTGAGCATACAACCCTGTCAGCTAGATGGGGGTCTGGTCAGTGGGTCTGCTCGGGGTCTTCTCTCCAAAACACCTCCAAGCACCGAGTGATCCTATAGCCCTGCCAGCTAGATGGGATCCTGGTCAGCAGGTCTACTTAGGGTCTCCTCTCCAAAATAACTCCAACCATCGAGTGACCCTACGACCCTACCAGCTAGATGGGAGCCTGGTCAGCGGGTCTGCTCGGGGTCTCCTCTCCAAATCACCTCCAACCACCGAGTGAGCCTACAGCCCTGCCAGCTAGATAGGATCATGGTCAGCGGGTCTGCTCGGGGTCTCCTCTCCAAATCACCTCCAACCACCGAGTAAGTCTACTGCCCTGCTAGCTAGATGGGAGTCTGGTCAGCGGGTCTGCTCTGTGTCTCCTCTCAAAATCATCTCCAACCACTTAGTTAGCCTATAGCCCTGCCAGCTAGATGGGAGCCTGGTCAGCGGATCTGCTCGGGGTCTCCCTACAGCTGTTTCCACACTTCACCTTTAATGTCATGAAAAGGGACACCCGTGATTTCATCATAAGGTCACATCCAAATTGCAAGCATTGAACAATAAAAATGCAATGAACAAAATGTCTTACGGATAAATCTCTTCAAGTCGTCACCACTTTGGGTGCGATCAAGGGGTACCCCGTCCACATCCTGGAGGTGGTATCCTCGCGACTTCAAGACCTCCCTTACTACAAAAGGACCCTCCCAATTTGGATTGAGCTTTCCTACGGAGGCCCCTCTACCTACTAAATCCACCTTCTTGAGAACCAGATCACCCTTCTGGAACTGTTTGATCCTTATATGCTTATCAAAGTATCTCGCCATCCGACGCTTGACCTCCTCCTGTCAGATCACCGCCATATACATGAGCTCCTCCATGAGATTAAGGGAGAGTTTTTGTTCCTCCATGTTCTATGTCATCCATCCTTGGTCTACCTCACTTACAACAGCTACTCTTGACGACATGACCTCGAACTCTACTGGTAGGACAGCGTCCGAGCTGTGAGAGAGCTTAAAGGGGGTCTATCTAGTGGCGGTGTTTGTTGTGGTCCTCAAGGCCCATAGGACTGAAGGAAGCTGTTCCACCCATCTCCCCCTCAGGTTCTCCACTTTCTTCTTCAAAAGGTTAACAATGATCTTATTTTATGCTTCCACTTGTCCATTGTTATGCGGGTGATGAACCGAGGCAAAGCGGAGATCTATACCCAGACGGATGCAGAAGTCCATGAATTCTCTACAAGCAAATTGCGGTCCATTATCAGTCACAATGCCCATCGGTAGCCCATGCTGGCAGATGATCTCTCCCCATACAAAATTGTTGACCACCTGTGAAGCCATCTTGGCCAACGCCTTCACATCGAGCCATTTTGAAAAATAGTCTACCATGACTAGCAGAAACTTCCTTTGGCCTCTTTCTAGGTGAAAAGGACCCACCAGGTCTAGCCTCATATTGCGAAGGGCCAGGGAGCCGTGATGGTTTGTACCCTCTGGTATGGAAGGAGTTGGAGGGGGGCGAACTCTTGACACTTTTGACATTTTTTGCAAACTCCTCTGCATCTTTCCTAAGGGTGGACCAGAAGTACCCCTGTCTCAGCACTCTCCCCTCCAGAGTTCGGCTTCTTGAATGACTGTCATATTCTCCTGAGTGAATTTCCTCCAGGACCCTTGGAACCTCCTCCTCTAACACACATCAAGCCAGAAGACCAGACAGTGTCTTACAGTACAACGCTCCATCTTTTAATAGGTAGTACGCCAATTTGTACTTGGCATGCTTCTTATCGAGATCGTCCGCGGGTAGTTGCCCCGAGGTCAAAAAGGTGATGAAGGGGTCCATCCAAGACCCTTGCTGGCTTATTTCCATGAGCTCTCCCTCTTCTATGGATGGCCTAAAATGTTCTGCCACCATTCCTCTGGCTTGCGGGCCATACTTGGCGAGTTGATCTACCTGGGTACTCTCCTCCCTCGGGACGTGCCGAGTAGAAGAGCTTCAGAACTGCCCAATGACGTCCTTAACCTTCCTTAGGTAGAGCTGGAGGGTGGGCTCCCTTGCCTCGAACTCCCCTTTTATCTGGCCCGCGACCACTATGGAATCCGTCGTGACCTCAATATCTAATATGCCCAGTTCCCGAGCTAACCGGATCCCTGCGATGATCGCTTCATATTCCGCTTGGCTGTTGGTGATCAGGAAATGGATCTTCAAGGCTTGTTCAATCCTGCTCCCCTCTGAACTTACCAAGATCATTCCCCCTCCAAAGGAATTTCTCCCTGACGCCCCCATCTACCATCATCCTCCAAGCCACTCGAGGGGGCGCTTCAGCCTCTAGGTCCTCAACTATGTAGTACACCAGGAAGTCGGACACCGCTTGTGCCTTGATGGCAAGCCGAGGAATGAAAGTGAGGTCGAATTCACCGAGCTCTATCGACCACTTGGCCAGCCTACCGGAGTGCTCCACCCCTTCTAAGATGCGACAGAGGGGATGATCTGTCACCACCTAAATAGAATGAGCTTGAAAATACGGCCTGAGCTTCCTGGCCGAGACGATGAGGGCAAATGCTAATTTTTCAAGAATGGGGTACCCGAGCTCCGCCTTCTTTAGGACCCTGCTCACGTAATAGATCAGAAATTTTTTCTTCCCTTCCTCTTGCACAAGAATCGAGCTCACAGCCCCAGCCCCTACTCCCAAGTATAAGAACAATACATCTCCTTCCCTTGGCCCCTGGAGTAAAGGCGTCTGGGTGAGCTGTTGCTTTAGAGCTTGAAAAGCCTGCTCGCATTCGTGGGTCCATTCGAATTCCATGCACCATCTTAACGTCCGGAAGAAAGGCAAGCATTTCTCCTCGGCTCAAGAGACAAACTTTCTTAGCCCGACCAGCATACCGGTAAGACGTTGGAATTCCTTAGCATTTTTGGGAGACTCCAGTTCTAGAACTGCCTTCACTTTATCAGGATTGGGCTCTACTCCGGATGGGGTGAGGAGATGTCCTAGGAACTTACTCCTATTGGTTCCAAAGACACATTTAAGGGGGTTGAGCTTCATTTTATATTTTCTTAAAGTTTTAAAGTTCTCCTCAAGGTTCGAGATATGAGACCTGAGGTCCCGACTTTTGATCATCAAGTCATCCATATAAACCTCGAGGTTCCTTCCTTTCTATTCTTGGAAGATCCGATCCATCATTCTTTGGTAGGTTTCCTCTGCATTCTTCAACCCGAAGGGCATCATATTAAAACAGAAGCATCCATCCTCCGTGACGAAGGTGAAGTCCTTGACATCCGGAGGATGCATGCGTATTTGATGATATCCTAAAAACGTATCTAAAAAACTCATAAGAGATAAACTGACGGCTGAGTCAACCAGCGCGTCGATTTGAGGCAGCGGGTAACAATCCTTAGGGCACGCTTTATTTAAAAAAGAGAAGTCTACACACATTCTCCACTTTCTCTCCCCCTTTTTAACCATTACAACATTACTCACCCATCCCGGATACTTACAGGCGGACACAAACCCCGCCTTGAGTAGCTTTTCTACTTCCTCTCTAATGGGCCCGGCCATCCTGGAGGCGATTGCCCTCTTTTTCTACTGAACTAGGCGGGTGTTGGGGTCGAGGTTGAGATGGTGGCAGGCCAGGTCCGCATCGACCCCTGGCATATCGGCCGTACTCCAAGCAAAGACGTCAATGTTCCTTTACACACATGCCCTTATCTCCTCCTTGTCTTCCGGGCTGAGCTCGCCACTAACCTTGATCTTCTCCTTCCTTCCTTCTTTGGTCAGGATCTCCATCTCTAGCACTTCCATCGCTGCTTTTAGCCTTGACGGTTCCTCCTCTCCCTCCTGTTCTCCCAGCGCATCATGTTCTCTAGCCTCGTCCTCCGTGATAGTCACCACCATTTCCTCCTCAAGCTCCTCCATCTCCTGCCTGCTAGTGTGTAACGCCCCGAAACTCAAAAGAGCGACGGGAGGCGTTTTGGGCCAAATCTGGTATTTGGCAGGGGGCACACGGCCTGGGACACGGGCATGTCCCAGTGCGTGTCGAGCCCGTGTTGACGATCGTCCTGGGGAGTCGACATTTTCGCTCGACGATGTGTAGAGATAGGGAACACGGCCTAGGACACGGGCATGTCCATGGCCGTATCGTGTGGTCGACGAACTTCGCTCGACGAAGTGTCGAGACAGTGAACACGGCCTGGAGGCCAGGCATGTTCGGGTTTGACACGGGGGTGTCAAATAGGATACGGGCGTGTCCAAGACCCGTGTGAGTCTCGGGTTGTTTTCGGGGCTGTGTCGATGGGGGCACACGGCCAACCACACGGCCGTTTCAGTTAGAACACGGGCGTGTCAGGTTAAACATGGGCATGTCGGTACCCGCGTAAGTTTCGTAACACGTTGATTTTGACGGAAAATGAGGGACACGGCCCTGGACACGGGCGTGTCGTAGGCCGTGTTCGGCCCAGGTTTTAATTTTCAGCTACGAATCGTGGCCATTTATTTCCTTATTTTGGGATCCAATGGTTGGGGGTTGTTCCTACTGCGATATACCCGGTATTGGGCCTTTGAAACCCTCATTTTCACTTGAGTGGTTCTCTTTCTAAGTCAAGAGAGAGGGGAGAGCAAAGGAGGAAGAAGAAGCCTAGATCCGGTCACCTGCGGAGCTTTGGAGGTCCAAATCGCGAACTGACTTCGGATCTACAGAGGCAAGGAGAGTGAGGTGCTTTTCATCTGCTTACATTTCCATGGCGCTAAAGAAAAATGCTAGGGTAACGATTATCTTCGTGAGCATGTGAAGCTCTACTTATTTTGCATAGGGAAGCCCGCTCTCGTGAGTTTGCGGTGAGTTTGAGGCGTTCCTTCGGGTAGACATGAATAGTCCCCATAGTGTACATGTAGAGTCCATAATCGTGAATGGATTTAGGCATGATGTGTGAAGCCTACCCGGACAAGTTGGTCTGGATCGTTGATGTTGCATTGCATAATTGTCCGGAGAAGACTCCGTGCGAATGTTTGTTTTTCGGATTTTCTACGAGGTAGACTGCAACAGGGAGCCTTGGGGATTAACTCTAAGGTGCACCCGGAAAACCGGGCGAATTCATGTTTCTTCCATCATGTGGGCATGGGAGCCAACTTGGACATAACTGGGTTATGTGATGTTGGTAAATGATTTGGGACTCGGGAAAGTCTGACCCCGCGCATATGTTTTAAATTAACATTGCGGTGTGAGCAACGGGTCAGACAGAACCGTAGCCGCGCTATGTCGTTCGGTTAAAGAGACCTAAAGCTACTTGGCACTTACCGTTGGCATAGATGGAGGGTCTTAGGCAGTGGCCAGAAAGACCAAATGCTCACGAAAGATTGCCGTCTGGGGACGGTGGTGAGTCGGCGGGCTTAGACCGTGATCACCGAGAATGTACCCAGAGAGAACGCGGCGTGTGGCCATGCGTGCCAACGCTTGTGATGCAATGTATTTATATACTGCTTGGTTATGCTAATAAAGTGCAGGAAAGGAGCATCGCCGCCCCGAAATGGGGACGGGATCGTTATAATTTGGTCAACATGGTTGACCGTTACTTCGATTTGCCACCATTATGGTGGATTGCGCTTGCAGGTGCTGCGGAGCCGAGCGGTAAATAGTGGGCTAAAGCCCAAGTTGCTGAGCCGGCCCTCGAAGACCTAATTTTTGTGTTTTTTCTTTTATTCATGTATGGCCGGCCTGCGTGCCGAGGTTTGGAAAACATGTAATATGAGGAGAACAATTTTAAGGCCTTAAGGCCAATACTTGTGTATTTGTACTTCATTCCTTTTGGCATATTAGTGGACATTCATGCTAGTGTTGGGTTTTTTATTAATGCAATAATTGTAATTGCTTCAGCTAGAATGCTCTGAGTAGGATGTTGGATTGGTTGGATGGTTTTCATTGAGTAACCACCCGGTCTGTATGTGGTATATGGCGTCGGGCCCCGGCCGGACATACTGCTATATGCTATGTGACAGATAGGGGGTGTTACAATTTGGTATCAGAATACTGGTTTCGGTCAGGCTTAAAATGAATTCGTGGGCAAATTCTTTTAAGGGGTGGTGAGCACATGTGTGTGCGTCATCATTATAATAGCAAAAGAACCCATGAATGTGCACTTAGGAATGAAAAATACACGTGTTTGAGGAACTTGCGTGTTCATATAATTGCGTTTTGCAATTTTGTTTGGTCGCTTAACGGTGTTTTGTAGAACTATAGGTGACCAAAAGCGGTGCTGGGCCGCCAGAATGTCCGGTTTCTGAGGAGTATAGTGCACTCGATGAGGTGTTTGAGACCCCTCCTTCGTCTGAAACCATAAGAAGGATCGTTGAAGCGGTGTTCACTGTGACGAGTGCACAGTATGGAAGAAATGTACAACCCTGTGCCCCTGTTGTGGCTTCAACGCCGGGTGGCGTGATGGAGCAGAAGACTTTTGGTAGACCATCAGGGCAGCAGCTGAATATGCGTTTAGTGCAGGGAGCGCACTCAGTTGAAGAATATTTGCAAGAATTTCTTATAATAATCCTCTACCCATGCTTTGAGTTGGAGAACGAGCAGGCTATATTCGATAGATTTTATAATGGTCTGCGTGGCGAGCTGCGAATCCTACTGCTAGGACCAAAATTATTGGGATTTCAAGCCTTGGTGGAGTCAGCTAGATCTTTGGAAGCAGACTTGAGGAAGACTCACCTGATTCCAGCGACCATAGTATCGAACTATGCAAGCCCCATAAGAGCTGCATCCGGCAGAATGCTGGAGAAGGGGGCTACAACATCGACTAGCAAAGCTACTTACACTTGTCATACGTGTGGAAAGAAAGGACACTTTTCCCGAGAGTGTTGGAATGGTGCTCAGAAGACTAAGAAAGCTATGTCAGGAGCAGTTGAGGACTTTAGTGCAAAGAAACGTCGTTGAAAATGTCGAACACCTCCAAGTCTGGATATCGTAGGTGGTATAAGAAGGCTAGGACTCTGGGTCTTGCCCCTCCACTCGGTGCTTCAGGGGCATCTACAGGCCAAACCCCGGGCGCATGTTACAACTCTGGAGAGTCGGGGCATTATGCCCATGGGTGCCTAAAGTCCGAGAGAAAGTACGCCGCCGTGAGGACATGTATGGTTTAAAGTTATAGCAGTTTAACCTTAAATACTTATCGCCCTTGTGCATGTTAGCTTAGAACTACTTGTGCTAAGCTTTGTTCTGATTTTCGTTTATTCGGAGAGAGCACCGTTCGTGTAAATGAAGCTTCGCATTCCTTTATTTAGGAATTATATTACGCGTTGGAGTACCTCCTTCGATGGTAAGAGACAAATTGGATGCGTTATGGTCCAATGGTGCTCAATGAGCGCGGGTAGAATCTGTTGTGCTTAGGTGTGGTCAGGGAGTCAAGACTTTGACTTACAAGTGTCCTTGCTACCGCTATGGGAGCTCGACGTGATCTTTGGTATAGACTAGCTCTCGGAGCAGCAAGCATACATTGATCAAAATTGCAAGGAAGTCAAGTTGGGAACAGGTCATGAGACGACTTTTACGAGCTTGAAAGGGGTCGAGCAAGACGTTGATGTCTGCTCTTCAGGTGGTGAAGGCGGCTCGTGCTGGTGCAGAGCTATTTTTACACTATTGGAGGTTGCAAAGCCGAAGCCTACGTTGGATAGTATTTCAGTGGAAGCTGAGTATCCTGATGTGTTCCCCGCAGATCTTCCTGGAGCCCCGCCTCAACGGGAGATAGATTTCACTATTTAGCTAGTGCCAGGTGCGAAGCGTGTATCACGATCTTCATATCAGCTAGCGCCTAAGGAAATGGTGGAGCTGAAGGTGTAACTTCAAGAGTTGTTGGAGCAAGGGTTTGTGCATCCAAGTTCGTCGCCTTGGAGCGCACTGGTCCTCCTTGTAAAGAAGAAGGACGGGAGCTTGAGACTCTGTATTGATTATCGGTAGTTGAACAAGCTAACGGAAAAGAACAAGTACCCAATCCCAAGGATCGATGATCTTTTTGATCAGTTGGTCGGGTCGACGGTGTACTCTAAGTTGGATCTCAAGTCTGGTTACTATCATCTGAGGATAAGGGAGAGTGATATCCCTAAGACAGCGTTCAGTACAAGATACGGGCATTACAATTTTACAGTCAGGCCGTTTGGGCTGACGAATGCGTCGTCAGTGTTCATGGATTTGATGAACAGGACCTTCAGGGAGTACTTGGACCATTTTGTGATCGTCTTCATCGACGGTATTTTGGTGTACTCGCAGAGTGAGGAATATCACTTCAGGCATCTTCATTTGGTTTTGGAGACGCTAAGGAGGAATCAATTGTACGCCAAGTTGTCGAAGTGTGAGTTTTGGTTGTCCTCAGTGGCGTTCCTCGGTCATATAATGAGTGGGGAAGGTATTGCAGTGGATTCGGTGAAGATTCTTGCGATACGAGAGTGGCCTGAGCTTTCTACGGTAGCGGAAGTCCGGAGCTTTCTGGGGCTTGCCGACTATTATAGGCGCTTCGTAGAGAACTTCTCGCGGATAGCATTACCTCTCACTACTTTGACGAGGAAGGAGCAGAAGTTCGTTTGGACGCCGGAGTGCGCGCGAGCTTTTGAGGAGTTGAAATGTCGGTTGACCACGACGCCTGTGTTGAGTTCGCCGAGTGGGACCGAAGGTTATGAGATTTATACCGATGCTTCAGGCAGTGGTTTGGGTTGTGTGTTGTTATAGCATGGAAGCGCTATAGTATATGGCTCGAGACAACTGAAAGTGCACGAGAGGAACTATCCGGTGCATGACTTGGAGTTAGCGGCCGTGATTTTTGCCTTGAATCTGTGGAGACATTATTTTTACGGTGTGAAGATTGATATCTACACCAATCACAAGAGCCTGAAGTATTTGATTGATCGGAAAGATCTGAACATGTGGCAGCATAGATGGATGGAGTTCCTGGGGGACTATACATTCAAGATCCACTACGTGCCTGGTAAAGGTAATGCGGTTGCGGATGCATTGAGTCGCCGGTCCCCATCTCAAGACAATTGGCTATCGGTCCATGACGAGCGGTTGGTTCGGGAGTTAGAGGCGTTGGAGATCTTTTGCGTTGATAAGCAATCAAGCGCTGAAGCAGTATTGAATTGGACTGAAGTCCAATATGACCTGGCTGATCGGATTCAGCAGGCGTTGGATATGGATGTCCACATGAAGCAACTCAAGATAGAGGCTCTGGATGGGTCAAATTCCCAATTCGTTGTGGAGGACGGATTACTTCGGAAAGACGGTCGTCTGTGCCTCCCAAGCGTGGGCAATTTGCGGGTAGAATTGTTGTACAAGGCGCATCATACCAAGTACTCAATTCACCCGGGGAGCACGAAGATGTACCGCGATGTTAAGAAATTTTTCTGGTGGCCAGGACTGAAAAAGGATGTGGCGCTCTACGTGGCGAAGTGTCAAACTTGCGCCTTGGTGAAGGCGGAATGCCAAAACCGGGAGGATTCTTGAAATCCTTGCCTATTCCGGAGTGGAAGTTCGACGACATTATTATGGACTTTGTGCACGGGTTGCCAAGGTCGCAAAAGGGGAACGACGCTATTTGGGTGGTCGTAGATCGTCTAACGAAGGTGTCGCATTTCATTCCGCATAGGAAGGATGATCCAGTTGAGATATTGTTGGGAACTATACCCACATTAACCCATATTTGATGAAGTCACCCTAGAACTAAGATGAATTAATTTGTATTTGATGCTTTGTTTGAGTTATGTGCTTGCAGGATTCCAATGGGAAGTGTAGACCAATGTCAGTCTACAATGGGTCACCAAACACAGGACCATACAGTGTAATTCCTCACTGTGTGTTCCAAAGTGTTGACTCATGTGTAGTCTCTCTATTGGGATACACTTCATATTCAAGCCTTAGGACTGTGTAAAGATTTGGTGTTGATTCCCTTCTAGTAGAAGAAGAAAATTGCTGACAGAAATTTTTCTAAGTATTTCCCTCGAGTAGGTCCTTAACTACTCGAGTAGATTGCTTGAGAAATACTCGAGTAAAAAGTTCTGTATACTCGAGTAAGAAAATTATTTCTCTCGTGAAGTTAAGTAAAACACTCGAGTAGTTCTTTGACATACTCGAGTAGCTTACTTAACTACTCGAGTAGGTCATTCTTCCTACTCGAGTTACCCAGAATTCAGGTTCCAAACTTTTCTAAGTAAAACACTCGAGTAGCCCAAGTTACATACTCGAGTAGCTTATTTTCTCTCGAGTAGTTCATACTCGAGTAGTTCCAGATTTCTATTTCTCAGAATTCTTCTAAGTCATTTACTCGAGTAGGTGTTTTATATACTCGAGTAGGTCTCGACACTGTGTCGAGTAACACTCTTCTCTGTGTCGAGTAGTTAAGATATACTCGAGTAAGTCCTTCACATACTCGAGATGCTTTCTTTCCTCTCGAGTAGTTCAACCTAACTACTCGAGTAGCTATTTTTCCCGTGTGCAGAATATTTCTAAGTGTTTATCTCGAGTAGTTCCTCTAACCACTCGAGTAGTTCAATTCTGCATACTCGAGTAGTATAAGTTGTACTCGAGTTGCTCAACTCCTTCCCGTGAGAACTTTCTGTGTACTTGATGACTAGTTTTAGTCATCCTTTTTTGGGGTAATTTAGTATTCAAAAAGCCTAATTTTATTTATATTTTATGATTGTTATTTCATGTTTTAATGTTTCTTTACAATATATTAATTCCTAGTGTTATTAGAGTTTTGATATAAAAATCTATATAGTCTTATTATGTGTATTATGTTATGTTATGATATGTTTTAATTTTAATGTTGTAATGTTTTTATTATTATTGTGTTAGAAATCTTGTTTTAACTTTGTTTTTTTTTAACTTTGTTATGTTATGTTATGTTTTAACTTTGTTTTAACTTTTAAAATCTATATAGTCTTATGTTATTATTGTGACTAATCCATGATTGTATTGTCTATTTATAGGTTCAAAGTCCAAGCTTGTGCAGCCCTCTTGTTCAAATTCCAACATGCAAGCAGCCCACTTCAAGCATGGTGCAGCCCGGCCACATATGGTGTAGCCCAAGCAGCTCTCCTAGCCAACCCGAGCCCCCTATGCAGCCCATGCTGCCCAAAGCAGCCCCATGCAGCCCCTACCCGAGCCACCAAACAGCCCCTACCCAAACCCAAAGCAGCCCACCTAGCCTCTACCCGAGCCCATGTAGCCCCCTCTTTCATATTTTACCATGCATGAACATATCCATGCATGGCCGGCCACCCATGATTATATCCCTCTCTCCTCCATTTAATACATGCATGAACTTTCATCCTACATGGCCGAACCCTCCCCTCTCTCTCCCCCTTTATTTTCTCTTCCATTTATTCCTCATGCATCCCCCACTCATCCTCTCTTTCTTATTAATTCCTATCCATGCACCTTGCCACCAATACATTGAACCCACCTCCTCTTTCTTCCCCCTAATTAAATAATATTCATGCACCCTCTCTATCTTACATGGCCGGCCACCCCCCCTTGCCCCCTCTTCTTCTTTCCATTCTAGAACCTTCCCCCTCATCTATAAAAAGAACCCATATCCCATGCTTTTGGAGAGTTGGATTTTGGGAGAGCAAGTGAAGTACTAGTTCAAGAGAGTGCTTTCTTACATGTTGTTAAGTTCTTATTAGTGTAACTTTGCTTTTGATAGTGTAATCTTTTCTTAGGTAGCATAATCTTGTCTCCTTATTATTTTGTACTTCTCCGTTTTTATTTATCAATGGAAATGAATTTCTCTTATCTTTCCGTGCTTTCTTTCTTAACTATGTGTAGCTAATCTTCTTTTAGCATTTGATCATGAGGATCCATGATTTGAAATGAGAATTATTTTTATTTCATATTTTTATTTTTGCGTAATTGTACTCGGTCCTTCTTTGAATAATTTTTGTGTCGACTCCGTATTTCCGGTATACGGTAGTAGGCTTAAGATCTCATATTCGAGTAGCCGAGAGGCTCATGAATGTGAAAGATCACTCAAAGAAGGAATGAGTTGAATGCAACCCTGGAGATAGGACGACGTAAATCCTCCGGATTGGAGTCAAATCCAATAGTGCGGATCATCTCGATAATGCAACTTTAGGCTTCTTTGGTTTGTAAAGAGATTTCGATCGAAGAGTCTATAAGTTAGGAGACCTAATGCTCTAGCGAGATTTTGTCTTATTTTCGGATCCGTCACGGCCGAGTTGGATTTGCAAATTTAAAACTATGCCCTTTTATTTTCTCGTTTCATTTCATGGTGAATCAATGATCGAATGCTAGCCTTTTTTATATAAGTTTTCGTCTCGCAATTTATTGTTCATTTTACTTCTTAAAAAATTCTCAAATTCCCAATAGTTTTCCGGTATGATAATAGTTAGAGCGCGAGTAGAAGTACTTGACAACCCCGTGTTTAAATACGACCTTGGTACTACAATTCGACAGGTACGCTTGCCTGTTCGGGTTTTGGCCCACCAAGTTTTTGGCGCCGTTGCCGGGGATTTTTCTTCGTCAATATTTTGAAAACGCTTGCGCTATTACTTCTCCAAAAAATCAAAAAAAATTATAATTTATATGTTTAAATATTTATAATCAACCCACTTCACCTTATTTCTACCACACCTAAAATCTCTCGAAAAGGGTAAGGGGCTTTAAGCGCCACCATTTTACCTAGTACCAGGCGAACCCTTCACCGGGTAGTCCTCGGGAAGTTCGAGAGCCAAGCCGTCTAAAAAAAATCCTTTTTTCAAAAAAAGAAAACAAAAAAAATTTCCCTTTCTTTTCCCTCTTTTTCTTTCTTTTCCAAGCTTTCATTCTCATCTTCCCTCGTTTTCTTTACTAGTGCATGACCCGAGCGAATCCGTCGCTACTTGTTGATTTGGACCCAGAAATCGAACGCTCCTTTCGGAGACAACTACGATTCGGGGCTTCCACTTCTCAAACAGCGGTTGAGGATTCCTTCGGGGATTGTAACTATTCTGCAATGGGAGATCCCAACCCAGGAATGGCTCAGCAAAGGACTATGTCCGATTATGCTCGACCCAACCTGGAGGGGACTGAAACAAGTATTGTTCGACCTGCAATTGCGAACAATAACTTCGAGCTCAAGCCTAGCATCATACAAATGGTGCAGCAATATGTACAGTTCGACGGATTACAAGATGAAGATCCGAACTTGCATATTGCAAATTTTCTTGAAATCTGTGACACCTTCAAAATAAATGGTGTCTCAGATGATGCTATAAGGCTAAGACTCTTCCCCTTCTCCTTAAGAACTAAAGCCAAACAGTGGTTGAGTTCTCTTCCAAGAGGCTCAATCACTACTTGGAACATTTTAACTGAAAAATTTCTTGCTAGATATTTTCCTCCCGCCAAAACTGCTAAGTTAAGAAATGATATCACTTCATATTCTCAAATTGATTCTGAGACCCTCTATGACACTTGGGAGAGGTTCAAAGAACTTTTGAGAAGATGCCCACATCATGCTCTGCCTGTATGGTTACAGGTTCAGACATTTTACAATGGGCTAAATCAAGAAACTAAGCAAATGATAGATGCCGCTTCCGCTGGTTCCTTGGACCGCAAAACTCCGGAAGCCGCTCTTGAGCTTATCGAGGACATGGCGATGAACACTTATCAGTGGAATTCGTCCAGGTCTCGCCCATCTAAACCTGCAGGTATCTATGAAGTGGATTCGGTGAAGCAACTAGCGATGTAAGTGGAAATGCTGAACAAGAAGATCTCGGAGATGACTGCTTCCTCCACCGCTAAGGTATATGAAAATGCTGCTGCTGCCGAGCAGGTGGATTATCTGGGGAACATACCCAGGCCTGCTCAAAATAATTCTGCCAATAATTTTTCTACTTTTTCGAATTTTTCTTCTCCTCCTGGTTTTAATGCTGCTACGAATTCTTATCATCCTGGATGGCGTAACCATCCTAATTTTTCATGGAGTAATAATGCTAACGTAGTACGCCCACCGCACTATTTTACACCACCACCACCACCACAACAAAATTTTCAAAAACCTTCACCTTTGGAAGAGATCTTTGCTAAGTATATAAGCTCAAACGATGCTACTATTAGAAACATAACGAGATCAATTAAAAATTTAGAAAATCAGGTCGGCCAACTCGCCAAGGCTTTTTATGAGAGACCACCTGGAACTCTTCCCTCGAACACTGAGCCTAACCCAAGGGAACACGCAAATGCGATTTCCCTTCGGAGCGGTAAAGTTGTTAACGAGCCCACCACAAGGGAAGAGCCAAGGGTGATTGTCCCTCCTGTTTGTACCCCCATGGAAAATGACAACTTAGATCTTGAAAAAGAAAAATCTACACTTGAAAAAGAAAAGAATTTGAAAAACTCTTATACCGAGCCGCCCCATCTTGATTTAAAACCACTTCCTGATCATCTAAAATATGCCTTTCTTGAAAAAAATTCTAAGTTGCCCGTTATAATCTCGGCCTATTTATCTCAATCCGAAAACGATCAGTTGATCGAAGTACTACAAAAGCATCGCCGAGCTATAGCGTGGCAAATTTGTGATATTCCTGGCATAAGCCCCTCCTTCTGCACACACAAAATATTTTTTGACAATAATCCTAAGGGTGTAGTTCAACCACAACATCGTCTTAATCCAAATATGAAAGAGGTTGTGAAGGAAGAGGTGCTTAGGTTATTAGATGCGGGGAAAATTTATCCGATTTCCGATAGTCAGTGGGTGAGTCCGGTACAGGTTGTTCCTAAGAAGGGAGGGATTACGGTAGTACCAAATGAAAATAACGACTTAATTCCAACTAGGACGATAACGGGATGGAGGATGTGCATCGATTACCGCAAGCTAAACGATGCCACTCGAAAAGATCACTTCCCCCTCCCCTTTATCGATCAAATTCTAGAACGTTTGTCCGGGCACAATTTTTATTGCTTCCTCGACGGTCTCTCGGGATACTTTCAAATCCCTATCGCACCCGAGGACCAAGAGAAGACGACATTCACCTGCCCCTTCGGAACTTTTGCTTATCGTAGAATGCCTTTCGGATTATGCAACGCACCCGCCACCTTTCAGCGGTGTATGCTTGCTATTTTTGATAAATACGTCGAGAATATTATGGAAATCTTTATGGACGATTTTTCTGTTTTTGGCAACTCCTTTAATTTATGTTTAGAAAATTTGGAAAACGTTTTACAACGCTGCGAAGAAACGAATCTAGTTTTAAATTGGGAGAAGTGCCACTTTATGGTACGTGAAGGCTTAGTCCTTGGCCACAACATTTCCGCTAGGGGAATTGAAGTGGACAAGGCGAAAATTGAAGTAATTGAAAAGTTACCGCCGCCCACAAATATTAAAGCTATTAGAAGTTTTTTAGGGCATGCGGGTTTTTATCGACGATTCATTAAAGACTTTTCAAAAATTACTAAGCCTCTCACCCACCTTCTCGAAAAAGGCACTCCTTTCGTTTTTGATGAATCGTGTCTCACGGCATTTGAATTAATTAAATCAAAACTTATAAATGCTCCTATTTTGATCGCCCCAGTTTGGGATTTACCTTTCGAGATCATGTGTGATGCGAGTAATCATGCGGTAGGTGCGGTTTTAGGTCAACGAATCGCTAAGAACTTTCATCCGATTTTCTACGCTAGTAAAACTCTCACTTCTGCGCAAGAAAATTACACCACGACGGAGAAAGAGCTCTTAGCGGTTATTTTTGCTTTTGATAAATTCCGACCGTATGTTACTCTTTCTAAGGTTATTGTTTTCACGGATCATTCCGCTCTGAAGTACCTCCTTTCTAAACCGGATGCCAAGCCGCGTCTTATCCGTTGGATCCTCTTACTTCAAGAATTCGACTTGGAGATTCGGGATAAGAAAGGAGCGGAAAACTTAGCAGCTGATCATCTCTCTCGTCTTGAAAATCCCAATCTAGCTCTTTTAAATGAAACTTTTATTAATGACTCTTTTCCGGATGAGCGTCTTTTTACTATTTCTTCATCTCCTACCCCCTGGTTTGCCGATCTGGCCAATTATCTTGTGGCCCGGATCCTTCCAAAAGAATACTCCACTCACCAAAAGAAGAAATTCTTTTCGGAGTTGAAGTATTATTTTTGGGAAGACCCATTTCTATTTCGCATTTGTGCGGACCGGGTGGTAAGGAGATGTGTTTCGCGAGAAGAGGGTCACCAAATTTTAAAACATGTTCATGAAGGTCCAACTGGCGGGCACTATCAAGCTAACCGCACCGCACACAAAGTACTTAGTGCTGGCTTCTATTGGCCAGGCATATTTAAAGATGCACAAATCTTTGTGGGCGGGTGCGATCGATGCCAGCGGACTGGAAATCTCTCAAATAAAAATGAAATGGAACAAAACTACTTTCTCGAATGCGAAGTTTTTGATCTATGGGGCATAGACTTTGTCGGCCCATTTCCCTCCAGCTTAGGAAATAAATATATTCTAGTCGCAGTCGATTATGTTTCTAGGTGGGCAGAGGCCCAAGCTCTACCAAATAATGATGCTCGCGTTGTTGTCAATTTTTTTAAAAAATTATTTTCTCGCTTTGGTTTTCCTCGAGCGATCGTTAGTGATAGGGGAAGTCATTTTTGCAACGCTCAACTCACTAAGGCTTTAGCCAAATATGGCGTTACGCATAAATTATCCACTGCTTATCACCCCCAAACTAACGGTCAGGTCGAGGTAGTCAATCGCGAACTTAAATGAATTTTGGAAAAAAACGTTTCTACTTCTCGTAAGGATTGGTCTTTAAAATTGGACGATGCTCTGTGGGCCTATCGGACAGCGTACAAGACCGCCATCGGTTGTACTCCTTTCCGATTAGTCTATGGAAAATCGTGTCATCTTCCGGTAGAAGTAGAACACCGTGCGTACTGGGCGTTAAAGTTTTTCAATTTCGATCCGCACTCGGTCGGCGAGCATAGAAAAAACCAACTAAATGAGCTTGACGAGTGGCGAGCGTACGCATATGAAAATAATAAAATTTATAAAGAACGCACGAAATTGTATCACGATAAGAACCTGCGCCACCCTAAAACTTTTAAACCAGGCGATCAAGTTCTTCTTTTTAATTCGCGTTTAAGTCTCTTCCCGGGAAAGCTTAAATCTAGATGGTCCGGACCGTTCACGGTCAAGGATGTTTTTCCTTACAGCACTGTGCTACTTTCACACCCCGATAAGGGGGACTTTAAAGTTAATGATCATAGACTTAAACTCTATTTCTCTAAAGATTCTGTGACTCCTGCAAAGGAGAATCTTCTTTTTGATTCTTAGTTTTTTTATTTTCTGATGGACATTTTATTTTTGGACTTATTATTATTATTCTGCAACTCTTTTACTCGGACTTTAAATGATTGTAATAAAAAACATTATCGGGCATCTGCCCATGGACTCTTTCTATTTTTCTTTTATTTTGCTCTTTCTACCGGAGGCCAATCAAGTCCATGTTCGTGGTCGTCGCTCCGCTGTTGCTGATATCAGATGGATCAAGTCATACCTGCTGTAGATCAAGTACTCTAAAAAGCAAGTATGGGGGAGCAACATCCGCCTTTATCTCACGAACCCGGGGAAGTCCTGTTCTTATTTATTTATTTTTACTGCATTTTTCTTTTTCTCTTCTTCTCAATCCCCTTCTCTTTTTCTTTATGTTTTCTTCATTGAGGGCAATGAAGAATTTAAGCATGGGGGGGTCTAGTTTCTTTTGGTCTTTTCTTTTCTGTTCTTGTTCTTTCAAAAGAAAAAAAATTTTTGTTTTAAATTAGTATAGTATTTTATGTCATCAAAATCTAAAATCCAAAAATTATAAAATATAAAACCCAAAAAAATTAGAAAAACAAAAAATCAAAAAATCTATTTGAAAAACAAAACCTAAAATTATTTCTATCTTTATTTTTATGTTTCTTCTAGTGAAGTGTAGGCCCGTGCGGTTTCTTAGTTCTATTTAGATTTCTTTGAATTGGTTTTCTAAATTTATCAGTTTAACATAGCTTAGTTTACTAGTTTCTTTTTCTTAAATATAGGCATCTGATTTTTACGTTATAAGTAGCAATTTGTAGTTATGTCTTTTTATTCGGTTAGTTGCTTAAGAATGGTTGCTAGGTAATGTTATCTCTTTTTCATTTGCGGGGTAGTCTTTCTTGGTGTCTAGAACTTGTACCAAGCTACTCTCGAAGCATTTGCGCCGTTTTTACGTTCTTTAGAAATGATTTAGGCCACCATTTGAATAGTTTGAGCTTTTCATGCCCACCAAAAACAAAACCCTTGCAAAACGATTTTGGGCCTTTTCCTTTTTTCTTTGTTTTTAGCTCCACCTTTCATTTCATTATGTTCACCAAAGCCAAATATCTTTCCTATTATTGCACTATAAATTTGAGCTTAAAAATTATTTTGGGAAGGGTATTATTTTTGAAATGAATAGGAAATTCTCAAGCTTATTTTTGGAGTTTTCTTATCAAATGCTATTCAAAAGAAAAAAAATTAAGAAAAAAACAAAATATATCATTACAAAATCAAAAAAAAAATGAATGCAAAAAGTTTATGTTTGGCCAAGTTTATAAAAGAAAAAAATTTCATGGCCTTGTTGTTGTAGCTTCATATTGGAGAAATGACATACTCATTATTTCTCATCTTTTTTATGCTATGTTTATTTTTGAGCTCACCTTGGTTTAGTGCCTAAAACCTTCATGTTTATCTTTGATTCCACTTACTAATCATTTACCTAAGCCAAGTTTTAATGCCTAGTAGAAGTCCTAATGATCTTAGAACTTAATTTCGCGTAGTGGAGAAAGTGTGAACGTACAAGCCTATGGCCACCATCATTGATGGATTTCTTTGGAGGTTATCTTGGAGTGTCTTAGGGTTAATGTTTATCTAGCAACCTAGTAGTTTGTTAATGCGCCGTTTATTTAGAACCTCTACTTTTTGTTGTCCTTATTTTCATTTATTTTGGATGCCTTGTTTTTAAGATTTAGAAATGTGTAGACTTTTCTTATGTTCGAATGATATTTTTAGGTCTCCACTTTCAAGTTTTCTACTGTGCACTTCTCACCCCACTAGTTGTTAACATAGGAATTAGGATAGTTTAATTTTTCATGTTTTGTTTTTCTTAATTATGAAACCTAAATTAGCTTTGTTTATTTTCTATTTCCTTCCCTAGTTTTCATCTTTATTTGCTTGAGGGCAAGCAAATGTCTAAGCATGGGGGAATTTGATGACTAGTTTTAGTCATCCTTTTTTGGGGTAATTTAGTATTCAAAAAGCCTAATTTTATTTATATTTTATGATTGTTATTTCATGTTTTAATGTTTCTTTACAATATATTAATTCCTAGTGTTATTAGAGTTTTGATATAAAAATCTATATAGTCTTATTATGTGTATTATGTTATGTTATGATATGTTTTAATTTTAATGTTGTAATGTTTTTTATTATTATTGTGTTAGAAATCTTGTTTTAACTTTGTTTTTTTTTTAACTTTATTATGTTATGTTATGTTTTAACTTTGTTTTAACTTTTAAAATCTATATAGTCTTATGTTATTATTGTGACTAATCCATGATTGTATTGTCTATTTATAGGTTCAAAGTCCAAGCTTGTGCAGCCCTCTTGTTCAAATTCCAACATGCAAGCAGCCCACTTCAAGCATGGTGCAGCCCGGCCACATATGGTGCAGCCCAAGCAGCTCTCCTAGCCAACCCGAGCCCCCTATGCAGCCCATGCAGCCCAAAGCAGCCCCATGCAGCCCCTACCCGAGCCACCAAACAGCCCCTACCCAAACCCAAAGCAGCCCACCTAGCCTCTACCCGAGCCCATGTAGCCCCCTCTTTCATATTTTACCATGCATGAACATATCCATGCATAGCCGGCCACCCATGATTATATCCCTCTCTCCTCCATTTAATACATGCATGAACTTTCATCCTACATGGCCGAACCCTCTCCTCTCTCTCCCCTTTATTTTCTCTTCCATTTATTCCTCATGCATCCCCCACTCATCCTCTCTTTCTTATTAATTCCTATCCATGCACCTTGCCACCAATACATTGAACCCACCTCCTCTTTCTTCCCCCTAATTAAATAATATTCATGCACCCTCTCTATCTTACATGGCCGGCCACCCCCCCTTGCCCCATCTTCTTCTTTCCATTCTAGAACCTTCCCCCTCATCTATAAAAAGAACCCATATTCCATGCTTTTGGAGAGTTGGATTTTGGGAGAGCAAGTGAAGTACTAGTTCAAGAGAGTGCTTTCTTACATGTTGTTAAGTTCTTATTAGTGTAACTTTGCTTTTGATAGTGTAATCTTTTCTTTGGTAGCATAATCTTGTCTCCTTATTATTTTGTACTTCTCCGTTTTTATTTATCAATGGAAATGAATTTCTCTTATCTTTCCGTGCTTTCTTTCTTAACTATGCGTAGCTAATCTTCTTTTAGCATTTGATCATGAGGATCCATGATTTGAAATGAGAATTATTTTTATTTCATATTTTTATTTTTGCGTAATTGTACTCGGTCCTTCTTTGAATAATTTTTGTGTCGACTCCGTATTTCCGGTATACGGTAGTAGGCTTAAGATCTCATATTCGAGTAGCCGAGAGGCTCATGAATGTGAAAGATCACTCAAAGAAGGAAGGAGTTGAATGCAACCCTAGAGATAGGACGACGTAAATCCTCCGGATTGGAGTCAAATCCAATAGTGCGGATCATCTCGATAATGCAACTTTAGGCTTCTTTGGTTTGTAAAGAGATTTCGATCGAAGAGTCTATAAGTTAGGAGACCTAATGCTCTAGAGAGATTTTGTCTTATTTTCGGATCCGTCACGGCCGAGTTGGATTTGCAAATTTAAAACTATGCCCTTTTATTTTCTCGTTTCATTTCATGGTGAATCAATGATCGAATGCTAGCCTTTTTTATATAAGTTTTCGTCTCGCAATTTATCGTCCATTTTACTTCTTAAAAAATTCTCAAATTCCCAATAGTTTTCCGGTAGGATAATAGTTAGAGCGCGAGTAGAAGTACTTGACAACCCCGTGTTTAAATACGACCTTGGTACTACAATTCGACAGGTACGCTTGCCTGTTCGGGTTTTGGCCCACCAGTACTCAAGTAGATCTTCTAAGATACTCGAGTAGTTGATTATATGTACTCGAGTAGTCGCCCTCAACAAACTTGAGTAGTCTTGATTTATATACCCGAGTAATTTCTCTCTGCTTACTCGAGTACTCCTTGACCTACTCGAGTAGTTTAATACCTACTCATATATATGCCTTCATTTTCTATGAAATTTCTTCTAAGTCCAGATTTGTCATATTTTCAAATACCGTGATATTATTGGTCCACGTGTACGTCATTAAGGCCAATTATGACCGTTATTAGTATTCCTATAAAAGGTCTTGTCTAATCGACAAACCCTAATGAAAAAAACAGATCTTTCAAGAAGAAAATTCCTCTGAGTTTTGCAGCCGTCGCTTTCCAAAATAATTGCTATTTCCTCTCTCTCTCTTCACGGAACGAAAGCCCCGCCGCCGCTATTTTTCTCCGGCAAGGGTTTCGATCTTCAGAGGAAATAGACAAAAAAAGCTTTCTAGATCGGGAACGATTCTCACATACTCATCTTATGCACGATCATTGAAGCAAGAAGTTCAGATCTACTGATTGACGAGAATCCTTCTTCAGCTTTTCTGATAAAGCTCCACTCCAAGAAGAAGATTCCAGTCTCTGTTTTATTTTCAGATCTTAATCAGACGATATCACTATTTTTATTTTTCAATATTTGAATTTCTTTTCTGTAGGACAATTTTTCTCCGAGTGTAGGAGTTTTCCACTTCGAGTTTGTAGGAAGGTGTTTCTTCCGAGTTGTAGATCCAGTTGGATTGGATTGAGATTGTAGGAACTTTGTTCCGAGGGTAGGATTGATTTTCAATCCGAGTTAGTGGAGTAGCTGAGTCTAGTTTATTGCTAGATCGGTGAGGGAAAGTGGATGTACCCAAGATTGGGGAACCACTATAAATCTTTTCTCTTCTGTGATATTTTAGTAGATATATCTGTGCTGTGTTCTAAGATTTTTTTTATTCCGCAAAAGACGCACACCTCACCTGTTCACCCCCCCCCCCCCTCTAGGTGATTTAGGTTAACAACTATTATCTTTCAATTGGTATCAGAGGAGGTTGATCGTTAAAAGGATAACACCTTGATCAGTTCCTACATATAGTTGTTAATTGAGATCTATCTATCATGGACAAGGCAAAGGATTTCGCCAAGCTTCCCCTGTGCAACAAGAACAACTTTCCCATGTGGAAAGAAAGGATCAAATTTTTTATGGAAGCTGTGGATCCAAGGATCTTCATGATAGTTGAAGAAGGTCCTTATGTCCCTATGACTGTCTCCACTATAGATCCTACCAAGAAGGTTCCAAAGAAGCGAATGGATTTGGACAAGGACGAGATTGCACTTGTCTCACTGTACAAGAAAGCTAAAAACATTATAGCAAGTGCAGTTGATGACTCAATGCTGCAAAACTTAATCCACTGCCAATCTGCAAAGGAGATGTGGCAGTCCTTGGTTACCTTAATGGAAGGAACAAAAGAAGTAAGGGATGATCGGAGATCCCTCCTCAATCAGTAGTATGAAGCCTTCCGACAGGGAAGCAAAGATACCATTGCTGATACATTTGAGAACTTTTTCAAGATAGTGAATGGCCTAAGGGTCTATGGCAGAGTATTCACTAATGGAGAACTGAATGACAAATTCCTGAGATCCCTGACCAAAGAATGGGACAACAAGGTCTGTGTCATCAGGGATTTTGGGAAGCTGGCTGAGACAGACCCACAAAATCTCTTCGGGAAGCTTATGTCATACGAGCTTCAACTCAACACCACGAAAGCTGAAGAAGAGAAGAGCAGGTCTACTCTCAAAGAAAAGTCTGTTGCTCTAAAAGCAGACACCTCCAGAAAGACAAAGGCTGCCTCCCCAGCTCCAGCTCTAGAGATTAGTTAAGAAGAAGAAACTTTTGAGCCTAGTACCTCAGGCTCTGAGCTATTAGAAGGAGAGTTCTCACTGCTCTCACGTCAGTTCAAGAAATTCTTGAACAAGAAAAAGCAATGGAAAGGCAAGGATGCCTCCTATAGAAGATCACAACACGATGGTGATCGGCAAAGAAAAGGCTCAAGTAGCCATGACAGGTATTCCTCCAAACAGAACAAATATGTTTCGATTGACATCATTTGCTATTGTTGTAATAAGCCAAGTCACGTCATTGCCGACTGCCCTCATAAGAAGAAGGAGGGTGGTAGAAGAGAAGAAAAGAAATCCTCACACAACAAGAAGAGGAAAGAGAAGAGCCTCATAGCCAAAAAGAGCAAGACTCTTAGTGACTCTGAATCATCTGAGTTAAGTGAAGAAGAAGAAGCTTATTTTAGGCTAATTGCTCAAACATATGATGATCAAGAGACCCAGTTCACTGGGAAGGTAAACTCTCATACCCCTCTTTCAGATTCTGAAGTCTCTGAACATGATTGTGAGGAAAGCTCCTCTGACGATGAGTCAGAACTAATGGCCCAGTATAAGGAGTTAATCATGGCTTACGAAAAATTTCGTCGAGTCGTGAAAACTCAGGCTAAAGAGATCAAATCTCTAAAAGCCGAAGTGAGCATCTTGAGAGAGAATGTCGCAAAGACTGACTCCCTCGAAGAAAACTTCAATAATGCTATTAAAGAATATAACAAGGCTCTTGAGCACCTTGACCTTAAGGAGAAGATCATCAAACAGTTGGGAGCGCAGCTTGCGGCTGAAAAGAAACTTGTTGAAAGCTTCTCGAAGCCGAAAACTGTTCTTCCATTCATTGCTGAATTCTCAGCAAAGGCCAAGGGAGCTGGACTAGGTCATGAAGAAGCTCCTAGTAAATCCTCTAGGAGAAACAAGAATCAACGGAAGAATAAGGCCGCCAAAAAGGCCTTAGCCAAAGAGAAAGGGAAAGCCCCTCCAGACCAAACTACATTCAAGAAGGTTATCTTTCCATCAAATGAGTTTGATTTTGACTCATCCTACGGGCATTTTTCCAGGCCTACCTATGTAGAGCCAAAGTCCCGCTATCAAGGATGGGCTCGACCCCAAAACTTTGGCGAAAGTGTCTTTAAGGCACCTTATGAAGAAGTTATTCTTCAGAGCTTTGGCCCTTTCAATCATGGGCATAAATTCAAGAAGGCACCAAAGACGAAGCCTGTTGTAGAAAAGCCCATAAAGGAGAAGAAGCCATGTGATTGCCATCAACATGAGGCATCTTCCTCCAAGAATGCTGCCCCTGCTAGACCACAACTCCAAAAGGTCAAGCAGGAGATCATGAGGCAAAGGTACAACAGATTTAACTGTTGGTGCTGTGGCAAGGTTGGTCACTTCACCAAAGATTGTTGGTTCAATTCCAGAAATGGTGCAACCCCTCATGTCAGCAATATGAGAAAGACCACTCATAATGCTAACACTCGCAGGGGGAGCACTCTAACCCGAGACCAAGGACCCAAATGTGTTTGGGTTCCTAAGGCAAACTGATTATGATTGCAGGTATGTCCAAAGGCCAACAAAATGCTTATCTGGTACTTGGACAGCGGATGCTCTCGGCATATGACCGGGACTAGAAGCCTCATTCAGAACTTTACTCGAGTCATGAACGGACCAAAGGTCATCTTTGGAGGTTCAGACCGTGGAATCACTAGAGGCTATGGTATGATTACTAACGGCAATGTATCCCTCTCGGATGTGGCTTATGTCGAAGGAGTGGAACACAATCTCATTAGCATAATCCAACTCTGCGATAAAGGATACATAGTTGAATTCCATGCTGATAAGTGCCTGATAAAATCCGTTGACAATATGGAAACGATTCTATCCGACACTCGAAGCAGGAATATTTTCTGTTTAAATTTCATCTGTATAGATTCCTCTACACCAGTGTGTCTTTTAGCAAAAGATAGTGCGTCTCTTGGTGACCAATGGCACAAGAGACTAGAACATATTAATTTCAAAACTATTAATAAATTATTTTCAATGAACTTAGTACGTGATGCCCCAAATGTCAAATGCGTCAAAGATAGACCTTGTCATGCATGCGTAAAATGCAAGCAAACAAGGGCTACCTTTAAAAGCGTTATTGGCAAAGACTCTAACAGATGTCTCCATCTATTGCACATGGACTTGTTTGGTCCACTGCAAATTAGAAGTTTGGGAGGTAATTATTATACATTGGTAATTGTTGATGATTACTCGCGCTTTGCGTGAGTGTTCTTTCTGAAACACAAGTCAGATACCTTAGACATCTTTACTAACTTTGTCAGGCAAGTCCAGAATGAATAAAACTGCTCCATAGTCAAAATCAGAAGTGACAACGGAACAGATTTCAAATCTGGGGCCTTGACAGAATTCTATGAAATCTTAGGTATCTTTCATGAGTTCTCCTCTCCTCATACTCCATAAAGAATGGAGTGGCTGAGAGAAGGAACAGAACACTCATAGAGGCCTGCAGGACCATGTTGAGTGATGCTTCACTACTAGAGTACTTCTGGGCTGAAGCCGTCAACACTGCATGCCAAGTGCAAAATCGAGCACTCATAAACAAAGACCATGATAAGACACCTTACGAACTTCTGAAAGGCAGGAAACCAACAGTCTCATACTTTAGAATCTTTCGCTGTAAATGCTTCGTACTCAACAATGGTAAGTATCATACCACCAAGTTCAGCGAAAAGAGTTTTGAAGGTATTTTTGTAGGTTATAGTAGCCATAGTAAGGCATATAGAATATTTAATAGAAAAACCCTGGTGGTAGAAGAATCGATACATGTTGTATTTGATGAGACGAGCTTGCTGTAAAGAAATCCGTCTAGTGTGCTCATTGAAGATGAAGGTGAAAAGCTGAAAGAAACCAGCTTGGATGAACCATCCGAAGACAAAGGCGAAAAGCTCATTAATATCATCACTCCAACTCCTATTGGAGAGAATGATGATCAAAATGAAGAAGTCATCCAAGTTGAAGAAATCACTCCAGTGATTGAAGATAATCCAGATGTAAGAACTTTAGAGCTCAGACATTTAAAGGATCACCCCATGGACTAGATCATAGGAGATCCCTGGGACGGTGTCAGAACTCGAAGAGGTACAACTAACAAGAATCTTTATTTAAGTTTTCTCTCGCAAGTTGAGCCAAAGAAGTTTGAGGAAGCAAACTCAGACGCATCGTGGATAATGGCAATGGAAGAAGAGCTAAATCAGTTCAAGCGCTGCAATGTATGGAAGCTTGTTTCAAGACCCAAAGGAAAGAACATCATTGGAACAAAATGGGTCTACAGGAACAAGATGGACGAAGATGGGACGATCATAAAGAACAAGGCCAGACTCGTCGTTAAAGGCTATCATCAAGAAGAAGGAATCAACTTCGACCAGACATATGCTCCAGTGGCAAGGCTGGAGGCAATAAGGTTGTTCCTAGCATATGCTGCACTCAAAGGCTTTACCGTCTATTAGATGGACGTGAAGTCTGCCTTCCTAAATGGTAACATAAAGGAGGAAGTGTATGTGGAACAACCTCCAGGTTTCATTGATCCTAACTTTCCTGATTATGTCTATTTCCTGCACAAGGCCATGTATGGTCTGAAACAAGCTCCTAGAGCTTGGTATGAGATGCTGTCTAGATTTCTACTTGAGAACAAGTTCTCAAGTGGAAAGATAGACAAGACATTATTTCTGAGGGAAATTAAAGGCAAGGTTTTGCTAGTGCAAATCTATGTCGACGACATTATTTTTGGCTCTACAGACGACAACCTCTGCAAAAAGTTCTCAAAACTTATGCAAGGGAAGTTTGAAATGAGCAGTATAGGCGAGCTGAAGTATTTCTTAGGGCTTCAGGTGAAACAATCTGAAGATGGAATTTTCATCTCGCAGACCAAGTTCACCAAAGAGCTAATTAAGAAATTCGGAATGGAGAACGCAACCTCTATGAGGACTGTTGAAGTTGGTGACCGGGCGGTCTGGCGGTCTGTCTTGGCGGGTTGAAGACCGCGCGGTCTGGCGGTTTGTCTCAGCCGGCTTGGAGACCGGGCGGTCTAGCAGTCTTCCCTGGAGATCTCTCTTCTTCTCTTGTGGTAGCCGTGCGGTTAGCCCTTCTGTCTAACCGCGCGGCTTGTGCGGTTTATTTTGTATAGTCCGCTTAGTCCTGTACATTTTTAGTCCCACATCTCTTATTTGTATTCTCTCATCTCTCCTCCATTCTATATAAGGGAGGGCATACCTTTGTAATAGATATCTTTTTTGGATAATAAAGTTTCAATTATTCAAAAATGTATCCGTTTGTTACTGCATGTTCGCTACTTCTAACATGGTATCAGAGGACACGGTATTTTCCTCCTGATTGTGTGCACTCTCTGCTTCTCGCCGCTTGTTTCTTCTTCTCGCGACCTGTCTTCGCGGCTTGTCCTCTCTTCCGCCCGCTACTCTGTTCGCGCGGCTTGTTGCTTCTCTTCTCTTGCTGCTCTTCGTCGCCGCGACCGGTTTGGTTGTCGCAGCGACCTGTTTCCTTCTAGCCGCCTGTTTTCCCCTAGCTGCGCGGCCTGCTTCTGTTCGGCCGGCTTGCGACTTGTTTTTGTCGCTGGTGCTTCTTGTTTCCTCTTCTCTTCTGTTCGCTCGAACTTTTCAGTCCCCGCGATCTCTTCCCCGCTGTGCCTTGGTCTGTCTCCGGGCCGCTAGTGTTCGCGCGGCTTCTTCCCTTTAAACCGCTGCGGTTTCGCGCGGGTTGCTCTCTTATCTTCTCCCCGCGGCTTTATTTCTCTGTTCGCACGGATTCTTCCTTGGTTGAGCGGCCTCTTTGCCTTTCTTCCTTTAGCCGCTCCTGCTTGTTAGTCGCCGCGACCTCCTGTTCAGTCGCGCGGCTTGTGCTTCCCTCTTCTTCCCCTTTTGCCTTGCTCTGCACCTTGGTCGTGTCCCTTCTTGCCGCTGGTGTGCTGTCACCGAGACCACTGTAGTTTCTTTTTCCTCCCTTCATGGCTTTTATATCCTCCTCCAAGCCATTCGCCTCGGTTGTCACGTCTTCTGGTCGTGCCCACGTTGTTACTGAGGGAAAATGGCTGATCGACACTGGTGCTACAAATCATATGACTGGCAATCTCCAGTGTTTCTCTCTCCTCGACAAACATGATCGGTTGCCCCCGGTTATTCTCGCTGACGGCTCTTCATCATCAGTCCATGGGACGGGGATAGTTCATGTCACTCCGTCTCTTCACTTGGCGGATACTCTATACGTGCCCCAGTTCCCGGGCAACTTATTATCTGTTACCTCTCTATGCAAGCAATTACAGTGTTCTGTCACATTTACTTCTACTTCTTGCTCTTTTCAGGATCCGGACTCCCAACAGACGATTGCTACAGGGACTGAGAGTGGCGGCCTCTACTTCCTGGACAACATTTCTGCTTTTTCCACCTTCTCCTCCACCTCCACAGATATTCTCCAATGGCATCTCCGCCTTGGTCATGCTCCTCCCCGTCTTCTTCGTCAACTTCTGCCCCACCTTCCTCCACAAAGTCCTCCGCTCAACTGTGAGGCCTGTCAGCTTGGCAAGCATCACCGCTCCTCCTTCCATCCCAAGCACGTTCGTGGCTCTACCCGTCCGTTTGATCTTATCCACTCCGATATTTGGGGTCCTTCTCCTTCTCTTAACATTGGTCGGGGTAGTTCATATTTTGTCACGTTCATTGATGATTTCTCTCGCTGTATGTGGGTGTATCTATTAAAAGATTGCTCCGAATTATTCTCTGTATGGACATCCTTCTATCTCATGATCAAAACTCAGTTTGGTGTTTCTATCAAAGTTTTTCGATCTGATAATGCCCAAGAATATATCAGTCATGACTTTTCTACCTTCTGCATGCAAAATGGGATTATTCATCAAACTAGTTGTGTCTATACTTCACAACAAAATGGTGTGGCCGAATGCAAAAACCGTCACCTCCTCGATGTCGCTCGCACCTTGATGACCCAGATGCATGTTCCTCGCTCCTATTGGGGCTATGCTCTTCTCCTTGCCTGCTACCTTATCAATCGCATTCCCTCCACGGTTCTCCACGGCAAAACCCCGTTCTCCATTCTGTATCCGGACAAGGAGCCGTTTCCTCTCCCTCTCCAAATCTTTGGATGCACTGCCTTTGTGCATACCCCTTCTGCCACCCATGATAAGCTCTCCCCTCGCTCCACCAAATGTGTCTTTCTGGGGTACTCCACCACTCAGAAAGGCTATTGTTGCTTTGATCCCGTCCTTCGTAAGCAGTTCGTCTCTGCTGAAGTCACCTTCTTCGAGAATACCTCCTACTTCTCGGATGACTCCTCTCCTCTTCTCCCCGCTTCTGATTCTCCTGTCGTTCCCTTCGTTCCCTCGCCTCCTACTACAATCTCCACCCCTACACTATCTCCATCCCCTCCTCTCCCTCCACCTCTCTCTCTCCCTTCTTCACCACCCTCTCCCTCCTCTCCGCTGCCGTCGCTCTCTACTCCCGGGCCAGCTTTCTCTACCACGGATGCTCCGGATGCCGCGGGCCCGGCTGACCTGGATCTTCCTATATATCTTCGCAAAGGGGTGCGGACGTGTACCCTACACCCCCTTGCTGTTGTTGTTTCCTATGATCGTCTTACCCCTTCTCGCAGGGCTTTTGCACTGGCTATCTCTGCCACTGCCACACCCCGCTCCTACCAGGAGGCCCTTGCTATTCCTCATTGGAAGATGGCCATGGATGAAGAAATGGCGACCCTCACTGAGCGGTGTACCTGGACTCTTGTTCCTCCTCCCTTCGGCACTGATGTTGTTGGGTGTCGCTGGGTATTTGTGGTCAAATTTGGCCCCGACGGCACTGTGGATCGTTATAAGGCTCGCCTTGTTGCTAAGGGTTTCACTCAGACCTCGGGGTCGATGGGGTTGATTACTTTGACACCTTCTCCCCCGTGGCTCGTCTCAGCACTATCCGGGTCCTTCTCTCTGTGGCGGTCAATCGGGATTGGCCGATTTCTCAGCTGGATGTCAAGAATGCCTTCCTTTATGGTGATCTTCACGAGGCAGTTTACATAGAGAAACCTTCTGGGTATGTTGCTC
This sequence comes from Platanthera guangdongensis, assembly GCA_039583875.1. Lineage (NCBI taxonomy): Eukaryota > Viridiplantae > Streptophyta > Magnoliopsida > Asparagales > Orchidaceae > Platanthera > Platanthera guangdongensis. The sequence goes on from CM077152.1 coordinate 72,129,027, forward strand.
AGGGGGAGACACGAGTATGCCGGCTGCAGAAGGCAATTTATGGCCTCAAGCAGAGCCCTCGAGCTTGGTTTGACAAGTACAGCGGCATAGTGGCGGCTGTTGGTTTTGCGCGAAGCCCTGCTGATCACTCTCTCTTTATTCGCAAAACTCCCTCGGGGCTGGTTATTCTTGCTGTGTACGTCGATGAAATTCTTCTCACTGGTGATGACCAGGAAGGGGTTGCCCTGACAAAGCGACATCTTCGCCAACATCTGATCACGAAAGATATGGGCTCTCCAAAGTACTTTCTGGGGATCGAAATCTCTCGGAAGCCAGACTCCTTAGTTCTCTCTCAGCGTAAGTATGCCCTTGATCTTTTAAAAGAGGCAGGGTTGACTGGAGCAAAACCTGCCCGATGCCCCATGGCACCTGGAGAAGACAAAACCTGGACAGATGATTCGCCTCCTCTTTCAGATAGTTTGCGGTACAGGCGTCTAGTTGGTAAGCTCATATATCTCACAGTGACCAGGCCCGACATTTCCTATGCTGTGGGCAAGGTGAGTCAATTCATGCAAGCTCCTAGGAAGTGCCATCTACAGTCCGCCTTGCGGATCTTGGAGTATGTCAAAGCAGCACCTGGGAAAGGATTACTTTTTCAGAAGAATGGTCATCTGAGGATTGAAGCATACTCAGATGTAAGTTATGCTGATGACAAAGGGGATCGCAAGTCAACCTCAGGTTTTTGCACCTTTGTTGGGGGAAATCTGGTGAGCTGGAAGAGCAAGAAGCAGTATGTTGTCTCCAAGTCCAGTGCAGAAGCTGAGTATCGCAGTATGGCGTCGACCACTTGTGAGTTAAAATGGTTGCGGGCTCTCATGCTAGATTTAGGAGAGGTATACAACCATCCTCTACCTATGTTCTGTGACAACAAGGCAGCCATATACATCTCCAAAAATCCGGTCTTCCATGAAAGAACAAAGCACAATGAGGTCGTCTGTCATTTCATTCGTGAAGAGATCTTAAAGGAACAAATTTGCACTCCCTTTGTTACTTCTGATAAAGAGCTGGCTGACATCTTCACCAAGCCAGTTTCCGCCTCGTTTCTTCATGTTTGCGACAAGCTGGGCATGATCGATATATATGCTCCAGCTTGAGGGGGAGTGTTGAAGTTGGTGACCGGGCGGTCTGGCGGTCTATCTTGGCGGGTTGAAGACCGCGCGGTCTGGCGGTTTGTCTCAGCCGGCTTGGAGACCGGGCGGTCTAGCAGTCTTCCTGGCGATCTCTCTTCTTCTCTTGTGGTAGCCGTGCGGTTAGCCCTTCTGTCTAACCGCGCGGCTTGTGCGGTTTATTTTGTATAGTCCGCTTAGTCCTGTACATTTTTAGTCCCACATCTCTTATTTGTATTCTCTCATCTCTCCTCCATTCTATATAAGGGAGGGCATACCTTTGTAATAGATATCTTTTTTGGATAATAAAGTTTCAATTATTCAAAACTCTATCCGTTTGTTACTGCATGTTCGCTACTTCTAACAAGGACTCCAATGGGCTCAACTATGTCTCTGGACAAGGTTGAAAAAGGGAAACCTTTTGATGAAACCAAGTACAGAAGCATAATTGGATCCCTGCTCTACCTTACTGCCAGTAGACCTGACATAATGTTTTCAACATGTGTCTGTACTAGATTTCAGGTGAACTCTAAGGAATCTCACTACGCTGCTGCAAAGCGGATTTTGAGATACCTTAAAGGTACACCAAATCTGGGCTTATGGTACCCAAGAAGTAATGACAGCGAACTAATTGGATTTTCAGATGCAGATTTTGCAGGTAGCAAAGACGACATAAAAGCACTTCAGGGACTTGCCAATTCTTTGGAAGAAGGCTAATCTCCTGGAGTAGAAAGAAGCAGAACTGTGTCGCAATCTCAACGACCGAGTTAGAGTACATCTCTGCAGGCAGTTGCTGCGCACAGTTACTTTGGATAAGGAATCAATTTGAGGATTACAACATGAAGTTCAAGAATGTCCCACTGTTTTGCGACTATTCCAGCGCAATTGGAATAGCCAACAATCCAGTCTCGCATAGCTGGACAAAGCATATCGAGCTAAGATATCATTTCATCCGGGAGCATGTAGAGCACGGGGACATGGATCTCCAATATGTCTCCACAGACAGGCAAGTTGCAGACATCTTCACGACGCCGCTGGACGAGACCAAGTTCTCTTTCTTCAAAATGGAACTTGGGATGCTCAACAAGGAAGATTAGAGCAGTTTGGATATCAAGGAAGCAAAGGAAATTAAAAGGTTAGTCAAAATCTGGCATTTCAAAGGTTTCTTCCTTCTTTGACTCAAGTAAAAACTGACCTACTCGAGTACTCAAAGTACCTACTCGAGTACTCAACAGACCTACTCGAGTAGTCCCTTAACTTACTCGAGTAAGGCAATTAAGTACTCGTGTAGTATACTTCACCTACTCGAGTGAGTCCATTCTTCTACTCGAGTCATTTCAGATTATCCAGACCTACTCGAGTAACTCTCTATATACTCGAGTACCTTCTCCAGACCTACTCGATTAACTCTCTATATACTCGATTACCTTCTTTAGACCTACTCGAGTAACCCCCTATGTAATCGAGTACCTCTTTTACCTCTCGTGTATATGCCGTTTGGCTTTCAAACTTTTCCATTGCCACCTTTACTTTAAATTATTTTCTTCTAGTGATTAGTCTTAAACCTAGGGTTTTTGATGTAGCGCCGTCCTATGAGCCTACACGAATTTCAGATCCTATGCGGATGGCGTCAAGTTCTCTCTTGCCACGCTAACAATCTCGTTTACACGCTAACGAAAACGCAGCAATACCAATTGTGTTATTTATCTTACGCGCCAACGTTCGGTTAGCCAATCCGATAGAGATCGAACCACGACTAAAGGCCGAGATCCGATCAAGCTAAAAGGACAAATATTCGTGTCCGCACGAGCGATGTTGTACGAAAGAAAGATCCACCAAGAAAATTCCGATTCGCAAAAACGGTTGATCTTTCCCCAACAAGAAATAACGAGGATCGCCAATCCTCCCGAGAGTACCCAAAAATCAAACGAAAATAGATCCACAAATTTATTAAGAAAACGCCGCGAAATTTCTTTCGTTATCACAAAGTCACGCAAAAAATCGTCCACCACATAAACAATCTAGAAGAGAAAAACTCTTGGTAGAAATTTCGTTACCCCTCTCGGAATAGTAGATCCGGGATATTGGTTCCACTAGAAAATAATCGCTCTCCGTGAACTCCACGAGAGAGGCTCCGATGATGAAGAAACTCGATCGTCTTCCCCGCTTTGCACCGTGAAGTTTCACCCAAGGCCTTGGATCCTTGCAATCAAATTGTTTCCACCAATGATGGTCGGTTAGGATGAGATTAGTGGAGAGTTTCGTGGGAGGATGTGTGATAGAGGGTTGAAGGAAAGGTTGACGGAGGAGGAGGGGAGTGATGGTGGCCGAGATCTTGGATGGGGAGAAGGGGGAGGCCGACTATTGGAGGAGGAAAGCCCAAGGGGGGCGGCGGCTATGAGGAGGAGAAAGAGGGGAATCAAATTAGGTTAGAGAAAACTTTGGCAACAATGAAAATCTACTTTTCTAATTAGAGTTTTAGCCTTATATAGGCCTTACAACACAAGTGCTAATTGCACACCAATAAGTCAACATATTAAAATGCAAGCCATAAATAAAAACTAATAATTAATTAATTAATTATTATTTAATTAATTAATTATTAATAGATATGAAAATAGTTAATTCTTGTGGCGTGGACGAAGATTGTAGACGTGGCCGCCACGGCGCCGCAAGTCCTTAGCCGGTGGGCCATCATCATCATCATCATCCGCCGCAACTTCATGATCAACCAAAGCGCCATGTACGTCATCATCATCAACTTGGCCGTCCTGGTGGTGGTCGCCATCAATCCTCCCCCGCTCAAAAGGACTCATCACCGATGAGTGGGCAGGAACATAACGGCGTAGGAGGTCCGCATCAAGTATCTCCACCTCCGAAGCCGAGAGCCAAGAGTCGTCCGAAGCTGGGCGACCACGCCAACGAATCAAGAACCTGTGAATGTCACCGTCGGGAGTTGGAAACATAGCATCCTGCAAAATCTTGTCAGGCAAGAAAACGGTCCGGGGAAACCTCGGAAATGCGTTAGGCAAAGAAGAAAAACAAGTTTTAATATCAGTAGGCGGCATACCTCCCGTAGAGTCCGCCGGAGAGAGCGATCCAGAATTGATCTCACCACCCATCCCATTAGAAGTTTTAGTGGAAATATTAAACGGCGAGACAGAAAGTTCATGTGGTGGAGCGACAAAAAGCGTTAAATCGGAAACGTTAAAAATAGGGGAAATTCCCCAATCAGCGGGTAACTGTAATAAATATGCATTTTCGCCCAACTTTTTTAACACTCGAAAAGGACCGGCTCGCCTATTCGCCAATTTCTTTATAGTGCCCGAAGGCATCCGTTCAGGGGTGAGACGAACCATTACCAAATCACCAATATTCAAGGGGACCGCTCGCCTATGTACGTTGGCATTCGTTTGATAAATAGCATATTGAGTAGCGAGCGTTTCGCTAATGTGTTTATGGAGACTGTGAACGTGCGAGGCGAAATCCTGAGCAAACTGACTAGACTTAAACGATGGTGGTAATGGAACCAAATCAAGAGGCACGGGCGCCTTATAACCATGAACGATCTCGTTCGGAGACAAACCGGTGGACCTATTCCTTGAATTATTATAAGCTATTTGAGCATGAGGAAGGATAAGGTCCCACGTACCTTTATGATCGCCAACTAAGCAACGAAGCAAGCTACCCAAGCTACGATTAACCACCTCCGTTTGCCCATCCGTTTGGGGATGATAGGCCGACGAAAACATCAGTTTCGTACCCATAAGCTTCCAAAGTGTTTTCCAGAAATAGCTAGTGAACTTAACGTCCCTATCAGACACTATCGTTTTGGGGACGCCCCGATGCGCCACGACCTCTTTGAAATACAACTTAGCAACATGGGAGGCATCGTTGGTAGTGTGGCTAGCGATGAAATATGCCATTTTAGAAAATCGATCGACGACGACAAGGATGGAATCGTGTCTCCGAAATGTCATAGGTAGGCCCAAAATAAAGTCCATACTAACGTCCTCCCAAGGAACAGACGGAATAGGAAGTGGAGTATAAAGACCGGCATTGGTTTTGTTGCCCTTCGCTAACTGACATACGCGGCAACTTCCTACGATTTTATTGACCATTGGCTTAAGCCCCGGCCAAAAGAATTTATCTTCCACTAATATGATCGTTTTATCCCGGCCGAAATGTCCCCCTAACCCTCCACTATGTAGCTCCCAGACAATGAAATGGCGTAGTGAAGAGCGGGGAATACACAATTGTGTATGCTTAAATAAATACCCGTCTCGAATGTAGTATGCCGAAATAGTCGAGGTAGCCTGTTCCTGAGCGGCTAAATAAATATCCTTAAAATCCGGGCATAGGACATACTCGTCCTTAATGCGTTCAAATCCTATTACCTTCACCTCCATTTTAGATAATAATAGAGTGACACGACTAAGGGCGTCCGCCACGCGATTTAATGTACCCTTAAGGTGCTTAATAATGAAGGTATACTCCTGAAGATAGGAGACCCATTTGGCGTGCCGAGGGCTAATTTTACTTTGAGAGTTTACAAATTTTAGCGCCTCATGGTCCGAGAGAATCACAAACTCTTTCGATATGAGATAGTGTCGCCAATGTTGGAGACAACGTATCACGGCATAAAACTCACGATCATAATTAGAATAATTTAGTTTTGGGCCCGCTAGTTTCTCGCTAAAATATCCTACCGGATGTCCCTCTTGGCTTAACACTCCTCCAATTCCTATTCCCGAAGCGTCACATGATAGTTCAAACACTTTAGTAAAATCCGGCAACCGTAGTAGGGGGGCTTCGGACATCCGATCCTTAATCATTTGAAACGCGCTAGTGGCCGACTTGGTCCATTTAAAATCACCCTTCTTCATACATTCAGTGATTGGTGCCATGATGCTACTAAAATTGCGAATGAATCGTCGGTAAAACGTGGCCAATCCATGAAAACTCCTAACCTCCCTAATATTTTGCGGTTCCGGCCATTCTCTAATCACTTGGACCTTCTTAGGGTCAACATGTATACCCTCAGCGCTCACTATGTATCCTAGAAATTCCACGGAAGTCACACCGAACGCGCACTTCTTAAAATTAATGAATAAGTTCTCTTGGCGCAGTGTAGTAAGGATTGTCCGCAAATGAGTTTCATGATCGATCGGCGATATACTAAACACCAAAATATCATCGAAATAGACTACGACAAATTTACCCATATATGGCTTAAAAACTTGGGTCATTAACCGTGAGAAAGTGCTTGGTCCGTTAGTGAGTCCCTCTCCTAGCACTAACCACTCGTAAAGCCCATCCTTAGACTTAAAGGCCGTTTTCCATTCGTCTCCCTCCCGTATCCTTATTTGGTGGTAACCACTCTTTAAATCCAATTTTGAGAACACGGTGGCACCGGATAACATATCCAACAAATCGTCCAAACGGGGAATGGGAAACCTATACTTGACAGTTATTTTGTTGATGGCCCGGTAGTCTACACACAACCTCCAAGACTTATCTTTCTTCGGGACCAACAAGGCCGGGACGACACAAGGGCTTTTACTATGGCGGATAAATCCCTTTGCTAATAAGTCGGAAATTAATATTTGAAGTTCATTATGTGCGGAGGGATTGAGTCGGTAATGGGGTAGATTGGGCAGGGACGAGCCCGGGACGAAGTCAATTTCGTGTTGAATATCCCTGATGGGTGGCAACATGGAAGGTAAATCTACCGGATAGACGTCCTTATACTCTTCCAATAATGTGCGCAAAGATAACGGTAGGTTCTCTAAGGACGGTGAATCTTCCTTTACTTGTAGGCATACTAGCGCATAAATGACACCATCTAGAAAGGTCTCGCGTTCTAACTCCTTCCTACTTATAAAACTTACCACTTTCTTTTCCGCGGGCACCACTGTGTCCTTGGAAATAATCGACGGGTCTTTAGGTGGTGTGGGCTTCAAAACAATGGTCTTACCATTGAACTTGAACTCGTATGTGTTGGCTCTGCCCAAATGGGTCACATCATAATCATAAAGCCATGGTCGTCCTAGTAAAACGTGACATACATCCATTGGGATGACATCGCACCACACCTTATCGACATAGTTCTTCACCGTAAGCGGTACCAAGCATCTTTTAGAAACTGCGATAGACGTTTTGTTCACCCATGCTATCTTATACGGATGCGGATGCGGCTCAGTGACTAAGTGCATTCGAGTGATGGCATTCTCAGAAACGACATTCATACAACTACCGCTATCGATTATTAATTTACACCACTTGTCACCGTGCTTAAAATTTACCGAAAAGATATTCGTCCGGTTGTAATCGTCCGTCGCACGCGGTGTATTCAGAATACATCTCATAACCATCATGAAAGAGTCGTCATCAATATCACTCGGCTCGGCGTCAGACTCAGTACCGGCTTCATAAACGATCTCTGCGGGATCAGACGTGGAGCCTAAAAGGGCTAGGGGTTTGCCCTTAGTGGGGCACTCACTAGCATAATGCCCTTGGATTCCACATGAATAACAAGTGACGTTAGTCTTACTAAGACGTCCTATTGGGACTCTCTCACCCGAGGGATTTTTGATGTTCCTAGCGGTAACGACCACGGAGTTCGAATCTGTGGATCGAAACTTTCCTTTGTCTCGCACGGAGGATGAGGGTGGGGGTCCTAAAATGGATTTTTCTTTTTGGAAAGCTCGTCCCTTGGACTTATAGGCATTGTGCTTTTCTATATCCAAAGCTGCATTAAACGTTGCGTTAAGATCCGTGTGACCGTAGCGCAGGAGCTTGCCTTGGATATCCGGCCTGAGTCCCTTACGAAAACGTGATAGTGTTACTTCGGGCATTTCCCGGACGTCACATCTCACCATCATATCCTTAATTAGTCCCATGTACTCCGCTACCGATTTGTCCCCTTGGCGAAGGGTGGCTAATTCATCGAACATTTGGGTTCGGTGATACGCGGGGACATATTGGTCAGTTAACAGTGCTTTCATGGCAGCCCACCCAATTGGGGGTACTCCATTCACGGTACCCATTCGCCTCTCTTCGTTCAACCAGAACGTTTTGGCCCTACTTAGAAGCTTCATTCGTGCCACTCGTACCTTATCACCGTCAGACAGGTTGTGCCACTCAAAGTAGCACTCGATCTCCATGATCCAATCTAAGAAAACTTGAGGTTCTCCCATTCCATCGTAGGATGGTGGATGTAGTCGCACGGCCCTAGTTAAATTGAAATCATCGTCCTGATCACGATGGTGGTTTTGTCTTTCGTCTCGTTGGTTGGCGGGCTGTGGTGGGGGCCCCTGCCGATTTATCCCAAAGCCGGGATTTTGAGGCGCCGCCTGATTTACGGCCAACCCTTGTATTAACTGGGTGAGTGCATCGAACCTAGCGTTGAACTCTTCCCGAAGCTCCGCAATCGCTGCAGGAGCGTGCTCATCATCATGGTGGTCGGCCATGTGAGAGGTGGAGGGAAAATATTCCGTACCAGACCTTGTGCGCATGAACTACAGGACACCCAGGGATTTTGACCAGATATTTTATAAAAGATGAATTTTTGGAGACCTATAAAGTGGGAATACAAAATAATTTTTTTAGACTTTTTTGCTTGGAAAAATAAGGAGAAAATTCAGAATTTTTTTTTGTAATTTTCTGCAGAAAAAAAAAAATTTTTGGATGTTGCTATTTGCAGCCCAAAACGAAAATTCTGAATTTCGTTATCTAATACGCAACGTGCACGACCAAGTGTGGGTCGACTAAGGATGGTGTCGATTGAGAAATCAACACAACCTCCCTCTGATACCAAATTGATGTAGCGCCGTCCTATGAGCCTACACGAATTTCAGATCCTATGCGGATGGCGTCAAGTTCTCTCTTGCCACGCTAACAATCTCGTTTACACGCTAACGAAAACGCAGCAATACCAATTGTGTTATTTATCTTACGCGCCAACGTTCGGTTAGCCAATCCGATAGAGATCGAACCACGACTAAAGGCCGAGATCCGATCAAGCTAAAAGGACAAATATTCGTGTCCGCACGAGCGATGTTGTACGAAAGAAAGATCCACCAAGAAAATTCCGATTCGCAAAAACGGTTGATCTTTCCCCAACAAGAAATAACGAGGATCGCCAATCCTCCCGAGAGTACCCAAAAATCAAACGAAAATAGATCCACAAATTTATTAAGAAAACGCCGCGAAATTTCTTTCGTTATCACAAAGTCACGCAAAAAATCGTCCACCACATAAACAATCTAGAAGAGAAAAACTCTTGGTAGAAATTTCGTTACCCCTCTCGGAATAGTAGATCCGGGATATTGGTTCCACTAGAAAATAATCGCTCTCCGTGAACTCCACGAGAGAGGCTCCGATGATGAAGAAACTCGATCGTCTTCCCCGCTTTGCACCGTGAAGTTTCACCCAAGGCCTTGGATCCTTGCAATCAAATTGTTTCCACCAATGATGGTCGGTTAGGATGAGATTAGTGGAGAGTTTCGTGGGAGGATGTGTGATAGAGGGTTGAAGGAAAGGTTGACGGAGGAGGAGGGGAGTGATGGTGGCCGAGATCTTGGATGGGGAGAAGGGGGAGGCCGACTATTGGAGGAGGAAAGCCCAAGGGGGGCGGCGGCTATGAGGAGGAGAAAGAGGGGAATCAAATTAGGTTAGAGAAAACTTTGGCAACAATGAAAATCTACTTTTCTAATTAGAGTTTTAGCCTTATATAGGCCTTACAACACAAGTGCTAATTGCACACCAATAAGTCAACATATTAAAATGCAAGCCATAAATAAAAACTAATAATTAATTAATTAATTATTATTTAATTAATTAATTATTAATAGATATGAAAATAGTTAATTCTTGTGGCGTGGACGAAGATTGTAGCCGTGGCCGCCACGGCGCCGCAAGTCCTTAGCCGGTGGGCCATCATCATCATCATCATCCGCCGCAACTTCATGATCAACCAAAGCGCCATGTACGTCATCATCATCAACTTGGCCGTCCTGGTGGTGGTCGCCATCAGTTTTATAAATTCGAAATTCCAAATATCACTCTACACGAAATCATTTCCATTCACTCGAGTACCCGTCCGCCGCTTCATCTTCAATCGAGAAATTGCAGAGCCGTGACTCTTCCTCTTCCCCGCGACAGAAGTTTTTCCCATTTTCTGGATCATGGCCTCCGTCTCCAAGATTGGTGTAGGATCGGAACTCGTTACCGCCGGGATTGCCGAGCTTTCAGATGATTTTCACAACTTGCTCATTCTTCTAGATACCGCAGGGCTTTCCTTCATCCTGCAAGAACCCTGCCGGATTCTCTTCCCAGAAGTCGCCGAATTCTTCTCCAATCTAAAGGTCAAAAGGAATGGCAAAGTCCTAAAATCCAAAGTGAAAGGTTTGAAAATTAAACTCAACAAGACCTCTGTCTCTCAATTTCTCCGACTGCCGATAGTAGACGAAGAAGATCACTTAGTTGTTGAAGACTCTGAGAGAACAGCCCTATTCTGTGGCTTTTCAACTGATGCTCAGTACTTCAAAAGGTCAGACATGAACGCAGAAGACAAATTTCTGGTTGATGTTATTGGGAAAATTTTACTGTGCAAGACAAACTCCATAAGAGACATTCCATCATATTTCTTCGACATAATGCAAGTCATTGTCTGCCGCAAGAAATTCCAATTTGGTATGCTGATTCTGGATAAAATCAAGGACAGTTTAAAATCCCCCAACTACGCCAGAATATTCTCTCTGCTCCTCCATGAAACAAATCCTGAGGTATTCAACTTCTCCAAAGGAACCCCTCTTCACCACATGAAGAAGGTCTCCATTTCCTCCATTCAGAGATGGGAACTTAAGCTGAAGAATCCTGCCCAAGATGCAAAGATTTCAGAAATTCCAGCAGATCCAGCATTAGAAGACAGGACTCCATCTCCCTCTCCTCATCATGTGTCCAGCTCCTCTGGTGCACCAAGTGAGGGGGAGCCTGCTCCTTCTACCTCAGTCAGGAAGCCCTCTCCTCAGCCAGCAATTCTTTCCCTACCTCATACTCCACAAAATCTAGCAACTCCCTCAGATGAGATACCTCCAGAATCTCTTCTCTCAACAGCTGCTGCAATAGTTGCTATGATTGCAGAGCTCTCTGAAGAAGTGATGCCTATTCCTCCTCTATCTCCTCTAGCTCCATCCTCTGAAGGTCACAAGGACTCCACTCCAGCACAGTCTCCTCTACATTCTCCAACTAGAACTCCAGCCAAATCTCTAGATACCCTCAAAGACCAGCAAGACACCATCCTTATTCTTGATGAGCCTTCTACTGAGCCAGCTGAGGCCCCTCTCAGAAATCTAGAATTCTCTCTCCCTCAGGTTACATAAGAAGGGGTTGCTATCATCCGTACCACCAGAGCTCACAGCTCTGTGATAATTAAATAAATAGCCCCTTGGGTAATTCCTCCCCTTCATTCTGTTTCTACTTCATCTGATGCTGCTGGTACAGCCTCTTCCTCCTCAGATTTGCTGCAATAAATTGCACTTCCTCTTCAAGAACAAAGAACTTATTTTGATACTTCTCTAAAGATAGTAACTGACAAGGTAACTGCTCTAGAGACTGAGATGAGCAGAGGCTTTATTGAAATTCAGCATAATACTGACAATCTTAAATACTTAATTCAACTTGGTGGCAAAGCCCTTGACCACACTATCTCTAGTGTTGGAAATGTTATGGAACAGGGTGTTACCCTTGCAAACAATCAGATAGAGCTATACAAGAGAAATGAAGCTAACAAAATGAAAATCTGTGAAGAAGTTGGTATTTTCAAAGAAGACACTATAGAGAAGCTATCTGTTGAACTCAGAAAGGGGGAGGGATTCTTCAAAGAACTCAAAGAACAGGTAGAAAAGTCAGCTGCTCAGAATTCAGATGTATGAGAAGCTCATGTGAAAACAATTCATGATAATGTGCTAGCACAGATACAGAGTGTCAAATTTCATACCTATGACACTGCTGTCCGGATGCACAATCAGATTCTGCCAGACCTTGCTGTTGACCCCAACATCATTCCTCATCATTTAAACCCTCTAGCTACAGATGTCTCTGCCCCAGCTGTTCCTCTGCAACCTACCTTCTCTCCCAGGCCTGGAGACACAGTTGCCCCTCCAGACACCTATGCTCAAGGCTGGGAAGAATATCCTGCAGATATATTCCTTAAAGCTCCTCCAGAGATCAAAACCTACAAGAAGAAAAGGAAGTATGGTGAAGACCCCTTTGCTACCAGGACTGCTCCTACTAAAGCCACTGAACATGCTGAAGTTTGGTCTCCAACATCCAAGTCCCTGATTTTAGAAACTCTTAGATTAGTTATGGAATTCCATGAGAGCAGGAACATTCATTACAGCTCCTCTGAATGGCAACTTTATGAGAAGTCCATGAAAAATAGAAGAATCTATGATAGAGAATATGGGAGGAACAACCCTACTGCTACCAGAGAAGACATCAAGAGAAACTGGACAGACATAATCAAGGTTGATCTTCAAGGATCTTTGAGAGGGTGGAATGATTGACTGTAGAAATGAAACTTTTGGATATTCTTATTTATATAATTCAAAGTTTTTGCTCTTATTATCCTTTATCATAGTCTATTGCTTGCTTGCACATTTTCTACTTAGCTTCTTTTTATGTCTATAATTCACCTTAGTGTAAAGGGTTCTGACTTCAACAAATAGGGGGAGATTGTCGGGAACTATACCCACATTAACCCAGATTTGATGAAGTCACCCTGGAACTAAGATGAATTAGTTTGTATTTGATGCTTTGTTTGAGTTATGTGGTTGCAGGATTCCAATGGGAAGTGTAGACCAATGTCGGTCTACAATGGGTCACCAAACACAGGACCATACAGTGTAATTCCTCACTGTGTGTTCCAAAGTGTTGACTCATGTGTAGTCTCTCTATTGGGATACACTTCATATTCAAGCCTTAGGACTGTGTAAAGATTTGATGTAGGCCTCTACCGCGGACCCAATATGGGTTACGGGAATAAAAACGGACGCCACTCTCATTCCACAAACACACTCGCACTAGCTTTAATCGCAGCGCACTCGCCAACGTTTTATCACAGTTCACCAACGTACGGTAGCTACTCCGCGGAAAGGTCAAAAGAACGGTGATAGGCCGACGTTCTCCCAAGCTAAGAGGACCAATATTGGGTCCGACCGAGCGAAAGTTGTACCAAAGAGGTCTACCCAAAGTGCGATCGAAAAATGGTAGATCTTCCCCAACAAAAATGCGGGGCTCGCCAAACCCTTCGAAAAATAACGCGTTTAAGATAGATGAAAATCAAAAGGAAAACCACGAAGAATCTAACGATTCAAATACAACGCAAAAATATTTCCGGCCACTAGAATATCAAGAGGGAATCACACGTGAGTGGAGAGGATCGTTACCCCAGTCGGAATAGATGATTCCGACTACCTTTTGAAGGATCGCTCTTCCATGGTTCCGCCGGAGTTGCGCCGAATGGAGAGATAGATCGCCCTCCTTGGCCGTTTCACACCAAAGTCCAGATTCCTCGTCGTAGAAGGAGACCCTTCCGGATAAAGCTTCACGTGAAGAGGGGCTGCCGGGTCCTCTTCAAAGGGGCTGCTCGGGTGGAGGAGGTAGGTGGCCGGCCGGCTATGGAGGGTGGTGGTCGCGTCGAAGAAGGTGAGAGGAGGTGGCGGCTTGGATAAGGGAGATGAATGGGGGGCTGGCCGAAACCTTTAGAGGGAGAGAGGGAGAGGAGGGTGGCGGATTTGGAAGAGGGGGATGAAGGAGGGGCTGGCCCAAACTTTAGAGAGAGAGGGGGAGAGGAGGGTGGAGGCTAGGAGAGGTAGAGAGAGAGAGAGGAGGCTTAGCAAAAAAAGGAAAACTTAGGGTTTCTTCTCATTCAACTTAAGTTAAACAAACCATACATGTCTATATATAGACTTAACAACAAGTCTTGGATATATGTAGCCCAAAATAAAAATAAAAATAACACACTAAATGGCTACATGCAGCCCTCAATAACATATCCCAAATAAAATAGCATACTAATAATAAGATAAATTCAACTAGATATTTGTCTTGCGCCGAGGGCGGAAATTGTAGCGCCGCTCCATACGAACACCACGGCGACGCGAGTCCTTTGTTGGAGACGAAGGAGGGTCTTCCGTTAGCGTGTCGTCATCAACAACTTGGGGGCTGTCGTCAACTTGGGGGCCGTCGTCGCCACCAATCCTCCCCCGCTTGAAAGGACTCAACACCGATGAGTTGTCTTGAAGATACCGTCGGAGAAGAACACCATCCAAGAGAGCCACTTCCGCTTCCGGGAGCCAAGAGTCATCAGAGGCGGGGCGATCACGCCAGCGAATCAAGTAGCGGCGCACATCGCCATCTGCAGTGGGAAACACGTCATCCTGCAGAATCCTGTCTGGCAAAAATGTTGTCCTGGCAAACCTGGGAAAAGCATTAGGCAGTAAAGGGGGAAAATCTATATCATCAACATATAGCATACCTTCGTTGGAGACCGACAGAGAGAGTGAGCCCGTACCCCCCTCAACCCCGTACCCATGAGAATCTGTAGTGGAACTAAACGGACAGGAAGATAATTCTAGTGGCGGAGCAATATATGGCGTTAAATCCGAAACATTAAAAACAGGGGAAATACCCCAATCAGTTAGCAATTCCAAAAGAAAAGCATTGTCTCCTAACCGTTTTAAAATCCGAAAAGGTCCAGCTCGCCGATCCGCTAACTTTTTTAAGGTGCCCGTAGGCAACCGTTCAGGGATGAGACGTACCATGAATAAATCGCCCACTTTCAAGGGAGACACTCTTTTATGTGCGTTGGCATGAACTTGATAAGATGCGTATTGAGTGGTAAGCATTTCATTTATGCATTTGTGAAGATCATGGATGTGAGAGGCAAAGTCTTGTGCAAATTGACTTGACTTAAACGATGGCGGTAATGGAAGCAAGTCAAGGGGCACGAGAGATTTATAACCGTGCACGATCTCATTCGGGGACAAACCCGTGGACCTATTTTTGGAATTATTATATGCTAACTGAGCATGAGGGAGGATAAGGTCCCATGTACCCTTGTGGTCTTCCACAAGGCATCGAAGCAAACTACCTAAACTTCTGTTCACAACTTCTGTTTGACCATCCGTCTGCGGATGGTACGCGGAAGAGAATAGAAGTTTGGTGCCCATAATCCTCCACAGGGTCTTCCAAAAATAACTAGTAAACTTCACATCCCTATCAGTAACTATAGACTTTGGAACTCCTCGATGGCCTACTACCTCTTTAAAATATAATTGTGTAACGTGTGATGCATCATTGGTTTTATTGCACGCGATAAAATAGGCCCATAATCTCTAATGGCTTGTACCTTCTTGGGGTCTACGTGGATCCCCTTTGAACTCACAATATAACCGAGGAACTCAACCGATGTCACATGGAAGGTACATTTCTTAATGTTCACGAATAATTTTTCCGATCTCAGCGTGGTAAGGATGGTTCTTAAATGTGACTCATGAGCAATCGTGGAGGTGCTAAATACCAAAATATCGTCAAAATATACCACGATGAATTCTCCCATATAGGGTTGGAAGACGTGGGTCATCATCCTCGAAAACGTGGTGGGCGCATTGGAAAGCCCAAACGGCATAACTAACCACTCGTAGAGCAATTCCTTCGACTTAAAGGCGGTCTTCCACTCGTCACCTTCCCTAATTCGGATCTGATGGTAGCCACTCCTAAGATCCAATTTCGAGAAAATTGTGGCACCGGCTAACATTTCCAATAAACAATCCAAGCGAGGGATGGTAAATCGATACTTAATAGAGATTTTATTAATGTGAAAGTGCAACTAGATCTGATATACTCTAGAGGGGGGTGAATAGAGTATATGGTGTTTTAAAACTTTTTAAAAGCTTTTACAACAATTGTTGTACTATGTGTGAGCAGGGAAGCAAATATAAATCTAATCACAGAACTAAGCTACGCAAAAACTAAGCACAGACAAATCAAGGCCAGAAACAAAAAGTAAACAAGCAGAACCAGATGACACAAGGAAATATAGTGGTTCCCCAAACTTGGGTACATCCACTCTTCTACCACCCTCGGTAGGAATCCACTGCAGTATGAGTTGATCAGGTGTCCTGGGCACCAATGAGCTTTTGATAAGGTGCTCAAAAACCAAAGCAGATTTTTTGATCAGGTGTCTTGCCACCAATGAGCTTTTGACAAGGTGCTCAAAAACCAGATTCAAACTTTTGAAGGGAGTTTGAGAAACCCTTTACATAGTGGGGGTGAGAGAGTGATGGCAGTCTTCTCTTTCTCAAACAACTGAGAAGACTATGTGGATTGATGTCAAAGCTCCCCCTGAATCCTTGAAATCTTCAGGAAGAAAAGCTTTGCTGAGGGTGATAGGCCTTCAAAGGTAGAACTCCAGCAAAAGATGATTTCAGCAATAACTGAAATGTTGAGTGTCTGGAGTCTTGAAATGATGTTGGCCTTGAACACTTTGACAGCTGAAGAGATCTGAAGATCTGAAGATTTTTGAAAGCTTGATCTCTTTGATGAGTGTTCTTCAGGATTCTTTTTGACAGAAGATTTTGAAGGAGACTCAGTAATCTGTGTTGTGTGTCCTCTTCTTGTTAATCTCTGTATTTCATCTATATTGATTCAAAAACATTCTGTCTTTTATTCTCTGTGCCAGAATAGAATATCACTCTGTCAAAGATAGCCGTTGGTCTGCATTAATTGCATCCTTAATTGCAAAAACTCTTCTGGAGGAAAGTCCACAGAATTATTCCTTGAAAAATCCCTTGAAACTTGGTCCAGAAATAAATGAAAACGGCTAGCAAATCTCTGAATTAATTGCATAATAACTCCTAAATGATTTGAATTTGAATTCTGGAAGATATCTGAAATCGTCGAACTGAGCTCTGCTATCGTCGATCTGAGCTCAGTGATCTGGAAAACTTAAGCAGCAAACTAATCGTCGATCTGAGCTCAAAGATCGTCGACCTGAGCTCAGAGATAAAGATCCAATGCAGAGTCAAAATCGTCGAACTGAGCTCACCGATCGTCGAATGGAGTTCGACGATATTCTGAAGTTTGAGCTCAGCGATCGTCGAATGGAGTTCAACGATCTGTCGAAGTTGAGCTCGACGATCGTCGATCTGAGTTTGACGAATCGTCGTGCTGAGCTCGACGATCAGACTTGGTCTCCAGACAAAAAAACTTGGTCTTCAGGGCAGCTTCCAATCCTAGACTTCTAACCCTTAGACTCAATTCTAATTGACCTATTAAGCTATACAGAAGGTCAAACACAGATTCCTAGAGACATAGTGATCCTGACCCAAATTAGTAATAGGGTGTTCCAACAATCTCCCCCTATTTGGGTTAGGATTACTATTTACAGACTTTGAAAAGAAATTCAAACAACATCAAACAATCAGAAAAGCATAAAAACAGCAGCAGCTATATATGGCAGAAACATCACAGATATATATATATATATATATATATATATATATATATATATATATGGCATCCAGATAGCAGTCAGAAAATCCAAAGATTGTCACCTTACAGAGTTACTTCTTCTCTTTGCCTTTAACCATTTTGATTTCTCTGTTAGGATTTAAGGCTTCCTTGTTGGACCTGGTGTCATCAGCTGCACCCAAGTATGTTTGCTTTGAAGTCCTGGGAACCACAGCAGCAGGATGCAACTCCATATATCTGTCTGCATCAAAGAATTTGCTGGAGGCATATCTTTCTAGCTCTTTTTGTCTTTGCTCTGACATGGTAGAAATATTTGAAGTGTCTAGGCCTTGCTCTCTGGCTTTCTTTATCTGGTCTAATGCAGCCAACTCCTTCATCCTAGCAGTCCAAGCAACTGGATTCTTTTCAGGGTCCTCAAATGGTACAGGTGGTTCGTACCTGTTGGAAGAATTATCTTGAGGAGGCCTAGCAGACACTGTCTCTCTTAGCTTGTAGGGGAATGGACCAGAAGTAGTATCAGATGAAACATGTCCTCCCCTGGAGTATGGGTGCTGCCTGGAGTGCCCTTAGAATAAACCTGAATATCTCTTTGACTTCCCCTGTATCCTCCTCTCCTAGAGTAAGAACCCCTAGACTGGCTTTCCCTTTTGTATGATCTGGCATGGGGTTGATAGGGAGCCTGGCTTCTACATGGGGCTTGACTTGCAGAGCTTCCACCTGCACCTGCATCAGGAGGAGGTGGTGGAGGAGGATGAGGGTGCTGGAACTGGGAGGAGACCTTCTCATACTTTCTCTTCTTTTTCATTGCTTTCAGCTGATTTTTGGAATACTGCATCCAATGTTCAGTAATTTGGCAGTTATGCAGAATATAATAGGGAATATCATTATCATCCTTTACTTTTGCAGGAGGAACCCTTTTCATAGCTTTGCTTCTAGCCTTCCTCTTCCTGGCAATAGTGGCAGCAGAGTCATCAGAGTCTGTCTTGAACTCATCAGAGTCAGAACTCTGGGCATCATATACAGCATCTATTTTCTTCATCAATTCTTTCTTCAACTGAGCAGCAGCAGATGAGGCAGAAGCAGAAGGAGCAGCAGCAGGGACAGCAGCAGAGATAGCAGCAAAAACAACAGCAGATTCAGCAGTAGATACAACAACAGATTCAGCAGCAGACACAGAAGGAGAAGCAGAAACAACAACAGTAACTTCAGGAGTGATGGCAGCAGCAAAATCTTCAGCAGGCTCAAAAACAGTGGCCTCTGACATCAGAAAATCCTTGGATGTCTGCTCATCAGAGGAAGTTGGGATTTCAGCAGCAGCAAAAACAGATTCAGAAGCAGATTCAGTCTTTTCTTCAACAGCAGCAGCAGCAGCAGTTACTGAGAGTACAAAGGAGGATATAATGCTGGGGTCACAGCCAGAGAAGGGAACCAGAGCCTTGGACAAATCTTCTAGGGGCAGGACAGCATTAGGCTCTGGGAGATAGCTGAAGTATGTAGTATCAAAGGCAGAAAGCAAAGACCTTAGGTCTATTGCCAAGACTGCAGTAGGAGCCACAGCAACAGGAACAGCAGATACAAAAACAACAGCAGCAGTAACAGTATCATGAACAGCAGGAGCAGAAGCAGCAGCAACAGCAGCATGAAGGCTTGCTTCATATGGCATCTCCCCCTGCCTGGATGCAGATACATCTGTATCAAGGCACACTGCTGGAGGTGCTGCCTGAGGAAGGAGGGAGGAAAGCCTGGCAGAGAGAGCTGCCACTGACTGTTGTAGAGGAGCTAAGGAGGCCTCCAAGAGAAGAGAGAGCCTGGGGGCAAGGAGCTCATACAACTTGTCAGCTAAGGCTGGGAGATCTACATGCTCAATAGCAGGAGCAGAGGTAGATGGAATAGGGATGGCTGAAGATGCTGGAAGTGGAGGGCTGGATAGTGGTGGTATGGATGGCTGAGGAGTGGGGATAGTGGAAATGGAGGATAAGGGGATGGATATGGATGGAGTGAATGTTGGTTGGTCAATGATATGGTGGAGGAGATCTTGGAATGAGGTTGAGGAGGAGGGTAATTCTGGAGGAGATGAGGGGGAATCATCCATGTAGGAGTCATCCAGAAGGGTGAATGATGGTATGGATGGTGAAGAAGTGACATCTGGTGGTGGATAGGAGAACAATGGGTGGAAGTGGTCTACTGGAGGTGATGAAATGGTTGCTGGAGATGGAATGGATGTTGGAGATGGGCTAGAGATGGTAATGGTGGATGGAGCTGAAATGGTGGATGGTAGAGGTAAGGTTGGACTTGGAGGAGGAGAAGAAGCAGCAACAGCAGCAGCCAGGTCCTCTGCAGGAGCAGAGACCTGTGGGAGAGTGACTCTGTGAGTCCTGGTGCCTGAAGGAGCACTAGATGAGGGCCTGCTTGGCTTGATGATTTGCCTGTCCCACTTTCCAAAGAGGGCACAGGTGAGTCTCTTGGAGGCATTTATGTGCACTCCAGAGGAGACCAGCAAGGTAGGGCACTTGTTCTGCAAGAAGACTCCAATAATCCTTCCAAAATTTACAAAGCTTTTATTTATTTTCTTCTTTATTAGGTCAAAGAAGACCTCTCCCCAGTTCAAACTTTTCTTATCTACCAGAGCTCCCATGAGGCAGAGCTGATGTCTGGAGATAGTGTCATGTGCAGAGTGCTTTGCCAACAGCACTTTTCCTACAACATCTGCTAGGAACCTGTACTCAACAGACAAGTTCCTTTTGAATAACTTGCTAGGGTTTCCCTCAGGATGACCCATCCTGGCAAGTATATCAGAAAACTCTTCTCCAGATAATTCAGCAGTTTCTTCTCCATTTCTCAAACCAAAAACCTCTATTAAAACTGTGGGGGTCAGAGGTACCTGAGTTCCAGCAATAGATCCAACTATTGTGTTGTTGTCTAGATTGTGAGCAGTATAGACTCATTCCTTTATTTCATCTGAAGCAAGCTTGATTCTAGTGGTCATGAGGGCAGACAAGTTCTGATCCTTGAATAAATTCAGAATGTCTTGGAAAACTTGATCAGTAGTGTTGAACGATTCCAGATCAATGTCGATGCCTGCATCAAACTTCATGGCGGCTAGAACAGCAACTGATATGGCCATTGTACCTGCAAAAACTTAACAAACAAAACGACCAAGCGTAGAACTGTTTGGAGGGAAGAAAGTTCTTGCAGAGAAATTGAAAGCGCAAGAGAGAACGACGACGAAAAATGAGTTTTATATTAGGGTTCGACGCAGAATTGGAAAGATCGTTGAACTCAGTTCGACGATCGAGGCTGCTAAAGGAATCTGAAGAGACTCCAACATCGTCGATCTCCGTTCGACGATCTGGAAAGGCGTCGAGCTCCGTTCGACGATCGTTCAGGGAACAAAATCGTCGAGCGCCGTTCGACGATCGTTGACCGAAGGAGATAGTTCATACTATCTGAGAGGCGCTGAACTCAGTTCGACGATTCTGGAAATCATCGACCTCCGTTCGACGATCTGTGGGGAAGTCGTCGAGCGCAGTTCAGAGATCAGAAAATTCTAGTCACTAAGAGAAATCAGAATTTTTGCCTAGTCTTGATCAATTTTTTGCTTTCAAAATCTTGGATATTATTTAAGACTTCCTCCATCTAACATTCCTAACTGATTTAGGAAGAAGGTGTGTTTCTTTTCATCCAAAGGCTTGGTGAAAATATCTCCCCTTTGTAAATCAGTTGGGATATATTGCAATTAAATTTTATTCTTTTCAACATTGTCCCTTAAGAAATGATGCCTAATCTCTATGTGTTTTGTCCTACTATGGAGGACTGGATTTTGAGCTATGGAAATAGCACTTGTATTGTCACAAAAGATTTTTGACTTCTCTAAGTTGTAGCCATAGTCTAGGAGTTGGTTTTGAATCCACAGTATTTGTGAACAACAACTGTCTGCAACCATATATTCAGCTTCAGCAGTTGAAGTTGACACAGATGTTTGTTTCTTGCAAAACCAAGAGACAAGTCTGTCACCAAGGAACTGACAAGTTCCACTGGTGCTTTTCCTGTCAATTCTGCATCCAGCATAATCAGCATCGGAGAATCCAGTTAACTCAAATGCTGAATCTTTTGGATACCAGAGACCTAGATTTGGACAACTTTTAACATACCTGAGAATCCTCTTTACTAATGTTAGGTGTGACTCTCTAGGGCTTACTTGGAACCTAGCACATATACATGTAGCAAACATTATATCTGGTCTACTAGCTGTAAGATACAGTAAAGAGCCAATCATTGCTCTATATGTTGTCTGATCAACAGGTTTCCCATGTTCATTAGCATCCAATACAGCATTGGTAGGCATGGGTGTTTTCATACAAGATGCCTCAGACATGCCAAATTTCTTAACCAGCTCATTAGCATATTTGGTTTGAGAAATAAAGATGCCTTCAGCATGTTGTTTGACTTGCAATCCTAGGAAGAAGGATAGCTCACCCATGCTACTCATCTCAAATTTAGAATGCATCAGGTTAGAAAACCTTCTGCACAATTTTGAGTCAGTAGAACCAAAAATGATATCGTCTACATAAATTTACACTAGTAGGGTATGGGACTAATGGGTTCTAATAAAAAGAGTTTGGTCTACTCTACCCCTTATAAAACCATTTTCCAAGAGAAAGCATGCTAAGGTCTCATACCATGCTCTAGGAGCTTGCTTGAGACCATATAATGCTTTATTTAGTCTAAAAACATAATCAGGGTAAGTTGGAGAGATAAAACCTGGAGGTTGTCTGACATAGACTTCCTCTTTGATGTCTCCATTTAAGAAGGCACTCTTGACATCCATTTGATAGACTTTGAAACCTTTGTGAGCTGCATAAGCTAGAAATATCCTGATGACTTCCAATCTTGCAACTGGTGCAAAAGTCTGGTCGTAGTCAATTCCTTCTTCTTGAGAATATCCCTGAGCAACTAGCCTTGCCTTGTTCCTTATTATTACTCCTTGATCATCCAGTTTATTTCTGAATACCCATTTTGTTCCAACAATGGAATGATCCTTTGGCTTTGGCACTAGTTCACATACTTTGTTCCTCTCAAATTGATGCAACTCCTCTTGCATTGCAATGATCCAGTGTGGATCTTGCTCTGCATCTTGAATGGACTGAGGTTCAATTTGAGAAAGGAAGCAGGTGTGCAACAGGTTTTGGTTGACCTGATTTCTGGTTTGCACACCAGCTGAGAGTTCTCCAATTATTTGGGTAATTGGATGGTCTCTTGATGTTACTAAATCAACAGGGGGTGTTGATTGTTCACCAACCTGTGTTGTTGTTTCCTCTTGTGGTACAACAACTGGCTCTTCAAGTGGTGGTTCAATATGTTGAGCATTGCTTTCATCTTCACTGCTTTCTTCTTCTTGAGCAACCTGTAACTTGTTCATATCTTCAACTAGAGAATGTTCCTGCAAAGGTTCTATGGTAGAAGAAATCTTCTCCTTGAAAGACATGTTAGTTTCATCAAAAGAAATATGAACAGATTCCTCAATTTTCAAAGATGATTTATTATAGACCCTATAGGCCTTGCTGATCATGGAGTATCCCAGAAACACTCCTTCATCAGCTTTGGCTTGAAATGTTGCTAAATATTTCTTGTCATTATTGTGAATATAACAAATACAACCAAAAATTCTGAAATAGTCAACTTTAGGTTTCTTCCCTTTGAGTAATTCATAGGGAGTCTTTCCCTTCAGTTTATGTATCAGACTTCTGTTCAGCACATAGTTTGGAGGTGTTCACTGCCTCTGCCCAAAAGGATAGAGGTAGATGAGCATCTGACAACAATGTAGTGGCAGATTCAATAAGGGTTCTATTTTTCCTTTCAGCTACCCATTTTGTTGAGGAGTTCTAGGAGCTGAGAAAGTATGCATGATCCCTTCACTCTGACAGAACTCTTGCATAAGAAGAGAATCAAACTCTGTCCCATGATCACTTCTGATCAGGGCAATGTGAGTATTGAACTCAATCTGTATACATTTGAGAAACTCTGTCAGACACTTAAAGTTATCAGACTTCTTCCTTAGAAAGAACACCCAAGTGAATCTAGAGAAGTCATCTACAACTACTAAAGTGTAGGATTTCCCTCCTAGGCTTTGTACTGTGATGGGTCCAAATAGATCCATGTGTAACAGGTACAATATCCTAGGTGAATCACTCTTATTAAGTGACTTAAAACTGTTTTTAGTTTGCTTGCCTAATTGACAAGCCTTGCAGAGTCCTTCCTTCTTGTAGGGGCCAGAAGGTAGTCCTCTAACAAGGTTGTCCTTGGATAGCCTAGCAATAGTTCTAAGGTTTAGGTGTCCTAATCTCTTATGCCATAAAACATTTGGTCTACAGACTGAATTAAACAAGCAGATATCTATATCAGTTGAAAGAAAATCTACTAAGTAGATGTTACATTTCCTTTTACCTGTCAACACTGTTGTGTTGTCCTCTGACTTGATTTTGCATAAGGTCTTGTTGAAGGTCACCTGGTAGCCTTCATCACACAGCTGACTGATGCTGATTAAGTTGTGCTTCAGTCCTTCCACATATGCTACCTTCTTGAAGGTTACAGAACCAATCTGGACTGCACCATATCCTTTAGTTTGTCCAAAGTTGGAATCACCAAAGATAACTTTGGGTCCAAGCTTGGCTCTGAAGGATGTGAGGTTGTCCTTATTCCCTGTCATGTGCTTAGAGCACCCACTATCCAAATACCATTGCTGGTTAGATGTTGGATAGGTCTTCACCTGCACATAAAGCAATTCATCTGTTTTTGACCCAGTTTACCTTGGGCCTAGGTTGATAGCCTTTAAATTCAGAAATGAAAGACATCCCTGGTTGACTCTTGTATCCTTCAGGATGATATCTCCTTGGAGGTAAAATCCATTCAGTATAAGGGTTGAAGGTTTGGGATGAAGAACCCTCAGGATTCAATTTTGATTTGCCTTTGAAAAATTTTCCAGAGCTCTGACCTCTGTTCGACGATCTTAGAGCTGAGTTCGACGATCTTGGGTCAGATCGTCGAGCTCCGTTCGACGGTCGACTATGGGTGAGGTCAGGTATATGAGATCGTCGACCTGCGTTCGACGACTTTGGCTGAGATCGTCGATCAGCGTTCGACGATTTTTCCTGAGATCGTCGAGCTGCGTTCGGCGATCGTCGATCTTCATTCGGCGATCGTCGAGCTTCGTTCGACGATTTCTGCTGGGACTTAAATTTCTGAGGCAGATCAGAATTTTTCCTGGCAACCTCTACAACTCCCTTTCCCTTGTCAGAAATGAACTTGATGGGAGTTGTCAGAACAATAGGTTGGCTGGATGAGGCACCCAAGCCCAGTGTACTGTTGAATCTTGAGTTCACTGTGCTTGTGATGTCCATCAGCTTGATGCTTCTCCCATTAAGGGATTCTTCAAGCTTCTTGGCCTCAGAGAGCTCACTTTTCAGTGTAGCTATCTGTTCCCTACAGTTCTCCAACTCCTGAGAGAGTTTGAGGTTTTCTGACTTTAAAACATTTTGTTCAGATAATTGATTTCTGAGAGAGATAATCTCTTTCTCAGACTTTAGTATGTCTAAACACAGTGATTTAAATTCAGATTTAAAATCTTCTGAACTAAAATCAAAAGAACTAATTACCTGATCTTCTTCAGGTTGAGTCTCTGAGTCTGACTCTGACTCTTCTTCCTCTGAATTATACTGTGAGGCATTGATTGCCATCATGCAGAACTCCTTTTCCTCTGCATCATCCTCATCATCACTGGAGCTGGAAGAGGCTTCTGACTCCTCTTCAGTCTCACTCCAGGATTCAGCAACAAACTCTTTTCTTGTATGCTTATTCATGCTTGAAGAAGGTTTGCTATTGTCATTCCTTTTGGGGTCCTTCTCCTTTCTTCTTTCTTTTCTGTCCCTTCTGTCCTTGTTCTTGTTCTCTGGACAGTCAGGAACTATGTGTCCTGGTTTCCTGCAACCAAAGCAGATAATGTCTTTGTTATTGCCAAAGGACTTGTCATACCTTGGCTTATCCTGCTCCTTGTATGATCTTCTTCTGAAGTCCTTTCTGGCCATCTTATAGAATCTTTTGGCCAACAAGATGAGAAGTTCATCATTGCCTGTATCTTTTTCTTCAGGCAGATCCTCAGTTGCCTTGAAGGCTATGGTTTTCTCTTTCTTTGTGGCTGGTGAAGCAGCCTTCTGTTCTTCCTCTCTATTCTTGATGAGTAGCTCATAAGATTTGAGCTTACCCAACAAGGCTTCAGTGGTGATCTCATTTAGACTTCTGACATCCTTAATTGGCCAGATTCTTGAATCCCAAGTGCTGGGGAAGCACATTAGGATCTTGTCATTAAGTTCTGTCAGAGAAATCTCTTTGTCCAATGTCCTTAGCTCACTGACAATTAGACTCAATCTGTTGTACATGTCTCCCACTGACTCAGTCTCTCCCTTCTTGAAGTTCTCATATTGGGAGATGAGATGGGATCTTCTGTCCTTTCTCTCATCAGCTGAGCCTGAGACAATTTCTGAGAATCTATCCCAAATTTCCTTGGCTGAATTACATTCAGCTACCTTTTGAAAAATGTCATCTGACATTGTCTGAGCTAGAATGTTCATAGCTTTGGCATCAGCTACTTTCCATTTTTTGATGTCAGCATCTGTTCCTGATGGAGGTGGAACAACATTTGTACTTGTACTTTCTGGGGGTCTTGGACACACTGTCAAAATAGAATTAAATATATCTTCGTCAATAGAATTCATGTAGAGTCTAATCCTTGCCTTCCAAAGTGCAAACTTTGACAGATTGCACACTGGAGGTCTGGTGCTGGCATAGTCTTTGTTTTGGGCCATGATTTGTGCAAACAGAATCTAATAATAAAATATAAAAGAAAAACAGATCTAGTTTAGGATCTTGGGGTTCAGGTGTTAGCCTGTACAACCAATCAGGTATGGTATGTTTAACCAACCTCGCTTTGATACCAATTGAAAGTGCAACTAGATCTGATATACTCTAGAGGGGGGTGAATAGAGTATATGGTGTTTTAAAACTTTTTAAAAGCTTTTACAACAATTGTTGTACTATGTGTGAGCAGGGAAGTAAATATAAATCTAATCACAGAACTAAGCTATGCAAAAACTAAGCACAGACAAATCAAGGCCAGAAACAAAAAAGTAAACAAGCAGAACCAGATGACACAAGGAAATATAGTGGTTCCCCAAACTTGGGTACATCCACTCTTCTACCACCCTAGGTAGGAATCCACTGCAGGATGAGTTGATCAGGTGTCCTGGGCACCAATGAGCTTTTGATAAGGTGCTCAAAAACCAAAGCAGATTTTTTGATCAGGTGTCTTGCCACCAATGAGCTTTTGACAAGGTGCTCAAAAATTAGATTCAAACTTTTGAAGGGAGTTTGAGAAACCCTTTACAGAGTGGGGGTGAGAGAGTGATGGCAGTCTTCTCTTTCTCAAACAACTGAGAAGACTATGTGGATTGATGTCAAAGCTCCCCCTGAATCCTTGAAATCTTCAGGAAGAAAAGCTTTGCTGAGGGTGATAGGCCTTCAAAGGTAGAACTCCAGCAAAAGATGATTTCAGCAATAGCTGAAATGTTGAGTGTCTGGAGTCTTGAAATGATGTTGGCCTTGAACACTTTGACAGCTGAAGAGATCTGAAGATCTGAAGATTTTTGAAAGCTTGATCTCTTTGATGAGTGTTCTTCAGGATTCTTTTTGACAGAAGATTTTGAAGGAGACTCAGTAATCTGTGTTGTGTGTCCTCTTCTTGTTAATCTCTGTATTTCATCTATATTGATTCAAAAACATTCTGTCTTTTATTCTCTGTGCCAGAATAGAATATCACTCTGTCAAAGATAGCCGTTGGTCTGCATTGATTGCATCCTTAATTACAAAAACTCTTCTGGAGGAAAGTCCACAGAATTATTCCTTGAAAAATCCCTTGAAACTTGGTCCAGAAATAAATGAAAACGGCTAGCAAATCTCTGAATTAATTGCATAATAACTCCTAACTGATTTGAATTTGAATTCTGGAAGATATCTGAAATCGTCGAACTGAGCTCTGCTATCGTCGATCTGAGCTCAGTGATCTGGAAAACTTAAGCAGCAAACTAATCGTCGATCTGAGCTCAAAGATCGTCGACCTGAGCTCAGAGATAAAGATCCAATGCAGAGTCAAAATCGTCGAACTGAGCTCACCGATCGTCGAATGGAGTTCGGCGATATTCTGAAGTTTGAGCTCAGCGATCGTCGAATGGAGTTCGACGATCTGTCGAAGTTGAGCTCGACGATCATCGATCTGAGTTCGACGAATCGTCGTGCTGAGCTCGACGATCAGACTTGGTCTCCAGACAGAAAAACTTGGTCTTCGGGGCAGCTTCCAATCCTAGACTTCTAACCCTTAGACTCAATTCTAATTGACCTATTAAGCTATACAGAAGGTCAAACACAGATTCCTAGAGACATAGTGATCCTGACCCAAATTAGTAATAGGGTGTTCCAACATAATGGCTCTACTATACACACACATCCTCCAAGAGCCGTCCTTCTTGGGGGCAAGTAGGGCGGGTACGACACACGGACTCTTGCTGTGGCGGATAAAACCCTTTTGCAATAAATCCGAGATCTAGGTTTGCAACTCTAAGTGCGCGGAGGGGTTTAGCCGATAATGTGGGAGGTTGGGCAATGAAGAGCCCGGAATGAAATCAATGTCATGTTGGATTTCCCGCAACGGGGGTAACTCAGCCGGTAGCTCATACGGGTACACGTCCACAAACTCTTCTAAGAGTTTTCTCAACGCCGACGGCATGTTCTCAAAAGGTGCTGCATCTTCCTTAACTTGTAGACACACTAAGGCATAGAGGAGACCATCTAAAAAGGTAGTACACTTCAATTCTTTCCTTCCTATCAGGCTCAACGTCTTCTTCTCGACCGAGACGACCGTATCCTTGGAGGGGGCCGAAGGATCCTTTGGCAGGGCGGGTGTTAAGAGTATGGTTCTGCCATTAAATTTAAACTCGTAAGTATTGGCCCGACCAAAGTGGGTGACGTCATGATCATACAACCAAGGGCGACCCAACAAGACGTGACAAGCATCCATAAGGATGACATCACACCAAATCTGCTCGGAATAAGCTTTGATGGTAAGGGGTACCAAGCATCGCTTAGTCACAGGGAGGGACGACTTGTCTACCCATGCCACCTTATAAGGGTGAGGTTGTGGCTCGGCATCAAGAGACATTCGTCTCACCGCGGTTTCAGAAATTACGTTCATGCAACTACCGCTATCAATGATCAACCTACACCATTTTTCACCACTCTTAAAATTCAACGTGAAAATGTTCGTCCTATTCCAATCGTCTAACGCTTGAGGGGTGGCCAAAATACACCTCATAACCATCGTATGGGAGTCATCCTCCATATCACTAGGCACTCTGTCCGACTCGCTCTCTTCGCCCGCCTCGTAAGTAATGTTGTCTGTCCCACTTGTAGAATATAACAGGGCTAATGGTCTGGGTGTAGTAGGACAATCACTAGCATAGTGCCCTTGGACCCCGCAAGCGTAATAGGTGATATTCGTTCTGTTGACCCGACCCACAGGGACTCTCTCACCAGAGGGGTTTCTATCATTCCTAGTCGTTACGACTATGGAGGTCGAATCGGGGGACTGATACTTTCCTTTAGCATTATAGGTGGCGGTGGGAGGCGGTCCTAAAATGGACTTGCCTTTTTGGAACGAGCGAGACTTGCCCTTAAGCGCGTTGTGCTGCTCAATATGTAAGGCAGCGTTGAAAGTGGTGTGCAATTCAGTGTGACCATAACGCAGAAGCGTTCCTTGGATGTCGGGGTTTAGTCCCTTGCGGAACCTGGAGAGGGTGACCTCGGGCATCTCTTTCACGTCACACCTAACCATCATGTCCTTCAGCAAACTCATATACTCAGACACGGACCTAGTCCCTTGCTTAAGGGTAGCTAAATCATCGAACATCTGCGTTCGATGGTAAGTAGGGACGTACTGTTCTGTCAGCCTAGCCTTCATTGCATCCCAGCCTATGGGCAATGCTCCGTTCTCGACTCTCAAACGCCGCTCCTCATTCATCCAAAATATTTTAGAGCGTCCTAGCAACTTCATCCTCGCTACTCGCACTTTATCCGCGTCGTTCAGGGTATACCACTAGAAATAACATTCGATCTCCATTATCCAGTCCTGGAAGACTTGGGGATCTCCTAATCCATCGTAGGATGGTGGCTTGACTCAGACGGCCCGAGTAGGGTCGAATTCGTACGGTGCTCGAGGGGCGTTCTCATTATGAGTGTGGGGGTAAGGATTGTGATGTTCTTCCACCCGTGGGTGAGCGGGTTGATTACGGGGTGCCCCTTGTGGTAACCCCAGTCCGTGAAGTGCCTCCCTAATAGCCGTCAACTGCTCCGTGAAATCCTGACGGAGCTCCTCAATCTCAGTGAGGGGACGACCCTCACCCCGGTCATCATCCATATTAGACGACGATGGAGGATATTCCGTACCGAGTCTAGTCCGCATGCAAAAAGGAAGACAACAGATTCAGACAGACCAAAGAAGAAATTAATCCTGCTTAAAGACTATAGGAAAATAATTTTTTTTTTTGATTTTCTTACAGGAAATAAAAAGAGGATTATTAAAAAATTTATTTTGATTTTTTTGGCTGGAAGATAAGAAAACTAAGCCTCTATTGGCAGACCAAAAATAATTTTTTTTTGAGATTTTTTTTGTGACAACTAACGCGCAAACACAAGTGCAGGTTAACGTGCTAAAAAGAGGGGAGGGTGCCAATTAAAAAATTGACAAGAACCTCGCTTTGATACCAAAGTTGATGTAGGCCTCTACCGCGGACACAATATGGGTTACGGGAATAAAAACGGACGCCACTCTCATTCCACAAACACACTCGCACTAGCTTTAACCGCAGCGCACTCGCCAACGTTTTATCACAGTTCACCAACGTGCGGTAGCTACTCCGAGGGAAGGTCAAACGAACGGCGATAGGCCGACGTTCTCCCAAGCTAAGAGGACCAATATTGGGTCCGACCGAGCGAAAGTTGTACCAAAGAGGTCTACCCAAAGTGCGATCGAAAAATGGTAGATCTCCCCCAACAAAAATATGGGGCTCGCCAAACCCTTCGAAAAATAACGCGATTAAGATAGATGCAAATCAAAAGGAAAACCACGAAGAATCTAACGATTCAAATCCAATGCAAAAATCTTTCCGGCCACTAGAATATCAAGAGGGAATCACACGTGAGTGGAGAGGATCGTTACCCCAGTCGGAATAGATGATTGTGACTACCTTTTGTAGGATCGCTCTTCCACGGTTCTGCCGGAGTTGCTCCGAATGGAGAGATAGATCGTCCGCCTTGGCCGCTTCACACCAAAGTCCAGATTCCTCGCCGTAGAAGGAGACCCTTCCGGATAAAGCTTCACGTGAAGAGGGGCTGCCGGGTCCTCTTCAAACGGGCTGCTCGAGTGGAGGAGGTAGGTGGCCGGCCGGCTATGGAGGGTGGTGGTCGGGTCGAAGAAAGTGAGAGGAGGTGGCGGCTTGGATAAGGGAGATGAATGGGGGGCTGGCCGAAACCTTTAGAGGGAGAGAGGGAGAGGAGGGTGGCGGCTTTGGAAGAGGGGGATGAAGGAGGGGCTGGCCGAAATTTTAGAGAGAGAGGGGGAGAGGAGGGTGGCGGCTAGGAGAGGTAGAGAGAGAGAGAGAGAGAGGAGGCTTAGCATGAAAGGAAAACTTAGGGTTTCTTCTCATTCAACTTAAGTTAAACAAACCATACATGCCTATATATAGGCTTAACAACAAGTCTTGGCAATATGTAGCCCAAAATAAAAATGAAAATAACACACTAAATGGCTACATGCAGCCCTCAATAACATATCCCAAATAAAACAGCATACTAATAATAAGATAAATTCAACTAGATATTTGTCTTGCGCCGAGGGCGGAAATTATAGCGCCGCTCCATACGAACACCACAGCGACGCGAGTCCTTTGTTGGAGACGAAGGAGGGTCTTCCGTTAGCGTGCCGTCATCAACAACTTGGGGCCCGTCGTCAACTTGGGGGCCGTTGTCAACTTGGGGGCCGTCGTCGCCACCAAGATTTGGTTTTGATTCCCTTCTAGTAGAAGAAGAAAATTGCTGGCAGAAATTTTTCTATGTATTTCTCTCGAGTAGGTCCTTAACTACTCGAGTAGATTGCTTGAGAAATACTCGAGTAAAAAGTTCTGTATACTCGAGTAAGAAAATTATTTCTCTCGTGAAGTTAAGTAAAACACTCGAGTAGTTCTTTGACATACTCGAGTAGCTTACTTAACTACTTGAGTAGGTCATTCTTCCTACTCGAGTTGCCCAGAATTCAGGTTCCAAACTTTTTTAAGTAAAACACTCGAGTATCCCAAGTCACATACTCGAGTAGCTTATTTTCTCTCGAGTAGTTCATACTCGAGTAGTTCCAGATTTCTATTTCTCAGAATTCTTCTAAGTCATTTACTCGAGTAGGTGTTTTATATACTCGAGTAGGTCTCGACACTGTGTCGAGTAACACTCTTCTCTGTGTCGAGTAGTTAAGATATACTCGAGTAAGTCCTTCACATACTCGAGATACTTTCTTTCCTCTCGAGTAGTTCAACCTAACTACTCGAGTAGATGTTTTTCCCGTGTGCAAAATATTTCTAAGTGTTTATCTCAATTAGTTCCTCTAACCACTCGAGTAGTTCAATTCTGCCTACTCAAGTAGTATAACTTGTACTCGAGTAGCTCAACTCCTTCCCGTGAGAACTTTCTGTGTACTCGAGTAGATCTTCTAAGATACTAAAGTAGTTGATTATATGTACTCGAGTAGTAGCCCTCAACATACTAGAGTAGTCTTGATTTATATACCCGAGTAATTTCTCTCTGCTTACTCGAGTAGTCGTTGACCTACTCGAGTAGTTTAATACCTACTCGTGTATATGACTTCATTTTCTCTGAAATTTCTTCTAAGTCCAGATTTGACAGATTTTCAAATACCGTGATATGATTGGTCCACGTGTACGTCATTAAAGCCAATTATGACCGTTATTAGTACTCCTATAAAAGGTCTTGTCTAATCGACAAACCCTAATGAAAAAAACAGATATTTCAAGAAGAAAATTCCTTTGAGTTTTGCAGCCGTCGCTTTCCAAAATAATCGTAATTTCCTCTCTCTCTCTTCACGGAACGAAAGCCGTCGCCGCCGCTATTTTTCTCCGGCAAGGGCTTCGATCTTCAGAGGAAATAGACAGAAAAAGCTTTCCAGATCGGGATAGATTCTCACATACTCATCTTCTGCCCGATCGTTGAAGCAAGAAGTTCAGATCTACTGATTGCCGAGAATCCTTCTTCAACTATTCTGATAAAGCTGCACGCAAAAAAGAAGATTCCAGTCTCTGTTTTATTTTCAGATCTGAATCAGACGATTTCACTGTTTGTATTCTTCAATACTTGAATTTCTTTTCTGTAGGAGAATTTTTCTCCGAGTGTAGGAGTTTTCCACTCCGAGTTTGTAGGAAGGCGTTTCTTCCGAGTTGTAGATCCAGTTGGATTGGATTGAGATTGTAGGAACTTTGTTTCGAGGGTAGGTTTGATTTTCATTCCGAGATAGTGGAGTTGTCGAGTCTAGTTTATTGCTAGATCGGTGAGGAAAGTGGATGTACCCAAGATTGGGGAACCACTATAAATCTTTTCTCGTCTGTGATATTTTAGTAGATAGATCTGTACTATGTTCTAAGATTTTTTTTTTATTCCGCAAAAGACGCACACCTCACCTATTCACCCCCCTCTAGTTGATTTAGGTTAACAACTATTATCTTTCAGATATTGGCAAAGCTATATGTGGATAATATTGTACGGCTTTATGGTGTGCCCCGCAGCATCTTGAGTGATCAAGATGGGCGGTTCACATCCAATGATTGGAGGCTGGTGCAGCAGATGTTGGGAACAAAGATGAGTTTTAGCACAGCCTTTCATCCGCAAACGGATGGGCAGACCGAGAGGGTCAACAGGACAATGGAAGACATGCTTCGCATGTGTGTCCTGGACTTTGGAAAGCAATGGGAAGATCACCTATACTTGGTGGAATTCGCTTACAACAATAGCTACCGGGCGAGCATTCAAATGGCACCCTTCGAGGCCCTTTATGGTACAAAATGTCGCACGTCGTTGTCCTGGTTGGAAACGGGTGAATCAAAGTTGTATAAGCGACTAGAGGTGGAGGATGCTACTTCTTTGGTGAGAACCATTCGGGCGAGGTTGCTAATCGCACTGGACTGCCAGGCTAAGTACTATAATTCCAAGCACAGGAACGTGGAGTTCGTTGTTGGCGATTGGGTGTACTTCAAGATCAACCCATTCAAGGGTGTCTCGCGGGTGCGGCTCTTGAAGAAGCTAAGACCGAGGAACCATGGACCGTTTGAGGTTCTGGAGCGGATTGGTAAAGCAGCGTATCGGTTGAAGCTGTCAGTGGAGCTTAGTGGTCCACATGATGTATTCCATATATCAGTGCTACGGAAGGCGGTGCAAGAGCCTACGCAAGTGATCACGGACGGTTAAGTGCCGGTTGATAGTGGGTTGATGACGAAGGTCAAGCCCGTACGTATTGAGGACTCGGAAGTCAAGCGGCTATGCAATAAAGAGATCAGGATGGTCAAGGTCCGATGGGACAATTGCGGTCGAGAGGAGCTCTCTTGGGAGCGAGAGTAGACTATGCTTGAGGAGTACTCGGAGTTGTCTCACTCAAGTACCATTTAAGTTTCATGTTCCTTTACTTTATGTAAATTTTGAGGACGAAATTCTTTTAAGAGGGGGAGAGTTGTAACGCCCCGAAACTCAAAAGAGCGACAGCAGGCGTTTTGGGCCAAATCTGGTATTTGGCAGGGGGCACACGGCCTGGGACACGGGCGTGTACCAGGCCGTGTCGAGCCCGTGTCAACGATCGGCCCGGGTAGTCGATATTTTTGCTCGATGATGTGTCGAGACAGGGAACACGGCCTAGGATATGGGCGTGTCCAAGGCCGTGTAGTGTGGTCGTCGAACTTCGCTCGACGAAGTGTCGAGACAGTGAACACGGCCTAGAGCCCAGGCTTGTTCGGGTTTGACACGGGTGTGTCAAATAGGACAAGGGCATGTCCAAGACCCGTGTGAGTCTCGGGTTGTTTTCGGGGCTGTGTTGATGGGGGCACACGACCAACCACACGACCGTGTCAGTTGGAACACGTGCGTGTCAGGTTAAACACGGGCATGTTGGGTCCCGTGTAAGTTTCGTAACACGTTGATTTTGACGGCGAATGAGGGACACGGGCGTGTCGCAGGCCGTGTTCGGCCCCGGTTTTACTTTTCAGCTACGAATCGTGGCCATTCGTTTCCTTATTTTGTGATCCAACGGTTGGGGGTTGTTCCTACTGGGATATACCCGGGATTGGGCCTTTGAAACCCTCATTTTCACTTGAGTGGTTCTCTTTCTAAGTCAAGAGAGAGGGGGAGCAAATAAGGAAGAAGAAGCCTAGATCCGGTCACCGGCGGAGCTTCGGAGCTCCAAATCGCGAACCGACTTCGGATCTACGGAGGCAAGGAGAGTGCAGTGCTTTTCATCCGCTTACATTTCCATAGTGCCAAGGAAGAATGCTAGGGTAACGATTCTCTTCTTGAGCATGTGAAGCTCTACTTCTTTTGCATAGGGAAGCCCGCTCTCGCGAGTTTGTTGTGAGTTTGAGGCGTTCCTTCGGGTAGACATGAATAGTCCCCATTGTGTACATGTAGAGTCTGTAATCATGAATGGATATAGGCATGATGTGTGAAGCCTACCCGGACAAGTTGGTCTGGATCGGTGATGTTGCATTGCATAAGTGGTCGGAGAAGACTCCATGCGAATGTTTGTTTTTCGGCTTTTCTACGAGGTAGATTGCAACAGGGAACCTTGGGGATTAACTCCAAGGTGCACTCGGAAAACTGGGTGGATTCGTGGTTCTGCCATCATGTGGGCCTGGGAGCCAACTTGAACATAACTGGGTTATGTGATGTTTGTAAACGATTTGGGACTCGGGAAAGTTTGACCCGCGCATATGTTTTAAATTAATGTTGCGGTGTGAGCAACGGGTCAGGCGGAACCGTACCCGCTCTATGTCGTTTGGTTAAAGAGACCTAAAGCTACTTGGAACTTACCATTGGCATAGATGGAGGGTCTTAGGCATTGGCCAGAAAGACCAAATGCTCACGAGAGATTGCCGTCCCGGGGACGGTGGTGAGTTGGCGGGCTTAGACCGTGATCACCGAGAATTTACCCAGAGAGCCCGGGGCGTGTGGCTGTGCGTGCCAATGCTTGTGATGCAATATATTTATATACTGCTTGGTTATGCTAATAAAGTGCAGGGAAGGAGCATCGCCGCCCCGAATTGGGGGCGGGATCGTTATAATTTGGTCAGCATGGCTGACCGTTGCTTTGATTTGCCAACATTATTGTGGATTGCACTTACAGGTGCTGCGGAACCGAGTGGTAAATAGCGGGCTAAAGCCCAAGTTGCTGAGCCGGCCCTCGAAGGCCTAATTTTTTTGTGTTTTGTTTTATTCATGTATGGCCGGCCTGCATGCCGAGGTTTGGAAAATATGTAATATGAGGAGAACAATTGTAAGGCCTTAAGGCCAATACTTGTGTATTTATACTTCATTCCTTTTGGCGTATTAGTGGACATTCATGCTAGTGTTGGGTTCTTTATTAATGCAACAATTTTAATTGCTTTCGCTAGAATGCTCTATGTTGGACGTTGGATTGGTTGGATGGTTTCCATTGAGTAACCACCCGGTCTGTCTGTGGTATATGGCGTCGGGCCCCAGTCAGACTCACTGCTATATGCTATGTGATGGATAGGGGGTGTTACATAGTGTCCTCCCCCTCCAGTAGAGAGATTCTTCTTTTTCCCAGTCGGGCCCCTCTCCCGGGTAACCTTTGTAAGACCCCCCCTTTTTTGCAACAACCACCGGGGTCTTATGCCCAGAATCGCCGTTTTGCGGTGGCCCCGACTCTCGGGAAGGCCACCACTACAAAATGCCGATTCTTCCGGCCTTTTTGACCAACACGAGAGAATGTTTAATGATTGAAAAAGTAAAAACAATCAAGTCCACAACATCGAAAGAGGAAATCACATGACAAATATAGAGTACACACCATTATGAAAGTCTAAGTACCAATGCCAGAAAGTAAATATGGGCTTAAGCCCGGTACATGATAACCTCACTACAATCCACTCATAAAAGTAAAACTAATAATATTCGGCTCCACTCATGGATCCGGATGCCTGTCCACCCGAGCTACACTGGCCCATCTCCATCTGCACCGTACCTGCTGGTGTTGCGTCTCCAGCGGTTGTTACCTGTCTCCCATTCGGAGCACCTAAAATATGGTGGTCAAACGACCGTCAGTCAAACTGGACTCAGTCAACAATCTCCCACCCCTCTACCCGTGGCTCCTAGGCACCGGGCATAAAAGAGCGAAAAGGAGGTCCAAAAGCAGGGCGTAATCAAGCAGGTGACATCTACACTAAGGAATAAGATAATAAGGTATGGCAGGGGTATCACAATAATTAAACAAGAGTAAACAAGTGTGTAACAAAAGTAAACAGTAAGGAGTAGTAAGTAAGTAAAAGCAGTAAGAAGAGTAAGTAAGAGCAACAGGAAATATAACCGTTGATTTATAGGAATTACCCCTATAGACCAAGGGGTCGTTTTGTAGGGCCTATCGTATAAACTATCCCATACCAATTTAAACATTAGGTGTCAGGGGTTAAATGCAATGACTATGTTATGTCATGCAAGTATGCTAGGGTATGAACATGCAGATTGTAACACCCCGAAGTCAAGAGAATCATTTTGAGCAAAATCGGGTTCAGGCATGGGTGACACGGCCTGGGACACGGGCGTGTCCCAGGGCGTGTCAGTTGACACGGCCTGCGACACGGGCGTGTCGCAGGGCGTGTCGAGGTTGTGTCGACGATCGGCTTTGGTGTCGACGATTTTCGCTCGACATCGTCGAGAGGGGGCACACGGCCCAGGACACGGCCGTGTCGGATGCCGTGTCGAATGCTCGACGAGTGTTACGCGACGATCGTCGAGTATCGAGTTCCAGTGAGGACACGGCCTGTGACACGGGCGTGTCACAGGGCGTGTCAGTGGGCGTCAAATTCAGCTCGACGTCTCGGGTTAGGGCGTGTTTGCGGGACACGGGTGTGTCCTGGTGCACACGTCCATGAACACGGGCGTGTGCCAAGCCGTGTGCCAGGCCGTGTGAAGTCTCGGGTTGATTTGGGATTATTTCTGTTGAGGTACACGGCCTCAGACACGGGCGTGTCTGAGGGCGTGTCGGGTACACGGCCGTGACACGGGCGTGTCACACGGGCGTGTACTGGCTGGATTGAGTCGGTTGTCTGCCGCTTAGGGGGACACGGCCTGTGACACGGGCGTGTCACAGGGCGTGTCAGGCCGTGTTCAGGGTTTTCTGGCCAGATCTGAGCCGTTTGTTTCCCTCTTCCTGGATCCAAGGGCTGGGCTTTGTCCAGGTGTCTAGGAGGCCGAGAATTAGAAGATAAATGCTCTTATCTTCTCTTCTTCTTCTTCTTCATCTTCATTCCAAGAGAGAGAAGAAAGGCCAAGGCAAGAGGGAAAGGGAGGAGTCTTCCAGCTGCTGTAGGAGCTGCGGAGTGCGGATCGAAGATCCGAGAGCGGATTCGTGAAGGTAGAGCCGAGGCGGTGATTTCCATCCGGCTACTTCATGGCATCGAAGCGATCTTCAAGGGTAACGATCTCCTTCTTGGACATCGAAGTCCTTCCTTTATACATGTGCTTGGAATCCTCCACCAAGAGGTGGATTTGCGGAAGAGATTCCTTTGTGAGTCTGCATTTAGAGCCGGAAATATGGAGTACGGCATAGGCATGCTGTGTGAAGCCCATCTGGACCGGTAGTCTGGATTGGTGATGTTCATGGGTAAACCGGAGATGACTCTGTGGCTTTGATGATGTGCAAAACGGATTTCTGTTGTGTTGAATGTATGGATGTGATGAATGTGAGGAGGCTTTGGCAAAGCTCCTAGTTATGAGATGATCAATTGGTAACATGCCTGGGGAGCTCGTGATAAACCCGACTGTTACACCACCTGTGTGGGTTGATCTAGTTAGGAAGGGATCGATGGGTGGCAATGCTAGGGGAGCCGAGTTAAACCCGGGTTGCTGCACCACATAGTGTGGGTCGATCGGATTAGGAGGGGGGTCGATGGGTAGACATTGCCTGGGGAGCTTAGATAAACCCGACGTGCTACACCACATGTTGTGGGTTGACCTACTCTGTTTGTTGGATGCTGTGAGGGTGTACCTCTGTGTGGTTAGGGCGGGATGTCGCCAGCTTGCGAGATTGGTGGACTAGGGCCGGTCAACCAACAAGTTAACACCTCGAGAGACAGCGGTGTACGACGGTGGATTCCGGTACACCAAGAAGGTGCCCTGAGTGCACGGAGCTTTGGTGGACTCCAGCGTTTGTGATGTGATGTGTTTGTTAGTGGCATAAAGAGAATGATCTAACTATGATGTGATTTGGTGATGTTTGCTGATGCTTGATGAGAAAGGAAGCACTGTATACAGGGAAGGAACCACTACCCCGGGTAGGGGGTAGGGTCGTTATAATGGGTCAGCAATGCTGACCGTTACTTTGTTTTCTGTGTTGGTTTGGATGATGAATTGCAGGTGCTGCGGTTTGGAAAGAATAAGTGGATTGGCTAGCCTGGTGTTCTTAGTCCTTGAAGGCTATGTGACGAATCATGGTTGGATTTCATGTGTGGCCGGCCTGCGTGCCGATGTACGAAATTATTGTTGTGTAAAGAAGAACTTGTAAGGCCATAAGGCCAGGGTGTGTGAGTTGTATACATTCCTGGTGTTGGTATATATATAAATGTGATTTTTATATATGGTGGACATTCTGGTTTGAGTTCAGGCTAACATAAAATATGCTGCGCTAGAATGGAATGAGTTAAGGACACGCATAGATTTGATTTCCACACGTGATTCCTTCGCTTGTCTGTGCTATATGGCGTGGGGCCCCGGCCGGACCCACCGTTATATGTCATGTGACAGGTGGGGGCGTTACACAGGTGCAACACACACACATGACTCTATGCACACAGACCTTTAGTTCCTCAGTTTGGAGTTAGCTAAACTCTCAGGAGCCTCTCATCGTGGCCAACGGAGACAGTGGGTTGGGCCTCTCCACTCCTAGACCGGTAATCACACTACCCAGCCTAGCCTTTCTCGTACGTTTTCGTATTATTCCTAGCAAACCTGTTATTCTCCCCGATTCAACGTACCGACGACGGTGTGATAGTTCGTCCAATACCGAGGACTCACCAATGTTATGCACATGCAAGCTTGTATATTATACCTCTCCTAAATCCCTGAGCCTCCAGCTCACCAAAACATCAAGTCTAAAACTAGCCCTCGAGCATATAGCTCCCCGGACTACCAAAACAGTTCCAAGTCCCTTAAACTCTACCAGTAAGCCCATCTACCATGGGTCCATGCTATCCATTCATTACTAATTTGTCTCACCACAGGTTCAAGTGTGAGTGCAAGGTGGAGGTATTATTGAGGTTGCTCTTGTCCATATTATCCCTAAAGTTTACGTTAGCCCAGGACTGCCCAAGGTATTTCCCATGAAGGGCTCTCGAAGGCACTAGGAACTACGATTGGATTACCCCCAAAGTTCCCTTTCGCAAGGGACTTAATATTATTGATTCCTACCCATGACCAAAGCTCTCTTTTGATTCAGTCTGGCTCGCATAATTGTGTTTGACCTCTTCGAGTTAACCTATTTCTGACATATCCACTATATGCAAACCATGCTAAGCAACATGGTGCTCCCATTAGGGGGTACCCTAATTACTCTCTCAATAGATCCCTAACAATTACTGGGAGTCTACCATGACCTATTAAGACTAAATCCAAAGTCTCATAATTTTCCTAACTATGTGAGCATTTAATTTAATTAACCCTAGACTCCAAATGCCCTACTTTGAACATGAAGTGCTCTCTAAGTTCAGAAACAAATCACCACAAAATTATGATAAATATTAAGTGCATTCAAACAGTAAATCCAAGGTTTGAGAATTTTCAGAGGTGATTAGACCTACCTTTTGTAATTTAGAACTTAGGTCAATAATACCATCTAATAATAAAAAGTCCAGCAATATTGTTCTAAAAATTATAATAAAACTTCAGTATGACTATCATGGCCCAAAAACACCCTAGAAGTAGTCTCATAATTTTTACAGTGAATAGTAGCCCCTAACATAATTTATAACCATAAATTCCATAATCATTGGTTAAAGAAGCAAGTACTGTAAACACTCCTCTAATAATTATAACAAAATTCCAGAAGTCTGATAATAATCTAAAATCCACAGTAACCAAGTTTTACAATTTTCCTCACACACGAAGGGTTCTAAATCTAATTAAATGTAAACTTCCAAATTTATAGACTTGTGAAGTAAGTACTGGTTTTATTCATCTAAAAATCATGGAAAAATTACAGGACAATAATAATGGTCAGAAACACTCTCTGACCTAATTTCATAATTTTCTTGACAATATTTGGGCTTTGTTCCTACTTTTGATCAGAAACCACGAATCATAATTTTATGAAGCATGTACTTGAAACAGTCATCTAAAAATTTAAACAATAATACAAAGGGCTCTATCATGATATAAAATGTCCTATTCCAAGGTTTCGCAATTTTGCAATAAATAAAAACTTCACAATCGACATAGTAATCTTTAAGGGCATATATAGGGTTGGGAAGGAAGTACTGATTTTATTAGCCCAAAAATTCCACCAAAATTAATTTAGGAATATTTCTACCAGAGAACTACCCTGCCCAAATTTCAAGTGATTTTAAAGTGATTTGATTTCCTAATACTCCAAATTAGATTTGGTGCCCTAAATTAGGGTTAGGGTTTTGAGGGGGTTTAAGGCTTCCAAATTCCCTAAAATTAAACCAGAAGACTATACTAACCCTATGGTCCTCTCCACCAATTTTCAAGTCATTCCAAGGTCATTTGACCCCATGACCTTCAAAAACTAAAAATCTGCATTAAGGGACCTACTCTAGGGTTCTAGGGCTACCCTACTCTTAACCACCCCAAATTCCATTGAAGGGTGTGTCATACCATAGAGAGTCAGTGGCCAAAATGTCAGCCTCTGTTGAGGTGATTTGACCACCCAAAACCCAAAGGGGTGTTTTGACCTAATTAACCCTATAAGGGTCAACCTAAGGTTGGATAAAACCTAATCAAAACATCTCCAAAGGAGATGAAATTTCTACCAGAGCCCTAACATGCTCTCTAAGACCACCCACCCAAATTTGGGGAGATTTTGAGGTGTTTATGACACCTAATTAATTTATAATTTGTATATTAAATTTTTCTACAAACTATAGAAAAATATTTTCCAAAATTTTCATTTTTGGATAGGTCCTAGATATATTTAAGAGTAGCCCATACCCCAAATTTCATGTCTTTTGGAGGTCTGGTTTGGAGTGGGCATCCATTCTAATGTCTGGTCATGCTTATGTATAGGTTGCACCAAAACGACTGCTGTGATCACCCAGGTTTCCAAATTGGCTCAAATAAATTTTCAAATAAACTAGACTTCAAGCGCTACAATTTTCATGTTGGCCACTTTTACAGTAGAAACGTCTAGGTATTTTTAATAATTAAAAACACTTACAGCTAATAATTCCCAGAAAATTGAATAACATTAATATAATTTAAAATATCTGATCAAAATGTATAGCATCCGCTCATCCTCAACATCCAGCCAAGGGTCGTGATTGGCCCGACCTGGAGCCTCTTCCAGTCCACTTTCCGGCCACCCCAACCACCTCCCTGGCCGGCCACCAACACCACCACCTCCGTTGAGGTGGCGGCTAACGTTTGGCGGTGACCATGCCGCCGGAGGCGGCGGTTTCCGACGAACTCACACCACCATTTTCCATGAAAAATCTGAAAATCCAAGCTCCCAATCAGGCTCAATTAAGCCTGATTTCTCTACCTAAACCAATCTAGATCTAGCACAGATAGAGAAGAAGAGGATTGGACCTCATTTGGAGTGTTTCCTTTCTCCAGTCGACGGCCGCCATTGCTCCTCCTCAAAGCTTTCGGTGCCATGGCTTTTCCTCCTCCGAGAGCTCTAGGTGTTCGGGAAAATGGGAAAATCTACTCCTCAGAGGTCTCTAAAGATGATGG
Source organism: Platanthera guangdongensis (assembly GCA_039583875.1). Classification (NCBI taxonomy): domain Eukaryota; kingdom Viridiplantae; phylum Streptophyta; class Magnoliopsida; order Asparagales; family Orchidaceae; genus Platanthera; species Platanthera guangdongensis. Next base: position 72,172,058 of record CM077152.1, read on the forward strand.
AGGGGTCGGTTGGGGGCGTGGGGGCGTGGGGGCTTTAATTCTCTTGTCCATGGTCGACCTCTTCACCTCCCCTCCCATGGCCGACCCTATGCATCCCCACTTCATTAAATGTCTCTGGAAACTGCTGGAATCCCCTCGAATTCATTAGGGAAGATGAATGGGAGCATAATGGAGGGATACCGAGGGGTGTATCACCTTAATGGCCATGAATGTCCACTTTTTCTCTCCTCCACATTGGGGGAACAACAGAGCTTTCTCTCTCCTACTCACGGTGATTCTGCCCGAAACTGCCATGTCATGCCTGGTGACATGGCTGTGACAAGGGCGTGTATCATCCGACACGGGCGTGTTGGGTGGTCGTGTTACCTTCTGTTCGACGAAATGAGCTCGACGATCGGCGAGCTGAGGACACGCCTAGCGAAACGGGCATGTATCATCTAACACAGGCGTGTCGGGTGGGCGTGATCCCATCTGGTCAATGAAATGAGCTCAACGATCGTCGAACTGAGGACACGCCTGGCGACACGGGCGTGTATCATCCGACATGAGCGTGTCGGGTGGGCGTGATCCCCTTTGGTCGACGAAATGAGCTCGACGATCGTCGAACTGAGGACATGCCTGGCGACACGGGCGTGTCGGGTGGGCGTGATTACCTTTGGCCGACGAAAGGAGCCCGACAATCATCGGGCTGAGGACACGCCTGGCAAAACGGGCGTGTCTGGGCCGACACGGGCGTGTCAGACCCGGAAGTGCTGTTTTCAGGGAATTTGTGCGGCTGTTTATTTCTTCCTATGGGGTCTGATGGTTCAGATCTCCCCTTGCTGATATAATGCTGAGCTATAGGTAGACCAAGGTGATTTTCACCTTGGCCTTGTCCACTTGGTCCCTTGGGCTTCCTAGGGTTTTATCATGACCAAAACCACTCATGGGGGTCTAGTCAGAAATCTGATGTTACAAATCCCAACACATAATAAAAAAAATTTCGTCCCCGAAATTAAGGTTAGCCCTGCGGTGTTCTACCAGAGTATTAATTGTAACATCCCAATATTTAACTAAAAAAAAATTTACCTGAGGCGAAGAGCTCCGGGTACCTCTGCTGCTTTAATTCCCGTGGCTCCCAGGTATGCTCCTCTTGGCCGTGATTTCTCCAATGGACCTTGACCAGCGGGTCCTTCTTTTGGCGCAAGACCCGCATATCCGCATCGTCAATCCTGACCAGCTCTATGTGCACTGACCGATCAGATGCTACCGGCCCATCCGTGGTGTCTATCTGCTGCTCTGGACGTAATAGGGCCCTCCTGAGGGAGGAGACATAGAAAACATCGTGCAGGCCTTCCAGCTCTAGCGGCAGCTCCAGCCTGTATGCTAAGGGGCCGATCCGCTCCAGGATCCTATAGGGCCCCATGTATCTTGGGTTGAGCTTCTTCCTCCGTCTGCGAACTCGAGAGACTCCGTGCATCGGCCATATCTTCAAAAACACTATATCTCCTACCTGAAACTCCACCTGTCGATGTCGCGCATCGTAATATTTGGCCTGCCTGCTCTGCACCTGCAACATCTGATCCCGTATCAGTTTTACCTGGGCCTTGGTGTCCTCCACAAATTCCGAGCCCGGGACCTTTGGGTCTTCATCCTGTATCCATGACAACGGAGTCCTGCACCTCCGCCCATACAAAGCCTCGTAGGGAGCCATGCCTATAATGGACTGATGGCTGTTGTTATATGAGAACTCTACCAGTGGCAACATCTTCTCCCATGGCTCTCCTTGGTCCAGAATGCACAGTCGTAGCATATCTTCCAATGTTCGGTTGGTGCGCTCTGTCTGCCCGTCCGTCTGAGGGTGGAAGGCTGTGCTGAAAGTCAGGTGGGTGCCCAAATATGGCTGAACTGACCGCCACTCCCTGGACGTAAACCGCCCATCACGATCTGACACTATTGTCCTGGACACGCCATGGTAGCGAATGAACTGCTCCACAAACTTCCGCACCAGCAGTCCGACTGAGTCATCCTTCCTGATCGGTATGAATCGAGCCACCTTTGTCAGCCGATCAACGATCACCCAGATCGAGTCATTACCCGTCCGAGACCGGGGAAGCCCATGTATGAAATCCATGGCTATGTCGTCGAATTTCCACTCTGGCACCGAGAGTGGCTTCAACAGTCCTGCGGGGTTCCTGCACTCCGCCATCACTAGCTGACATGTCTCACAATGAGTCATGAAGTAGGTGATGTCCTTCTTCATGCCCGGTCAATACATCATCTTATTCAAATCCGCCGCCATCTTCGTGATTCCCGGGTGCACCGAGTACCGGCTGTAGTGCGCCTCCGTCATAATCTCCTCCCGGATCTGGCCTCCCTCCAGTATATAAACCCGTCCTCTGAAACACACCAGTCCATCCCTCAGTGTGTAGTCTCCTGCAGCGCCTGCCTCTAAGGCCTGGAAGATGGGCTCTAGTTTGGCATCCTGCATCTATCCTTTTCTAACTCAGTCTCTAATATCGTTGGTGACGCCCATCGCGGTCAAGTACTCCTCATAGAGCTCGGGGTTGTCAGACAACACCAGAGTAATATTCATGTCCTTTAAACTCTGCAACAGCTCCATAGACATCAACTGAGACTCTGCTCTAGCTGTGGCGGCTCTCCTGCTCAGTACATCTGCTGCCACGTTGGCCTTCCCCGGGTGGTAGTGCATCGCATACTGATAGTCCGATAAAAACTCCACCCACCTCCTCTTTCTGATATTCAGTTCCTTCTGCGTGTCAACGTACTTAAGGTTCTTATGATCTGAGTATATATCACAGTGGACTCCATAGACGTAGTGTAGCCATATCTTCAGTACAAACATAACTGCTCCCATATCCAGGTCGGGTACTGGATAGTTCTTCTCATGGGTCTTCAGTTGGCGGGAGGCGTATGCTATGACATGCCCGTTCTCCATCAGCACCGCACCCATCCCTTGGTATGATGCGTCGGTGTATACCTGGAATCCTTCCTTCCCAGATGGAAGGGCCAGGAAAGGAGCTGAGATAAGTCAGTTCTTCAACTCCTGGAAGGCTTCCTCACACTGTGGTGTCCATACAAAGGGCACGTCCTTCTTCGTCAACGAAGTGAGTGGAAGGGCGATCCGAGAAAACCTCTCCACAAATTTCCGGTTATAACTGTAACGCCCCCAGTTTTTCTGTGTTTTGTTTGATTTTGGATTGGCGTTACGATGACGCATTTTCCGGCCCTTCGCCGTTGTAGAGCGCGGTCCTAGCTCTGTAGGTTCCTTGTGTAGCCTGGTTGTAGCCAGTTGGCAAGTTTCCCCAGCTAGCCGGAGTCTGTTTTGGTGACTCGGTTGGGCCTCTTAGGGAAATGCTTGCGTTTTGGCTTCGGGAGGTGTTAGCCCGAGTGTTCGATCATCGAATGTTGTTTTCGACCTCGCCGTTGTTTTCGTGGCTTGGTTGTTTAGCTACGGTGCGAGTTTTGGTCGAAATCCGAGATCGTTTGCCTTCGCGTCGTTTCGGCGTTGTTTTGTTAGCTGCATGTTTGTAATGTTTGTTGTGCTGTGCGTGGTCTGTTGTGGCTGAGCTTGTAGGCTGGTGCCTTGTCTCTTGTTTGCTAGGTGTTAGCAGGTTTCTTTTCTGTGTAAGTTTGGGTGACACGGCGTGGGTCACGCCCGTGACCCAGGGCGTGTCGTGCTCGGGTAGAGCTCCCGTTTCTCCGGTCGACGAATTTTTGGTCGACGGGGTTTTTGTAGGAACACGGCCGTGACACGGGCGTGTCACGGGCGTGTCCCCCTTCGGTTCGTCGAGCTGCGCTCGACGATCGTCGGGCGGTGTTCGAGTTGGTACACGGCCTGTGACACGGGCTTGTCATAGGGCGTGTCCCTTGCTTCGTCGAGCGGAGATCGACTTTCGTCGAGTGGGTAGGTGCGTGAGTACACGCCCCGTGACACGGGCGTGTCGGGCCGTGTCACGGGCGTGTCTAGGGGGCGTGTCCCGTGTTTTCGTCGAGTAGAGATCGACGTTCGTCGAGTGTGTGAGTACACGCCCCGTGACACGGGCGTGTCGGGCCGTGTCACGGGCGTGTCTTGGGCGTGTTCCGTACTTTTTTCCTGAAATCGTCTTTTGTTGCCGTGAACTGTTTTTCCTCCTCATTTTTCATCGTTCCCGAGTCTGGAGAGCTTCCAGCGGAAGGATTTTGAGAGGAGGCGGTGGTTGTTTTGGCCGGCGATTTCGGGAAGGTTAGAGCCCGTTTTTCTCGTGTGATAGCGGATTCGGTTTGCTCTCGGCTAGATCTTCCCTTCCATGTAAGTTTTTCTTGATTTAGGGTTCGATTCCAGGAATTTCTAAATATCTGATTTCTTTCTTCCCTCAAGTTTCAGCTTTGGTCTTCTAGGTGGCCGATCTTGCCGCCGGAGCCAAGCCGTGGTGCGGCTGTTGTTTGTTTTTCCGAAGAGGTAGAGGCAAGTGGCCCCTTGCCCTTACCAAATTTATTTTCTAACCCATGATCTTTTTTATTTCTTCTGCAAAGCTCTGTTCTCTTTGTCCTTTTTCCTCCCTAGGGCAGCAGGTTAAGTTTTTACATCAAGCTTTTAATCAAGTGCTGATTCTTCATTTCTTTTTCTGGAATTTTAATCAATGTTCTCTTTTGTCAGAGGTTTAGTGTCCAGTGGGTAGCTAGAGTTAGGGTGAGGTGGTTGTTAGTTACAGTTTAGGGTTAGTTGCGGTAGCTCCGTGTAGTTAGGACGGAATGGTGGGTTGGGATTAAATCTCCAACTCTCTGTTTTTCGCGCATGAGATGGCTTAAGCTGCGATTTTAGCAAGACTTACGTTTACCCTAAGTGGAAAGCGCTGACAGCGTCGAGTGAGCCGAGCTCCCTCAACGCCGTCACCCAGCGTAGGACTTGCGGCTAAGTATTTTTAGGCGTCAGGTGAGTGGAGTTTACTCCACGCTGCGTCGAGTAGGCTCGACATTTCTGTCCTGAGTTCATGTGTACCTTAGGATTGTTAGTGTGACTTTTCCCTTCCTTTAGGGGGTGGTATTGGGTGTTCGGCAAATTTTTGCTTGCCGACTCTTGGGTTGTGGCAGGTGGTGGAGTTTTAGTGGCCTCTCGAGGGGTGGATTTTGACGTGGAGAGCTGTGGCCACCGCCTGTTTGCCCTGGTTTGGGTTGGTGTGTGGGACCCTAAAGCTGCCACTGGCGACCCCTTAGCCCTTTTTGTTGGATCTGATTTTGGTTATGTATTCAGATCCATGTTTTTGACCACTGCCACTTACCCACGTATTAGGAATGTTAGACTCTTTTGTTGAGCTTGTTGCTTTTATTGCTCGCACTTGGTGTGCTTTGCTGTGCTTTAGACAGTGCTCTTTTCTTACTGTCATGCTCTTTCTTTTGCTTATAGCAGCTTGTTGTCGGGTTGGTAAACCCTTCTTTTTGCTCTTAACTCTAATGCTTTATTTACACTTTTGATTATTTCCTTGCTGAGGTGTTCTTTTCTTGAATGCCTCAGGTCCAAGTTGTAGCCGGTTCAGCGGCTAGTTCTTTTGGAGGGGCTGGTTTGCGGCCTCTTGGGTAGCTGAGACAGCTGATCCCGATCCTGTGAGGTAGTTCTTTACTTTTCTGTATAGACATACATACTCACCAGTGGGTTCGTGTCAGGTTGTTGGCGCCCACTGGTGGCTTCTTGCGATGCTGGGTATGAACTTAAACTGCTGTTTTTGCCTATTAGTGGTTGTTTACTTGCTTCTGGGAAGGATTTTTGCTAGGTTGCATGTTAGATATTTTAAACCCTAAAAGCATTATTATATGTATATCATGCATAGCATAATTATAAAACAAAGTCACTATATTTCCTTAGCGTAAAAAGACTACCTTTTTATATCTATTATATTCACTTTAGAGTCGTGCTTGCCATGAGTTGTCCCTCGGGGACACTTATGCTCACTAGGGTGTCAACTTAATTGAACCAAACTATTTTCTGCTGCGTATACTTATACTTTTAATTGTGGACTAGCTGATCCACCGTGCCGAGGGATACGGCCAATCAACATAACTGATTTCCTTTCATAATTAATCAACGTTTTTCCTTAAAATTTAAGGTGTGGAGTTTTGCCTGAGCGTGTGCAGTTATCCCCTGCACGACGTGGCATCACGACACGCGTTTTCTCTAGCTCTGATACGATTTTATCGTTGAGAAAATGCGGGTTGTGACAGTTGGTATCAGAGGGAGGTTGCTTGACAAATGGTCGGGCAACCTTTCCCCTTGTTTGCATTAGTGGTTAGCGTCATACCATACACACACCGATATGTCATCAGCACGTCTTGGCTAAAGCACGAACACTACACTCATGAGCATAAAGAAGTATACGGGGCATATTATGTAGTATGGGATGCATAATATGTGTTTGTATATGGATCCACCATAGGAGGCAACATGTGAGGGTTATGTAGTATGGGATGCATAACCTCACCACATGAATGCGGCTAGCACGTTTTCTTTTTTCGTTGCATGGGAATGTTATGTAGTATGGGATGCATAACATTTTCATGTGTACGCCGCCCATGGCATGCATTAAGGCCTTTTTTTTTAGAATGCATAGCACATCATGCATAGCATAACATTTCATAAGCACAACGTGTTAAGCTAAAGATTTGCAAGATGACATATGTACACACATGGTTTTGAGTCAAAAAGAATACAAATACATGCATTCATGGTTTAGGCACATGAGTTAGTATGATGGTGGTGAACCATCTTAGGTTAAGCATAACATCATCATGATAAAACAACTCCCAGAGCAAGTTTTGCGGTTGAAGTTCATATTTAAGTGTGTTTGTCTGTACCGGGTAGTTTTGTTCTAGCTGTTGGGCTAAGTTTCGTCTAAAGCTTGTGCGATTATAGGATGGCGAGACGTCCTGCAACGAGGTCGACCCCCCAATCCGAGGGTGAGACGTCAGGAGCGCAGAGCGAGGCGTTGGTAGAAAACCTGCGGCAGAGTAATGAGACCCTATCGAGGCAGGTGGTGGCTATGCAGGCTCAGATTCAGTCCCTTGTGGCAGTGGTGGCGGGACAGTCCCCGAGAGTTCCGGACCCCACTGAGGGGGTAGCTGTTCCTGCCCCTCCTACTCCTCCCGTGCCTTTGGTTGTTGTACCCCCGGAGATGGCGTTTATATCCCAGTTTCAGTGACTGAGACCCCCTACTTATGATGGGCAAGCAGATTTCATGATTTTGGATGACTGGCTGATTTCTATTGAGGAGATGTTCTCTTATTCGGGGATTACGGATGATCAGAGAGTGATGCTCGCTGCCTACCAGCTCAAGGGCTTAGCAAAGAATTGGTGGTTGAGGGAGAAAGAGAGCTTGGTGGCAGGATGCTCTTGGGAGTTATTTAAGGGGATGCTGTTGAGTAAGTTTTTGCCTTCAGTCGAGAGGGACCGGCTGATGAATGACTTTCTCCATTTGAAGTAGAGGAAACTCACGGTCAGTGAGTATGAGATTGAGTTTAGTAAATTGAGTCGGTTTGCTCCTGGTCTGGTGAGTGTTGAAGCAGACCAAGTTAAGCGATTTCTGGGTGGACTGAGAAGTGACATTCAGCAGTTAGCGAATGCCTACGGTGCAGTCAGTTATGCCAGCGTGGTCGAAGCTGCCTTGAGGGTTGAGGCCATTGAGAATGCCAAGAATAGAGGTCAGCAGTTGTGGAAGGATAAGCGAAAGTCCGGTGGAGGGAAGAGCCCTCAGGAACCCGATGCGGTCTCGAGAAAGAGGAGCAAAGAGGTTTGTAGTTTCTGTGGCCGACCAGGCCACCCCTTTGAGAAGTGTTTCAAAAGGTTTGGAGCGCAGAAGAAGGAACAGGTGCACGTAATTCAGGGTGCTCCCAGAGGAGACTTGGTGTGTGCCTTGTGTGGAAGGAAGGGGCATGAGGCTGCCCGTTGCTGGTCGAGAGATAAAGTCTGTTTTCAGTGTGGGCAGAAGGGTCATCTCAAGACAAAGTGCCCACAGCTCCAGCCTGTTCTGCAGCCAGTACCCCTCCAGGCTTTGCCACCGCCTCAGCAATTGGATAGAGGAAAGGGGAAGCTGAATGTGCTTTCGGCAGACGAAGCACAGACTTCGACCCAGGTTATCTCAGGTTTGATTTCTCCTCAGTCGTTTCGTTATGATCCCTTTATGGTTGTAGTTTTCGTTTTAGCGTTTGTTTCCTTCGATGCTTGCGCTATTTGTAGGACGATTTAAGGTAAAGAACCGCTGGGCGCGCGTTCTCTTCGATTCAGGCGCTACCCACTCGTTTGTGGCTAGAGCCTTCGTGGAGCGGTTCAGTTTGGGCCTAGATCGTGTTGGTGGTGCCTTTTGCGTTAAGTTCCCCTCCGGTGACTCTGTGGTTACGGACCTGGGTGTCCTTGATTGTCCGATCTTGTTGGGGGATTTTCTAGCCAAGGCAGATCTGAAGGTGATTGACCTGGAGGACTTCGATGTTATCTTGGGCATGGACTGGTTGTCAAGGTACGATGCTGTGATCCAGTGCAAGGGTAAGCGCTTGGACTTCGTCAAGGACAACGGTCAGCCAGGGAGCGTTTATGGGTATTCTCTCCAGGAGTCTCCAGTCATTTCTGCGGTGCGTGCTCGGAAGTTGCTTGATTCTGGTTGTTCTGCCTGTGTGGTCTCTCTGGTAGGGGCTGTTGTTAGAGTGCCGTGTTTGCAAGAGATCCCTGTGGTGTGTGACTTCTCCGATGTGTTTCCTGATGATCTTCCCGGTCTTCCACCCGATCGAGATGTCGAGTTTGCTATAGATTTGGAGCCAGGCACGCATCCTATTGCCAAGGCGCCGTACCGGATGGCCCCGCGAGAGCTGGAAGAGTTGCGAATTCAGCTGGATGAGATGTTGGCAAAAGGGTTCATTAGGCCGAGTTCTTCACCATGGGGTGCTCCAGTGCTGTTCGTTAAAAAGAAGGATGGGTCGATGAGGCTATGCATCGACTATAGAGAACTGAACAAGGTTACTATTAAGAACAGGTACCCTTTGCCTCAGATTGACGATCTGTTTGACCAACTGCGTGGTAGTGCCGTGTTTTCCAAGATAGATCTTCGATCGGGCTATCACCAGTTGAGGATTCGGGAGTCAGATGTTCCGCGGACGGCGTTCCGCTCTCGTCATGGGCATTTTGAGTTTTTAGTTATGTCATTTTGTTTGACTAATGCGCCGTCAGCTTTTATGGATCTGATGAATAGAGTTTTCAAGGACTTCCTGGATAAGTTTGTGATTGTCTTTATAGATGATGTTTTGGTGTATTCTAAAGATGCGGAGGAGCATGATCGGCATCTGCGTCTGGTCTTGGCGACTCTGAGAGACCATAAGCTATACGCCAAGCTAAGCAAATGCGAATTTTGGTTGCCTCAAGTTTCTTTTCTCGGCCACGTGGTGAATAAGGAGGGAATATCGGTGGACCCAGAAAAGATCGCTGTTGTTATGGAATGGGCGAGGCCTGTTACTCCCAAAGAGATCAGAAGCTTCTTGGGCTTGGCTGGATATTATAGGAGATTCGTAGAGGGATTCTCTACTTTGTCTGCGCCGTTGACCAGGTTGACGCAGAAGAATGCAGCCTTCATATGGGATAGCAAGTGTGAGGAGGCTTTTGAGGAATTAAAAAGAAGGTTATGTTCAGCTCCAGTTTTATCTTTGCCTACTGAAGATAGTGAGTATGATATATATGTGGACGCGTCGCACGTCGGACTGGGCTGCGTTTTGATGCAGGGCGGGAAGGTGATTGCGTACGGGTCGAGGCAGCTAAAGACTCATGAGAGGAATTACCCTACGCATGACCTGGAGTTTGCAGCCGTGATCTATGCGTTGAAATTGTGGAGGCATTTGCTGTATGGCGCGCAGTGCAAGATTTTCACGGATCATAAGAGTTTGAAGTATGTCTTCACTCAGAAAGAGTTGAATCTGCGCCAGCGGCGGTGGTTGGAGTACGTGGCCGACTATGATGTTGAAATCCAGTATCATCCGGGTAAGGCGAATGTGGTGGCCGATGCCCTAAGTCGGAAGTCAGGAAAGATTTTCAATCTCTCCGCCGAGCGTCTTGTGGAAGAGTTTCTTTTGATGGACATTTCTGTGGGAAGCTGCGATTCGCAGAGTAGCTTGGCAGTGGCAGAACCTTCGTGGATTGCGCTTACGCGACTGCATCAGAAGGATGATCCCGATCTTTTGCATTTGTACCATCGAGCTGAAAAGGGTGAATTACCAGATTTCTCTATAGATGATGCAGGTACCTTGAAGTATCGTGGCAGGTTTTGCATTCCCACAGTTGGAGATATCCGGAATATGGTGTGCAGAGAAGCCCACGGATCTAGTGTTGCCTACCATCCAGGGTCTACCAAAATGTACCATGATTTAAAGCAGATTGCCTGGTGGTATGGGATGAAGAAGGACATAGCCAGATTTGTTTCTGAGTGCTTCACTTGCAGGCGTGTGAAGGCCGACCATGGAAGGCCTGGTGGCAAGCTAACTCCCTTAGAGATTCCGATGTGGAAGTGGGAGAGTATCTCGGTGGATTTCATCACAGGCTTACCGAGATCTCCTAAAGGGCATGATTCAGTTTGGGTGATCGTAGACAGATTGACGAAGAGTGCTCACTTCGTACCATTTAAGATCGATTATCCGATGAGGAAGATAGCCGAGCTGTATTTGGATGAGGTTATTAGATTGCACGGTGTACCCGTGAGTATCATATCGGATCGAGACTCCAGGTTTACATCTCGTTTTTGGAAGAGCCTTCAAGAAGGGTTGGGTACAGATTTGAGATATTCCACGGCTTATCATCCGCAGACCAATGGTCAGACAGAGCGAGTAAATCAGATTGTGGAAGATATGATCCGATGTTATATTCTGGAGCACGGAGGAGCGTGGGATGAGCACTTGCGGCTTATGGAATTTGCGTATAATAACAGTTATCAAGAAAGCTTGCAAATGGCTCCTTTTGAAGCTTTATATGGGAGGCGCTGCAGGACTCCCTTGTTTTGGGCTGAGGTTGGCGAGAGGCCTTTGTTGGGTCCAGAAGCACTCGAGCAGATGGAAATTGCTGTGAAGCTTATACGGGAAAAGCTTCGGATAGCCCAGGAGAGATATGAGAAAAATGCCAATCGGCTTAGATCGGATTTGGAATTTTTGGTGGGGGACTCGGTGTTCTTAAAGGTCTCCCCGTTGATCGGAGTCAAGCGTTTTGGCAAGAACAGGAAGTTGGACCCGAGGTTCGTGGGGCCGTTTCCGATTGTTGAGCGGATTGGGATATCAGCTTATAGGCTGGCGTTGCCCGCAAATTTCCCTGGCGTGCATAATGTCTTCCACGTCAGTCAGCTGCGGAAATGTGTATCGAATGGCAGGCAGGTTTTGGATTCTGTGCCTCAGTTGGAGCCGAATCTTTCTTATGTGGAGGTGCCTGTCCGCATTCTGGATTCTCAGGTTCGTGCGCTGCGGAAGAAGTCTATTCCGATGGTTAAAGTTTTATGGAGAAATCAGGATGTAGAAAGCGCGACTTGGGAGTTGGAGTCGGCTATGAGGGAGGCTTACCCTCATCTGTTTCCCTGAGCTTGTGCCTGGTATGTTTTGTTTTATTTATGATTATATAGTCCTTTCCTGGCTCTTTCTCTCTCCTTCTTCATAGGAGTGTTGTGAGTAAAGTTTCGAGGCGAAACTTTCTTTTAGGGGGAGTGGCTGTAACGCCCCCGGTTTTTCTGTGTTTTGTTTGATTTTGGATTGGCGTTACGATGACGCATTTTCCGGCCCTTCGCCGTTGTAGAGCGCGGTCCTAGCTCTGTAGGTTCCTTGTGTAGCCTGGTTGTAGCCAGTTGGCAAGTTTCCCCAGCTAGCCGGAGTCTGTTTTGGTGACTCGGTTGGGCCTCTTAGGGAAATGCTTGCGTTTTGGCTTCGGGAGGTGTTAGCCCGAGTGTTCGATCGTCGGATGTTGTTTTCGACCTCGCCGTTGTTTTCGTGGCTTGGTTGTTTAGCTACGGTGCGAGTTTTGGTCGAAATCCGAGATCGTTTGCCTTCGCGTCGTTTCGGCGTTGTTTTGTTAGCTGCATGTTTGTAATGTTTGCTGTGCTGTGCGTGGTCTGTTGTGGCTGAGCTTGTAGGCTGGTGCCTTGTCTCTTGTTTGCTAGGTGTTAGCAGGTTTCTTTTCTGTGTAAGTTTGGGTGACACGGCGTGGGTCACGCCCGTGACCCAGGGCGTGTCGTGCTCGGGTAGAGCTCCCGTTTCTCCGGTCGACGAATTTTTGGTCGACGGGGTTTTTGTAGGAACACGGCCGTGACACGGGCGTGTCACGGGCGTGTCCCCCTTCGGTTCGTCGAGCTGCGCTCGACGATCGTCGGGCGGTGTTCGAGTTGGTACACGGCCTGTGACACGGGCGTGTCACAGGGCGTGTCCCTTGCTTCGTCGAGCGGAGATCGACTTTCGTTGAGTGGGTAGGTGCGTGAGTACACGCCCCGTGACATGGGCGTGTCGGGCCGTGTCACGGGCGTGTCTAGGGGGCGTGTCCCGTGTTTTCATCGAGTAGAGATCGACGTTCGTCGAGTGTGTGAGTACACGCCCCGTGACACGGGCGTGTCGGGCCGTGTCACGGGCGTGTCTTGGGCGTGTTCCGTACTTTTTTCCTGAAATCGTCTTTTGTTGCCGTGAACTGTTTTTCCTCCTCATTTTTCATCGTTCCCGAGTCTGGAGAGCTTCCAGCGGAAGGGTTTTGAGAGGAGGCGGTGGTTGTTTTGGCCGGCGATTTCGGGAAGGTTAGAGCCCGTTTTTCTCGTGTGATAGCGGATTCGGTTTACTCTCGGCTAGATCTTCCCTTCCATGTAAGTTTTTCTTGATTTAGGGTTCGATTCCAGGAATTTCTAAATATCTGATTTCTTTCTTCCCTCAAGTTTCAGCTTTGGTCTTCTAGGTGGCCGATCTTGCCGCCGGAGCCAAGCCGTGGTGCGGCTGTTGTTTGTTTTTCCGAAGAGGTAGAGGCAAGTGGCCCCTTGCCCTTGCCAAATTTATTTTCTAACCCATGATCTTTTTTATTTCTTCTGCAAAGCTCTGTTCTCTTTGTCCTTTTTCCTCCCTAGGGCAGCAGGTTAAGTTTTTACATCAAGCTTTTAATCAAGTGCTGATTCTTCATTTCTTTTTCTGGAATTTTAATCAATGTTCTCTTTTGTCGGAGGTTTAGTGTCCAGTGGGTAGCTAGAGTTAGGGTGAGGTGGTTGTTAGTTACAGTTTAGGGTTAGTTGCGGTAGCTCCGTGTAGTTAGGACGGAACGGTGGGTTGGGATTAAATCTCCAACTCTCTGTTTTTCGCGCATGAGATGGCTTAAGCTGCGATTTTAGCAAGACTTACGTTTACCCTAAGTGGAAAGCGCTGACAGCGTCGAGTGAGCCGAGCTCACTCAACGCCATCACCCAGCGTAGGACTTGCGGCTAAGTATTTTTAGGCGTCAGGTGAGTGGAGTTTACTCCACGCTGCGTCGAGTAGGCTCGACATTTCTGTCCTGAGTTCATGTGTACCTTAGGATTGTTAGTGTGACTTTTCCCTTCCTTTAGGGGGTGGTATTGGGTGTTCGGCAAATTTTTGCTTGCCGACTCTTGGGTTGTGGCAGGTGGTGGAGTTTTAGTGGCCTCTCGAGGGGTGGATTTTGACGTGGAGAGCTGTGGCCACCGCCTGTTTGCCCTGGTTTGGGTTGGTGTGTGGGACCCTAAAGCTGCCACTGGCGACCCCTTAGCCCTTTTTGTTGGATCTGATTTTGGTTATGTATTCAGATCCATGTTTTTGACCACTGCCACTTACCCACGTATTAGGAATGTTAGACTCTTTTGTTGAGCTTGTTGCTTTTATTGCTCGCACTTGGTGTGCTTTGCTGTGCTTTAGACAGTGCTCTTTTCTTACTGTCATGCTCTTTCTTTTGCTTATAGCAGCTTGTTGTCGGGTTGGTAAACCCTTCTTTTTGCTCTTAACTCTAATGCTTTATTTACACTTTTGATTATTTCCTTGCTGAGGTGTTCTTTTCTTGAATGCCTCAGGTCCAGGTTGTAGCCGGTTCAGCGGCTAGTTCTTTTGGAGGGGCTGTTTTGCGGCCTCTTGGGTAGATGAGACAGCTGATCCCGATCCTGTGAGGTAGTTCTTTACTTTTCTGTATAGACATACATACTCACCAGTGGGTTCGTGTCAGGTTGTTGGCGCCCACTGGTGGCTTCTTGCGATGCTGGGTATGAACTTAAACTGCTGTTTTTGCCTATTAGTGGTTGTTTACTTGCTTCTGGGAAGGATTTTTGCTAGGTTGCATGTTAGATATTTTAAACCCTAAAAGCATTATTATATGTATATCATGCATAGCATAATTATAAAACAAAGTCACTATATTTCCTTAGCGTAAAAAGACTACCTTTTTATATCTATTATATTCACTTTAGAGTCGTGCTTGCCATGAGTTGTCCCTCGGGGACACTTATGCTCACTAGGGTGTCAACTTAATTGAACCAAACTATTTTCTGCTGCGTATACTTATACTTTTAATTGTGGACTAGCTGATCCACCGTGCCGAGGGATACGGCCAATCAACATAACTGATTTCCTTTCATAATTAATCAACGTTTTTCCTTAAAATTTAAGGTGTGGAGTTTTGCCTGAGCGTGTGCAGTTATCCCCTACACGACGTGGCATCACGGCACGCATTTTCTCTAGCTCTGATACGATTTTATCGTTGAGAAAATGCGGGTTGTGACAATAACCGGCAAGCCCCAGGAAACTCCGCACGTCCGTGGCTGTCTTCAGTGGTGGCCAATCCCTGACTGCATGTACCTTTGCAGGGTCCACCGCTAACCCGGCTCCGCTGATAATGTGGCCCAGGATAGCCACCTCCTTCAAACAGAACCGACACTTGCTAAACTTCGCATAGAGGCGATGCTCCCGCAATCTCTCCAAAGTCAGTATCAGGTGTCGTGCATGGTCCTCCTCCGTCCTAGAGTAGATAAGGATTTCGTCTATGAATATTATGACAAACCCATCCAAATAAGTCTCGAAGACCCGATTCATGAGGCCCATAAATGCTGATGGAGCATTTGTGTGCCTGAAGGGCGTCATGGTGAACTCATATAGGCCATATCTGCTACTGAAGGCCGTCTTTGGGATATCTTCCTCCTAGATCCGCAGCTGGTAGTAGACTGACCTCAAGTCCAGCTTAGAGAAAAAATGGGCTCCCTCCAGCTGATCGAACAATTCATCTATCCTTAGGAGCGGGTAGGTATTCCGGACGGTCAGCCTGTTTAGTGCTCTATAGTCAATGCATAGTCGAAGTGTCCCATCCTTCTTCTTCACGAATAGGACCGGAGCTCCCTATGGATAGGAACTCGGTCTGACGAATCCTGCTTCCACCAGCTCCTACAACTGTGTCCGAAATTCTGCCAGCTCCCTTGGGGCCATCCGATAAGGGGCCTTGGATACCGGCTTAGCCCCTGGAACCAACTGAATCTGAAATTCCTTCTCCCTATGCGGAGGCAGTCCTGGCAGCTTCTCTGGAAATACATCGGCATAGTCACAGACCACCGGAATGCTAACAATCAGGTCCTTCTCCTCAGTCATCTCGAACAGCACCTGATATACCTCGTCTCCCTGTAGGTGGGCCTTGACGACCTGAATAAATGAAAGGAGGCGGTGGGAAACCAGAGTAGTACCTTCGAATGTCGCATAAGTATCGTCATATCTCAGCATGACCCTCCTCTCCGGGCAGTCAATCTGGGCATGGTTTTAGACCAGCCATGTAATGCCCAAGACAAGGTCGAAGTCTGGTATTCTCAGGATCATCATCGGGGCCTCGAGTGTCAACCCGTCTATGGTAACCTTCAGGAGGCACTTCTCTGTGGACTGGATCTCCATCCCATTGGGGAGACAAACCCTTTTGGCATCTCCCGTATAATATCGAATCTGGCCCAGATCCTTGATGAAATCCTCCGACACAAAGTTGTGTGATGCCCCCGTGTCAAATAGGGTATGGGTAGGTTTGCCGCACACCATCACGATTCCTAAATTAGTTAAAGGAAAAACAGCTTAGGTCTAAAGTTTTCTAACATATGTTGTGTAGTTGTTCTACCAATACTTAAAATTACTCTCATACCTGCAATAACCCTGTTCGGGTTCCGGGGTTGCGCTAAGTCCAGGGCGTAGATCTGCTCCCCATCCTGCCTATGTTCACCGCCCTGAAATCTACGTCCGCGACCACGTCCACGACCTCCCATCTGGTGAACCGGTGGGCCACCCCATGCAGCAGGAGTGTCTTCATTTCTCGTAGGGCAATTAATCCGAATGTGCCATGGCTGATGGCAGTGATAGCACAGCTGTGGTGTAGGTGGTCCCTGCCCTATCCTGGGCACCTCTCTCATCTGTAGCAGCTGCGGAGCCAGCACTGCCTGCTCCCTTGTCTCATGCCTTTCCTCCTGACAGGGTTGATCCCCGTTCCTTCTCTCTCCCATGACCCAGCCTCTCTGTGGGTCCCTTCTCCCTCGTAGCACTACATCATCACATGTCTCTTCCTGCCCCGGAATACAAGCTGGTCCGCCTCCAGTTTCTAGGCCATCTCCAAGATCCTGGCCATGGTACCATCAGACACGAACAAGAGGGCCTGCCTCAGGTCATCACGGAGGCCCTTGTAGAACCTCTTGGCGTAACCCACGTCATCCAGCTTGTAAGAATCCCCAAATCGGGCCAAATGAGTAAACTCCCGGTGATATTCCAGAACTGTCCTGTTCCCTTGCTTCAACTACAAAAATCTATACTCCAATTCGTCCCTTGCGGACTACGACACAAAGTGCTCCAGTAGTGTCGCCATTAACTCCTCCCAAGTAATGTCCGTGATCTCCACTCCCGCATAAGTGGTCTCCATCACCGACTTCCACCACCTCTTCGCATGCGACTCCAGACAAGAAACCACCAACGATACTGATAGGTCCACCTGGCTCTGTATTCTCACCAACATCTCGTACATAATGTCTAGCCACTCTTCCGTGCGCACTGCCGCCACTTTCCCCAAGTATGATGGTGGGGCAAGTCCCCAAAATGCACTCAACCAATTCGCTCCGGGGTTCGGCTGAGGATTCGGAGCCTGCTGTGCCCTAAAGGCCTCCAAGATGGCCGTCAAAGTTTGTCCCAGCTCCGTCTGCTGCAACGGGGTTAGAGCCGGCGGGGGTGGAATCACATTCGGGACCGGAGGTGTCCCCTGCGGCAGGGGAGTATTCGTCGCACCCTACAAAAATACGGTCTTAAGTTTAGTAAATTGACCTAAAACTCTTTGTTATTAGAAGCATTGCACATGATTCCTCCCATGGGCACACCATTGCTTCCGCTGCTAGTTTGTCCTCAAACAAAGCCCGTATGGGGTGTCCCATGTTTTGTGGACTACATTCTCTCGGATCGAGGTTTCCTCTGATACCACTTGTAAGACCCCCCTTTTTTGCAATAACCACCGGGATCTTATGCCCAGAATCGCCGTTTTGCGGTGGCCCCGACTCTCGGGATGGCCGCCACTACAAAATGCCGATTCTGCAGGCCTTTTTGATCAATAAGAGAGAATGTTTAATGATTGAAAAAGTAAAAACAATCAAGTCCACAACATCGAAAGAGGATATCACATGACAAATATAGAGTCCACACCATTATGAAAGTCTAAGTACCAACGCCAGAAAGTAAATACGGGCTTAAGCCCGGTACATGATAACCTCACTACAATCCACTCATAAAAGTAAAACTAATAATACTCGGCTCCACTCACGGATCCGGATGCCTGTCCACCCGAGCTACACTGGCCCATCTCCATCCGCACTGTACCCTGCTGGTGCTGCGTCTCCTGGGCTGTTCCCTGTCTCCCATCCGGAGCACCTAAAATATGGTGGTAAAATGACCGTCCGTCAAACTATACTCAGTCAACAATCCCCCACCCCTCTACCCGTGGCTCCTAGGCACCGGGCGGAAAGGAGCGAAAAAGAGGACCAAAAGTAGGGGGTAATCAAGCAGGTGACATCTACCCTAAGGAATAAAATAATAAGGTATGGCAGGGGTATCACAATAATTAAACATGAGTAAACATGTGTGTAACAAAAGTAAACAGTAAGGAGTAGTAAGTAAGTAAAATCAGTAAGAAGAGTAAGTAAGAGCAACAATAAATATAACCGTTGATTTATAGGAATTACCCCTGTAGTCCAAGGGGTCGTTTTGCAGGGCCTATCATATAAACTGTCCCACACCAATTTATACGTTAGGTGTCAGGGGTTAAATGCAATAACTATGTTATGACATGCAAGTATGCTAGGGTATGAACATGCAGGTGCAACACACATACACGACTCTATGCGCACAGACCTTTAGTTCCCTAGTTTGGAGTTAGCTAAACTCTCAGGAGCCTCTCGTCGTGTCCAACGGATACAGTGGGTTGGGCCTCTCCACTCCTAGACTGGTAATCACACTACCCAGCCTAGCCGCTCTCATATATTTTCGTACTATTCCTAGCAAACCATCTAGTCTCCCGAGTCAACGTACCAACGACGGTGTGATCGTTCGTCCAATACCGAGGACTCACCACTGTTATGCACATGCAAGCTTGTATATTATACCTCTCCTAAATCCTCAAGCCTCCAGCTCACCAAAACATCAAGTCTAAAACTAGCCATCGAGCATACAGCTCCCGGGACTACCAAAACAGTTTCAAGTCCCTTAAACTCTACCAGTAAGCCCATCGACCATGGGTCTATGCTATCCATTCATTACCAATTTGTCTCACCACGGGTTCAAGTGTGAGTACAAGGTGGAGGTATTATTGAGGTTGCTCTTGTCTATATTATCTCTAAAGTTTACGTTAGCCCAGGACTGCCCAAGGTATTCCCCATGAAGGGCTCTCGAAGGCACTGGGAACTACGATGGGATTACGCCCAAAGTTCCCTTTCTCAAGGCACTTAATATTATTGATTCCTACCCTTGACCAAACCTCTCTTTTGTTTCAGTGTGGCTCCCCTAAGTGTGTTTGAGCTCTCCGAGTTAACCTATTTCTTACCTATCTACTATATGCAAACCATGTTAAGCTACATGGTGCTCCCATTAGGGAGTACCCTAATTACTCTCCCAATAAATCCCTAACAATTACTGGGAGTCTACCATGACCTATTAAGACTAAATACAGAGTCTCATAATTTTCCTAACTATGTGGGCATTTAATTTAATTAACCCTAGACTCTAAATGCCCTACTTTGAACATTAAGTGCTCTCTAAGTTCAGAAACAAATCACCACAAAATTATTATAAATACTAAGTGACATTTAAACAGTAAATCCAAGGTTTGAGAATTTTCAGAGGTGATTAGACCTACCTTTCGTAATTTAGAACTTAAGGTCAATAATACCATCTAATGATAAAAAGGCCAGCTATATTGTTCTAAAAATTATAATAAAACTTCAGTAGGACTATCATGGCCTAAAAACACCCTAGAAGTAGTCTCATAATTTTTACTGTGAATAGTACTCCCTAACTTAATTTATAACCATTAATTCCATAATCATTGGTTAAAGAAGCAAGTATTGTAAACACTCATCTAATAATTATAAAAAAATTCCAAAAGTCTGATAATAATCTAGAATCCACAGTAACCAAGTTTAATAATTTTCCTCACAAATGAAGGGTTCTAAATCTAATTAAATGTAAACTTCCAAATTTATAGACTTTTGAAGTAAGTACTGGTTTTATTCATCTAAAAATCATGGAAAAATTACAGGACAATAATAATGGTCAGAAACACTCTCTGACCTAATTTCATAATTTTCTTGACAATATTTAGGCTCTGTTCCTATTTTTGATCAGAAACCACGAATCATAATTTTATGAAGTAAGTACTTGAAACAGTCATCTAAAAATTTAAACAATAATACAGAGGGCTCTATCATGATATAAAATATCCTATTCCAAGGTTTTGCAATTTTACAATAAACAAAACCTTCACAATCGACATAGTAATCTTTAAGGTCACATCTAGGGTTGCAAAGGAAGTACTGATTTTAATAGCCCAAAACTTCCACCAAAATTAATTTAGGAATATTTCTACCAGAGAACTACCCTGCCCAAATTTCAAGTGATTTTAAAGTGTTTGATAGACTAATACTCCAAATTAGGTTTGGTGCCCTAAACTAGGGTTAGTGTTTTCAGAGGGTTTAAGTCTTCCAAATTCCCTAAAATTTAACCAGAGGACTATACTCCTATGGTCCCCTCCACCAATTTTCAAGTCATTCCAAGGTCATTTGACCCCATGACCTTCAAACCCTAAAAATCCCCATTAAGGGACCTACCCTAGGGTTCTAGGGCTACCCTACTCTTAACCACCCCAAATTCCATTGGAGAGTGTGTCATACCATAGAGAGTCAGTGGCCAAAATGTCAGCCTCTGTTGAGGTAATTTGACCACCCAAAACCCAAGGGGGGGGGGGGGGGGGGGTTGACCTAATTAACCCTATAAGGGTCAACCTAGGGTTGGATAAAACCTAATCAAAACATCTCCAAAGGAGATAAAATTTTTACCACAGCCCTAACATGCTCTCTAAGACAACCCACCCAAATTTAGGGGGAGTTTGAGGTGTTTATGACACCTAATTAATTTATAATTAGTTTATTAAATTTTTCTACAAACTATAGAACAATATTTTCCAAAAATTCTGATTTTTGGATAGGATCTAGATATAGTTAAGAGTAGCCCATACCCAAAATTTCAAGTCTTTTGGAGTTAAGGTTTGGAGTGGGCATCCATTCTAATGTCTGGTCATGCCTATGTATAGGTTGCACCAAAACGAGTGATGTGATCACCGAGTTTTCCAAATTGGCTCAAATAAATTTTCAAATAAACTAGACTTCAAGCATTACAATTTCATGTTGGCCACTTTTACAGTAGAGGCGTCTAGGTATTTATAATAATTAAAACCATCTACAGCTAATAATTCCCAGAAAATTGAATAACATTAATATCATTTTAATTATCTGATCAAAATGGATAGCATCCGCTCATCCTCAGCCTCCAGCAAAGGGCCGTGAATGGCCAGACCTGGAGCCTCTTCCAGTCCACTTTCCGGCCACCCCAACCACCTCCCTGTCCACCACCACCACCACCACCACCTCCGTTGAGGTGGTGGCTAGCGTTTGGCGGCGACCATACCGCCGCCGGCGGCGGTTTTCGGCGAACTCACACCACCATTTTCCATGAAAAATCCAAAAATCCAAGCTCCCAATCAGGCTCAATTAAGCCTGATTTCTCTACCTAAATCGATCTAGATTTAGCATAGACAGAGAGTAAGAGGATTCGACCTCATTTGGAGCGTTTCTGATGAATTGTAAATATACCTAATTTTATGTACATTACTTAAGTCGTTTTATTTAATTTTTGTCATTTCTACTTGTTTTTATTCAATAAAATGCTCCTATTTTTGTAAATATTATACTAACTTGTTTAATTTTATTTGTTAGGAAAAAAGTCAAAATCTGCAAAAAAAATGACATGTCACGCCCGTGACATATTGGTCACGCCCGTGACCAGGGCGTGACAGCTCAAAATCCCGATAAGAAGCCAATTTTGAAGAGGAAAGCCTGACACGCCCGTGTTCCATGATTCGACACGCCCGTGTCAATCCAACACGGGGCGTGACCAAGCCGTGTCCATCCCACTCGACGAGTTCAACTCGACGTTCGTCGACCCAAGAGGGACACGCCCGTGTCCGATATGCGCCACGCCCGTGTCCGCCCGACAAACTGCCGCCGGCGAATCCCGAAGTCAACATCGCCTTTAAGCGCCGAACGACACGCCCACCGTCACGCCCGTGACCGGGGGCGTGACCGCCGCATTTTCGGCCGGAAAGTCAAATCGCCGTCAAATTCCTCAGATCACCGAATGCTGCTGTAAAATAGTGCTGACACGCCCCCCCGACACGCCCGTGTCGGAGGGCGTGTACTTGGAAATTTTTGCCTATAAAAAGGCAGCTGCTGTATGAGTTCAGGGTTCCAAAAAATCCGAACCATTTTGATGTATAAGGGCTGCCGTTAGAGCTGCTTTAGTGCTATGTAAGGATTCTCTTTCCCCCTTTTTGAATTTAGTTTGTTTAAGCTCCTGTAATCAACTTCTTTTATTAATAAAATAGATATTTTTCTCATCCTTATATGCTCTGAATTTTCTCTAAAGGCCTCCTTTTCATCAATCTTATACACTTTCATGCTTTAAAAATGAAAATGTTCTCGTTTTCTTTTCAATTATAACAAAATTTATAGCTGTTATTATGTCCGTTTTCATTCTCAAACTCTTTAAATTTGGTTAGACTTAGGATTTTCATGCTTCAAAATGCGTTTTTATGAACTTGTAAAACATTAAAAAGGTAGTTTTCATTCCTCTTAACTTAGCTTTTACTTTGTTTTAACTATAAAACTATTGCTTCTTTTAGCTTACTCCCCCTTTTTAAACCATTTTACAAGGCTATAGTAATGTATAAATTGTTATTTTTATTTTTCATCAACTTTCATTTTAAGTTCTTACAAAAAAATATTTCGCTCGAACAATTTTTATTTTCACTTTTTAAGCATTTCTATCAAAATCTAACGGTAAAAATGTAAACGTTTTAATTTTTCGGGCACTTGCCTTTCTCACTTTAATTTGAAAACTTTTTGCTCAAACAATTTTTATTTTGCCTTTTTATGCATTTCTACTGCATTCCAGCGGTAGAAATGCAGTCATTTTAATTTTTCGATAACTTTGATTTTTGCAATTATTTTAGCACGAGTGTGTGCGTGTATGAGATATTTTTCAGCGCCTAAGTTAAATTATGCAAGTGGGTGTGTGTGTGTGTGTGTGTGTGTTTATTTATGTCGAGTGCGTGAGTAGTTACTTTCAAGTAGAGTGCGTGTGTTGTTTTTATTTTTCCGCCTACTCACTTGAGTTAATTGGCTGGATTTGATTTTCCGCCTACTCGCTAGGAGTTAAATGGTTGGACTTTATTTTTATGTAAATATTTAAGAAAGCCATGTAATCACATTTATTTCCCCCTACTCGTTTGAGTAGGACTCGCTTTAATTTCAGTCCTAATCGTTTGAGTAGGACTTGCACTTTTCAACTTTTATTTTCCGCCCCCACTCGTTTGAGTGGGACCTGCAAATGTCAATTATGCAATTTTTTTCTTATGTGTAACTTAGTTTTATTTCTTCCTTTTGTTATATGTTTGAATGAGTGCGGGTGTGTTTATTTGTAATAACTTTTCTAAAATTAGGTTATTTTGCTTTTCTTCTTATTTTCTTTATAACCCTTCAGCGAATAGTTTAGGATGCTCGCACAACCAAATATATAAGCTATCCCCATTCCGATGAGTGGCTAATTGCTTTTAGCCCTCGGTATCGAAGAGCTTTAGGATTTAAAAATGTTTTAAATAACCAAATGTCTAATTTTTCAATTTAATTAAAAACTTAAGGTTTACCCCGGGTTAACGACGTGTAGACCCACATATCGATGTGTGGGCTCTATTTCCGTTATCCATACGCTAGCTAGCCGAGAGGCCGTGCATATGGACAGATCACCCCTGGGTAGATAGAGTTCCGTACTAACCCTCGAGAGAGGAGGAACGCTAACTCTACCGGATTGGGTTCCCCACCCAATAGCGGGGTTCTTAGCGTACTGCGGGCATTAAGGGGAATCCTTCGTCGGACGAGAGCCCGGTCGAATAGCCTTAATGTCTAGGTGAGCGATATTCCTAGAGATAGGTGAGCTCATTATTTTGAACCTCCACGGCCAAGTTTCCGCATTAATTAAATTGAAACCTTAGATATCTAGTTATTCAAATCTATTTTTAATCCTAACGCAATTCGATACCGGGAGTTATCTCTTCATCGACTATTTTCTTAAAATCTATTTTCGTTCCTATTTTACTTAACACCCTCAACTTCTATTTCGGTAAAATAATAGTGTTTTCGGAGGAGTAGGGGTAATCAACCCGTTCCCGGGGATAATACGACCTCGGTATTCTCCTGAATATCGAGTACTACTTGCGATAGGTGCACTTGCCTACCCTAGCAAGCCCGCGGCGATCGACTCACCGAACCAACCACAGTAAGAGTCTGTTCGCGGGCCAATCAAGTTTTTGGCGCCGTTGCCGGGGACTTCTCTTTGAGTTGTTATTCTGAATCCGAACTCTATTACTTTTACTTTTATTTCTAAAAACTAAAAAAAACACTTAAAAAACTTTTCTTCAAAATCCGAAAAAAAAGAGAGTTAATTTTCTACTTTTTATTAGGGTGTATGACCCGTGGACAGCCTTTGGAGTCCGAAAATTTGGATTTCGATCCTGAGATCGAACGCTCTCTTGCGCGTATACGGTCTCAACGCCGAAATCCCTCTTTGGATCCCGAAGAATCCATCGGAGAACCCTCTGCCGTTGCTATGGCCGACCACAATCCGAATGCGGCCCTTGAGCGTACAATGTCATATTACGCCCGGCCAAATTTGGACGATACTGGGTCCAGTATTGTCCGCCCGACGGTGGCGAACAATAATTTTGAGATCAAATCGAGCGTTATCCAAATGATCCAAAACGCCGTGCAGTTCGATGGACAGCCGGATGAGGACCCGAACGTTCATTTGTCTAGTTTCTTGGAGATTTGCGATACTTTTAAGATTAATGGCGTCATTGATGACGCCATTCGTTTGCGCCTTTTTCCATTCTCCCTCAGATCCAAAGCTAAGGCGTGGTTGAATTCCCTCCCACGAGGATGTATCACCACCTGGGCCGAGCTTGCGGAGAGGTTCTTAACGAAGTATTTTCCGCCCGCCAAAACTGCAAAGTTGCGGGCAGACATTTCTTCGTTCGTTCAGAATGATTATGAGTCTCTTTTTGAGACTTGGGAGCGCTTTAAGGAATTCCTCCGCAAGTGTCCACACCACGCGCTGCCTGCGTGGTTGCAGGTCCAAATCTTCTACAATGGGCTTAATTATCAAACGCGTCAAATGATTGACGCGGCTGCCGGGGGTACCTTGAATAATAAGACCCCCGAGGCTGCCCAAGCTCTTATTGAAGAGATGGCTATGAACGCCTACCAATGGAACATCCCTCGGGGACGTCCCAAGCAGGCGGCCGGCCTCTTCGAAGTGGATGCCACTGCCCACTTAGCCCTTCAAGTTGAAAGGCTGACGAAGCAGGTGGCGGAGATGTCTGCTGCCTCCACCACTCCTCGTTGGGCGATTCCCCCTAATGCCGGCGTAGCAAATGAATTCGTAGACTACGTGGGAAATGCTGGGCGACCTTCCTTCAACCCCAATAACAACCCTTATAGCAATAACTATAATCCGGGTTGGAGGAACCACCCCAACTTCTCATGTAGCAATCCGAATAATGCGCAGCGCCCCCCCCAATTCTTTCGCGCCTGGATTTCTGCCGCCTCCCCCTCTTCCAAAACCCTCCCCGATGGAGGATAATTTTTCTAAATATATAGCTTCCAACGAGTCAAATATCCGGAACATCACCGGATCGCTAAAAAACTTGGAACTCCAGGTTGGACAGCTAGCGCGAATGATGTCCGAGCGCGCGCTCGGGGCACTGCCGGGAAACACGGAGCCCAATCCGCGGGAAAATATCAACGCTATAACCCTCCGTAGCGGAAAGGAGGTGATCGATCCAAAACGGACCGATCCTCAGGTACATATTTCACCTCCGACCCCTCTTCCCCCTTCTTTGATTACGCCGCCTTTACAAATTTTAAATGAAAATATTATTAAAATGCCCTTGCCGTATCCGCATAAACTTAATAGTGAGCGTAAGGACGCGCAATTTGAAAAATTTATTTTATTATTAAAACAAATTCATATTAATGTTCCCTTCTGCGAGGCACTCTCCCAGATGCCTAAATATGCGAAATACCTAAAACAACTTCTTTCCAATAAACAAAAATTAGAAAATATTTCGCATATTTCTCTTAATGCTGACTGCTCAGCGGCTCTTACCAATAAATTGCCCCTAAAAAGAAATGACCCGGGACGGTTTTCCATCCCGTGCCTTTTTGGCAATATATTAGTAAAATACGCTCTTGCAGATTTAGGCGCGAGCATTAATTTGATGCCGTTCTCGCTCTTTCAAAAATTAGGTTTGGGCACTCCGGCCCCTACTAAAATGCGAATCCAACTAGTGGATCGCTCGGTTAAGTTTCCCGTCGGGGTAGTGGAGGACGTACTTGTCCGAGTTGATAAGTTTATCTTTCCGGTAGACTTCGTCATCTTGGACATCGAGGAGGACACCGATGTACCAATTATACTCGGTCGCCCTTTTCTCGCCACCTCCCGCGCATTAATTGATGTCAGTAACAGTCGTCTCCTCCTTCGGGTAGGAGATGACGAAGTTACTTTCTCTATTAATCCCTCCATAGGAGACTCATCATCGAGCGATGACTTTTGTTATAATTTAGACACATATATCGGAGATAGTTCTTCCCCTCTTTTTGAGTCTACATTTTTAAACGATGATCTTTTTGCGCTCGAAAATTTTAACTGCGATGTGGATACCACTATAGAATTGCCTTTCGAACCAATTGGTAAGAAAGACATAGAAATTAAAACCTCGTTAGAAGAACTGCCCTACCTTGAACTCAAACCCCTACCTGATTCACTCAAATACGCCTTTTTGGGGAACGATGATACACTCCCTGTTATCATTTCTTCGCATTTGAGCGAATCGGAGACTTCCGATTTATTGGGAGTTTTGCTTAAACATCGCCACGCAATTGCTTGGCAAATTTCTGATCTCAAAGGGATTAACCCGTCTTTCTGCACCCATAAGATTTTCCTTCTAGATAATTGCCGCAAAACTATTCAGCCGCAGCGACGTCTTAACCCAAACATGAAAGACGTCGTTAAGGCCAAAATTATTAAATTATTAGATGCGGGGATTATTTATCCCATATCGGATAGTACGTGGGTTAGTCCCATTCACGTGGTGCCCAAAAAGGGCGGTCTTACCGTAGTGGAGAATGAGCACAATGAACTCGTCCCAACTCGTACTGTTACGGGTTGGCGGGTGTGCATCGATTATAGAAAACTAAATGACGCCACCCGTAAGGATCATTTCCCACTACCATTTTTAGACCAAATTTTAGAGCGTTTGTCCGGTCATCCGTATTTTTGTTTTCTCGATGGATTATCGGGGTTTTTCCAAATCCCCATTTCCCCCGATGACCAAGAGAAAACAACTTTTACCTGCCCGTTTGGTACCTTCGCATATCGAAGAATGCCATTTGGCCTTTGCAATGCGCCTGCTACATTCCAAAGATGTATGCTGGCGATCTTTGGCGAGCTGGTAGGAGACATTATGGAAGTCTTTATGGATGACTTCTATGTTTTCGGAAGCTCTTTCCCGTCCTGTCTTCGTAATTTAGACCGTGTCCTTCAGCGATGCGAGGACACGCATCTTGTTTTAAATTGGGAAAAATGTAACTTTATGGTTCGAGAAGGTTTGGTTCTCGGCCATATGATTTCGTCTAAGGGGATGGAGGTCGATAAGGCCAAAGTTGAAATTATAGAAAAACTTCCCCCGCCTTCCAACGTTAAATCTATTAGGAGTTTCTTAGGGCACGCAGGCTTTTATAGGCGTTTTATTCAAGATTTTTCAAAAATAACAAAGCCGCTTACTCGCCTCTTGGAAAAGGAGTCAAATTTTGTCTTTGATAACGAATGCGAGTCTGCATTCAATTTCATAAAACAAAAACTTATCAATTCACCTATTTTAGTGGCGCCCGATTGGACCCTTCCGTTCGAGATTATGTGCGACGCTAGTGATATTGCCGTAGGAGCCGTTCTTGGCCAACGTATAAACAAATATTTTCATCCTATTTACTACGCTAGCAAGACCCTCACTTCCGCACAAGGAAATTATACAACAACGGAAAAGGAACTTTTAGCCATCGTATTTGCTTTCGATAAGTTTCGCTCGTATATAACGTTATCCAAAGTTATCGTATTTACCGACCATTCCGCCTTAAAATATTTGTTAGCAAAAACGGACGCCAAACCCCGCCTTCTTCGATGGATCCTCCTCTTGCAGGAGTTCGATTTAGAGATCCGGGATAAGAGGGGCGCGGAAAATTTAGCCGCCGATCACCTCTCCCGCTTAGAAAATCCTGCTGCGGAAGCGCTCATCGAATCTGACATAAATGACAGATTCCCCGAGGAACGCCTCCTAGCCATAACTACTAGTTCTTCTTCCCCGCCTTGGTTCGCAGATTTTGCAAACTATTTAGTTGCGAGGGTACTTCCAAAAGACTTTTCAAGCCAGCAAAAGAAGAAATTCTTTTCCGACTTGAAATATTTCTTTTGGGAGGACCCTTTCCTTTTTCGTATCTGCGCGGACCAAGCAGTCCGAAGATGTGTCGCGGGTGTGGAGTGCACGCAAATCCTTAGGCACTGCCACGAGGGTCCGGCTGGTGGGCATTATCAAGCTAACCGGACCGCGCGGAAGGCGCTACAGGCGGGCTTCTTTTGGCCCACTCTATTCAAAGATGCTCACAATTTTGTGCGCGCATGCGATAGCTGTCAGCGGTCGGGTAACATTTCTCGTCGCGACGAGATGCCCCAAAACATGTTTTTAGAGTGCGAAGTCTTCGATTTATGGGGCATAGATTTCGTCGGCCCCCTACCTCCGTCTTTCAAAAATATGTATATTTTAGTAGCGGTCGACTACGTATCGAGATGGGCGGAAGCGCAAGCTCTCCCCACCAACGATGCGCGAGTCGTCGTTACATTTCTTAAAAAGCTATTTTCTCGCTTCGGCACTCCGCGCGCTATTGTAAGGGATAGGGGGACACATTTCTGCAACACCCAGATGGCTAAGACGTTATCTAGATACGGCGTCACGCACAAACTTGCCACCCCCTACCACCCGCAAACTAGTGGCCAAGTAGAGGTAGTAAATCGGGAGATAAAGCGCATATTAGAGAAAACTGTTTCACTTAATAGGAAAGATTGGTCCATCAAACTCGACGATGCGTTGTGGGCTTATCGTACCGCATACAAAACCGCAATTGGTTGTACGCTGTATCGATTAGTGTACGGCAAAGCGTGTCATCTTCCCGTAGAATTAGAACATCGAGCACTTTGGGCTTTAAAACTTTTAAATCTCGATGCTAACTTAGCCGCCCAAAATAGAAAACTGCAACTAAACGAGCTCGATGAATGGCGTTCAAACGCTTACGAGAGCAATAAGTTCTATAAGGAGCGTTCTAAGTTTTATCACGACCGAAAACTCAAGCCCCCAAAAACTTTTTCTCCGGGCGATCTTGTCCTTCTTTATAACTCACGACTTAGACTTTTCCCCGGGATACTTAGATCACGTTGGTCCGGCCCCTTCAAAGTTGAAGGGTTTGGCCTTATGGGACCGTACTCGTCTCCCACCCGGATAAAGTCTCGTTTAAAGTGAACGGTCATCGCTTAAAATTATACATCGCAGGCGATCCTGTGGACGGTAATTTCGAATCCATAACCCTCCTAGATATATAAACCGCCAACATAGTCAAGCTACGCGACTATAAACAAAGCGCTCCTAGGAGGCACCCCATGTTTATCTTTTTCGCTATCTCTTTACCTTTTTCTTTGCTATCTTTCTTCCTAATGCAGGGTTCCTAAACTGCGCCTTCCCCACCTCCTCTCAGGGAAGCTTCTACCCCCGCCCCCATTTCTTTCTTTTCTTTGTCTATATTATCTTACCTGTTTTGTTCCGCATACTTACGTTACAACATTGGGGGCAATGTTGGACTTAAATATGTGGGTGTTTTCTCGCTTTCTTTTTCATATTTCTATTTTCTGCACTGTCTTTCTATTTTCTTCGCGGTCTTTCTATTTTCTGCACTTTAAACATAAAAAAAATTATGAACAAAACAAAAAAAAACTATAAAAATAAAAAAAACTTCAAAAAAAAAAAATTTTGAAAAGGAGAACAAAAAACAAAAAAACCTAAGTTTTTTTTTTCTTTTCTGTCTTTAAAATGTTTTTGTTTTCTGTCTTTAAAATGTTTTTGTTTTATGTCTTTTGAAACCAAAAATCCCAAAAAAATTGTAAAACACAACAAAAAAAATGTATTTCTACAAAAACAAAATACCTAAGTTTTTTTTTTCTTTTCTTTTCTGTCTTTAAAATGTTTTTGTTTTCTGTCTTTAAAATGTTTTTGTTTTATGTCTTTTGAAACCAAAAATCCCAAAAAAATTGTAAAACACAACAAAAAAAAAACAAAAAAAAAACCTAAAAAAAACTATAAAACAAAAAAACCCCAAAAACAGTATAAAACCAAAATTCCAAAAACATTTTTAGTTTCAGTTTGTAAAAATCTGTGTACCTATTTTTGTAAATAATCTTCTCTCTCCACCTTCCTTTTCTCTAATTCTTGTGAATACCGTTTCTTTTTCTCGCACTCTCCGCAAAACCTAAAAAAAACCAAAAATATTTTGAAACAAAAAAAAACACAAAAAAAAACTGATGGTAAATAAACTCTAAAAAAAAACAAAAACCAAAAAAATATTTTGAAACACTTCCATCAAATATACCAGCCTTAATTTTCTTGCTATCCAAAAATTTTGCTTTGAGTTTATTTATATGTGAATTTTATTAATTCTTTGTTTGTTATTCGTTTGTTAATTATTGATTGAAAAATTTAAATATTCGGGGTTAAGTTTTAAAGAATTCATTATGCTTTGTTAAAAATAGCGAACTCATTTTAGGCACTACTTCTAATTTTTCATTGATAGGAGCACGTGTATTATGTTAGAAAATAACGATTATAGGATTCAATTATGTTTACTTTTAGCTTTCTGAAAAATTGGAACTTACAATTTATTAAGGTTGCTCTCAAAATTGTTTTTTAATAAAAAATCTAGTTTTCTTTTCTCACCGTCCTTATCATGACCGACTTGGCATGATAAAATTGTTATCCTTAAAAGATCCTATGTCAATGGGAATAAGATTTCGTTCCGTAAACATAGGCACCCAATAGATTAAAAAGATTATATGTTATGGAGTAAGATGATAAAATTCATTACTCCTACACATATACATTGGGTTAACATTTATTATGAAGTTGAAAAAAAAAATCAATATTAGGAAAATAAGATTTCGTTTTCCTAATAATCCAAAAAAAAACATGGAGGTTCGAGAAAAAATTACCTCGCCTCAAAAATCAAAACCCTCTTCATAAACCAACATCAACCCCCTTAGCCAATTTCACGATTCTAGATTTAATTCAAAAATCGTTTTGAGAGCATAATTTATAAATTGCATTATTTCCAGTAAAACTCCTATAAGCTAAAAGTTCATATAATTCTAAACTATTCTTGTTAATCTAACCATTACAATTATTGCTTTCTATTTGATTATATCAAGAAGTCTTTTGGCCAAAACTTTTGCGCTATTTAAATCATCTTCATAAATTTAGGACTTAACTCTTACGCCTCGTTTATTTATTTAGATCTCTCTTATAATTGATTAAGCGATATCTAAACTTAGAGTTTTTTTTATTCCTTATAAGTTCATCTCAAACTTTTGCTCTAGAATAGCAAAAGCTTAAGTATGGGGGTATTTGATGAATTGTAAATATACCTAATTTTATGTACATTACTTAAGTCGTTTTATTTAATTTTTGTCATTTCTACTTGTTTTTATTCAATAAAATGCTCCTATTTTTGTAAATATTATACTAACTTGTTTAATTTTATTTGTTAGGAAAAAAGTCAAAATCTGCAAAAAAATGACATGTCACGCCCGTGACATATTGGTCACGCCCGTGACCAGGGCGTGACAGCTCAAAATCCCGATAAGAAGCCAATTTTGAAGAGGAAAGCCTGACACGCCCGTGTTCCATGATTCGACACGCCCGTGTCAATCAAATACGGGGCGTGACCAAGTCGTGTCCATCCCGCTCGATGAGTTCAACTCGACGTTCGTCGACCCAAGAGGGACACGCCCGTGTCCGATATGCGCCACGCCCGTGTCCGCCCGACAAACTGCCGCCGGCGAATCCCGAAGTCAACATCGCCTTTAAGCGCCGAACGACACGCCCACCGTCATGCCCGTGACCGGGGGCGTGACCGCCGCGTTTTCGGCCAGAAAGTCAAATCGCCGTCAAATCCGTCAGATTGCCGAATGCTGCTGTAAAATAGTGCTGACACGCCCCCCCGACACGCCCGTGTCGGAGGGCGTGTACTTGGAAATTTTTGCCTATAAAAAGGCAGCTGCTGTATGAGTTCAGGGTTCCAAAAAATCCGAACCATTTTGATGTATAAGGGCTGCCGTTAGAGCTGCTTTAGTGCTATGTAAGGATTCTCTTTCCCCCTTTTGGAATTTAGTTTGTTTAAGCTCCTGTAATCAACTTCTTTTATTAATAAAATAGATATTTTTCTCATCCTTATATGCTCTGAATTTTCTCTAAAGGCCTCCTTTTCATCAATCTTATACACTTTCATGCTTTAAAAATGAAAATGTTCTCGTTTTCTTTTCAATTATAACAAAATTTATAGCCGTTATTATGTCCGTTTTCATTCTCAAACTCTTTAAATTTGGTTAGACTTAGGATTTTCATGCTTCAAAATGCGTTTTTATGAACTTGTAAAACATTAAAAAGGTAGTTTTCATTCCTCTTATCTTAGCTTTTACTTTGTTTTAACTATAAAATTATTGCTTCTTTTTAGCTTACTCCCCCTTTTTAAACCATTTTACAAGGCTATAGTAATGTATAAATTGTTATTTTTATTTTTCATCAACTTTCATTTTAAGTTCTTACAAAAAAATATTTTCGCTCGAACAATTTTTATTTTCACTTTTTAAGCATTTCTATCAAAATCTAACAGTAAAAATGTAAACGTTTTAATTTTTCGGGCACTTGCCTTTCGCACTTTTATTTGAAAACTTTTTGCTCAAACAATTTTTATTTTGCCTTTTTATGCATTTCTACTGCATTCCAGCGGTAGAAATGCAGTCATTTTAATTTTTCGATACCTTTGATTTTTGCAATTATTTTAGCACGAGTGTGTGCGTGTATGAGATATTTTTCAGCTCCTAAGTTAAATTATGCAAGTGGGTGTGTGTGTGTGTTTATTTATGTCGAGTGCATGAGTAGTTACTTTCAAGTAGAGTGCGTGTGTTGTTTTTATTTTTCCGCCTACTCACTTGAGTTAATTGGCTGGATTTTATTCAAGTAGAGTGCGTGTGTAATTTTTACTTTTCCGCCTACTCATTTGAGTTAATTGGCTGGATTTGATTCAAGCAAGTGTTTGTAGTTTTTATTTTTCCGCCTACTCACTTGAGTTAAATGGCCGGTCTGTATTTTCAGTTCTACTCGTTTGAGTAGAACTTGTAATTTTCATTCTTTATTTTTCCGCCTACTCACTTGAGTTAAATGGCTGGATTTGATTTTCCGCCTACTCGCTAGGAGTTAAATTGTCGGACTTTATTTTTATGTAAATATTTAAGAAAGCCCTGTAATCGCATTTATTTCCCCCTACTCGTTTGAGTAGGACTCGCTTTAATTTCAGTCCTAATCGTTTGAGTAGGACTTGCACTTTTCAGCTTTTATTTTCCGCCCCCACTCGTTTGAGTGGGACCTGCAAATGTCAATTATGCAATTTGTTTCTTATGTGTAACTTAGTTTTATTTCTTCCTTTTGTTATATGTTTGAATGAGTGCGGGTGTGTTTATTTGTAATAACTTTTCTAAAATTAGGTTATTTTGCTTTTATTCTTATTTTCTTTATAACCCTTCAGCGAATAGTTTAGGACGCTCGCACAACCAAACATATAAGCTATCCCCATTCCGATGAGTGGCTAATTGCTTTTAGCCCTCGGTATCGAAGAGCTTTGGGATTTAAAAATGTTTTAAATAACCAAATGTCTATTTTTTCAATTTAATTAAAAACTTAAGGTTTACCCCGGGTTAACGACGCATAGACCCACATATCGATGTGTGGGCTCTATTTTCGTTATCCATACGCTAGCTAGCCGAGAGGCCGTGCATATGGACAGATCACCC
Source organism: Platanthera guangdongensis (assembly GCA_039583875.1). Classification (NCBI taxonomy): domain Eukaryota; kingdom Viridiplantae; phylum Streptophyta; class Magnoliopsida; order Asparagales; family Orchidaceae; genus Platanthera; species Platanthera guangdongensis. The sequence continues at coordinate 72,206,102 of CM077152.1, forward strand.
CTGGGTAGATAGAGTTCCGCACTAACCCTCGAGAGAGGAGGCGCGCTAACTCTACCGGATTGGGTTCCCCACCCAATAGCGGGGTTCTTAGCGTACTGCGGGCATTAAGGGGAATCCTTCGTCGGACGAGAGCCCGGTCGAATAGCCTTAATGTCTAGGTGAGCGATATTCCTAGAGATAGGTGAGCTCATTATTTTGAACCTCCACGGCCAAGTTTCCGCATTAATTAAATTGAAACCTTAGATATCTAGTTATTCAAATCTATTTTTAATCCTAACGCAATTCGATACCGGGAGTTATCTCTTTATCGACTATTTTCTTAAAATCTATTTTCGTTCCTATTTTACTTAACACCCTCAACTTCTATTTCGGTAAAATAATAGTGTTTTCGGAGGAGTAGGGGTAATCAACCCATTCCCGGGGATAATACGACCTCGGTATTCTCCTGAATATCGAGTACTACTTGTGATAGGTGCACTTGCCTACCCTAGCAAGCCCGCGGCGATCGACTCACCGAACCAACCACAGTAAGAGTCTGTTCGCGGGCCAATCATTTTCCTTGCTCCAGTCGCCGGCCTCCATTGCTCCTCCTCAAAGCTGTTGGTGTCATGGCTTTTCCTCCTCCAAGAGCTCTAGTTGTTCGGGAAAATGGGAAAATCTACTCCTCAGAGGTCTCTAAAGATGAGGGAGGGGTCAGTTGGGGGTGTGGGGGCTTTAATTCTCTTGGCCTTTGTTGACCTCTTCACCTCCCCTCCCATGGCCGACCCTATGCATCCCCCATTCATTAAATGTCTCTGGAAACTGCTGGAATCCCCTCGAATTCATCAGGGAAGATGAGTGGGAGCATGATGGAGGGATACCGAGGGGTGTATCACCTTAATGGCCATGAATGTCTACTTTCTCTCTCCTCCACATTGGGGGAACAACGGAGCTTTCTCTCTCCTACTCACGACGATTCTACCCGAAACTGCTGTGTTATGCCGGGTGACCCGGCTGTGACAAGGGCATGTATCATCCGACATGGGCATGTCGGGTGGCCGTGTTCCCTTCTGTTCAACGAAATAAGCTCGACGATCGGCGAGCTGAGGACACGCCTGGCGACACGGGCGTGTATCATCTGACACGGGCGTGTTGGGTGGGCGTGATCCCATCTGTTCGATGAAATGAGCTCAACGATCGTCGAACTGAGGACACGCCTGGCGAAACGGGCGTGTATCATCCGACACAGGCGTGTCGGGTGGGCGTAATCCCCTTTGGTCGACGAAATGAACTCGACGATTGTCGAACTGAGGACATGCCTGGAGACATGGGCGTGTCGGGTGGGTGTGATCCCCTTTGGTCGATGAAATGAGCTCGACAATCGTCGGGCTGAGGACACGCCTGCCGACATGGGCGTGTCTGGGCCGACACAGGCGTGTCAGACCCGGAAGAGCTGTTTTCAGGGAATTTATGCGACAATTTATTTCTTCCTTTGGGATCCGATGGTTCAGATCTCCCCTTGCTGATATAAAGTTGAGCTATAGGTAGACCAAGGTGATTTTCACCTTGGCCTTGTCCACTTGGTGCCTTGGTCTTCCTATGGTTTTGTCATGACCAAAACCACTCTATGGGGTCTAGTCGGAAATGGGATGTTACAAACCTCCAATTTCCCCCATTTTTCTTTTTTCTCTCCTCCTTCCTTCACTTTCCTTTGACCATCTCTCCCCCGTCACCTCCATCTCACCTTCCTTCTCGCCCGGCGTTTCCGGCTCCCCCGCAATGCCTCCTACCCTCACCACTTCTTTATCTCCTCCAACCTCTACTTCTTCTTCCTCCTCTTCCATTCCCGTCTCTTCGTCCTTCTCTCCCGCCGTTTCCAGCTCCCTCGCAATGCCCCCAACCCTCACCACTTCTTTACCTCCTCCAGCCTCTTCTTCAAACTCCTGCTGCCATTGCTCCATCCTCTTCTCCATCTCTTCAGCCTCTTCCTGCCACGAGATAGTGTTCACCGCCGTCACGTAGCATTCCCTGGCTGCCTTTGGGTCTCCTCGCACTCTAATTTGGGTACCTCCGGAGTTGAGTTTCAAGCACTGGTGAAAGGACGACGGCACGCATCTGAAAGCGCTGATCAAGGGGCAGCCAAAAATGGCATTGTAGCTGCTGGGGGCATCCACTATGACGAACCAGCATTTCCTGGATAGTCCCCTCAGGGTCACCTAGAGCCCCTCCAACCCCCCCCCCCCCCCCCCGACCTCCTTCCTTTCTCCTGGGAATTCAAATAATGGTCCATCTGTTGCCAGCACCCTCCGGGCCACCACCCTCATCTCGTTGAACACCTTTTTGAAAATAACGTTCACTGAGCTCTCGTTGTCCACCAGGATCCATGATACTGTAAAGTTCTCAATGGCGGTTCGAATCACTAGCGCGTCGCAGAAAGGGTCTTCATGGTTTGGCATATCCTTCCTCAAAAAGGTGATTTTCTCATCCGGTGGAGAGGATTGTGATGTCGAGGCTACGCTACGACGATATATAGTGTGAAGGCTCGTATTTCAAGCAGCCTCGATCCCCCCCCCCCCATGGATTACTCCAGTTCCCCCCGATCTCCAACGTCCGCTCAATCCACACATCTATCTTCCTCTCCGGTTCCTATAACCTCCTCTATCCGCACCGGCCTCTGCTGCCCTCCTGCTCCCCTAGCTCTTCTCATTTCTAAGTATTCTGGGCAGGTTGTCGTGGCGTGACCTTCCTCCTCATGGAAGTCATAGTATGGCAAGGCTACCTCCCCCTGCCTCCCTTCTTGTGGGTTCCTTCTCCTTCCTGCTCCTACCCATCTTCCTCTTTCTCGGCCTCTTCCCCTCCCTCGGCCGATTGCCATAGCTTGCGGCGGCGTGGGTAGGGGTGGTCTATGACCGTACCCCCACCCTTGTTGGTGAAATATCCCAAGTCCTCCCGGTTGGTTCCTTCCTCCCTGAGGAAATCCTCTGCCTTTGTCACAACCCGCATTTTCCCAGCATTTAAAATACTATCTGAGTAGGGGAACTACGCATTGTGATGCCACGTCACGTAGGGGACATCTACTGACGTTAAGGCAACTCATCGTCTCTCGCAACTTATAGAAATCATTTTTTTAAACTCAATGTGATCCAAATATAATTTATGCACAATATGCAAAGCCGTGTCCCTTGGCTAGTTGGATCAACTAGTCCACGGTTTGAAAATATAGTTTTACGCAGTAGAAAAATACTTAATTTATTCATTTGGTGACCTAAATGCTCATGAAGACCAAGTGAGGTGCACCATGCAGTATCAGACGTCTAGATTTACTGTACATAAAAGTAGATTTATCATGCGCAGAAAGTAATGAGATTAACATTTCAAATGATGGAATGCAATGCTCCAACTGCCTTAGCATATCTAAGCAAGGGGCTCCCAAGCCAACCCATAACTAATCATTCCAGAACAAGTGTCCAAAAGTAAACAAAGAGTAACAGCAGCAAGGTAGCAGAAATTCTAACAAAGCGGCACCATGGGCGTCAACACCTGACACGAACCCATGGGTCGGCAAGTTCGTAGAAAACCCTACCCAAAGAGGGTCAGAAAACGGAAACTGACGCAGCTCCGCACTAACACCTGTTATAGTCCAGAACCTGAGGCATTCAAAGAAAGAACACCTCAGAAACAAGTTACAAGCGACGAAGAAAATAGGAAAGTAAGCAAACCTCCGCGAGACCGGAGGGAAACAGTGGCTGTAAGGGTCAGATTAAACAAAACTAGCCATAACTAGCAATAGAAAATCAATCGGAAAAGAGCCCGCCAAAAGATGAGTGGAGACGGACAAAATAAAACTCACCACAGACAAATAACATTCATTTTCCAGATTATTAATCTTATTCAAATTAAAGAGTCTGATCAGCTCATCAGAAAACAAAAGAGAAACCGTGCGGGGATAAAACCATCACACATCGTCACAGCCCTAAGAGCATTACACCGGTGGCACCTCCAACATCGTGTACGACCTCCAACAGATTTATCATTTTAGAAGAGCATCACACCGGTGGCACCGCCAACATTGTGTACGACCTCCAACAGATTTATCATTTTCTGACTCAATCAAAGGCAAGAGATAAGGCCTACCAAATAATAATTTAGGATTTTAAGAAACAAGTTAATGATATTGTAATGAGAAAGGGCTAAACGAACAAAAATGAACTTAACATTTGAAAACTCGCTAGAAGCACAAAGGAGAAAAAACGTAGAAAAAAGGAAAAGAGCAAGATCACCACTTGCCTCAACCACCCGAAACCGCACTTCGGAAGGCACCACGACGCAGATTGGCCCTAGCGAAGGCGAGAAATAAAAATCTATATCAATAAGGTCGAAACAGAAGTTAGGGCCAAAAACCCTAACGGAGAAATTCCATGAAAGTAGAAATACTCACCACGACCGCGTAGATCTCGGCGAGAGCTTTCCGAATCTATGTTCGGCTCGCGATTCCGAGCACCGGAGCTCCGTCGGCGGCGATCGGAAGGCTCCCGAGAAAAAGGAATTCACTGCACTGCCTCGGCCGAAATGAACAGGGGAAAGGAAATGGGGGCTCAATTCTTGCTTCGGGAGGAAGAAGACTTATAATATATATAATAATAATATTATTATTATTATAAATATTATAATGGGGCTACATTCGAAGAATGAAAAGGGAGGCTCGGAGATCTCCAAGCTCCGGAGAGATCTCTGAGCTCTGCTCGGAGATCTCTGAGCGCAGAGATCTCGGAGCTCCGCTCGGAGATCTCTGAGCGCAGAGATCTCGGAGCTCCGCTCGGAGATCTCGGAGCGTAGAGATCTCTGAGCTCCGCTCGGAGATCTCTGAGCGGAGATCTCTGTGCGCAGAAAAGCTAATAAGATTAAATTTATTTATATTTTCTATACTATTACGAAGACCCAAACACGCGTCGAAACGGACGAAAAATTCGCGTCGTAGGCGAATGTCGACGCTACGAACCCAATGGCGAAGTCGGAATCAAAATCCGACTCACCGATCTTGAGTTATGGCCTAACGAAGTTACGATAATTTTTAATTATCCGAATTTCAAACGTGGGCAGAGACTCCAAACAAAATGCTCGGATTGCGACGAAACTCGACGAGCAAGTCAGAAATTATATAACTCAGCTTCCCGATGTAAAAGAAATTTCGGTTCCGACGAATATCCCAAAATCTAGCCGGTCAAACCTAACGGACGCCAAAAAAAAGCACAAACGGCATCGCAACCGTCAACTCACGGACACGTAACGCCCTTCTGTTATAATGACGTCAGCAGGCAAAATAATATACTAGAAAAAACCGGGGGCGTTACAACCACTCCCCCTAAAAGAAAGTTTCGTCCTGAAACTTGACGTACGAACCGAAAACATTATCGGGACAAAATAAACGGTGTAGGAAGAAGAGTTTCACCTTGGATACTTAAATGAAAAGGTGCGGATGAGACTCCCGCATCGCTTATTCCAACTCCCATGTCGTGCTCTCGACGTCATGATTTCGCCAGAGAACTCTTACCATGGGAAAGGATTTCCTCCGCAACACATGCTCTTGGGTCTCTAGAATATGGACAGGTTCCTCAACATAAGACAAATTGGGCTGAATCTGAGGCACCGAATCGAGGACTTGACGATTGCTGCGGACAAACTTCCTCAACTGACTCACATGAAACACATCGTGGACGCCAGGGAAGGTAGCAGGTAACTCCAATCTATAAGCAGACAATTTGATGCGCTCAACGACCTGAAATGGCCCAACATATATGGGATCCAACTTGTGGTTCTTCCAAAATCTTTTAACCCCTGGCACCAGAGATACTTTCAGAAAAACACTGTTCCCAACCTCAAACACCAGATCTGCCCTTCTTTGATTGGCATACTTTTCATACCGCTCCTGAGCAACGCGGAGCTTCTGCTGAATATTAGTCACCGCCTCTTCCATTTCCACCAAAGCTTCTGGACCTAACAACGGTCTCTCACCGACTTCGGCCCAAAATAAGGGAGTCCTGCAGCGCCTCCCATACAATGCTTCAAAAGGTGCCATCTGTAGACTCTCTTGGTAACTGTTATTATATGCAAACTCCATCAATCTCAAGCTCTGATCCCAAGCGCCACCATGATCCAGAATATAACACCTGATCATATCCTCCACGATCTGATTCACTCTCTCCGTCTGACCATTTGTCTGTGCATGATAAGCGGTAGAATACCGGAGGTCGGTGCCCAAAGCTCCATGCAAGCTCTGCCAGAAACGCGACATATATCTTGAGTCCCGATCTGACATAATGTTTACAGGCACGCCATGCAATCTAATGACCTCATCCACATACAACTCTGCAATCTTCTCCATCGAATAGCTGACCTTGAAGGGAACGAAATGGGCACACTTCGTCAACCGGTCCACTATGACCCAAACAGAATCATGTCCATGAGGGGACCTCGGTAATCCAGTAATGAAGTCCATCGAGATACTCTCCCATTTTCACATGGGAACTTCCAAAGGGGTCAATTTTCCTCCAGGCCTGCCATGATCGGCCTTCACCCGCTTGCACGTGAAGCACTCCGATACAAATTTGGCGATGTCATTATTCATGCCCGACCACCACACAATTTGCTTCAGATCTCTATACATCTTGGTGGAACCCGGGTGGTAAGCCATGCTAGATCCGTGAGCTTCGTTACAAATCATCACTCGAATATCTCCCACCGCCGGGATACAGAATCTACCTCTATACAAGAGGGTGTCAAGCTCATCAATAGAGAAATCAGATAATTCTCCTTTCTTGGTCCTAGCTCGCAAGTGCTGCAAATCCGGGTCATCCTTCTGATGCAATCTCGTCAGAGAAATCCAAGAAGGCACCTCAGCTTCCCAGCCAGATGGCTCGCCACGGCTCTCCACCGAAATATCCATCAAAAGAAACTCCTCAACCAAGGCTCGAACCGATAAATTAAATATCTGAGCCATCTTCCTACTCAAAGCATCGGCCACCACATTGGCCTTACCAGGATGATAGAGGATATCCACTTCATAATCAGCCACATACTCCAACCACCGGCACTGTCATAAATTCAGCTCCTTTTGTTTGAATACATACTTCAGACTTTTATGATCTGTATAAATCTTACACACGGCGCCATATAATAAATGCATCCACAGCTTCAGGGCATAGATCACTGCCGCAAACTCCAAATCATGAGTAGGGTAGTTCTTCTCATGAACCTTCAATTGCCTAGATCCATAGGAGATCACCTTCCCCTCCTGCATCAAAACACAACCAAGTCCAATGTGTGAAGCATCAACATACACCGCATACACCACTCCCTCAATAGGCAGAATCAGAATTCGGGCAGTGCACAACCTTCTCTTCAACTCTTGGAAAGCCTCCTCACACTTATCACTCCAAATGAAGGCAACATTATTTTGCGTCAGACGTGTCATCGCAGCGGACAGCGTGGAGAAACCCTCCACAAATCTCCTATAGTATCCAGCCACGCCCAAGAAACCTCTGATCTCCTTTGGTGTAGAAGGTCTCTTCCAATCCATCACCGCTAAAATCTTGGCTGGATCAACAGAGATTCCATCCTTGCTCACCACATGTCCTAAGAAGGACACCCGAGGCAGCCAAAACTCACACTTGTTAAGCTTAGCATACAGCTTATGCTCTCTTAGGACAGACAAAACCAACCGCAAATGATGGGCATGCTCCTCATCGCTGTGAGAATAGACGAGGACGTCGTCGACAAAGACGACCACAAAACGATCAAGAAAAACCTTGAACACACTGTTCATCAGATCCATGAACGCAGAAGGCACGTTAGTCAAACCGAAGGACAACACGAGGAACTCAAAATGTCCTTGCCGGGATCTAAAAGCTGCCAGAGGAATGTCTGACTCACGAACCCTCATCTGGTGGTAGCCTGAACGGAGATCAATCTTCGAGAACCTGATGCACCCACACAGCTGGTCGAACAAATCGTCAATCCGCGGCAAAAGATATCTATTCTTGATAGTCACCTTGTTCAGCCCTCGGTAATCGATACACAACCTCATGGAACCGTCCTTCTTTTTCACAAAGAGAATAGGAGCGGCCCATGGAGAAGTACTCGGTCTAATGAAACCACACTCCAGCAGCTCATCCAACTGAACACGTAATTCTTCTAACTCACGAGGCACCATGCGGTACGGTGCCTTAGCAATGGGCCGGGTTCTTGGCTCGAGGTCTATAGAAAACTCCATCTCTCTTTCGGGAGGGAGACTGAAAAGCTTATCAGGAAAAACATCAGGAAACTCTCGCACCACCGGGATGCCCTCCACGGCTGGCTCAACACGAGAAGCTTCCACTGCACTGATAGAAACCAAGAAACCCTCACAACCAGATGTTAAAGCTCGGCGGGCACGTACTGCGGATATAATTGGAGAGCCCTTTCGAGGAAGGCCATAAACACTCAATGGACGACCGTCTCCCAAATTGAAATCTAGCCGCTTCTCCTTGCACTTGATCACGACATCAAATTTGGAAAACCAGTCCATTCCAAGAATCACATCGAAGTCTGCCAAATCCAGCATCTTTAAATCTGCTAGAACTTGGACACCACCCAAGGAAATGGGGCACTCCCGGATACCCCGATCTGACGTAACCTGTTCTCCAGATGGAAACTTAACAGACAAGGCATCATCCAACCGATCAACAGGCCATCAGTTCCTGTCAACAAAACTCTGAGTGACAAATGAGTGAGAAGCTCCTGAATCAAATAGGACACGCGTCCACTTATTTTTCACCTTGAATTCACCTAAGCAAGCATGCATCCCCAAACAACTAGTAAGCTAAAATAAGAAGGAAGGGAACAAGTTAGGAAGAAGGAAACTGACCAGATATCACGTGTGCTGAAGCTTGAGCTTCATCTCTAGTCAGCACATTAAGCTTGCCCTTCCCTTTGTCCACGATCCGCGGGGGCGGCGGCAAGGTCTGCAGAGGAACCGCTGAAGTCACGGTTTGAGAGCTTGGGTAGTTGGCCCTACGATGGCCTCTCTGCCCACATAGAAAACAACACCCAGTTTTCCTGAAACACCGGGCCGCCTCATGACCGGGCTTAGAGCAGAAAGAGCATACCGGGATAACCTTGGGTGCGTCCTGAATTGCACTAATATTCGACTGCTCCTGCGCATCGAGCCTCTTGAAACACTTTTCTAACGGATGACCCCGCTTGCCGCAGAAGCTACAGTGCCCCATACCCCTCTTCCTTGAGTCCGAGTGTGATGCCTTCGAACTCTCTCGATTGTCCAACTTCCTCTTATCAGTCTTCACCTGTTGTCCACGATTCTTTATCTTTTCAATATACTCGGCGTTCAATGCAGCCTCCACTGCTTCAGCATAAGTTCCTGACCCATAAGCACTAGCCCACTGCTAGATGTCGCTAGTGAGAACACTTAAAAACCGCTTCACCCTTCCTTCCTCAGAAGCAACCAACTCTGGGGCGAACCTGCTCAACTTGCTGAACTCAATCTCATACTCACTGACGGTGAGTTGCTTCTGCTTCAGATGCAAGAAGTTGTTCATCAATCGGTCACGCTCAACCGAAGGGAGAAACTTCTTAAGGAACATTGCTTTAAACACCTCCCATGAGCATCCCTCGACAAGACTTTCCTTCTACCTGATCCACCAACCTTTCGCCAGTCCCTTCAATTGATAAGCAGCCACGATCACCTTCGAAGCTTCGGAGATACCTGAATAGAAGAACATCTCATCCATGCCGATCACCCAATCATCCAAGGCCATGAAGTCTGCCCTACCATCATAGGTAGGAGGTCCCAAATGCTGGAAGTGGGAAATGAAGTTCATCTCCGGTGGTAATGCCACTGGAGGCACCAAAGGAGCAGGAACAGCTGGACTCGCCATCGGTTCTTGCGTGACAGGTTGCTGCACCGCGGCAGCAGACACCAGGGACTGAATTTGAGTCTGCATCGCGTCTATCTGCCTAGTCAAAGCCTCATTGCTCTGACGCAGACTTTCGATCACGGACTCGCTCTGACCACCAAAAGACTCTCCCTCAGGCTGGGGAGTCGATCGCGTTGTTCTCCCACGATGCATGTCTACAACATAGACGGACATCAAATCAAAAACCAGCTTAAGCCACTTAAGCCAAGCAGACACGAAAAATATATCCCGGATCATTTTGGAACGAAAAAGAAATTAATCTGCTATTGCTGTTGCCTTGCTCTGGATTTCCATGAAACAATACTATAAAATTAACTAGGATGATATGAATGTATGACATGAGTGCGTGAACATGAGTGCATGAACATTTAAATTTCTTTTCAAATCATGTGTGTACATATGTCATGTGGTGTGTCTTTAACTTGGCACGCGTGCTTATGCGATGATATGAATGTATGCAGTGCTATGCATTCTAAAAAGAGGCCTTAATGCATGTTATGAGCGGAGTACACATGCAATGTTATGCATCACATACTACATAACATTACATGTAACGAAAAAAAGAAAACGTGCTAATGGGCATTCATGTAATGGTGGTTATGCATCTCATACTACATAACCGTCACATGTCACCTCCTATGATGGATCCATATACAACACATATTATGCATCTCATACTACATAATATGCCTTGTATACTTCTTATCATGCTATGAGTGTAGTGACTGTGCTTCGGTCAAGACATACTGATGACATATCGGTGTGTGTAAACAATGAAATGATCGCTTGAGGTTCTGCTTAGGGTAGCAGTCATTCGGCTCACTCGCCAAACCACCCAACTACCTTTTTCACAGAACCTCCCTCTGATACCAACTGTCACAACCCACATTTTCCTAGCATTTAAAATACTATCAAAGTAGGGGAACTACGCATTGTGATGCCACGTCATGTAGGGGACATCTACTGACGTTAAGGCAACTCATCGTCTCTCGCAACTTATAGAAATCATTTTTTTAAACTCAATGTGATCCAAATATAATTTATGCACAATATGCAAAGCCGTGTCCCTTGGCTAGGTGGATCAACTAGTACACGGTTTGAAAATAAAGTTTTGCGCAGTGGAAAAATACTTAATTTATTCATTTGGTGACCTAAATGCTCGTGAAGACCAAGTGAGGTGCACAATGCAGTATCAGACGTCTAGATTTACTATACATAAAAGTAGATTTATCATGCGCAGAAAGTAATGAGATTAACATTTAAAATCATGGTATGCAATGCTCCAACTGCCTTAGCATATCTAAGCAAGGGGCTCCCAAGCCAACCCATAACTAATCATTCCAGAACAAGTGTCCAAAAGTAAACAAAGAGTAACAGCAGCAAGGTAGCAGAAATTCTAACAAATCGGCACCATGGGCGTCAACACCTGACACGAACCCATGGGTCGGTAAGTTCGTAGAAAACCCTACCCAAAGAGGGTCAGAAAACGGCAACTAACGCAGCTCCGCACTAACACCTGCTATAGTCCAGAACCTGAGGCATTCAAAGAAAGAACACCTCAGAAACAAGTTACAAGCGACGAAGAAAACAGGAAAGTAAGCAAACCTCTGCGAGATCGGAGGGATACAGTAGCTGCAATGGTTAGATTAAACAAAACTAGCCATAACTAGCAATAAAAAATCAATCGGAAAAGAGCCCGCCAAAAGATGAGTGGAGACGGACAAAATCAGACTCACCACAGACAAATAACATTCATTTTCCAGATTATTAATCCTATTCAAATTAAAGAGTCTGATCAGCTCATCAGAAAACAAAAGAGAAACCGTGCGGGGATAAAACCATCACACATCATCACAGCCCTCAGAGCATCACACCGGTGGCACCGCCAACATTGTGTACGACCTCCAACAGATTTATCATTTTAGAAGAGCATCGCACCGGTGGCACCGCCAACATCGTGTACAACCTCCAACAAATTTATCATTTTCTGACTCAATCAAAGGCAAGAGATAAGGCCTACCAGATAATAATTTAGGATTTTAAGAAACAAGTTAATGATATTGTAATGAGAAAGGGCTAAACGAACAAAAATGAACTTAACATTTGAAAACTCGCTAGAAGCATAAAGGAGAAAAAACGTAGCAAAAAGGAAAAGAGCAAGATCACCACTTGCCTCAACCACCCGAAACCGCACTTCGGAAGGAACCACGATGCAGATCGGCCCTAGCGAAGGCGAGAAATAGAAATCTACATCAATAAGGTCGAAACAGAAGTTAGGGCTAAAAAACCTAACGGAGAAATTCCATGAAAGTAGAAATACTCCCCACGACCGCATAGATCTCGGCGAGAGCTTTCCGAATCTATGTTCGGCTCGCGATTCCGAGCACCGGAGCTCCGTCGGCGGCGGTCGGAAGGCTCCCGAGAAAAAGGAATTCGATGCACTGCCTCGGCCGAAATGAACAGGGGAAAGGAAATTGGAGCTCCGCTCGGAGATCTCTGAGCGGAGATCTCTGAGCGCAGAAAGCTCCGCTCGGAGATCTCTGAGCGGAGATCTCTGAGCGCAGATAATAAGATTAAATTTATTTATATTTTCTATACTATTACGAAGACCCAAACGCGCGTCGAAACGGACGAAAAATTCGCGTCGTAGGCGAATGTCGACGCTACGAACCCAACGGCGATGTCGGAATCAAAATCCGACGCACCTATCTCGAGTTATGGCCTAACGAAGTTACGATAATTTTTAATTATGCAAATTTCAAACGTGGGCCGAGACTCCAAACAAAATGCTCGGATTGCGACGAAACTCGACGAGCAAGTCAGAAATTATATAACTTAGCTTCCCAATGGAAAAGAAATTTCAGTTGCGACGCATATCCCAAAATCTAGCCGGTCAAACCTAACGGACGCCAAAAAAAGCACAAACGGCGTCGCAACCGTCAACTCACGGACACGTAACGCCCTTCCGTTATAATGACGTCTGCAGGCAAAAGAATAATACTAGAAAAAATCGGGGGCGTTATAGCCTTGCCTGGGGGCCGGGCCCTCCTGTTGCCTCCATCACAACTCCTGGCGTGCCGGTGCCCTCAGCTCTTCCCTTTTCCTCACATCCTGTTATCTCCCTCTTAATTCTCTCGACTCTACCTCTGTCAGCCTCGCTAGATTTTTTGCGAAATCCGGATTCGCCACCACCATAGCTATTTCCTTTACCGCCTTCTCCATTTGTCCATCAAACGACAGTGGCGCCTTCTAAGTGAGGCTCATCTTGATGAAGCCTTCCCGTATCCCTAGGTTAAAGGCCATCTAGAGGGCGAATCCAGGAACCTCCTGGATGTCTAGGATATCCTCCTGGAACCTGTCTACGTACTGAGCTAAAGACTCATCCGCCCTCTGCTTATTAAGAAGGTAGACTCCGGGTTCTTCTTCCTTTTCTTCGAAGTTGAGAATTGTAACGGGAAACTCCTGATCAGGTCCTCGAAGCAGTATATCGAGACTGTAGGGAGCTGATGAAACTAGTCCCTAGCCTTGTCCTTTAGAGTGATGGCAAAACGACGGCATTTAAATGCATCCGTCACGGGCCTGATCGAATCCGCGTCCTAAAACCACTACAAGTGATGAAGGGGATCATCTTTCCCCACATAGTAGTTCATCTCGGGTTCTCGAAACCCCTCCGGGATGGGAGCTGACAGGATCAACTCACAAAAAGACGACCCTCTCGCCACCGGTCTTGTCGTTCCTACTTGTGCGACTACCTCCCCTGGCGGGACAGCGCTCGCCGGGCTGGGGAATAGCTCCCTTCCAGCCATGTCTCTCCCGCCTCCATCCACCATCACTTCCTTCCCGGGTTGTCTTCCCGGGACATCTTCTCCACTCGCGCTAAGACGAGCTCCTATTATGGTGCGAGAGCGGGCACCTGAGGCAGCGGGGTTGAACAGTCCTCCTGTCGCGAGATCCCTTGCAGTAGATCCATGATACCTTTAATTGACACCATGAACTCTTCTCTTCCAACAAATCCTCCCAGTTTATCAGACCCCTCTCCTTCTCCTTCTTTGTGGCCTCCCGCCATGTGGTTGCTCAAGATTCTTCTCTGAGCGCTGCGGTTCATGCTCACCGCACCAAAAATGTTGGAATCAGCTTTCTGGTCCGGCTTACAGTTCGGACCTGAGGTTGCAGCCCACACCTACTCCTCTTGAACCACCCTCCCGACGAGAGTCGTATGCCTAGAAACAGACCTAGGGGTCTCAGCTCGGAGGTCCCACTTCTTACCCGGAAGAAACTATAGTCCTTGCCCTCCCTAGCCAATTGCTGAGCTAGGTGCCTGTGAAAAAGAATACGAAAGGGTTCAATAACCTGCACCAGGCACCTTGTCGGTCTATTTATAGGCCTCTGAGTTTGATCTGCAAATAACCATACTGAACCGACCTGAAATTACCGAAACACCCTGGGTCGGGTTTGCTAACAGCCAAACTCCGCTGTCCTGAAGAGTTATATGCAGACCACCAGGGGTAGAAGTGTAAAATTACCCGGGGCAGAAGAGTAAAATCCCCCTTGGGGGTAAAAAGGTAAAACAACTTTTCTCCCGGGTGGCGAGTGGGGGAAGTGACTGGCGGGAGAGATGATCCCACCTGCTCGTCTCGCCGGCCTCTCGCCCCCACTTGCCATCTTGCCTTCTAAGGCCAACTCGCGGCCCCAACGGGCATCTCACCTACTGTAGAGGACCCCTGTCTCGCCCTCTGCGAGTGGGCAAATGGTCCCACTCGCTCCTTCACCTCATCTCGCCAATTTCTCCGGGTCACTGCTGCTAGAAAGGCCTCCCGCGAGCCCAAGGTTGTCGAGGGGGGTTGTCGGAGGAGGACTTCACTTGTTGCCTCAACGACCGAAAAAGGAGGAGAAGAAGGAGGGATTGTTGCCGAAACCACCTGGCTGAGGGGGAGCAGCAGGCGCAGCCGCCGGATCCGCTGTCTGCCACGGTAGAGGAATTATAGATCAAGATGTGTCGGCCCTAGATGGAGTAATCAACTGCCACTAGATGGCAATACGGGGGATGCCGAACACGCAAAAGGCAAAGAAGGGGCCGACGGGGTGAGCAGGAGTCGAAATCTGCAGAGCTGCAGTCGGCGGGTGCAGGTTGCAGGATGCGGGAAAATAAATAACGGGGTGGGGGGGGCTCGAGTTTAAAGATGATCGGGGGAAATAGGGTTTACTCCTATTCATATTATTATTATTATTATTATTATTATTATTTAGCCATAGTATGAGTTGTTACATTCTCCCATACTTAGTAAGTTTCGTCCTGAATCTTTCCTGAGGATTCTCTGAATGGGTCAAAATAACGAAGATTCTGATGGCAAACACTCCAAGCACAAATTTACAAATTTGCTCATGGGAGCTAACTATGTAAAACAAAATGAAGAAGGAAGGAAGTTGGGCATGGAGACTTACCAAAATCAAGAGAAGAGTTGTGGTTATTTGCTGTGCATGTCAAACTTGAGTTCCCAACTTTACTCCTCAGATCTGTCATGCCCCAAAATTACCTTCACCATAGGAATGGTTCTCTTGTGAAGTTTGCGTTTTTGGTACACGATGATCTTCGTGGGCTCGACAGAAAAGGTCAGATTGGCTTCAGGTATCACTGGAACTTCTTCCATGACGCGGGTAGAATCACGAATGTACTTCTGAAGCTGGCTAACATGGAAGACATTGTGAATACCTGACAATGAAGCAGGCAACTCCAGACGGTAAGCAGATCCTCCAACATAGACTAAAATATCATATGGCCCTACGAACCTGGGGATAAGCATATGATGGGGACAAAAATAAACTGAAATGGTTTTAACTGAAACTTTATTATCCGAAAAAGGTATCTATTACAAAGGTATGGCCTCCCTTATATAGAATGGAGGAGAGAAGAGAGAATACAAATAAGAGATGTGGGACTAAAAATTTACATGACACAAGCGGACTATACGGACACAAACCGCAAAAGCCGCGCGGTTAGGCAGAAGGGCTAACCGCTCGGCTACTACCATAGAGAGAGAGATCGCCATGGGAGACCGCTAGACCGCCCGATCTCCAAGTCGCCAGAGAGAACCCGCTAGACTGCTTGGACCTCAGACAGCAACACACAGCAACCAAACCACTGAAGGATAACCGCCAAACCGTGCGGTCATCAACCCGCCAAGCCATACCGCCAGACCGCCCGGTCACTAACTTCAACACTCCCCCTCAAGCTGGAGCATATATATCGATCATGCCCAGCTTGTCACATATATGAAGAAAAGAGGTAGATACTGGCTTGGTGAAGATGTCAGCCAGCTCTTTATCAGAAGTGAGGAAGGGAGTGCAAATTTGTTCTTTCAAAATCTCTTCACGAATGAAATGACAGTCGACCTCAATCTGCTTGGTTCTTTTATGAAAGACTGGATTTTTGGAGATGTATATGGCAGCCTTGTTGTCACAAAACATAGGTAGAGGATGGTGGTAGACCTCTCCTAAATCCAGCATGAGAGCCCGTAGCCATTTTAACTCACAAGTGGTTGATGCCATACTCCGATACTCTGCTTCAGCACTGGACCTGGAAATAACAGACTGCTTCTTGCTCTTCTAGCTTACCAGATTTCCCCCAACAAAGGTGCAGAAACCGAAGGTAGATTTGCGATCCCCTTTGTCATCAGCGTAACTCGCATCTGAGTATGCTTCAACCCTCAGGTGACCATTTTTCTTAAAGAGTAATCCTTTCCCAGGCGCTGCTTTGACATACTCCAAGATCCTCAAGGCGGACTGTAGATGGCACACCTTAGGAGCTTGCATGAATTGACTCACCTTCCCCACAGCATAGGAAATGTCGGGCCTGGTCACTGTGAGATATATGAGCTTACCAACTAGACGCCTGTACCGCGTAGTATCTGAAAGAAGGGGCGAATCATCCGTCCAGGTTTTGTCTTCTCCAATAGCCATGGGGCATCGGGCAGGTTTGGCTCCAGTCAATCCTGCTTCTTTTAAAAGATCTAGAGCATACTTACGCTGGGAGAGGACTAAGGAGTTTGGCTTCCGAGAGATTTCAATCCCCAAAAAGTACTTCGGAGAGCCCATATCTTTCGTGACCAGATGTTGACGAAGATGCCGCTTTGTCAAGGCTACCCCTTCCTGATCATCGCCAGTGAGAAGAATATCATCGACATACACAGCAAGAACCACCAGGCCCGAGGAGGTTTTGTGAATAAATAGCGAGTGATCGGCAGAGCTGTGCACAAAACCAACGGCCGCCACGATGCCGCTGAACTTGTCAAACCAAGCTCGAGGGCTCTGCTTGAGGCCATAGATTGCCTTCTTCAACTGGCATACTCGGGTCTCCCCCTGAGCAACATACCCAGGAGGTTGCTCCATATAGACGGCCTCCTGAAGATCACCATAAAGGAAGGCATTCTTGACATCCAGCTGCAAAATCGGCCACTCTCAATTGACCGCCACAGAGAGAAGGACTCGGATGGTACTGAGACGAGCCACCGGAGAGAAAGTGTCAAAGTAATCAACTCCATATATCTGAGTAAAGCTCTTGGCAACAAGGCGAGCGTTATAACGGTCCACCGTGCTGTCGGGGCAAAATTTGACCACAAAGACCCAGCGACAGCCAACAACATCAGTACCGAAGGGAGGAGGAACAAGAGTCCAGGTACCCCGCTCCGTGAGGGTCGCCATTTCCTCATCCATGGCCAGCTTCCAGTGGGGAATATCAAGGGCCTCCTGATAGGAACGAGGTGTGGCAGTGGAAGAGATAGCCAGCATAAAGGCCCTGCGAGAAGGGGTAAGATGATCATATGAAACAACAACAGCAAGGGGGTGTAGGGTACATGTCCGCACCCCTTTGCGAAGAGATACATGGAGATCCAGGTAGGCGGCCCCGTCGGTATCCGGAGCATCCATGGCAGAGAGAGCTGCCCCGGGAGAAGAGAGCGACGGCGGTAGAGAGGATGGAGACGGTGATGGAGAAGTGGGAGAGAGAGGTTAAGCGAGAGGAGGGGATGGAGATGGCGGAGGGGTGGATATCTCGATAGGAGACGAGGGAACAAAGGGAATAGCAGGAGAATCAGAAGCTGGGGGAAGAGGAGAGGAAGCGGGGGAAAGAGAGGAGGATTCAGCAGAGAAGTAGGAGGCATTCTCGAAGAAGGTAACGTCAGCAGAGACGAACTGCTGACGAAGAACAGGGTTAAAGCAATAGTAGCCTTTTTGAGTGGTGGAGAACCACAGAAAGACACATTTGGTGGAGCGAGGGGATAGCTTGTCACGGGTGGCAAATGGGGCATGCACAAATGCAGTGCATCCAAAGATTCGGAGAGGGAGAGGAAAAGGCTCCTTGCCTGGATACAGAATGGAGAATGGTGTTTTCCCGTGGAGAACGATGGATGGAATGCGATTGATGAGGTAGCAGGCAAGGAGAACAGCATAGCCCCAATAAGAGCAAGGGAGATGCATCTAGGCCATCAATGTGCGAGCCACATTCAGGAGGTGTCGGTTTTTGCGTTCCGCCACCCCATTTTGTTGGGATGTGTAAACACAGGTAGTCTGATGAATAATGCCATGTTGCACACAAAAAGATGTAAAAGCATGACTCAGATACTCTTTAGCATTGTCGGAGCGAAAGGTTTTAATACAAACATTAAACTGAGTTTTAATTAACTGATAAAAAGAGATCCATACATCTAAAAGTTCAGAGCGATCTCGTAGGAGATACACCCAAGTACATCGAGAAAAATCATCTATAAAAGTTACAAAATAAGAACTACCCCGGCCAATGGTGAGGGTAGGAGCAGGTCCCCAGACATCGGAGTGGACAAGATCAAAAGGACGAGTAGAGCCCCGACCTTTCTTTGGGGGGAAGGAGGAACGGTGATGCTTGCCTAGTTGACAGGCGTCATATTGGAGAGGAGTACTGGAGGGATGGAGGTGGGGCAGAAGCTGATGTAGACGTCGTGGTGGAGGATGACCGAGGTGGAGATGCCACTGGAGAAGATCCGTACAAGAAGAGGAGAAGGCGGACAAGGCGGAAATGTTGTCGAGGAAGTAGAGGCCTCCGCTCTCAGTCCTAGTAGCAATCGTCTGGTAGGAGCTCGGATCATGAAAAGAACAAGAGGTCGGAGTGAATGTCACAGAACACTGAAGCTGCTTGCATAATGAGGTAACAGACAAAAGATTGCACAGAAACTTGGGCACATAAAGAGTGTTCGCTAGTCGTAGTGACAGAGTTACATGAACCACTCTCGTCCCATGAATCGGGGAGGGAGAACCGTCCGCAACGAGTACCTGGGGCAACCGATCATGTTGTTCGAGTAAAGAGAAGCACTGAGGATTGCCCGTCATATGATTAGTTGCACAAGAGTCGATGAGCCACTTACCTTGAGTCACCATGTGGGCACTACCTGAGGATGTGACAACAGAGGCAGACGGCTTGGAAGAGTCACCGGAGGGGCAAAGATGGGGATTCTTTGTCCAGCAGCATTCGGAAGTTTGTCCAGTGCGGCCACAGTGAGAGCAAAGGTAGCTGGAAGAAGCACGGCCGCGGGACTGGTGACTGCGGCTACCAGAGCCACTCCGCTGAGTGTGATGAGAATAGTTGTCCGGTGGAGGAGGAGCGGGCAGAAGTGGGCGCTGAAGGAGAGAGGTGACAACAGCGATGCGGGCAGCGGTGGTATCTAAGATAGGAGATTCTGCCTCACCCAGAATTTGCTGGCGGATCATGTCATAAGTATCTGGAAGCCGGAGCAGATAACACACAACCAGAAGCTCCTGGAAGTGCTTGTGTTGTTGAGCCAAATCAGCAGAAAAGGGGCGATTCTGAAGAATCTCAACCCCAAGAGCCTGAACCTGTTGGTAGGCAGCAGTAGGACACAAGGTTGGACGGGCAAAGAGGTCCGCATACAACGTATAGATGCGGGACGTCTGAGCCCCCTTAGAGTACAGAGCGACAAGATGAAGCCAAGCGGCCTTGACCGTCTCATCATGACGGATGACAGGAAGGCACTCATCGAAAAGACTGTTAGCGAGCCAAGTACGCACAAGCGCGTCACTCGCATCCCAGTCATCAAAGAGAGGTGAAGTGATAGGAGGTGGGTCATCAACGAGATGGTGGCATTTGCATTGTGAGCGGAGTACAAAGGTGAAAGAGATGCTCCAATTTGGGTAGTTGGAGCCGACAAGCTTGGAAACGGTGCCAAGGTTCCCGGAAGGATTAGGTGGAAGAGGCGGAGCCGGATTGGTGACAGGGCTGGTGGCAGTAGTGAAAGTCCACTTAGTGTCAACTACCTTCACCTATGGGGGGGAATAGGTGTCTTGCAGCATTTTTGCGGAATTAAAATTGTACCTGCACAAGAAAACAAAACAACACAGCACAGAAAGGACACAAGCAATTTATAGTGGTTCCCCGATTTGGGTACATCCACTTTCCCCCTTCGACCTATCTCCCAACCAGGGACGACTCGGTCACTTCACCAACAGGATTGAAATCCAATCCTTGCACTAACGGAAGGAACCCTTCCACACGTAGGAGTCACCACTCCCACAACACGGGTTGCACCCAACCCTTACAACTAGGAACCAACGTTCCTTTACAACAAAATTGAAAATAGAATGTACAAGAAATACAAACAACTTATGGAGACTAAGGTGTCCCTCTTCATTTGACGACGTGTTCTTGAAGTCAACGAAGAGTCCACAACCCTAGATCTCACTTGGAGAGAATCTCCCCAAAACCGGCGGCGGCAAGAAGTGCGGCGGCTTGGTTCTCGGGATCGGCGGCGACAACGGAGTGCTGCTGCTGTACTTTGGAGATTCAATCTTCGTAGCAAAGCTAGCAAGGTCTACCAACGGTCACACTAGGATCGATCGTCTCGATCGATTCGGAAGGGGAAGGTTTTCCCGATCAACGAATCAAGAGACAAAGGATCTCTGGTTAGACGCATGAGACGCTGTGCTTGGCTAAGCTTCTGTCGCCGGGAGATCTGGAATAACAACGATCAAAAGCGGCGAACAACTAGCACGAGCGGCGACGGCGGCGGAGCAAGTTTCGCGATCTAGGTCACTTCGGCGGCTCGACTTCGTCTTTTTCAAATCTTGTTCTTACTGTTCGAAAATACGCGAGTATTTATACAGTAGAATACTTCTATATGACCGTTGTGGGTCCCACCAGAAGAAACCCTAAAACCGGTTCAAAATAGTGCCAGCGGCTGAGTCCGGTCCAGCAGGTTCCAGAAATTCGCCGAAGTCAAAATCGGCGAGAATCAAAGGTGATTCTCGTCGATTCGTCGAGAATCAGCCAGTGATTCTCGACGATTCTGACTTAGCGACAGACTTGCACGCTCTGAGTTAGCCGGAGAGAATCGGCGAGAATCAGCTAGTGATTCTCGACGAATCGATGAGAATCACTAGTGAGTCTCGCCGATTCGGCGAGAATCACTTAGTGATTCTCGTCGATTTTTACTTAGGCGACTTTTACTCTTTCCACCCATGAGCTGCTCTTTGACCCATCCTTGCTCCTTGTCTGCTCTTGCATTATCACAGACATGTACTTGAAAATAAGTACACTCCAATAGAGAGAGTATACGTAGGCCAACACACTGATCTGCTCAACGAGGGATTACGTCGAGCAGACCCGTGTATATTGACCTACTGCACCCTGACATTGGTGTGTACTTAGCGTGGAATAACTGCAAGCACAACTTAAAAGATTTCATCAAATACATTGTCTATTTACCTTAGCTTGTTCAGGGGCTTCTTCAAATCAGGTACGTTGTGGATACAATACCCAACAATCTCCCCCTATTTGAAGAAGCCTAAACCCTACAAGCTAAGATGAATAGAGCGTATGGGAATGAAAATCATAAACTGAAAATTGAGTTGAGAGAGATATTCATTACCAATACTAATTTCTTGAGAGAACTTGGAGCCACCTTAACTTGAGAGAGATATTCATTACCAATACCAATTTCTTGAGAGAACTTGGAGCCACCTTAGCCTTAGCCGAGAGGGTAATCTCCCCCTTTTCGGCTTCTGCAAATCTGGGTCTGTTGCATTTGACCCCTTGCTCCCCCTCAGTTCTTGCACCTGTGCTCACACTGGAGTTCCTGGCAGAGGCTCCCCCTAGATGCACGAGCCTGGAGCTTCTGTAGTCTTCATTACTCATAGTTTAGCATCCCCAATTAAGTTTTGAAAAGACTGAACTTGGCTTCGTCTAAGGGCTTTGTGAAAATATCTGCAATCTGCTTGTCCGTGGGGACATGGCAGAGAGAGATGTCCTTGTTCTCCACGTGCTCCCGAATGAAGTGGTAGCGCACTTCAATATGCTTCGTTCTGCTGTGCGATACCGGATTGTTGGCAATTGCAATTGCACTGGAGGAGTCGCAGTACATCGGTACTTCCTTGAACTGAAGGTCGTAGTCGGCTAACTGGTTTCTGATCCATAAGAGTTGTGCGCAACAGCTGCCTGCCGAGATGTACTCAGACTCTGCTGTGGAGGTTGCTACACAATTCTGCTTCTTGCTGTTCCATGAGATAAGCCTTCTTCCGAGGAATTGACACGTCCCGGAAGTGCTTTTCCTGTCATTCCTACTCCCTGCAAAATCAGCATCTGAAAAACATATTAGCTCGACATCATTGTTTCTCGGGTACCACAAGCCAAGATTGGGAGTACCTTTAAGGTATCTTAAAATTCGCTTTGCAGTGACATAGTGAGATTCCTTAGTGTTCACCTGATATCTGGCACAGACACATGTGGAGAACATGATATCCGGTCTACTGGCAGTAAGGTAGAGCAGGTATCCAATGATGCTTCTGTATTTGGTTTCATCGAAAGGTTTACCTTTCTCATCCTTATCCAGAGACATAGTGGATCCCATTGGAGTCCTCATAGAGGTTGCATTCTCCATACCGAATTTCTTGAGGAGTTCATTTGTGAACTTCGTCTGAGAGATGAAGATTCCATCCTCAGACTGTTTAACTTGAAGTCCCAAGAAATACTTTAGCTCTCCCATACTGCTCATTTCAAACTTTCCTTGCATAAGTTTAGAAAACGTTTTGCAAAGATTGTTGTCCGTTGAGCCGAATATAATGTCATCGACATAGATTTGCACCAGCAAAATCTTGCCTTTGACTTCCCTGAGAAACAATGTCTTATCTATTTTACCTCTAGAGAACTTGTTCTCAAGAAGAAAACTAGATAAAGTCTCATAACAAGCTCGTGGAGCTTGTTTTAAACCATATAGAGCTTTATTAAGAAAATATACATGATTGGGATAAGTAGGATTGACAAAACCTGGGGGTTGAGCGACGTATACTTCCTCTTTCAGGTCTCTGTTCAAGAATGCTGATTTCACATCCATTTGATAGACTTTGAATCCTGTGTGCGAAGCATACGCTAGGAACAATCTGATTTCCTCGAGCCTTGCCACTGGTGCAAAGGTCTGGTCGAAGTCAATCCCCTCCTCCTGTCTGTACCCTTGAGCCACCAGCCTGGCCTTGTTCTTTATGATGACACCATGTTCATCCAGTTTGTTTCTGAAGATCCACTTGGTGCCAATCACATTCTGCTTTTATGGTCTGGGAACCAGCGTCCAAACGTTGCATCGTTCGAATTGATGCAGTTCATCTTGCATGGCCAAAATCCATGCCGCATCTTTGTTCGCCTCGTCGAACTTCTTTGGCTCAACCTGTGACAGGAAGCTAAGATGAAAAATCTCGTTAATAGTACCTCTTCGAGTTCTGACACCGTCACGAGGATCTTCGATGATCTGATCTCTAGGATGATCCCTCACGTGTCGGAGCTCTAGAAGTCTGGCGTCTGGAGCTTCGACTACTTCTTGGGCTTCTCCTTCTTCTAAGAGATTTGCTCCATTTTGATCTTCAACATTCCCAGTTGACGTTGAGGTGGAAACTTTGACATACTTAGGAGTTTCATCTTTAGCGGTCTCATTGAGACACAACTGTTCAAGTCGTGCACCTGCATCTTCAAGAATACCGCTGGAAGAATTGTTATTAAGCAAGCTTCCTTCATTAAATACAACATTAATTGATTCTTCTACCACTAGGGTTTTCTTATTGAAGACCCTATATGCCCGACTGTGGGTACTATAGCCCATGAATATGCCTTCAAAGCATTTTTCACCAAATTTAGTACGCGGGTACTTCCCATTATTGAGTACGTAGCATTTGCAACTGAAGATCCTTAAGTAGGACATGGTTGGTTTCCTGCCTCTCAGTAGCTCATAGGGCATCTTACGATGATTCTTGTTGATCAATGCTCGGTTTTGTACATGACAAGCCGTATTGACCGCCTCTGCCCAGAAGTATTCTAGGAGAGAAGCGTCTTTCAACATTGTCATGCAAGCTTCAATGAGAGTTCTATTTCTCCTCTCCGCAACTCCATTTTGCTGTGGAGTGCGCGGGGAGGAAAACTCATGAAAGATACCTTGTTCTTCACAAAACTCTGTCATAGCACCAGATTCGAATTCTGTTTCATGGTCACTTCTGATTTTGACCACTGAGCATTTAAATTCGTTCTGAATCTGCTTGACAAAACTAGTGAAGATGTCAAACGTATCTGACTTTCGTTTTAAGAATAACACCCATGTAAACCGAGAGTGATCATCAACTATCACAAGCGTATAGGACTTGCCTCCCAAGCTATGAACTTGCATTGGACCAAACAAGTCCATATGCAGAAGATAAAGACATCGGGAAGAGTCTTTGTCTGCAATGCTCTTAAAGGTAGCCCGAGTCTGTTTGCCCATCTGGCATGCAGGACAGGGGCTATCTTTGATGCACTTGATAACGGGAGCATCCCTTACTAAGTTTTTAGAAAACAGCATACTAATTGTTTTGAAATTAATATGTGCCAATCTCTTATGTCATTGTTCACAAAGAGATGCACTGCCTGTTGCCACTAGTCATACAGGGGTAGATGAATCTAAACTAAGAAAATTTAAGCAGAAGATATTTCTGTTCCTAATGCCTGTTAATACCGTCTCAGAAGAGGCACATGAGATTATCAGGCATTTATCCTTGCAGAACTTAACGTCATAACCTTTATCACATAACTGAATTACACTGATCAGGTTATGGTTTAACCCTTCAACATAGGCCACGTCGGTGATAGAGATTATACAGTTGGAAATCATACCGTAACCTCTGGTGACTCCTCGATCTGACCCTCCAAAGATGACTTTGGGTCCTTTCTCGACTGGAGTGTAATCATGCAGCAGGCTTCTTGTCCCAGTCATATGCCGGGAGAATCCACTGTCCAAGTACCATATTGGAGTTTTGGTGGCCTTTGGACATTCCTGCAAAACAAAATTAATTTCCCTTAGGATCCCAATCGAACTTGGGTCCTAGATTCTTGGTTAGCATACTCCGCCTCGGGTGGTTAACCCTACGAGTGGTCGGCCTCGCATTGCTAACATAAGGAGTCTCGATATACCTCGGATTAAACCAACAATCCACGGCAAAGTGACTGACTTTGCCACAACACCAACAGTCAAATCTGTTGTACCTCTTCCTAGGCTCCTGCTTTAGCCTGGGAATGGTGGGTACAGCCGGGGCCTTGGGTCTGGAGGTAGAGGCATCATAGTGATTGCAGTCACAAGACTTCTTCACCTTCTGTTCCTTCAGTATAACAGGCTTGGCTTTTGGTGCCCGCTTTCTATTATGGCCGCTAGAGAATTGACCATAATTTCCCATGTGGATTTCCTCATAAGGTACCTTGAAGACACTCTCACCGAAGTTGCGGGGAAAAGTCCAACCATCATATCGGCTCTTTGTCTTTGCAACCGAGGGCCGGAAATGATGACCAAAGGTTGACTCAAAGTCATGCTGGTTGTAGGGAAAGCTAGGCTTTCTAAACGCAACAGGACTGGGTGGCACCTTTCCCTTTTCAGCAGCAGAGGCCTTCTTGGCGGCCTTATTCTTTCTCTGGTTCCTGTTTCTCCTGGATGAGGAACCAGATACCCCTACATGCCCCAATCCAACTTCTTTGGCCTGAGCAGAGAAGGTATTGACTAATGGAAGAACTGTTTTTGGCATAGAGAAGCTCTTGACGATCTTCCTTTCTGCCACAAGTTGTTCTTCCAACTTGTCGACTTCCTCCTGCTTAAGATCAAGGAGCTTAAGAGACTCTGAATGCTTTGAAGTCAGGTCTAGGTGCTCCTGTCGGAGAGAGATCAAACTGGTGTTCTCTTCCCTTAGGGAGACACTCTCACCCTTAAGGAATTTCACTTCCTTTTTATCAGCCTTCAATCTCTTACGACACTCCTCGAAAGTGTTGAGCAGAAGCCCATACTTCTCGAGGAGCTCCGCTTCACGGGCCGAAGGGCTATCCTCAGGGTCATCATCCCGAGACTCAGGATCAGATTCAGAGTCAAAGAGAGGGGTGTGAGCTTTTACCTTCCCAGTTAATGGGGGGCATTCTCCTTCTGAGTCGGAGCGACCCACCAGCCCGAAGTAGGCTTCCTCATCATCACTGGAGTCTGAGGAATCAGACTCACTCAGTTTCTTTAGCTTTTTGGCGATGTAGTTCCTCTCTTTCTTCTTATCTCTAGAGGACTTGTGCTCCTCTCCCTTCCCCTTTTCTCTCTTGCCTTGGTGGCAGTCGGCCACGACGTGTCCTGGCTTATTGCATCCAAAACAAATAATGTCAGA
Source organism: Platanthera guangdongensis (assembly GCA_039583875.1). Taxonomy (NCBI): domain Eukaryota; kingdom Viridiplantae; phylum Streptophyta; class Magnoliopsida; order Asparagales; family Orchidaceae; genus Platanthera; species Platanthera guangdongensis. Next base: position 72,232,729 of record CM077152.1, read on the forward strand.
GGAGCGATGTTTGTTCGGTTTAGAAGCATACCTGTCAGAAGAATAATTTTTCTTCTGATGGATGGAGGAGGAGCCGTCTCTCTTTCTTTGATTCCTCATCTTTAGGAACTTCTTGAATTCTCGGGTGATGAGGGAGAAATCTTCCTCAGACAACTCTGAGCTAGAGGAGCATGGCTCGGAGTCCTCCTCCTCATCCTTTTTTCCTGGCACGATATGAAACCGCACCCTTGCCCTTCCGGAAGTGAATGGCTTTTAGGGACACAGTCTTTTCCTTGGCTGCAGCCTTCTCTGCTTCTTCTTCTGCTTTCCTGGTGTTCAGTTGAAGCTCATAGGACATCAGCTTCCCAAACAGAATTTGCGGGTCTGTTTCAGCAAGTCTGCCAAACTCTCGGATGGCGCAGATCTTTGTGTCCCATTCCTTAGTAAGGGGCCTAAGGAATTTACCATGAAGTTCACCATCAGTGAACACTCTTCCATATCCTTTGAGGGCATTGACAATCTTGAGGAAGTTCTCGAAGGTGACTCCGATCTCTTCCTTAGGCCCTTGTCTGAAGGCCTCATATTTCTGGTTCAGGAGGGATCTCCAATCATCCCTCACTTCATCAGTGCCCTCCATTAGGATAATCAGGCAGTGCCAGATCTCCTTTGCTGTCCTACAGTTGCAGAAGTTCTGCATCATTGAGTCATCGACCACGCTGACCGGAATGTTCTGCGCCTTCTTGTCAAGTCCCACCAGCACCATCTCGTCCTTGTCCATTTCAGAAATTTTCTTTGGCACTTTCTTGGTAGGATCAATGGTGGAGGCCTTAGTGGGGACATAAGGTCCCTCCTCCACGATCATGAAGAGTCGGGGATCGACTGCTTCCATGTAGAACCTAATCCTTTCCTTCTAGATAGGAAATTTTAGCCTGGTGCACACTGGGATCTTGCCTGTGTACTTGAGTCCGTCCATAGTAGAAGTCTGTCTTCTTCTTGACACTAGTGGCAGGAATCTACTCAAGGTGTGAACCTTTTTGATGAGCAACCTCGCTTTGATACCACTTGAAAGTCCACTTAGTGTCAACTACCTTCACCTATAGGGGGGGGGGGGGAATAGGTGTCTTGCAGCGTTTTTGCGGAATTAAAATTGTACCTGCACAAGAAAACAAAACAACACAGCACAGAAAGGACACAAGCAATTTACAGTGGTTCCCCGATTTGGGTACATCCATTTTCCCCCTTCGACCTATCTCCCAACCAGGGACGACTCGGTCACTTCACCAACAGGATTGAAATCCAATCCTTGCACTAAAGGAAGGAACCCTTCCACACGTAGGAGTCACCACTCCCACAACACGGGTTGCACCCAACCCTTACAACTAGGAACCAACGTTCCTTTACAACAAAATTGAAAATAGAATGTACAAGAAATACAAACAACTTATGGAGACTAAGGTGTCCCTCTTCGTTCGACGACGTGTTATTGAAGTCAACGAAGAGTCCACAACCCTAGATCTCACTTGGAGAGAATCTCCCCGAAACCGGCGGCGGCAAGAAGTGCGGCGGCTTGGTTCTCGGGATCGGCGGCGACAACGGAGTGCTGCTGCTGTACTTTGGAGATTCAATCTTCGTAGCAAAGCTAGCAAGGTCTACCAACGGTCACACTAGGATCGATCGTCTCGATCGATTCGGAAGGGGAAGGTTTTCCCGATCAACGAATCAAGAGACAAAGGATCTCTGGTTAGACGCGTGAGACGCTGTGCTTGGCTAAGCTTCTATCGCCGGGAGATCTGCAAGAACCATGATCAAAAGCGGCGAACAACAAGCACGAGCGGCGACGGCGGCGGAGAAGGTTTCGCGATCTAGGTCATGTCGGCGGCTCGGCTTCGTCTTTTTCAAATCTTGTTCTTACTGTTCAAAAATACGCGAGTATTTATATAGTAGAATACTTCTATATTACCGTTGTGGGTCCCACCAGAAGAAACCCTAAAACCGGTTCAAAACAGTGTCAGCGGCTGAGTCCGGTCCAGCAGGTTCCAGAAATTCGCCCAACTCAAAATCGGCGAGAATCAAAGGTGATTCTCGTCGATTCGTCGAGAATCAGCCATTGATTCTCGACGATTCTGACTTAGCGACAGATTTGCACGCTCTGAGTTAGCCGGAGAGAATCGGCGAGAATCAGCTAGTGATTCTCGACGAATCGACGAGAATCACTAGTGAGTCTCGCCGATTCGGCGAGAATCACTTAGTGATTCTCGTCGATTTTTACTTAGGCGACTTTTCCTCTTTCCACCCATGAGCTGCTCTTTGACCCATCCTTGCTCCTTGTCTGCTCTTGCATTATCACATCCCTGTACTTGAAAATAAGTACACTCCAATAGAGAGAGTACACGTAGGCCAACACACTGATCTGCTCAACGAGGGATTACATCGCGCAGACCCTTGTATATTGACCTACTGCACCCTGGCATTGGTGTGTACTTAGAGTGGAATAACTGCAAGAACAAATTAAAAGATTTCATCAAATACATTGTCTATTTACCTTAGCTTGTTCAGGGGCTTCTTCAAATCAGGTACGTTGTGGATACAATACCCAACAAGTAGAAGCATCAGAAAGAGCCATAGGAGCAGGAAAAGGGAAGTTGTGCGGTTAGGAAACAACCCGCACGGATAGGAAGAAGAAAAGCTACAGCGGTCACGAGGGTAGAAACCAGCGGCCAGAAAAGCCACGACCAAGCTGCAGACCCAAGCAGAGGTGAAGAAGTCGAACGGCTAGAGGACAGGCCGCTCGAACAGGAGTAGCGACAAAACAGGTCGCGACGACAGGAGGCGGCGACTTAGAACAGGAAACAAGAAGGTCGCGCACACAGAGGGCAATGACAAGGAGAGGAAGAGGTCGCGCGGACAGGGTGCAAACCGGCGAGACAAGCCGCGCGGACAGGGAAGGCACAAAATCAGGAGGAGTAGATCGAGTCCTCTGGTACCATGTGGAAACCACCCATCACCACACATCTTCCCAAAACCCCGAGGTGATGGTAAGGGGGGACGGGGGTACATAAACACCAAGAACCACCCGCTGCAGGCAATGTGGTACTAATCCAACCACGGGATGGCAGGGATATTCCGCCACATGGGGGGCCCACCGAGGTCAATACCCAGACCTGGAACGCGATGGGGATGCCCAAATAGGCGGTCCTACACACACCCAATCCCGCTGGACCTTAGTTCTCAACAAGTATAAACTGAAAGGTCTAACCCCTCTAATGGAAGAGCAAAAACTGGCGCTGAACACAAATGTTGCTTCAATTCAGAAAACGCATGCTCACACTGATCTGACCACTCGAACCTGGCATGCTTTTGAGTTAGCTTTGTTAAAAGAGCAACTAGAGAGGGGAAATCCTTGACAAAATGTCGGTAATTGCCATCCAAGACAAGAAAACTATGGATCTCAGAATGGGTAGAAGGTCTCTTCCAGTCCATAAATGTAGAAATCTTGGCAGGATCAACGCAAAGTCCATCACCTGAAATGACGTGAACAAATAAAGTAAGAGGAACCAAGCAGAAATCACATTTTGCTAGCTTGGCATAAAGTTCATGTAGAATAATGGTGGAGAGAGTAAGTCTGAGATGGGTTGCATGCTCCTCATCGGTCTTGGAATAGACCAGGATATCATCAATAAAAATGATGATGAACTTATCCAGATAGTCACGGAATACTAGGTTCATCAAATCCATGAAAGCAGAATGCACGTTAATCAACCCAAAAGACATCACAAAGAATTCAAAATGCCCATACTGAGTCTAGAAGGTCATCTTGGGAATGTCAGATTCCTTGATCTTCAACTGATGTTAACCCGATCTGAGATCTATCTTGGAGAAGATGGTATTGCCTTTAAGCGGATCAAACAAGTCATCCACGTACGGGAGGAGATACTTATTCTTAATGGTTACCTTATTAAGATCCCAATCGTCGATACAGAATCTCATGGATCCATCCTTCTTTTAAACGAAGAGGACAAGGACTCCCCAAGGAGAAGAGCTGGGACAAATATACTACGCTCAAGCAACTCATCCAACTGCAATCTAAGCTCCTCTAATTCATGCGGTGCCATGCAGTATGGAGCTTTAGATAAGGGCCGCGTCCCAGGCTCTACCTCAATAGAGAACTCTACATCTCGATCTGGAGGCATCCCATGCAATTCATTAGGGAATATGTCAGGAAACTAAGAGACAACCACGATAGACTCGAGTTGAGTAGAGGTAGCGTCCGAATGCGAAGCATGCACAGAGTAAGCAGAACATCCTTGGCTATGAAGCCGAGTGGTACGCACCGCAAAAATTACCTTCAGCTGGTTGTGGGTGGTTTGAACATGAATTCTGTAGTCGTTGCCATCGATACTGAGATTGACCCTTTTTGCCACACAGTCCAGATTTGCTTGATAGATGACAAACCAATTCATACCCAAGATTACGTCAAACTCTGTCATATACAGAACTATAAGGTCAGCGACAACTTGTAGTTCACCAAGCAAAATCAGACAATTGAGGATGCCTCTAATTGAGAGGTGCAGATGTCTGGGCATAAAAAACTCAAAAGAGACGTCAAGCAGTGAAGTAGGAGAACTATGTAGGTCCACAATATGACTCACAATAAAGGAGTGAGACGCACCAGAATAAAATAAATTTGCATCCACTTATTCTTTGCCCTAAAACTCCCTAAAAAGGAAAGATCATAACGCATTATAACAATAATCGGTACTAAGGCACGATAAAAACAAGAATGCAGAAAATTAAAACTCAACATAAGGAGTACCAGAGATGACATTGGCAAATGAGAGAGTCTCGCCCTGAGTGTTGATGTTCAGCACGACCTTGCCCTTATCTTGGTCTCCAGGAATAGCCTGTAGACGCTGAGCAGAGATCGGACTTTCCTTTAAGGTGCAATCTTTGACAAAGTGTCCAACTTGCCCACATCTAAAGCATATATTCTTCTTGCGGCAACAGTCCTTCACCAAGTGGCCCAACCTCTTGCAGTAAGCACAGACGGAGAAGGTAGAGGCAAGCGTCACATGTGGCTGTGGTGCAGGAACAACTGTCTTCTGCATATTCAGGAGGAAACAATATAATTGGGCGACATGACCAACCTTGTGGCATAAGGCACATACTTTCGTGGACTTGGAACCATGACCCTGAGGTGGAACACTCTCACACTTGTGATTAAAAGTAGCGATATTGCTTGTACCATGCTGGAATTACTTGGTGGCATGAGCCAGCTCAATAGCTTCAACCTGCAAAGTGGCTCCAACAGTCTCGACATAGGTGGTGGCGCCATGGGCAACCACATGCTGGTGGAAATCATGATGGAGGCCCTTCACGAAATGGCTGATCTTCTTCGACTCGTCAGACACAAACTCTACAGTAAGTAGAGAAAGGTAATGCAATCTCCACAGGCGAACTGATTGTCGTCATGTAATAAATTGGGGGAGTTATCCTTCGAGTATCGAATCTCTCGAGGAGTGCAGATTGGGAGTATAATCTTCCATGTTGGAAAGTGGTTGCAAACGCAACAAAGGATGGGGCTGTTTTAGAACAACTAAAATTAATAACACGGGTCGCCTTCACCGCTTTGCTATGGTGGAATACTCTGATGAGTATTAAGGTGTGCGGTCGTAACCGTTGAGGGTCGAAAACACCTCTTCGACAGGCTAGCCTCTAACACACGTTAGTGAAGCATATCACCAAGCAACGACCCAAAGATAGCGAAGGAAGTAAAGCCAAAACTAAGAACTACAACAATAATGACAATAATAAACCATCATGAACATTGTTAAGAGTTCCTAGCAAGTTTAGCGAACATCCAAAGCTTAGAAACAACATCCAAATCAGAGGAAAAAGGAGATTTACAACCCAACGTGTGAAAGCTAGCCACGATTCTCGGCCGGAGTCGAAGGTTGTCGGTCTTCGTCCGGGCTCGGTCTGTGGTTGACGTCCGAGGAAGCTTTAAGTGCTGTCACCAACTTCAAAGGCATTTTCACCGTCTTCATCACGATCCGTGAATGCTGGAAGTCGCCAGATAACTCTTCTATGGTGGCGAGAAAGAGCTCCAAATACTCCTCTTGAGATGGGGATGCGGAAAATAACAGAAGATCTTCGCTTGCGGTGAAGTTTGGAGGAAGAATGGTGGCTGGATGAGCTCTCCAATGAGGAGAGAGAAAAAAGTGGTTGGAGGAAGGTTTTCCCGCTTAGAGGAGAGGAAATGGCGGAATGTCCACTGCTCCAGTCAACTCCTGAACATAAATACCAGCAAGTCAGAAAAATGGTCACGCACAATTTTCGCACGATCGTGCGTTAGCCGTGTGATATTAACTTCCAGGCCAAGATTGTGGAAGAAGATGAGTTGACCCGTACGTTTTACTCGTGCACAGACACTTCTGCCCGCGTACGAAGGAAAACGCACGGCTAACCACAGAGCGGTGAAATTCACGGCAAGCAGGTGGAACCGTGTGTTTTACTCGCACACGGGCACTTCTGCCCTTGCGTGAACAACTTGCACGATTTACCACAGAGCACTATAAAACAGGACAGCAATAGGAAAACCGTACGTCTCCTTCACGCATGGTTCAGAAGAAACCGTGCGTGTAGAAATCGAATGGGTTGGTCAGTCCTCTAGAGAAACCTGCAGAAAATGCACGATTCGCTATAAAGTTTGCGCTAAGGAATCACAGTACTATGCGTTTTCCACAAGTCAGATTTCCTGCTTTGGGGGAATACTCACCACCTGCACAGCAAAAAGTAAGGCTAGAGCAATAGCTCCGAGCAACAATATACACATAAAAGTAACTAAATCCGCACGGGGAGTACACCAGTACTTACCCGTGACATCCTGGTTCAATTCGCAAACCAAGACGGGCCAAAATAGTGCACAATGGCTAAGTGAAGCACTAATCAAATATATGACATTTCGTACTGAAATAGTAGTGCACATGCTTGATAATAAGCCTAGATGAGTCAGAAATACCCTATATATATCGGACTCATCACACCACCAGACTTAAACATTTGCTCATCCCAAGCAAATCATCCCTAACGTGGATGAGTTAAATGGCATAGCTGGCCTAAAACTACGCTCCGGAGTACCATGCAAAATCACATAATCACGCTCATAGGAACATCGTAGAAAGAGCTTCTAATTATGCACTAATAGTCTATATATTTCTAAACGCGTATCAAAATATTATTACTACTATACTTTAGAATCGAGGGGAATCATTCGTTCACGTGCAAAGAGAAAGCAAACAAACACTAAGTTGAGCATTGCCAAAGCAAGGGATCGGGATAACCTCCAAAGGAATCCACCATTGTCGGTGACCATATGCTTTCCCATTCACACTCTATCCATGGCACTAGTTTAACTTAAGTGTGAATCTGTAGGACTTGGAGTATAATGTAGGCTTAGGCAAAGGCTGGGTATACCAAGGTAAACACGACGGATACGCACAACCAAGATGAGAGCGCCTGAAAACACTCAAAACTACACTCAACGACAAACACGTGCAGCGCACCACCAGACTTGGACTTTTAACGGTGCTTGCACGCCCATAAAGAACATAATACAACAAAATTTCACAACACTACAACAATTTTTTCCTTTTCTTTTCTTTTTTATTCCTCATTGGGAATTTTTTCCCAATTCATTTCATTTATATATATAAATATTTTTTATTTAACCAAATAACCAAAACAAGCCGAAAATACGACAACACCACATGCGACACAAACACCCACATAACCGCCACACATAATGGATACAAAACTACAATAAAAGAAACCAATCGTGCGAACACATTCGGGTGTGAGAGTAGGAACGACTATATGGCTTTGGTAGGGATGTGTAGGGATATCAGAGGAAGTGACAGGCTCAATGGGCATAGCAATGAATAGACGTCGGGAATGGTACAAGGCTCAAACTAGAACAAAGTGACGGCCTACATCACGCGCGCACTTGACTAACCATGTACCCATGCTTCGTCAGTAGCTAGGGTCAAGTCCTTAACCACCGAGAAAGACAATCCTTCCTCCCAGCTCGAGCAATACTAGGCTAGCGATGTCGACACATCACTACGCTACTGTTTGATTCACACCGGATTTGAAGTAGATGAGTAGAATAAACAAGATCTATGCCAATAGAAATAATACATGCTATGAGCATAAAAAGAATCTAATTCTACACGTAATCCTAAATGAGACGTGAGCACTCGATTAGGAGCACTACTAGAGTCAACATTTTACTCTGCCTCACAATCCTAGGTCACTGGCGAAAATTTCCAAATCGCGCACTAGTGACGATAAAATTCACTACGTACTCCTATTCAAGCATGCGCTCAAGTGTGGTGCAGTGGTATGCAATGCCAATCATTAAAGATAGCTATTGCAAATATACTTCTAGTATGATAAAAATTTAATGCACGTGCGTGAGTACCCCGCATAACTCTCCCCACCAGACTTAGCCTAAACATCCTAACACCACAATGTGATCGTGAAATTAAAAATCAAGTAAGGAGGAGTTACCCAATGCTTAGAAATGAGCATACCAGAAGATTGGCTTTAATTTCTGTTGAAAATCCACGACACGAATGAACTTCACCTGCAAAAGAAAATTCCTCCAAGAACAACAATCATATTTGATTGATAATTTCGCATCGGGTCCGAAAACTTGATGCGGTTAAAACTCCAAAAATTGGTGAGAATTCCTGCGGCGCCCCGGGCGGTTTATTTAAGGTAAAGGGCAGATTTGGTTTTTATTTAGAAAACGGGGCGCGCGAATTTATTTATTTGGATATAAAAAGATGAGATCGAGTTTTAATGAAAGGAGGCAAGTGCACCTATCGTGAGTAGTACAGGATATTCCGCGTGGAATATCGAGGTCGTATTGTTCTCGGGGTCGGTTCGATTATTTCTACTCTTCCCTGGAGGGGACTATTATTTTACCGATAATTACTTGTCGGGTATTTTATATATATATAAAAACAAAAGGAAAGACAGAAAACAGAAAATGAAAGCATAAAAGGTGGAGCCGATGATGAGCTTAGCGCGACCGTATCGAATCGAAATTGAACTAAAATAAACTTTGAATAAGCAGAGATCCTAATTTTCAAATTAATTAAGGCGGAGACTTGGCTGTGGAGGTTCACTAAAATGAGCTCACCTACCTATAGGGCTATCTCTCACCTGAACGCTAACACTATTCGACCGGGCTCTCGTCCAACGAAGGACTCCTCTTAATGCCCGCATTACGCTAAGAACCCCGCTATTGGGTGGGGAACCCAATCCGGTAGAGTTGGCGCGCCTCCTCTCTCGAGGGTTAGTGCAGAACTCTCTTTACCAAGGGGTGATCGGTCCATACGCAAGGCCTCTCGGCTAGCTAGCGTATAGACTACGGAAATAGGGCCCACACATCAATATCTGGTCCTACGCGTCGTAAACCCTAAGCAAACATTAAGTAATTTTAATTAATTATAAAATAAGGACCTTTAGTTATTTAAAGCTATTTTATCTGTCCCAATACTCTTCGATACTGAGAGCTAAGAACGGTTAGCCACTCATCAGAATAGGGACGGCAGGCGGTGAAAGCAATAAAGAAAACAAAAAATGGAAAGCAGGAAATGAAAGCAGTAAATTAAAGTAGTAAGAAAGCAGTAAAATGCAAGTCCTACTCAAACGAGTAGTACTGAAATGAAAGCAATAAAGTGCGAGTCCCGGTGCAAATGCGTGGGCGGGAGAAATGAAAGCGAGTCCTACTCAAATGAGTAGGACAAAATAAATGCAACGCACTCACACTCTCGACAGAGAGTAAAACTCAAACACACACACACTCTTGACATAAAGTAAAACTCACACACACAAATCCTACTCAAATGAGTAAGGAAAAATAAATGCGGGTCCTACTCAAATGAGTAGGAGAAAATAAATGCACTCACTCTACAAAAAGTAAAACAAACTCGCTCTACTGAATTGAAAACGCACACACTCTACTGAAAACAAAGTGCCATTTAACTGTTAATGAGTAGGCGGAAATAAATGCGCACACGTATAGAAATGAATAAAAACTAAGTTATCTAAAAATTAAAACGACAGCATTTCTACCGCTAGAATGCAGTAGAAATGCATAAAAAGTGAAAAGAAAAATTAAACGGGAAGAAAGTTTTGCAAATAAAAATGAAAACGCAATTAGTCGAAAAATAAAAACAAATAGATTTCTACCGCTAGAATGTGATAGAAATGAATAAAAAGAAGACGAAAAAATTAAACGGACAAAGGTTTTAAATGAAAATTGAAATGCTCGAAAAAATTAAAACAAATGTATAATCATTCCTATAACTCCATAAAAGCGCTAAAAAAGTGCAAATAAAGTAAAAAGGAAGAAAAGTTTTGCAACATAAAAATGAAAATCTAAGTTAGTGAAAAAACAAAAATCACTTTCAAAACATTTTTACGGATCTATAGGGATGAAATAGAAAGCTATAAAAACCTAATCTAAACAAGTCTAAGTAAAACAATGAAAACATCAAAGTAAAAATCATACTCATACACTCACGCACACGTATAAAAAAGAACGAAACCAAAGGATAAAACAACAGCAAAAAAATAAGATTGCGTAAGGGATGACATATAGATGAAGTCCAAGGCATGTAGTGGGAAAAAAAACTACATTTGCATTAATAATAAAAGGTGATTACAAAGCTAAAATAGAAGAGAAAGAGGGGGGGGGGGAAGAAAATATCCCTTATATAACATTTGAAATTCATCCCACAGCATAACGCCTTATACAAAATGGCCCAAAAAGTGGAACAAGATTACAAGCAGAAGGCTGCAATTTATAGACAAAATATTTCACGGAACACGCCCTCTAACACTGGCGTGTCAGGGGGCATATCAGCACTATTCATTGATTCGATCCGGTGATCTGACGGCTTAGTTGACTTCTGGCTGGACATGTGTCAGTCACGTGGCGGTCACGCACCAGGTCACGGGCGTGACTATGGGTGTGTCGGGTAGGTTGATCTGGGCGCGGGCCGCATCGAAAGTCGCGGGTGCAGTCTTGTCAGCCAATTGGAGAAGGGCACGCCATAGGTCACGGGCATGACGCTAGGCGTGTCGGGGTGGTTCGACGGACGTCGAGCGCGATTCGTCGAGCTGGAAGCCTTCATCGTCGATCGGGATGGACACGGGCGTGTCTTGTTGGCTGCCACAGGCGTGTCATGTTGGTCGCCGATCGTCGAGCGGACAATCGTCAAGCAGAATTTCGTCGAGCTTGCTGGAGAAGTCACCCCCCAGGTCACGGGCGTGACTCTGGGCGTGTCGGGTGTGTCAACGAACGTTGAGCGGAATTTGTCGAGCGCGAGTCTTGATCGTCGATCGGAGATTGCATGGGCGTGTCGGGTTGGCTGACACGGGCGTGTCATTCTGATCGACGATCGTCGAACGACAAATCGTCGAGCGCGAGTCTTTGATCGTCGATCGGAAATGACACGGGCGTGTCGGTTTTGCTGACACGGGCGTGTCGGGTCAATTTTTGACCATTATCTGAAACATAAAATAAATTAAGTTAGCAAAATATTTACAATAAAAGGAGCAATTTATTAAACAAAAACAGGTAAAAATGACGAAAATAAATGAAAATAACTAAATTAAAGTACACAAAAATTCGTATATTTACAATTTATCAATATTATAGAATATGCTAAAAAACAAAAATAAAATAATGGGTTGTCTCGCAGAAGCCACTTTTCTTTACGGTCCTTAAGATGGGCCAAATACAGGTATTAGCAGTTTTATATATAGTTCAAGTGCATAAATGCAGTATGCAACGATAAAGTCTAAAATTATACACACAACATTAAGCACAAATTATACTACAAAAGAGGGGGCAGAGAGCCTTTACATCTCAGCTAAACGCTGACTTATGATAGATCCCCCAAGACACGCGAGATAAGGGAGAAGCGAAATCTTTAGGTCTCAGAGTTGACGAATCTCCACTGCCCCTAGCCTCTTCCTTCTCACGCCGGTAGGCAAAATCCAGCGCCTTCATAGTTTTTTTTTTGCAATTCCACAGATGGAGATCGCCATGGCGGTACAACCACTTCATCTAATTCAGAGGTAGCTTTAGCTTTTCCATTTGGAGGCATCCTTTCCTCACTCGCGGTGGGTGATAGATCAGCCCAAGTAACCTGTTTTACAGTTTTACACACATCATTTGATTCATTATAAGTTTTTGATTCTATTTTATGCGCGCCTTCAGCAACGTGCCTTTCACTCCGCTCACTACCATTCTCATCCGCAATTTGCTGCACTCCAAGCAACTCCGCTATGATTTCCCCTTTCTGTAGCACACTAGTCTCAACAACACTAGGCAAACCGTCAGATAACACAACATTCAAATCATGCAATTTTCCAGGCTCGTTCAGAATCATAGGGGGAAGGGATGGCGGCAAAGGCGAATCAACCTTGGATGCCAAGGTGATGCCACTCGCATTAAACTGCAATGTCGCCCCACTATCTTTCAGGAAGGGGACCCCTAAGATGGGTTTTGAGGCATTCACCATTTGTCATAGCACCTGGAAGTCAGTTACGACTGCAGCCCCATTCAATATCACTTCCACCTCCTTTATTTCACTGTCGGTCTTCACTACCGACCCGTCGTCCAGCACTAGTGATTTTCGGACATTCGATTCGATTTTTAAATGAAATTTTTCAACATCTTGCAAAGCAAGAATGTTGCAAGAATATCCGGAATCACATAAGGCCACTGTCTCTACCTTATTTATTTCACACTTCACAACCACTTCATTTTTAATACATTCATCCGTCTCTCCAACACACTTCCCTTACTCACGAGGATTTTTTTTGTGTCAGTCGGGACGGCGCCTTCAGTATGCAGAAAGAACACCGGAGCAAGTTGCCCCAGTAGCGTCTCCATGTTTCTCAAGGAGGTGGTCTGAGTGGCCATTTTTGATTGGGACATCTCCACAAATTTTTTCATCATCTCTTCTAACGCACTCTTTCGCATCACCTGTGCATTCTGATCATAACCCGATTGTGGCGGTCGCGGCTGGCAATTAGAAGCTTGAGCATCAAACTGTTGTTGGCCTCCCTGCCACCTTTGACCGGGAGCATATTGGTTCCAGGTGAAATTCGGATGATTTCTCGCATTCGGGTTATAAACATTGTTATAAGGAGCAGTGTGGTTCTGATTATTTATAAAGTTCACACTCTCGTCAACAGATTTACCTGAGGGATCAGCAAAAGCTTCTCCAGCTATTCACTCATATGTATGATCGCACGGGTTTCCATAACCTTAGCATGAAATAGCCATCACCTGAGCTGCAGGAGGGGTCGATCTGGTCAGCAACATCATTCCATCCATAGTAGGATGGCTCGCCTAAGCTTGTGGCTGCACCACATTTAGCTCTAACAAATTTCTCGCACCCCTAGGTGTGTTTCTTCCAGCAGTATAATATGTGCTATGAGAAGTAGTGTCACGAATGAGCCTCAAAGCCTCATCGGGAGTCAGGTTCATGATAGTGCCTGCATCCTCCACGTCGATCATGTCACTGTAATTAGGCTAAATAACAAATTAAAATATTTCAACCAAATTCCACGGCTCATAGCCGTGCTGGGGGCATCGACGCTGCAGATCAACAAAACTATCCTAGGCCTCAGATAATGTTTCCTTCTCCAGCTGCCGGAAGGTGTCTATCTCCCTTCGGGCGTTCATTATTTTGTCAATCGGGTGGAACTTGTCTAAGAACTTCGAGGAAAGAGCTTCCCATATAGTCGAAGTCACGGGAGCAATAATGTGGAGTCGGGTTTTCGCCTTGTCCCTTAGTGAAAAAGGGAACAACCTTAGCTTCACAACGTCGTCTGTAATACCGGCATAGCGGAAGGTGCCACAGATCTTCGAGCATTCCTCTAGATGGAGCTGCGGATCCTCACTTGGCAGGCCCAAAAACTACGTGTTATTGCGGACCATGTTGAGGATGGCGGGCTTTATCTCGAAGTGGTGGTTCATGATGACTGGGACGAAACCAGGGTAAGCATTTCCAGCGGTATGTGTCCTGAAGTCACGCATTGTCCTAATACAGTGTCTAACCACCTCCTGGTCATCACCGACCCGTTTACCAAAGCCATTTCCTTCTTGACCTAAATCTTCCATTTTTTTCTCTTTCTTCTTCTGCAGCAGTACGCCGGCAGGCTCGCCTCGCTCATGCGGTTTCAAGATCAACCTCAAGATCTTCACCTCTATCCCTTGGGTTTGGATCTGTCATACAACACACAAAAACCGATGAAAATACCAAAAACATTTACAACAACTTTTCAAATAGAAAAAAATACACACAATGGTTGCACTCCCCGGCAACTGCGCCATAAACTTAATGCAATCTCGGCAAGAGCACCGATTGTCGTCAAGTAATAAACTGGGGAAGTTATCCTCCGAGTATCGAATCTCTCGAGGAGTACAGATTGGGAGTGTGATCTTCCACGTCGGAAAGTGATTGCAAACGCAACAAAGGATGGGGGAGTTTTAGAACAACTAAAATTAATCATGCTGGTCTCCTTCAACGCTTCACAAGGGTGGAATACTCTGATGAGTATTAAGGCGCGCAGTCATAACCGTTGAGGGTCGAAAAAACCTCTTTGCCAGGCCAGCCCCTAACACACGTTAGTGCGGCATATCACCAAGCAGAACCCCAAAGGTAGCAAAGGAAGTAAATCCCAAACTAAGAACTACAACAACAATGACTATAATAAACCATCATGAACATTGTTAAGAGTTCCTAGCAAGTTTAGAAAACATCTAAAGCATAGAAAGAACAGCTAAATCAGAGGAAAAAGGAGATTTACAACCCAACACGTGAAGGATAGCCACGATTTGTAACTCCCCAAATCTCAAGATTGCGTTCAGGCTGGGCAATACAGCCTGGGATACGGGCGTGTCCCAAGCTGTATCCTGCTTTATATGGCTGAGCATCCTATCGAGTGCTCGACGAAGTGCACTCGACGAGTTACCGAGAGGGAACATGGCCTGCGACATAGGCGTGTCCAAGGCCTTGTCCTCCTCTGGTTTGTCGACCTCCACTTGAGTAAATGCTCTCGACGATCCTCGAGTGGGGAACACGACCTGTGATACGGGCATGTCAACTGTGACATGGGCATGTCACATGGCTGTGTCCTTCTCTATATTTGGCCAAGACAATGAGGCTTGGTGAATACGGCGAGGACACGAGTGTGTCTCAGGGCACACGACCTGTGACACGGGCACGTCACATGGTCGTGTCATGTTTGGGTTGAGACGGTTGTGTGTCGCCAGATGTACACAGCTGCTTGATACGGGCGTGTCTGGAGGCATGTCAGGGCACATGGCCTGTGACACGGGCATGTCACATGGCCGTGTCCTGCTCTGGGAAAGTCGGTTGTGTACCGCTTAAGGTACACGGCCTGTGACACGGGCGTGTCACAGGCCGTGTCAGCCCAAAAATAGATTTTTGAGGGAAATTTGTGGCCATCCATTTCCTTCATCTGGGATCTAATGGCCCAGGCTTCTCCCTGCTAGTTCATAACCAAGAATTGATATGAGGATTCTCATATAGCTTGGGCCATTCTCTTTCTAAAAGAGCAAGAGAGAAGGGAGAGGAAGGAGGAGGAGGAGGAGAAAGGGATCCGACCACCGGTGGTGCTGCGGAGTTCCGAATCGAGATCTGATGCCAGATATGTGGAGGCAAGGCCGTTGCGTTGCTTTCCAACCAGCTAGATTTCCATGACTCCAAATAGGTCGTTAAGGGTAACGATCTTCCTTCTTGGACATTTGAAGTCCTTCTTTTTGGCATGTGCATGGATTTCCCCCACTAGAGGGTGGATTGCAGAGGGATTTCCTTTGGGTTGATTCTTGGAATCCATAATAGTCTTGCATATAGATCCGAAAATGTGTAGTACGGAATAGGCATGCTGTGCGAAGCCCATCTAGACAGGTTGGTCTGAATTGGTGATGTTTCATTTGCACACCGGAGAAGACTCTGTCGTTAAACGTGCAGTTTGTGGAGTCTCTGGGTTGGACCTGTGAAGGGCAGTAGCAAGAAGTACTGGAGTGGTAGTCCAGGAAAATACCCTTGTGATGTTTGTGCTCTATGTTATGGCAAGACTAGTTTTCTGGCACTGTAGAATGCTACAGGGTTTAGGCGGTGTTGGGTGCAGAAAGTGAGTTCTGCGGAATCCGCTAAACGATCGTGAAGGATGCTAGCATGAACTCTCCTTATTGATTGTGAATCCAGTCCTTGGTGGACATTGTGGCTATTGTGAAGCCAGTCCTTGGTGAATAGTTTAGCTGTTGTGAAGCAAGTCCTTAGTGGACAGTATGGCTATTGTGAGCTGTGAGCTCTTGAAAAGGCCACGTGCCGAACAGGAAAGGTGAAACCGACCGATGCCTTAGATTTGGCCTCGAGTACGTTGGTATTCAGTGATGGCAATGCGACTTGAGCAACAGGGTTATGGCTGATCCATACCTGCGTTATGTCCGTCCAACTTGGAGACCTAAAAGTGCGGTCAGTTGGAGTGCATAATGAGAGTCTTAGGCCTGCACGCCATAAAGACTAAATCCTCAATTATACCATCGGGTTTCGGAAATGGAATGGTGGTGGGACCCTGGTTCGCCTGTACACCAAGAATGTGCCCTGAGTGCACGGATCGTCAGGCCATGTGGCTGACGGTTGTGATGGATTGTTTGTGCGTGAGAGCCCAATGTGTGATATGTATCTGCATATGAATTGCTATGCCTGCAGGGATGGAATACCACTGCCCCGTGAAAGGGGTAGGGTAATTATAAATTGGTCAGCTGAATGTTGACCATTGCCTTGTTTGCCACCATTTGGTGGGTTGTCCTTGTGCAGATGCTGGAGAGCCGTGCGGGACACATAATGGCTGAAGTCCCTGCTGCTGCTACTACTGCTAGCCCTTGAAGACTAAGCAAAGAATGTTATGTTTTATTCATGTGTGGTCGTCCTGCGTGCCGATGGTTGGAATCCACACTTATAAAGAGTAAATGTAAGGCCATAAGGCCAAACGATGTTGTATTTGTTGTACATTCCTTCGAGAGTTTTATATATAAATGTGATTGTTTATATATATAGTGGACATTCATGATCGGGGTTCAATATTATTGTTAAAATCTTCCGCTAGCATGCTTTGAGTTAGGATGCGATTATAACCTGTTATTAACCTATAACGCTTCCGCCTGTTTTGTGGAATATGGTGTGGGGCCCTGGCCGGACCTTCTATTATATGTTGTGCAAACGGATGGAGACGTTACATTTTGGTATTGCAACTGTAAGTGCGAACTGCGTTAACACTAATGAACTCTTGAATGTCCACTTAGGAATGCAAATACACTTGTTTGAGTAACTTGCGCGTTCCTAAATTGTTGTTATTACTAGTGTATGGTCGCTAATGTGTGTCTTGTTCACCTATAGGTGACGCGTAGTGGTGCTGGGCAGTCGGAGCCCCAGCGTTCTGATGAGAGTACGGCACCAGCTGAGGTGCCTACACCTCCCCCTTTTGTAGAAACCATCCGCTTAGTTGCTAAGGCGCTGTTTGCAATGTTTCAAGCACAGCCTGGTAGGCAAGTGTAGCCGGCAGTGTTGTTAGAACAAGTTGGGTCAAGGCCAGGACCTGTTGCGTCTGTTGATGCGCGAGCAGTTGAACGACAGTTGAAGCAGTTCATGAGCTTCAATCCTCCTACATTCACATGTGTTGGATCCCGAACGTAGGCAGAGGATTGGTTTTCATGTGTCAAGCGTATATTGACGGCGATCAGGAAAGAAGAAGATCAGAAGGTCACCTTTGCCACCTTTTTATTGGAAGGAGAGGCTAGGCTATGGTGGGATGAGATCGAGTTACACCACTTAGTGGGCATGCAGTTAACACAAGTCTCGATTGAGGAGTTCTCGCGACTATTCCTCGCAAATCACCTATCAGCGGCACAACGCATTTCCATGGAACATGAGTTCCAATGGCTAACGCAAGGAGAAAGTGGTGTTGAGACTTACCTGCATGAGTTCACGAGGTTGGGACGTTATGCGGGCTCTATCTCCGCCGATGAGCAATGAAAAACCAATAGGTTCTACGAAGGATTGGGGATTAGCTGTGATTCCTGCTCTCGAGTTCGGTGAATGAAGGGTTTCAGGAATTGGTCGATACTGCATGTGCGCTGGAGAAGGATATGAAGCAGGTGCAAGGAAAAAGGGCCTTGGCTATGACAAATCCAGAGTCCAAGCGCCACGTCCTGGAAAATCGTACTATCAAAAGAAACATGGCAAGAGGTCCAAGCCTTCTGGGAAATCTCGTTCAACTGTCCTGTCGGGAGCCACTTCGAGGCCAGAGACTCGTACCTGCTTTACTTGTGGTGGAGTGGGGCATATAGCCCATTACTATTGGGCTGCTCCACCAAAGGGTGAAAAGAAGATGGGAGCGTCTTATGCTAAGAAGGGAAAGATAGTGGTGGAGTCCTATACATCCCAGGCGCAGCCCCGAGTTTATACTCTTTGCTAGCATGAGGCCATAAAGCAAAGTGACGTCGTCACAGGTATGGGTTAAGTTATTGATTGCTTTCCTTATTGCATGTTTTGTGTGTAGCTTGTGTGTGATGTAGTTGCACATGCTTTGTTTTGATTCTGAACACGCTGGCGAGAGCACTATTCTATACGGGTGCTTCGCATTCATTTATTTCTAAGGACTTTATAGCTCAAATTGGAGTACCTAGTCATGTGAAGACAGAGAGCATAAAGCTGTCATTACCGAATGGATGTTTGATGCTTGTGGATAGGGCTTGCGATGTGCCAGTGCAAATTGGAAGTCGGGATTTCTGTTTGAATGCATCTGTGTAACGCCCCGAAACTCAAAAGAGCAACGGGAGGCGTTTTGGGCCAAATTTGGAATTTGGCAGGAGGCACACGGCCTGGGACACGGGCGTGTCCCAGGGTGTGTCGAGCTGGTTCGACGATTTAGTCGGGTGTTCGATGATTTTTGGTTCGACGATCGTCGAGTAGCAAACACGGCCCTGGACACGGGCGTGTCCCAGGGCGTGTCTGGGTAGTTCAAAGATCTGGCAAATCGATCAGGCAGAAATCTGGGTTCGACGATCATCGAGCAGCGGTCGAGGATCTGGTCACAATGCTGCGGTCGATGATCTGTCGATATTCTGGGTTCGACGATCGGGCCGTGGGTTTGCCGATCAGGCCATGGGTTTGACGATCGGGCCGTGGGTTCGACGATTGGGCCAGTGATCTCCGTTCGACGATCGGGCCGTGCGTTCGACTATTTGGCCAGAGTTTTCCGTTCGACGATCTAGCAGCGGTCGACGATCTTTGTTCGACGATCGTCGAGCGCGGGGCAATTGTGGCGTGTTTAACTCGGTCGACGCGGAATGTCGACACAAGGGTTTTTGGCGGGAGTTGACTAAATGTTCCGACACTATTTTGACGCAGACGTGTCCAGCTCCTATTGGTGTACTGTGCGGTGCATAGCCCCATTTGTCCAGGTCAGACCTGGATCGTGCCGTGCATTTCCCTTTTGTGGGATCCGACGACTGTGGTTATTTCCCGGTGGAGTTATACCCGAGTACAGGGTTTCAAAACCCTTATTGTTCTGCCGTAAGTTCTCTGTCTAAATCTTAGAGAGAGGGGAGAGCAAAGGAGGAAGAAGAACTCTAGATCCGGTCCTTGGAGGAGTTTCAGAGCTCCAAATCGCGAGCCGACTTCGGATCTACGAAGTAAAAGAGAGTGTGGTGCTTTTCATCCGCTTATATTTCCATGGCGCCAAGGAAGAATGCTAGGGTAACGATTCTCTACTTGAGCATGTGAAGCTCTACTTCTTTTTCATAGGGAAGCCCGCTCTCGCGAGTTTGCGGTGAGTTTGAGGCGTTCCTTCGGGTAGACATGAATAGTCCCCGTTGTGTACATGTAGAGTCCGTAACCGGGAACGGATATAGGCATGATGTGTGAAGCCTACCTGGACAAGTTGGTCTGGATCGGTGATGTTGCATTGCAAAAATGGCCGGAGAAAACTCCGGGCAAATGTTGTTTTTCGGGTTTTCTACGCCGTAGATTGCAGCAGGGAGCCTTGGGGTCTAACCTCGGGGTACACCCGGAAAATTGGACAGATGCATGATTCTGCCGCCTTGGTGGCCTGGGAGCCAACTTGTACATAACTGGGTTATGTAATATTGTGCGTTTGATTCACGGGCTTCGGGGAAACTTAACTCGTGCCGATGATTTTAAATGTCATGGCAAGTGAGCAACAGGTTGAGTGGAACCGTTCCTGCTCTATGTTGTTCGGTTGTTGAGGCCTACCGAGGGCATAGAGGTCGGGTCTTTTGCTATCAATGATTTTAAGTGTCATGACTAATGCTTATAGGCTGTTGATGATTTTAAGTGTCATAACTTATGCCTAAAAGACTCAATTGCTCACTTGTGGTGCCGTCCAAGTGGCGGTGGTGGGACCGCGGTTTTGACCGGGCTCACCGAGAATGTGCCCTGAGTGCACGGGGTGTGTGGCCGTACTAGCCTATGCCTGTGATGTAGTGACATTACTATACTGCTTGGTTGTGCTAATAAAATGCAGGGAAGGTGCATCGCCGCCCCGAATTGGGGGTGGGATCGTTATAATTTGGTCAGCATTGCTGGCCGTTGCTTTTGGTTTACCATCGTGCGGTGGTTTGCTGCTTGCAGGTGTTGTTGGACCAAGCGGTCAATAGAGGGCTAAAGCCCAAATTGCGAAGCCGGCCCTCGAAGGCCTTATTGGAGTGTTTACTTGCTTTTGTTCATGTATGATAGGACTGCGTACCGTGGTATGGAAAACATGTAATATGAGTAAACCATTTGTAAGGCCTTAAGGCCAGTGCTTGTGTATGTACTTCATTCCTTTTTGGCTTGTTAGTGGACATTCATGCTTGTTGCTGGGTTCTTTTAATTGCAACTATTTAAACTGCTTCCACTAGAATGCTCTGTGTAGGACGTTGTGATTGGTTGGATGGTTTTCATTGAGTAACCACCCAGTCTGTTTATGGTATATGGCGTCGGGCCCTGGCCGGACCTACTGCTATATGCTATGTGATGGATTGGGGGTGTTACAATTTGGTATCAGACTACTGGTTTCGATCAGGCTTAAATGAATTCGTGGATGAATTCTTTTTAAGGGGTGGTGAGCACATATGTGTGCATCATCGTTATAACAACAAAAGAACCCATGAATGTCCACTTAAGAATGAAAATACACGTGTTTGGGGAACCTGCGTGTTCCTATAATTTCTATTTGCAATATTGTTAGGTCGCTTAACGGTATTTTGTACCACTATAGGTGACCAGAAGCGGTGCTGGGCCGTCGGAACGTCGAGTTTCTGAGGCTAGCAGTGCACCAAATGATGCTCCTGCAACACCTCCATCGGCTGAGACCATACGATTGGTTGCCGAAGCAGTGCTTGCCATGATCAATGCGCAGCCTGCAAGGCAAATGCAGTAACCCGCTCCTGCGATGGAGCAGGTACCACTGTAAGCGGCTGAGCAGAGAAGGGTGGAACAGGTAGTAGAGGAATCGTTGGTGCCGAGGAGGGCAACCGAGAGACAGCTCAAACATGTTATGAGCTTCAATCCTCCTATATTCTCGGGGTTGGGAACCCCATCTCAAGGTGAAGACTGGATCTCCAGGGTGAAGAGAGTCTTGACAGCAATAGAGACGGAAGAATGACAAATGACCACTATAGTTATGTTCCTATTGGATGGAGACGCTAGGCTGTGGTGGGAGGGTGTGGAACTGCATCTATTGAGAGGAAGGCAACTTATAGACATCTTGATGAAAGAGTTCTCGAGATTATTCTTGGCTAGGTACCTCCCTTCGACGCAAAGGATAGCGTTGGAGGACGAGTTCCTGAAGTTGGTTCAAGGAGACAATAGCGTGGATGAATATCTCCACGAGTTTACTCGACTGAGCCGGTATGCTAGCTCCACCATCGCGGATTAGGAGCGCAAGACGAATCGATTCTATGAAGGGTTGAGACATGATTTGAGGCTACTACTTTAGGGGCCTATGACGCAGGGCTTCTTGACCCTGGTCAACACGGCCTGGTCCTTGGAGAAGGACATAAAGAAGGTTCAAGCAAAGAAAAGCGTTGGTGATAAGAGGTCGGAGTTCAAAGTGCCGAACTCCTCAAAGTATGTGTTCCGGAAGTGGAACAAGAAAGCTAGGACTTCGGGTCCAGCCCCCTCTGCTGGTGCTTCTGGGGAGACTATGGGTCGGACCCCGGGCGCATGTTACAATTGTGGGAAGTCGGGGCATTATGCCCGTGAGTGTCGGGGTGGAGGTCCAAAGTCTGAGTTGAAGCCGGGAGCAACGTATGAAGGAAAGGGCAAGGCGGTGGAGTCGACCACGTCCCATTATGCTCCGGCCGAACCGAGGGTGTACAATCTTGGCCAATAGGAGGCCATCAAACATGCGGATGTGGTGATAGAATTTATAGCAAGTTAATCTTTTAAATACTTGTTATGTGCATGTTACCTTACCACTACTTGTTTAGGATTTGTTTTGATTTGTGAAAATCCGGCAAGAGCACTCTTCGATACAGGAGCTTCACACTCCTTTTTGTCCGAAAAATTCATATCGCGCATCGGAGTACCTTATTCGATGGCGAAATACAAGTTGGATGTGTTGTTGCCCAATGGGTGTTCAATGCGCGCGGATAGAATCTGTGGCGTGAAGATTCGAATTGGGAATCAAGAGTTCGATTTGCAAGCGTCGTTATTGTCGCTAGTGGAATTCGACGTTATATTTTGCATGGACTGGCTCTCGGAGCAGCGAGCCTATATTGATTGCGGTAGCAAGGAATTCAAGCTGGGAGCAGGTCGTGAGATGACTTTCACGGGCTTGAAGGGGTCGAGCAAGATGTTGATGTCTGCTCTTCAGGTGGTGAAGGAGGTTCGTGCCGGTGCAGAACTGTTCTTTACACTAGTGGAGGTTGCAAAGCCTAAGCTCACGTTGGACAGTATTTCAGTGGTATCGGAGTACCTTGATGTGTTCCCTAGCGATCTTCCAGGAGCCCCGCCGCAGCGGGAGATAGATTTTACGATAGAGCTCGTACCAGGTGCAAAGCCTGTGTCACTCTCTCCATATCGGCTAGCTCCTAAGTAAATGGTGGAGCTAAAGATTCAACTACAAGAGTTGTTGGAGCAAGGGTATGTGCGTCCAAGTTCTTCGCCTTGGAGCGCGCCGGTCCTCTTTGTTAAGAAGAAGGACGGAAGCATTAGGCTATGTATTGATTATCGGGAGCTCAACAAGTTGACGGAAAAGAACAAGTACCCGATCTCCCGGATTGATGATCTATTTGATCAGTTAGTCGGGTCGACGGTGTACTCAAAGTTGGACCTCAAGTCCGGGTACTATCAGCTGCGAATAAGGGAGAGTGATATCCCTAAGACCGCGTTCATTACGAGATATGAACATTATGAGTTTACGGTCATGTCATTTAGGCTGACTAATGCGTCGTCAGTATTCATGGATTTGATGAAAAGGACCTTCAGGGAGTACTTGGACCATTTTGTGATCATCTTCATCGACGATATTTTGGTGTACTCGCAGAGTGAGGAAGATCACTTCAGGCATCTTCATTTGGTTTTGGAGATGCTAAGGAGGAATCAATTGTACGCTAAGTTCTTGAAGTGCGAGTTTTGGTTGTCCTCAGTGGCGTTCCTCGGTCATATAGTGAGTGGGGAAGGTATTGCAGTGGATCCGGCGAAGATTGTTGCGATACGGGAGTGGCCTGAGCTTTCTACGGCAGCGGAAGTCCGGAGCTTTCTGGGGCTTGCTGGCTATTATAGGCGCTTCGTAGAGAACTTCTCGCGGATAGCATTACCTCTCACTACTTTGATGAGGAAGGAGTTGAAGTTCGTTTGGATGCCGGAGTGCGCGCGAGCTTTTGAGGAGTTGAAATGTCGGTTGACCACGGCGCCTGTGCTGAGTTCGCCAAGTGGGACCGAAGGTTATGAGATTTATAGCGATGCTTCGGGCAGTGGTTTGGGTTGTGTGTTGTTACAGCATGGAAGCGTTATAGCATATGGCTCGAGAGAGCTGAAGGTGCACGAGAGGAACTATCCGGTCCATGACTTGGAGTTAGCGGCCGTGATTTTTGCCTTGAAGCTGTGGAGGCATTATTTGTACGGTTTGAAGATTGATATCTACACCGATCACAAGAGCCTGAAGTATTTGATTGATCAGAAAGATCTGAATATGCGACAACATAGATGGATGGAGTTCCTGGGGGACTATACATTCAAGATCCACTACGTGCCTGGTAAAGGTAATGCAGTTGCGGACGCGTTGAGTCTTCAGGCCCCAGCTCAAGCCAATTGGCTGTCGGTGCATGACGAGCGGTTGGTTCGGGACTTAGAGGCGTTGGAGATCTTTTGTATTGATAAGCAATCAAGTGCTGAAGCAGTGCTGAATTGGAATAAAGTCCAATATGACATGGCTGATTGGATTCGGCAGGCTTTGGATTTGGATGGCCACATGAAGCAACTCATGATAGAGGCTCTAGATAGATCAAATTCCTAATATGAATTTGTGGATGGATTGCTTTGGAAAGACGGTCGTCTTTGCGTCCCAAGCGTGGGCAGTTTGCGGGTGGATTTGTTGTACGAGGCGCACCATACCAAGTACTTGATTCACCCGGGAAGTACAAAGATGTACCGCGGCGTTAAGAAACTGTTTTGGTGGCCGGGTTTGAAAAGGATGTGGCGCTCTACGTGACGAAGTGAAAACTTGTGCCTTGGTGAAGGCGGAGTGCCAAAAGCCGGGAGGATTTCTGAAGTCCTTGCCTATTCTGGAGTGGAAATTCGACGACATCACTATGGACGTTGTGCACGGGTTGCCAAGGTCGCAAAAGGGGAATGACGCCATCTGGGTGGTCGTAGATCGGCTAACGAAGGTGTCGCATTTCATTCCGCATAGGAAGGATGATCTGGTGGAGAAGTTGGCAAAGTTATATGTGGATAACATAGTGAGGCTCCACGGTGTGCCCCGCAACATCGTGAGTGACCGAGATGGACGGTTCACGTCCAATGATTGGAGGCTTGTGCAGCAAATGTTGGGAACAAAGATGAGTTTTAGCACAGCCTTCCATCCGCAGACGGATGGGCAGACCGAGAGGGTCAATAAAACTATGGAATACATGCTCTACATGTGTGTCTTGGACTTTGGAAAGTAATGGGAAGACCATCTTTATTTGGTGGAATTTGCGTACAACAATAGCTACCAGTCGAGTATTCAAATGGCGCCCTTCGAGGCCCTTTATGGTAAAAGATGTCGCACGCCGTTGTCCTGGTTGGAAACGGGTGAGTCAAAGTTGTACAAACGTCAAGAGGTGGAAGATGCTACTTCATTGGTGCGAACCATTCGGGAGAGATTGCTTATCGCTCAGGACCGGAAAGAGAAGTACTATAATTCCAAGCACAGGAACGTGGAGTTCGTTGTGGGCGACTGGGTGTACTTAAAGATCAAGCCGTTCAAGGGTGTCTCGCAGGTGCGGCGCTTGAAAAAGCTAAGCCCGAGGTACCTTGGGCCATTTGAGGTTCTGGAGCGGATTGGCGAAGCGGCTTATCGGTTGAAGCTATCTATGGAGCTCAGTGGTCTACATGATGCATTCCATATATCGGTGCTACGGAAGCCGATGCCAGAGCCTTCGCAAGTGATCGTGGTCGATCAAGTGCCGGTGCATAATGGATTGACGACAAAGGTTAAGCCTGTGCATATTGAGGACTCGGAGGTCTAGCGGCTACGCAATAAAGAGATCAGGATGGTCAAGGTCCGTTGGGATAATTGCGGCCGAGAAGAGCTCTCTTGGGAACGAGAGCAGACCATGCTTGATGAGTATCCGGAGTTGTTCCGCTCAGGTACAATTTAATATTGTACTTATCATTCCTTTATGTAATTTTGTGGATGAAATTCTTTTAAGAGTGGGAGATTTGTAACGCCCCGAAACTCAAAAGAGCGACGGGAGGCATTCCGGGCCAAATTTGGAATTTGGATGGAGGCACACGGCCTGGGACACGGGCATGTCCCAGGGCGTGTCGAGCTGATTCGATGATTTGGTCGTGTGTTCGACGATTTTGGGTTCGACGATCGTCGAGCAGCAAACACGGCCCTGGACACGGGCGTGTCCTAGAGCGTGTCTGGGTAGTTCAAAGATCTGGCAAATCGATCAGGCAAAAATCTGGGTTCGACGATCGTCGAGCAGCGGTCGACGATCTGGCCACAATGCTGCGGTCGACGATCTGTCGATATTCTAAGTTCGACGATCGGGCCGTGGGTTCGACGATCGGGCCGTGGGTTCGACGATCGGGCCGTGGGTTCGACGATCGGGCCGTGGGTTCGACGATCGGGCTGTGGGTTCGACGATCGGGCCAGCGATCTCCGTTCGACTATCGGGCCATGCATTCGATGATTTGGCCAGAGTTTTCCGTTCGACGACCTTGCAGCGGTCGACGATCTTGGTTCGATGATCATCGAGCGTGGGGCGATTGTGGCCTGTCTGACTCAGTCGACGCGGAGTGTCGACACTGGGGTTTTTGGTGGGAGTTGACTAAATGTTCCGACACTGTTTTAACGCGGACATGTCTTACTCCTATTAGTGTAATGTGCGGTGCTTAGCCCCATTTGTCCAGGTCAGACCTGGATCGTGCCGTGCATTTCCCTTTTGTGGGATCCGACGGCTGTGGTTATTTCCCGGTGGGGTTATACCCAAGTACTGGGTTTCAAAACCCTTATTGTTCTGCCGTAAGTTCTCTATCTAAATCTTAGAGAGAGGGGAGAGAAAACGAGGAAGAAGAACTCTAGATCCGGTCCTTAGAGGAATTTCAGAGCTCCAAATCGCGAGCCGACTTCGGATCTATGAAGGCAAAAAGAGTGTGGTGCTTTTCATCCGCTTACATTTCCATGGCGCCAAGGAAGAACGCTAGGGTAACGATTCTCTACTTGAGCATGTGAAGCTCTACTTCTTTTGCATAGGGAAGCCCGCTCTCAAGAGTTTGTTGTGAGTTTGAGGCGTTCCTTCGCGTAGACATGAATAGTCCCTATTGTGTAAGGTAGAGACCGTAATCGAGAACGGATATAGGCATGATGTGTGAAGCCTACCCAGACAAGTTGGTCTGGATCGGTGATGTTGCATTGCACAAATGGCCGGAGAAGACTCCGCACAAATGTTGTTTTTCGGGTTTTCTACGCGGTAGATTGCAGCAAGGAGCCTTGGGGGCTAACCTCGGGGTGCACCCAGAAAAATGGGCAGATGCGTGATTCTGCCGTCTTGGTGGCCTAGGAGCCAACTTGTACATAACTGGGTTATGTAATATTGTGTGTTCGATTCACGGGCTTCGTGGAAACTTAACTCGTGCACCGGGTTGAGTGGAAGTGAGAAAGTGAGCAACGGGTTGAGTGGAACCGTTCCTGCTCTATGTTGTTCGGTTTTTGAGGCCTACCGAGGGCATAGAGGTCGGTTCTTTAGCTGTCGATGATTTTAAGTGTCATGACTAATGCTTATAGGCTGTTGATGATTTTAAGTGTCATAACTTATGCCTAAAAGACTCAATTGCTCACTTGTGGTGCCGTCCAAGTGGCGGTGGTGGGACCGCGGTTTTGACCGGGCTCACCGAGAATGTGCCCTGAGTGCACGGGGTGTGTGGCCGTACTAGCTTACGCCTGTGATGTAGTGACATTACTATACTGCTTGGTTGTGCTAATAAAATGCAGGGAAGGAGCATCGCCGCACCGAATTGGGGGTGTGATCGTTATAATTTGGTCAGCATTACTGACCGTTGCTTTTGGTTTGCCACCGTGTGGTGGTTTGTTCCTTGCAGGTGTTGCTGGACCAAGCAGTCAATAGCGGGCTAAAGCCCAAATTGCGAAGCCGGCCCTCGAAGGCCTTATTGGAGTGTTTACTTGCTTTTGTTCATGAATGACCGGCCTGCGTGTCGTGGAATGGAAAACATGTAATATGAGTAAACCATTTGTAAGGCGTTAAGGCCAGTACTTGTGTATGTACTTCATTCCTTTTTGGCTTGTTAGTGGAAATTCATGCTTGTTGCTGGGTTCTTTTAATTGCAACTATTTAAACCGCTTCCGCTAGAATGCTTTGTGCAGGACGTTGTGATTGGTTGGATGGTTTCCATTGAGTAACCACCCAGTCTATCTGTGGTATATGGCCTCGGGCCACGGCCGGACCTACTGCTATATGCTATGCGATGGATAGGGGGTGTTACAATCTGTGCTACCGATCTCAGAATTTTATGTAATCTTTGGTATGGACTCGCTCTCGGATCAGCGTGCCTTGATTGATTGCAAGACAAAAGAGATCACACTAGGCCAGAATACCGAGCTTAAGACTAAGTTTACTGGTATGCGAGGAGTGAGCAGGACCCTGATGTCTGCACTCCAAGTCATCAATGCTGTTCGGAAGTCCGCAAAGGTATTCGTCACGCTGATTTAGGCTGTTGAGCCAAAGTCTAATGTGAGTGATGTTCCGATTGTATCGAAGTTTACTGATGTGTGTCCTAAGGATCTTCTTTGGCTACCACCCCAGCGGGAGATCGACTTCATAATTGAGTTTGTGCTAGGTGTGAAACCTATGGCCCGCTCGCAATATCACGTCGCGCCAAAGGAAATGGCTGAATTGAAAGTATAATTACAAGAGTTGTTGGAGCAGGGATATATACGCCCAAGTATGTCACCATGGCGCGCACCTATTTTGTTTGTGAAAAAGAAGGATGGTGGTTTGCGGTTATGTATTGATTATCGTGAAGTGAATAAGCTGACAGAGAAGAACAAGTATCTGATTCCACGGATAGATGAATTGTTCGATCAGCTAGTACGATCAACCGTCTATTCCAAATTGGATTTGAAATCTGGATATTACCAATTGAGGATTCAGGAAGGTGGCATTCCCAAGACCGCATTTGGAACACAATATGGTCATTATGAGTTCACCGTAATGTCGTTGGGCTATGTAATGCGCCATCGGTGTTCATGGATCTCATGCACTGAATGTTCCGAGAGTACTTGGACCTGTTTGTGATTGTATTAATTGATTATATTTTGGTGTACTCTCAATCGAAAGCTGATCATGCTAACCACTTGCGATTGGTATTGCATACCTTCTGAAGGAATAAGCTCTATACTAAGTTCTCAAAATGTGAGTTTTGGCTGTCGTCGGTGGCTTTTCTTGGCAATGTGGTAAGTAGGGAGGGCATAACAGTGGATCTGTTAAAGATAAAAGCCATATAGGAGTGGCCGGTGTTGTCTTCGGTGGCTGAAGTCAGGAGTTTCCTCAGACTGGTAGGCTACTATAGATGTTTTATAGAAAACTTCTCGCTGATCGCTTTGCCTCTGACCACACTGACAAGGAAGGATCAGAAGGTTGTTTGGACGCCAGAGTGCGCGCAATCTTTTAAAGAGCTAAAGTGTCATTTGACCACAGCACCTGTGTTGACATCGCCATGTGGTATAGACGGCTATGAGATCTACAGTGATGCATCCAGGAACGGTTTAGGCTGCGTTCTTCTGCAGTTTGGAAAGGTGATTGCCTATGGATCACGCCAGTTGAAAGTGCATAAGCGAAATTATCCCGTCCACGACTTGGAGTTGGAGGAGGTGATCTTTGCGCTTAAGTTATGGCGGCATTATCTTTATGGCGTAAAAGTGGATATCTTTACAGACCATAAGAGCATAAAGTACTTGTTGGATCAGAAGGATCTTAATATGCGACAACGAAGGTGGATGTAGTTCCTTGGGGACTACACCTTTGATATTCATTATACTCCCGGGAAGGGAAATGTGGTCGCTGATGCCTTGAGTAGTAGGACTCCGTCAAGGGCAAATTGGTTGCAGATGCATGATGAGCGTCTGATCCAGGAGTTGGAAGCGTTAGAGATTTCTTGTGTTGACAAGAACTCCACAGCCGATGCCTACTTTAACTGGATGGAGGTACAATATGACCTTGCGTACAGGGTTCGACGAGAAACGAAGCTGGATGAAAGTCTCCAACACTATGCAAAGGATGGGCTAGATGGCCAATTCTCCTGGGATGACGGCCTTTTGGGGAAAGAGGTCCGTTTGTGCGTCCCGAGTATGGGTAAGTTGAGAAAAGAATTGATGTATGAAGCTCACTTTACAAAATACTCAATTCACCCTGGGAGCACAAAGATGTTCAAGGACATGAAAAATTTGTTCTGGTGGCCAGGACTAAAGAAAGACATAGCTCATTATGTGTCTAAATATCAAACTTGTGCGTTGGTAAAAGCGGAATGCCAGAAGCCCGGAGGTTTCTTGAAGTCGTTACCGATTCCGGAATGGAAGTTTGATGATATTTTAATGGATTTCGTGCACGAATTGCCGAGATCTCAACATGGGAATGATTCAATCTGGGTGATTGTACACCGGTTGATGAAAGTGGCTCAGTTCCTTACGAATAAGCAGGACGATTCAGTGGAAAGTTTGGCAAAGCTCTATGTGGAGCAGGTTGTACGGCTGCATGGTGTTCCACGTAGCATCGTGAGTGACCGTGATAGGCGATTCACATCAAATGACTAGAGGCTAATCCATCAATTGTTGGGAATGAATTTGACATTCAGTATGACATTTCATCCCCAAATGGATGGCCATACTAAGAGGACCAATAGAATAATGGAGGACATGATCTGAATGTGCGCCCTGGATTTTGGTAAGAGATGGGAAGTTCATGTCTATATGGTGGAGTTTTCCTACAACAATAGCTACCAAGAGAGCATCGGTATGACACCGTTTGAAGCCTTGTATGGTCGGAAGTGCCATACACCGTTATCTTGGGTAGAAGCAGGCGAATCCAAACTATATAAGCGTAAAGAAATCGATGAAGCTAACTTGATGATATGCTCTATTTGAGAGAGTCTACTGATAGCCCAGGAACAACAAGCAAAATACTACAACGCCAAGCATTAGAACGTGGTGTTTGCAATGGGAGATTGGGTATATTTGAAGATTAAACCCTTCAAAGGTGTGTCCAGAATTCAACGTCTGAAAAAGTTAAGTCACAGATATCTTGGTCCATTTGAAGTGGTGGAGCGAGTTGGGGAAGCTACCTATCGACTAGCTCTTTCGGCAGAATTGAGTGGATTACATGATGTATTCCACATATCTGTGCTTCGGAAAGCCATTAAAGATCCAGCTCAAGTGATTGAGAACGATCGTGTGCCAGTTGAGTATGGGCTAACGATGAAGGTTAGGCCCATTCGGATCGAGGATCGAGCCGATAAACAGTTGCGGAATAAGACAATCGGGATGGCCAAAGTTCGATGGGACAATTGTGGTCGTGAGGAGCTAACATGGGAGCGAGAGCAGACCATGCAAGCTTAATTTCCGGAGCTGTTTTTTTAAACTGTTGTGCAGTGCATGTCAAGGTGTATCAAACTTTCGTGAAGTTATAACATCTTGCTTTTGTTTACTTCTGTGTGCAAATTTCGGGACGAAATTTCTTGTAAGGAGGGGAGGGTTGTAACACCCCAAATCCCAAGATTGGGTTCAGGCTGGGCAACACGGCCTGGGACACGGGCATGTCCCCAACTGTGTCTTGCTCTATATGCCTGAGCAGCCTGTCGAGTGCTTAATGAAGTGCACTCGACGAGTTCTCGAGAGGGAACACAGCCTGCGATAAGGGCGTGTCCAAGGCCGTGTCCTCCTCTTCTTCGTCGACCTCCACTCGAGTAAATGCGCTGGATGATCCTCGTGTAGGGAAGATGGCCTGTGACACGGGCATGTCGACTGCGACATGGGTGTGTCATATGACCATGTCCTTCTCTGGATTTGGCCAAGGCAATGAGGCCTGGTGAACACGGTGTTGGATATTGTATCCACAACGTACCTGATTTGAAGAAGCCCCTGAACAAGCTAAGGTAAATAGGCAATGGTTTTGACAAAATATTTCAAGTTGTGCTTGTAGTTATTCCACGCTAAGTGCACACTAATGTCAGGGTGCAGTAGGTCAATATACACGGGTCTGCACGATGTAATCCCTCGTTGAGCAGATCAGTGTGTTGGCCTACGTGTACTCTCTCTATTGGAGTGCACTTACTTTCAAGTACAGGGCTGTAACTATGCAAGAGCAGACAAGGAGCAAGGATGGGTCAAGGAGCAGCTCTTGGGTGGAAAGAAGAAAAATCGTCTAAGTATAATTCGGCGAGAAACACCGGGTGATTCTCGCCGATTCGGCGAGAATCACTAGTGATTCTCGCCGAATCGTTGAGAATCATTAGTGATTCTCGCCGACTCTATCCGGCTACCTCAAAGCGGTGCCAAGTAAGATTCGGCGAGAATCACTAGTGATTCTCGCCGAACCCATCGTTGAGCAGATCATGGCCAAGTAATATTCGTCGAGAATCATCAAGTGATTCGGCGAGAATCACTAGTGATTCTCGACGAATCGTCGAGAATCACTAACTGATTCTCGCTGATTCGTCGAGAATCACCTTCGATTCTCGCCGATTATTACTTGGCAATTTTTCTGGAAACAGCTGGACCGGATTCTTCCGCTGGAACTGTGTTGAACCGGAACTAGGGTTTCCTTCAGGTGGGACCCACAACGGTCATATTGAAGTTGCCTACAGTATAAATACAGGGTATTTTTGAACAGTAAGAAGAGACAGAAAGAAACCGAGCTGATCTTAACCTAAAATCGTGAAACTACTCTGCCACCGCCGTCGCCGCTCGTGCTAGTTGGTCGCCGCCTTTGATCGTGATTCCTCCTGATCTTCCGGCGACAGAAGCTTAGCCAAGCTTAGTGTCTCACGTGTCTAACCGGAGATCTCTTGTCTCTTGATTTGTTGATCAGGATAATCTTCCCCATCCGAATCGATCGAGACGATTGATCCCAGTGTGACCGTTGGTAGACCTAGCTAGCTTCGCTACGAAGCTTGGATCTCTAAAGTACAGCAGCCGCACATCATCGTCGCTGCCGATCCCGTGAACCTAGCCGCCGCCCATCTTACCGCCGCCGGTTCCGGGGAGATCCTCTCTGTAACGCCCCGAAACTCAAAGGAGCAAAGGGGGACGTTTCGGGCAAGTTTGGGTTCTGGCAGAAGGCACACGGCCTGGGACACGGGCGTGTCCCAGGGCGTGTCAAGCGTGTGTCGACACTTAGCCGCGAAGTCGTCGAGTTATACTCGACGATTCGTCGAGAATGGGCACACGGCCTGCGACACGGGCGTGTCGCAGGGCGTGTCGACCCGTGTCGACACTTAGCCGTGAAGTCGTCGAGTTATACTCGACGATTAGTCGAGAATGGGCACACGGCCTGCGACACGGGCGTGTCGCAGGGCGTGTCGACCCGTTTCGACGATCGTCCCAGGGAGTCGTCGAGATTCACTCGACGATCGTCGAGACAAGGAACACGGCCTAGGACACGGGCGTGTCCAAGGCCGTGTCATCAAGTCGTCGTTCTTCCCTCGACGAAATGTCCCGTGTACATGGCCTGGGGTCCAGGCGTGTCAATGTGACACGGGCAAGGACACGGGCGTGTCCTAAGAACCCGTGCAGTGCTCGGGTTGAAAATGGGGGAAAAATCATGGTGTACACGGCCGGCTACACGGCCGTGTCATGTGGAACACGGGCGTGTCAGCTCGAACACGGGCGTGTTCGATACCCGTGTGAGGTTCCAGGTGATTCGATTTTGACGGCGAATGCGGCACACGGCCCTGGACACGGGCGTGTGCCAGGCCATGTTCGGCCCAGATTGGGCATTTCAGCCCCGAATCAAAGCCGTTCATTTCCTTAGGTTGAGATCCGACGGCTGGGGGATGTTCCTGAAGGGATATACCCGTGAGTTGACTTGGAAATCCTTCACTTTTCTTCACTTGTTCTCTTTCTAAGTTCTTGGAGAGAGAGGAGAGCTAAGGGAAGAAGAAGAGCTAGATCCGCCATTGGAGGAGCTTCGGAGCTCCGAATCGCAAGCCGACTCCGGATCCACGAAGGCAACGCAAGTGCGGTGATTTCTATCCGATTACTTTTCGATGGCGCCAAAGAGGAACTCAAGGGTAACGATCCTCATCTTGAGCATGAGTCGCTCTCTTTCTTAGCATAGGAAGCCCGCTCTCGCGAGTTTGCGGAGAGTTGGAGGCGTTCCTTCGGGTAGATATGTAAAGTCCCCGTTGTTTAGAGTCTGTATGCGAGAACGGACGTAGGCATGATGTGTGAAGCCTACCCGGACATGTTAGTCTGGATCGGTGATGTTGCATTGCATAAGGCCGGAGAAGACTCCGTGCTATTGGTTGTTTTTCGGGTTTTCTACGCGGTAGATTGCAGCAGGGAGCCTTGGGGACTAACCCAAAGGTGCACCCGGAAAACTGGGCGGATACGAGATCTTGCCAACTTGGTGGCCTGAGAGCCAACTTGAACATAACGGGGTTATGTGTCTTGCGGTAGAATGGGACTCGGTGGAAGTTTGACCCGCGCAAATGGCTTAAATTGTCGTTGCGATGTGAGCATGGGTTAGATGGAACCGTACCCGCTCTATGTCGTTCGGGCTAGAGAGACCTAAGGTTACGTGGCACTCGTCGTTGGCATAGATGGGAGTCTTCGGCGGTCAATGGCTTAAATTGTCGTGACCCAGGCCAGGAAGACGAATTGCTCATAGGTTTGGCCGTCTAAGTGGCGGTGGTGAGTCCGGAATGTTAATGGCTTTAATTGACGTGACATCGACCGGTTCACCGAGAATGTGCCCTGAGTGCACGGGACGTGTGGCCGTACGAGCCAACGTCTGTGATGAAATGGCTATGGTTATATGTATGGCTCGCTTATGCTAATGAAATGCAGGGAAGGAGCATCGCCGCCCCGAGTTGGGGGCGGGATCGTTATAATTTGGTCAGCATTGCTGACCGTTGCCTTGTTTTGCCACCGTGCGGTGGTTTGTTGCTTGCAGGTGCAGCTGGACCAAGCGGTCAATAGCGGGCTAAAGCCCTTTTTGCGAAGCTGGCCCTCGAAGGCCCAAGTAGAAATGTTTCTGTTTTATTCATGTATGACCGGCCTGCGTGCCGAGGTTTATAAATCATGTATTATTCAAGTGAAACACTCTGTAAGGCCTTAAGGCCGATTTTGGGTATTTTGTATAACATTCCTAATTTTGTAATAGTGGACATTCGTGCTCCAATGCTGGGTTCTTGTTTACAACTTATATAAACTGCTTCCGCTAGAATGCTCTGTGTAGGACGTTGAGATTGGTTGGATGGTTTCCATACGTAACCACCCGGTCTGTCTGTGGTATATGGCGTCGGGCCCCGGCCGAACCTACTGCTATATACTATGTGACGGATAGGGGGTGTTACACTCTCCAAGAGAGATCTAGGGTTGTGGACTCTTTGTGGACTTCAAGAACACATCGTCAACAAAGAGGGACACCTTAGTCTCCAAACGTAGTTTGTATCTCTTGTACATTCTAGTTTATTTTTGTTGTATCGGAACGTTGGTTCCTAGTTGTAAGGGTTGGGTGCAACCCGTGTTGTGGGAGTATTGACTCCTACGTGTGGAAGGGTTCCTTCCGATAGTGCAAGGATTGAATTTCAATCCTGTTGGTGAAGAGACCGAGTCGTCCCTTGTTGGGAGATAGGTCGAAGGGGGAAAGTGGATGTACCCAAATCGGGGAACCACTATAAATTGCTTGTGTATCTTCTGTGCTGTGCTGTTTATTTTTATTGTGCAGGTACAATTTTAAATTCCGCAAAAACGCTGCACGTCACCTATTCCCCCCCCCCCCATAGGTGAAGATAGTTGACACTAGGTGGACTTTTAGGTGGTATCAGAGGGAGGTTCCTCATCAAAAAGGTTAACACCTTGAGTTGAATCCTGCCACTAGTGTCAAGAAGAAGGAAAACATCTACCATGGACGGTCTCAAGTTCACAGGCAAGATCCCAGTGTACACCAGGCTTAACTTTCCTATCTGGAAGGAAAGGATCAGGTTCTACATGGAAGCAGTTGATCCTCGACTCTTCATGATCGTGGAGGAGGGACCTTATGTCCCCACTAAGGCCTCCACCATTGATCCTACCAAGAAAGTGCCGAAGACACTTTCTGAAATGGACAAGGACGATATGGTGCTAGTGGGACTTGACAAGAAGGCGCAGAACATTCTGGTCAGCGCAGTTGATTACTCAATGATGCAGAACTTCTGCAACTGCAGGACAGCACAGGAGATCTGGCATTGCCTGATCATCCTAATGGAGGGCACTGATGAAGTGAGGGATGATCGGAGATCCCTCCTGAACCAGAAATATGAGGCCTTCAGACAAGGGCCCAAGGAAGAGATCGGAGTCACCTACGAGAACTTCCTCAAGATTGTCAACGCCCTCAAAGGATACAGAAGAGTGTTCACTAATTATGAACTCAATGATAAATTCCTTAGGTCCCTTACTAAGGAATGGGACACAAAGATCTGCGCCATCCGAAAGTTTGGCAGACTAGCTGAAACAGACCCGCAAATCCTGTTTGGGAAGCTGATGTCCTATGAGCTTCAGCTGAACACCAGGAAAGCAGAAGAAGAAGCAGAGAAGGCTGCAGCCAAAGGAAAGACTGTGGCTCTAAAAGCCAGTCACTCCAGAAAAGGCAAGTGTACGGTTTCATACCGTGCCAGGAAGAAGGATGAGGAGGAGGACTCCGAGCCATGCTCCTCCAGCTCAGAGCTGCCGGAGGAAGATTTCTCCCTCATCACCCGAGAGTTCAAGAAGTTCCTCAAAATGAGGAATCAAAGAAAGAGAGACGGCTCCTCCTCCAGGCATCAGAAGAAAAATTATTCTTCTGACAGGTATGGTTCTAAACCGAATAAACATCGCTCCTCTGACATTATTTGCTTTGGATGCAATAAGCCAGGACACGTTGTGGCCGACTGCTATCAAGGCAAGAGAGAAAAAGGGAAAGAAGAGGAGCACAAATCTTCGAGAGATAAGAAGAAAGAGCGGAGCTACATCTCCAAAAGGCCAAAGACACTGAGTGAGTCTGATTTCTTAGACTCCAGTGATGATGAGGAAACCTACTTCGGGCTGGTGGGTCGCTCCGACTCAGAAGGAGAATGCCCCCCATTTACTGGGAAGGTAAAAGCTCACACCCCTCTCTCCGACTCTGAATCTGATCCTGAGTCTCAGGATGATGAACCTGAAGATAGCCTTTCGGCCCGTGAAGCAGAGCTCCTCGAGAAGTATGAGCTTCTGCTCAACACTTTCGAGGAGTGTCGTAAGAGACTGAAGGCTGAGAAAAGGAGGTGAAATTCCTTAAGGGTGAGAGTGCCTCCCTAAGGGAAGAAATCACAAGTTTGATTTCTCTCCTACAGGAGCATCTTGACCTGACTTCAAAGCATTCAGAGTCTCTCAATCTCCTTGATCTTAAGCAGGAGGAAGTCGACAAGTTGGAAGAACAACTTGCGGCAGAAAGGAAGATCGTCAAGAGCTTCTCTATGACAAAAAACAGTTCTTCCAGTTGTTGATACCTTCTCTGCTCAGGCCAAAGGAGCTGGCTTGGGGCATGTAGGGGTATCTGGTTCCTCATCCAGGAGAAACAGGAACAAGAGGAAGAATAAGGCCGCCAAGAAGGCCTCTGCTGCTGAAAAGGGAAAGGCTCCGCTCAGTCCTGTTGCGTTCAGAAAGCCTGGCTTTCCTTGCAACCAACATGACTTTGAGTCAACCTTTGGTCATCATTTCCGGCCCTCGGTTGCAAAGCCAAAGAGCCGATATGATGGTTGGACCTTTCCCCGAAACTTCGGTGAGAGTGCCTTCAAGGCACCTTATGAGGAAATCCACATGGGAAATTATGGTCAATTCTCTAGCGGCCATAATGGAAAGCAGGCACCAAAAGCCAAGCCTGTTATATAGAAGGTGAAGAAGTCTTGTGACTGCAATCACTGTGAGGCCCCCACCTCCAGATCCAAAGCCCCGGTTGTACCCACCATTCCCAGGGTAAGGCAGGAGCCTAGAAAGAGGTACAACAGATTCGACTGTTGGTGTTGTGGCAAAGTCGGTCACTTTGTCGTGGATTGTTGGTTTAATCCAAGGTATTACGAGACTCCCTATGTTAGCAATGCGAGGCCGACCACTCGTAGGGTTAACCAACCGAGGGGGAGTATGCTAACCAGGAATCTAGGACCCAAGTTCGATTGGGTTCCTAAGGAAAATTAATCTTGTTTTGCAGGAATGTCCAAAGGCCACCAAAACGCCGATCTGGTACTTGGACAGTGGATGCTCCCGGCATATGACTGGGACAAGAAGCCTGCTGCATGATTACACTGCAGACGAGAATGGACCCAAAGTCATCTTTGGAGGATCAGATCGAGGAGTCACCAGAGGTTACGGTATGATTTCCAACGGTATAATCTCTATCACCGACGTGGCTTATGTTGAAGGGTTAAACCATAACCTGATCAGTGTAAGTCAGTTATGTGACAAAGGTTATGACGTTAAGTTCTGCAAGGATAAATGTCTGATAATTTCACGTACCTCTTCTGGGACGGTATTATCAGGCATTAGGAGCAGAAATATCTTCTGCTTAGATTTTCTCAGTTTAGATTCATCTACCCCCGTATGCCTAGTGGCAGCTGGCAGTGCATCTCTTTATGATCAATGACACTAGAGATTGGCACATATTAATTTCAAGATAATTAGTATGCTGTTTTCTAAGAACTTAGTAAGGGATGCCCCCGTTATCAAGTGCATCAAAGATAGCCCCTGTCCTGCATGCCAGATGGACAAACAGACTCGGGCTACCTTTAAGAGCATTGCAGACAAAGACTCTTCCCGATGTCTTTACCTTCTACATATGGACTTGTTTGGTCCAATACAAGTTCATAGCTTGAGAGGCAAGTCCTATACGCTAGTGATAGTTGATGATCATTCTCGGTTTACTTGGGTGTTCTTCTTAAAACGAAAGTCAGATACGTTTGACATCTTCACTAGTTTTGTCAAGCAGGTTCAGAACGAATTTAACTGCTCAGTGGTCAAAATCAGAAGTGACCATGGAACAGAATTCGAATCTGGTGCTATGACAGAGTTTTGTGAAGAACAAGGTATCTTTCATGAGTTTACCTCCCCGCGCACTCCTCAGCAAAATGGAGTTGCGGAGAGGAGAAATAGAACTCTCATTGAAGCCTGCACGACAATGTTGAAAGACGTTTCTCTCCCAGAATACTTCTGGGCAGAGGCTGTCAATACAGCTTGTCATGTATAAAACCGAGCATTGATCAGCAAGAATCATCGTAAGACGCCTTACGAGCTACTAAAAGGCAGGAAACCAACCATGTCCTACTTGAGGATCTTTGGTTGCAGATGCTATGTACTGAATAATGGGAAGTAACCGCGTACTAAATTTGGTGAAAAATGCTTCGAAGGCATATTCATGGGCTATCGTTCCCACAGTCGGGCATATAGGGTCTTCAATAAGAAAACCCTAGTGGTAGAAGAATCAATAAATGTTGTATTTGATGAAGGAAGTTTGCTTAACAGCAATTCTTCCAGTGGTATTCTTGAAGATGCAGCTGCACGACTTGAACAGCTGAGTCTGGATGAGACCGCTAAAGATGACACTCCTAAGTACGTCAAAGTTTCCACCTCCACGTCATCTGGGAACGTTGAAGATCAAAATGGAACAAATCTCCTAGAAGGAGGAGAAGCCCAAGAAGTAGTCAAAGCTCCAGACGCCAGACTTCTAGAGCTCCGGCACGTGAGGGATCATCCTAGAGATCAGATCATTGGATATCCTCGTGTCGGTGTCAGAACTCGAAGAGGTACTATTAACGAAGTATTGCATCTTAGCTTCCTGTCACAGGTTGAGCCAAAGAAGTTCGACGAGGCGAACAAAGATGCGGCATGGATTCTGGCCATGCAAGATGAACTACATCAATTCGAACGTTGCAATGTTTGGACGCTAGTTCCCAGACCATACAAGCAGAATGTGATTGGCACCAAGTGGATCTTCAGAAACAAGCTGGATGAACATGATGTCATCATAAAGAACAAGGCAAGGCTGGTGGCTCAAGGTTACAGACAGGAGGAGGGGATTGAATTCGATCAGACCTTCGCACCAGTAGCAAGGCTCGAGGCAATTAGATTGTTCCTGGCGTATGCTTCGCACAAAGGATTCACAGTGTTGGGTACATTGGTCAAATGTACCTGATTTGAAGAAGCCTCACCCAACTCAATGATATACATCATAATGTATTTGATGTATGTTGAGTTTACTTGTGCAGATTAAGTAATCACTGGACTGAAGCAAAAAGTTTCTAAGTCCATGTGTCGACACCCAGAGGGAAAGTGTCGACACTCAAGAAAGCTTGTGTCGACACCCAGACAAGCAGTGTCGACACTTGGAGTCATTATGTCGACACCTGGGATGCAGAGTCGACACCAGACAGAAAGTGTCGACACAAGGAGCTGTGTCGACACTCAGTGAAGAAAAGTGCAGACAGAAAGTGTCGACACAAGGAGCTGTGTCGACACTCAGTGAAGCTGTGTCTACACCAGAAAGTGTCGACGCTTGGAGCTGTGTCGACACTCAGCAAAAGTCTGTAGAGACTAAGTTAAAGTGTCGACACTCAGAACAATGTGTTGACACTCAACAGAAGAGTCAGCACTTGAAGATTGTGTCGACACCCAGCACAATGTGTCGACACACAACCAGAAGAGTCAACACATGAAGTAAGTGTCGACACCCAGCACAATGTGTCGACACTCAGCTAAAGACTCTACACTTGAAGAAATTGTCGACACAAGGAGCTGTGTCGACACTTAGCAAAGATCAGAAAGTTCAACAAAAATATTCTAAGTACAAGTGTCGACACTAAGGGAATGTGTCGACACTTAGCTGAAGTCTCAACAAGAAGAAGGTGTGTCGACACAAGGAGCTGTGTCGACACTCAGCAAGTAACGACATTGAAGACTATGTGTCGACATCAAGAAGCAGTGTCGACACTTGACAGATTCAACACAAGAAGTTGTGTCGACACAAAGGAGATGTGTTGACACTTAGAAGAATTCAGCAAAAGCTAGAAGAACAAGTACTTGTGTCGACACTCAATTTCAGTGTCGACACATGTAGAAGAATCTGTGTCGAGACATACAAGGAAATGTGTCGACACCTTGTAGACTTGTGTCGACACTTACACAACATGTGTCGACACTTGGACTATAAGTGTCGACACTTAAACACAGAAAGTCTCGACACTTACAGACAGTTAGAGATTTTCAAGAAATGACTGGATGACTTGACAGCTGTCGTTCCAGCCAGTCTACAGCACCTGTCAGAGATATCAGAAGTCAGTTATGGACCGGACCAGCCGGTTACCATGAAGAAGGCCTATAAATAGGCATCTACAGTTTACAGAAATTGTGGATCAGATTATTGCTCAAAAGTTTAGTTTGTTGAAAAACAAATTATTAAAGTGGTACCAAGAGAATCAACACAAGAAGATCTTGCAGTCCAAGTGCAGATCTAAGAAGTTGGAGAGAGAGGCCTCCTTCCAAGAAATCAGCCTCTGGAACTAGGCTGAGAAGAAGGATTCAGATTCAATTCTGGATCTTAAGTAGCAGAGGTCAAGGAACTACTGCAGGAGGATTCAGTCTTATTCAGTTCTACTCAAGAAGCTTTGAAGAAAGCTAAGTCAGAGTGAATCCAGCTGAGTTCTTCCAAGAACTCATCAAGAAACTCTCAACTCCCCTCTTTTATTTCTGAGTTGTAGAGTTATTATTTGTAATACATTTTAACTTGTAGGATCCTTTGGATCTGAGTGATTTGTAAGCCTGTATTTATAAAGGCTGAGGGTAGGGCTTGTTAGCCTGAGTGTAGGAGATAGAGATCTCTGAGTGTAGGCCTTGTTGGCTGAGTGTAGGACTTGGTTGGCTGAGTGTAGGCCTTGATTTGCTGAGTGTAGGCTTTGGGATAAAGCTGATTTGTAAGGATTTGGGCCTGAGGTGTAGGAACCAATTTGGGTTCTGAGACAGTGGAGGAGTTTGGCCGAATCTAGTACACTGCTAGATAGGCGAAGGGGGAAAGTGGATGTACCCATATCTTGGGGAACCACTATAAACCACTGTGTTGTGCTGTGATTGTGCTGTGTATGCTGTGAATACTTTGTGATTGCTGTGCAAAAGTTAAAAATCTGTGATAATAAACTGTTTGCTGCCAGTAAAGTTAGAAAAGGATTAGGTCACCTATTCACCCCCCCCCCCCCTCTAGGTGTTTAGGTACCATATCTTTCAAGTGGTATCAGAGGGAGGTTCCTCAAAAAGGACTAACAGTCTGAGGAGATCCTGTTTGGCAGATTCAGTATAAGACAAAACACAGTTTCAAGAAATTCAAGAAAATCAAGAAACATGGGTTCTTCTGAGAATCACAAGGAATTGGGTTCCATGAAATTACCCATATGCAGGAAAGAGATCTTTGGGATCTGGAAAGAAAGGGTAAGGCTATTTATGGAAGCCTCTGACCCTAGAATCTACATCACAGTAAAGGAAGGGCCTTATGTGCCAATGAAGATTTCAGTTTTGGATGCAAATCAGAGAACTCCAAAGGATTTCTCTGAGATGACTAAGGATGAGATTGTCCTAGCTACAATGGACAAGAGGGCACAAAACATTATTGTAAGTGCCATAGATGATGCAACTTTTCAGAATCTTATACACTGTAAGACATCTAAAGAGATGTGGGACACTCTTATAGTGTATATGGAAGGATCTGAAGAAGTCAGGCAAGATAGAAAATCCTTGCTAAATCAGGAGTATGAGAGCTTTAGACAGGGTAAAGGTGATAGCATAACTGAGTGCTACAAGAAGTTCTACAGAATAGTTAATGAACTCATGTATTATGGAAGAGAGTTCAGTAACTATGAACTAAATGATAAGTTCTTAAGGTCCCTAACCAAAGATTGGGACACAAAGATCTGTGCCATAAGAGAAATGACTAAGTTGGGGGAAATTCCTCCTCCTACACTGTTTGGCAAGTTATTGTCATATGAGATGCAATTGATAGTGAGGAAAGAGGAGGAGAAATCAACAAGGACTGAACACAAGGAAAGATCAGTTGCTTTCAAGACAGAAGTTCCCAAAAAGTACAGGAATAAGTCGTCAACTCCACCTCCTGAGGTAGTTGATTCAGAGTCTGATGAGTCAGTCAGCACAAAGAGTGAGAGCAGTGAAAGTGATGAAGACTTTGCTGCCTTCACTAGGCACTTTCAGAAATTCTTGAAGAAGAAACAGTGGAGGTCAAGACCTTCTTCTTCAAAGGGAAAGGAAGTCTTTTATCAGGAGAAAAAGCCTTCAAAGAAAGACAGGAAGAGGACAAAGTCAAGCAAGGCAACTGGATCTAAGATAGTATGCTACTGCTGCAATAGACAGGGCCATGTTATTGCAGATTGTCCAGAGAAGAGAAAGGAATCTGGTGACAGGAAAAAGGCTCACTTCAAAGGCAAGAAAGAGAAGTCTTTTGTTGCCAAGAAGGAGAAGACTCTATCAGACATTTCTTCTTCAGAAACTGAGTCTGAGGCTGAAGCCTACATAGGGCTGTTTGCTGGAGAAGAAGAGGAAGAATTCATGCAGATCATGGAGTCTATTTATGAACAAGAAGACAGTCAATGGCAAGGACTAATGGCTTTGACAGACAGTGCCAAAATCCTGGAGCAGCCAGGACCCAGTCAGGTACAAGGTTGAAGTTTAAATTCAGTTTCTTGTTCTAGTTCAGAATCAGATTCATCTTCATCAAGTGATGAAAGTGTCTCTGAGTCTGAGGATGATATTCATCAACTTATAGATGAATATAAGGTGCTGTTGCAAGCTTACAAGAAAAGCAAATCCCTAGCCAAAAGTCAGGCAAAGGAAATTGCTGAACTTAAAGCTGGTGCAACAGATTTTGAGAAGCAGTTTGATCAAAAGTTGAATGAGATAGCTAGGCTGAAACACATAACAGTGATTCAGATGGGTACTATATCATTTAAGAATCATC
The DNA here is from genome assembly GCA_039583875.1 of Platanthera guangdongensis. Taxonomy (NCBI): domain Eukaryota; kingdom Viridiplantae; phylum Streptophyta; class Magnoliopsida; order Asparagales; family Orchidaceae; genus Platanthera; species Platanthera guangdongensis. Next base: position 72,276,782 of record CM077152.1, read on the forward strand.
AAATTAAGAGTCTGGAGATCAATCTTCAGAAGGAGAAGGACTTAGTTGCTAGGTTTTCTAAACCTAAGTCAGTGTTACCTTTAATTGATGAATTTGTTCATCAAAAAGGCAAGGCTGGACTGGGCTTTATTAGACCTGCAAGGACTGAGCAGTCCAAGTCTAAGTCCAAGGGCAAAGCCCCAGCATTCAACAAGAATGCTGTAGATAATACAGCAAAGGCTGTACCTAAGCAAAGGTACAACAAGTTTGAATGTTGGTGCTGTGGCAAAATTGGCCACTTTGCAGTGGACTGTTGGCACAATACTAGTGCCAAGGTGAGTAGCAAGCTACCTGTTGGAAAGCCTGCTGGGAGCTTTGTCAGATTGCAGACTAACAAATACCAAGGACCCAAGAATTCTTTGGGTTGTAAGGTCCATTAATCTGTTTTGCAGGTAAGTCCAAGTGGCCACACCCCAACATGGTACTTGGACAGTGGATGTTCCAGACACATGACTGGAACAAGAAGATTACTAAAGGACTACATTCCAGTAAAAGATGGTCCAAAAGTAACCTTTGGTGGTTCTGAAAAAGAAATCATCAAAGGATTTGGTAACATTTCTACAAACTTAGTTACAATTACTCAAGTGGCTTATGTTAAAGGGTTGAAACACAACCTAATTGTTGGGTACATTGGTCAAATGTACCTGATTTGAAGAAGCCTCACCTAACTCAATGATATACATCAGAATGTATTTGATGTTTGTTTGAGTTATTTGTGCAGGTTAGGTATACACTGGACTGAAGCTGAAAATTTCTAAGTCCATGTGTCGACACCCAGAGGCAAAGTGTCGACACTTGAGCAAGCTTGTGTCGACACCCAGACAAGCAGTGTCGACACTTGGAGTCATTGTGTCGACACCAGGGAAGAAGAGTCGACACCAGTCAGAAAGTGTCGACACTTGGAGCTGTGTCGACACTCAGTGTAGAAGGATGCAGAAAAGCTGTGTCGACACTTAGCAGAAGTGTCGACATCTTGAAGAGCTGAGTCAACACCAGACAGTGTCGACACTTGGAGTTGTGTCGACACTCAGCATAATTCTGCAGAGACTAAGTACAAGTGTCGACACTCAACACAGTGTGTCGACACTCAATCAAAAGAGTCAACATATGAAGAATGTGTCGACACTCAGCATAATGTGTCGACACACACTCAAAGAAGTCAACACTTAAAGAATGTGTCGACACTCAGCACAATGTGTCGACACATAACCAGAAGACTCAACACTTGAAGATAGTGTCGACACAAGGAGCTGTGTCGACACTTAGCAAAGAACAGAAAACTTGTAAAATATTCTAAGTATAAGTGTCGACACTAATGGGATGTGTCGACACTCAGCTGAAGAATCAAGAATGAAGACTTGTGTCGACACCAAGAAGCAGTGTCGACACTTGACAGTTTCTACACATGAAGATGTGTCGACACAAAGGAGATGTGTCGACACTTAGAAGAATACAGAAAGAATGAAGTACAAGTGCTTGTGTCGACACTCAATTTCAGTGTCGACACATGCAGAAGAAACTGTGTCGAGACATACAAGGGAATGTGTCGACACCTTGTAGACTTGTGTCGACACTTACACAACATGTGTCGACACTTGGTCTATAAGTGTCGACACTTAAGAACAGAAAGTCTCGACACTAACTGACAGTTAGAGAATTTCAAGAAGTGACTGGTTGACATGACAGCTGCCAATCCAGCCGGTCTACAGCAACTGTCAGCAAAGTCAAAAGACTGTTATAAACCGGATCAGCCGGTTACCATGAAGGAAGCCTATAAATAGGCACCCACAGTCTACAGAAGATAAGTGATAATAATTAAGAAGTTCACAAACATTACATGGTGTGATTGAAGTAGTTGATCAGACTAAATCAAGAAGTGTTACACAGAAGATCAACACAAGAAGATCAGGCAGCCCAACTGCAGATCTAAGTAGTTGGAGAGAGAGAGCTCCAACCAAGGATTCAGTCTTTGGAACTAAGGCTGAGAAGAAGAATTCAGAGTCATCTGGATTTCAAGAAGCAGAGATCAAGGATCAACTGCAGAAGATTCAGACTAATTCAGTTCTACTCAAGAAGCTTTGAAGAAAGCTAAGTCAGTTTGGATCAAGCTGAGTTCTTCCAAGAACTCTCCAAGAAACTCTCAACTCCTCTCATTCCTTCTGAGTTGTAGAGTTAGAATTTGTAATTTCTATTATAACTTGTAAGATCCATTGGATCTGAGTGATTGTAAGCCTATTTTATAAAGGCTGAGGGTAGGGCTTGGTGCCTGAGTGTAGGAGTTGAAGAACTCTGAGTGTAGGCCTTTGATTGGCTGAGTGTAGGCCTGGGTGGCTGAGTGTAGGCCTTTTGGCTGAGTGTAAGGCTTTGGGCCTGAGGTAGGAACCTTGTTGGGTTCTGAGCTAGTGGAGAAGTTTGGCCGAATCTAGTACACTGCTAGATAGGCGAAGGGGGAAAGTGGATGTACCCAAAGATTGGGGAACCACTATAAAATTAGTGTGTCTGCTGTGCTGTGCTGTGTTGTGGCTTTTCTGTGTGATTTCTGAAATTGCTGTTAACTGTACTAATCTGTGATAAACTGTTGTGCTGTCAAACAAAAGTTAAAAAGGTTTAGGTCACCTATTCACCCCCCCCCCCCTCTAGGTGTTTAGGTACCATATCTTTCAAGTGGTATCAGAGCCAGGTTACTCAAAATCAGGACTAACTGTCTGAGGAGATCCAGTTTGGCAGATTCAGTTAAGTCAGGAAACAGGAAACAGTTTCAAGAAAATCAAGAACATGGGTTCTTCAGAGAATCATAAGGAGTTGGGTTCAATGAAACTACCTATATGCAGAAAAGAGATCTTTGGGATCTGGAAAGAGAGGGTTAGGCTGTTTATGGAAGCCTCTGACCCTAGAATATACATCACAGTCAAAGAAGGGCCATATGTGCCTATGAAGATTTCAGTTTTGGATGCAAATCAGAGGACTCCAAAGGATTTCTCTGAAATGACCAAGGATGAGATTGTCCTAGCAACTATGGACAAAAGGGCACAGAACATCATAGTCAGTGCAATTGATGATGCCACCTTCCAGAACCTTATTCACTGTAAAACTGCAAAAGAAATGTGGGATACCCTCATTGTCTACATGGAAGGTTCTGAAGAAGTAAGGCAAGATAGGAAGTCCTTGCTTAATCAAGAATATGAGAGTTTTAGGCAAGGAAGAGGAGATAGCATCACTGAATGCTATAAGAAATTTTATAGAATTGTAAATGAACTCATGTCATATGGAAGAGAGTTCACAAACTATGAGTTGAATGACAAATTCTTAAGGTCCCTAACCAAAGACTGGGACACCAAGATTTGTGCCATCAGAGAAATGGCAAAGTTGGGAGAAATTCCTCCTCCCACACTTTTTGGCAAGTTGTTATCCTATGAGATGCAATTGTCAGTAAGAAAAGAAGAAGAAAAGTCAACAAGGACTGAATACAGAGAAAAGACTGTTGCCTTTAAGTCAGATGTACCTAGAAAGAGCAGGACCAAGTCATCAACTCCTCCTCCTGAGGTAGTTGAATCAGAATCTGAAGAATCTGAAAGTACAAAATCTACAAGCAGTGAAAGTGATGAAGACTTTGCTGCATTCACCAGACATTTTCAGAAGTTCCTTAAGAAGAAACAGTGGAGGTCTAGACCTTCATCTTCCAAAGGGAAAGAGGTTCAGTATCTGGAAAAGAAGCCTTCAAAGAAGGACAAGAAAAGTACCAAGACAAGTAAGGCAACTGGATCCAAGATAATTTGTTACTGCTGCAATAGACAGGGCCATGTTATTGCAGACTGTCCTGAAAGAAGGAAGGAATCCAGTGACAAGAAGAAAACACACTTCAAAGGAAAGAAGGAGAAGTCCTTTGTTGCAAAGAATGAGAAGACTCTTTCAGATATGTCTTCTTCAGACACAGAGACAGATGCTGAAGCCTATATTGGGCTATTTGCTGAAGAAGAAGAAGAGTTTATGCAGATTATGGAATCTATCTATAAGCAAGAAGACAGTCAAAGCCAAGGACTGATGGCTTTGACTGAAAGTACCAAAAACCTGGAGCAGCCAGGACCCAGTCAGGTACAAGGTTTAACTCAAAGTTCTGATTCCAGTTCAAGTTCAGAGTCAGAGTATTCTTCATCAAGTGATGAGAATATGTCTGAGTCTGAGGGAGATATTCATCAACTCCTAGATGAATATCAAGTACTATTGCTAGCCTATAAGAAAAGCAAGACCCTAGCCAAAAATTTGGCCAAGGAAATTGCTGATCTCAAGACAGCTGCAATAGATTATGAGAAGAATTATGATCAAAAACTAAATGAAGTGGCCAGGCTGAAACACATTACTGTGATTCAGATGGGTACCATTACATTTAAGAATGATCAAATTAAGAAACTGGAGATTAATCTTCAGAAGGAAAAAGAGCTAGTAGCTAGCTTTTCAAAACCTAAATCAGTGCTACCCTTGATTGATGATTTTGTTCATCATAAAGGAAAGACTGGACTGGGATTTGTTAACCCAGTTTGGACTGTTCAGAATCAGTCCAAGTCCAAGGGCAAAGCCCCAACATTCACTAAGACAGCTAAGTCTGTACCTAAGCAAAGGTACAACAAATTTGAATGTTGGTGCTGTGGCAAGGTTGGCCACTTTGCTTTGGATTGTTGGCACAATGCCAGTGCCAAGTTGAGTAGCAAGTTACCTGTTGGAAAGACAGCAGGTAGCTATGTCAATTTGCAAACTAACAATCACCAAGGACCCAAGTTTACTTTGGGTTCTAAGGTTCATTAATTTGTTTTGCAGGAGAATCCAAGTGACCATACCCCTACATGGTACTTGGATAGTGGATGTTCCAGACACATGACTGGAACTAGGGGACTACTGAAGGATTTCATTCCAATCAAGAATGGTCCAAAGGTGACCTTTGGTGGTTCAGAAAAAGGAATCATCAAAGGGTTTGGTAACATATCTTCTAACTTAGTTACCATTACTCAAGTGGCTTATGTTAAAGGTTTGAAACATAACCTCATTAGTATAAGTCAATTAAGTGATGTAGGGTATGACATCTCATTTGTTAAAAATGGTTGTCATATCAAGAGGTCTAGTGATCAAAAGATCATTTTGACAGGTTATAGGAAGAGAAATGTCTATTGTTTAGACATTATGGTTGAGAACAATAGTTCTCCAGTTTGTCTTGTAGCTGATGAGACAGTCTCTCAATGTGTCAAGTGGCACAAGAGGCTTGCTCATCTAAATTACAAGACTATTGGCAAACTCTTTAGTAAAGAGTTAGTGAGGAATGGTCCTCAAGTTAAGTGTGTCAAAGATGGCATTTGCTCAGCTTGTCAAAAGGGCAAGCAGACTAAATCCACCTTTAGAAGCATTGACAACAAGGATGCTGTGAGATGTTTATATCTCTTGCATATGGATCTATTTGGTCCAATGCCAGTTCACAGCTTAGGTAGGAAGGTCTACACCTTTGTAGTTGTTGATGACTACTCAAGGTTTTCCTGGGTGTTCTTCTTAAAGCAGAAATCTGAAACACCTAGTGTCTTCCACAGTTTTGTTAAGCAAATTCAGAATGAATTGAACTGTACAGTGGTCAAAATTAGAAGTGACCATGGTACAGAGTTTCAATCTGAAAGCATGACAAAACTATGTGAAGACTATGGGATATTTCAAGAATTCTCTTCACCAAGAACACCTCAGCAAAATGGCATTGCTGAAAGGAAAAATAGAACCTTGATAGAAGCTGGTAGGACTCTATTAAGTGATTCTTCACTACCAGAATATTTCTGGGCTGAAGCAGTAAACACTGCATGCCATGTGATAAATAGAGCTACCATAACTAAAAGGTTAAACAAGACCCCCTATGAAGTAGTGAAAGGCAGGAAACCAAACCTATCCTATTTCAGGATTTTTGGTTGTAAATGCTTTATACTTAACAATGGGAAGACTCACTTAACTAAGTTTGCTGCCAAATCCCAAGAGGGAGTGTTTGTTGGGTACAGCAGTAATAGTAAGTCTTATAGAGTCTACAACTTGACTACACAAGTTGTAGAGGAGTCTGTGCATGTAGTTTTTGATGAGACACTTCTTATTAACAATGAGTTGTCTAGTAGTGTGTGCAGCCCCACAGGTCTTTCTAAGAAGATGGACAAGCTAACCATAGAAGATGTACCTGCTGCAAGACAGCAAGTAGAAGAAGATGGCTTATGTCCAGGGGGAGAACTACATGTACCAGGAGCTGAAGAAGTTCAAGGAACTCAGCATGATGAAGATGATGAAGAAGTACAACCAGAAGTAAGGATGCCTCCAGCCAACAGGCATCTAAGAGATCATCCAGTGGAGCTGATCATTGGAGATCCAAGACAAGGTGTTCAAACAAGGAGCAGAAATCAGAATGCTGCAATATATTCAAGTTTTCTGTCTCAGATAGAACCAAAGAAATTTGAAGAAGCTATACAAGATCCACAGTGGACTGAAGCTATGCAGGAAGAGCTAAACCAGTTCAAGAGGTGCAAGGTTTGGGACTTAGTTCCTAAGCCTAAAGATCACAATGTGATAGGAACAAAGTGGATCTACAGAAACAAGTTAGATGAACAAGGAGTCATCATTAAGAATAAGGCAAGATTGGTTGCAAAAGGATATAGGCAAGAAGAAGGTATTGATTTTGATCAAACCTTTGCTCCAGTAGCCAGACTGGAAGCCATAAGGATGTTCTTGGCCTATGCAACCTACCAAGGATTCAAAGTATACCAAATGGATGTGAAGTCAGCATTCCTTAATGGTAATTTAAAAGAAGAAGTATATGTGGAGCAGCCCTCAGGTTTTGTTGATCCTACTTTTCCACATTATGTCTATAGACTTAGGAAAGCATTGTATGGGTTAAAGCAAGCTCCTAGAGCTTGGTATGAAACCCTATCTAGTTTCCTCATTGAGAACAAGTTCACAAGGGGGAAAATAGATAAGACTCTATTCCTTAGGGAATCTAGAGGCAAAGTAATACTTGTCCAAATATATGTTGATGACATTATATTTGGGTCTACTGAAAGTAGCCTTTGCAAAAAGTTTGCAAAGCTTATGCAGAGTCAATTTGAAATGAGTAGTATGGGAGAACTGAAGTTTTTCTTGGGTCTCCAAGTTAAACAGACTGAAAGTGGTCTTTCCATATGTCAGTCTAAGTTCACCCTAGAACTCATAAGGAAATATGGTATGGATTCCTCCAGTACCATGAAGACTCCTATGGGGTCAAGTATGTCTCTAAGCAAGGATGATGCAGGGAAACCTGTAGATGAAACCTTGTATAGAGGGATAGTTGGCTCCTTACTATACTTGACTGCAAGTAGGCCTGACATTATGTATGCTACATGTGTTTGTGCCAGGTATCAAGCCTGCCCCAAAGAGTCTCACTTGACTGCAGTCAAGAGAATCTTGAGATATCTAAAGGGCACACCTTATCTAGGCCTCTGGTACCCTAGGAATGGAGATTTTGATCTAACAGGCTATTCAGATGCAGACTTTGCAGGATGCAAGGAAGATAGAAAAAGCACAACTGGATCCTGTCAATTCCTAGGTGGAAGACTTATCTCTTGGAGTAGTAAGAAGCAAACCAGTGTGGCCATCTCCACAGCTGAGTCAGAGTATATAGCTGCAGGAAGTTGCTGTGCTCAACTTCTATGGATTCAACATCAGCTAGAAGACTATGGATGTCAGGTAAGTAGAACTCCACTTTATTGTGATTCTACTAGTGCTATTTCCATAGCTAATAATCCTGTATCTCATAGTAGAACTAAACATATTGAGATAAAATATCACTTTCTTAGGGAGCATGTAGAAAGAAATGATATTGCACTTGAATATGTTAAAACAGATAATCAGATAGCTGATATGTTCACTAAGCCCTTAGATGAAGCTAAGTTTGATAAGTTCAAAATTGAACTAGGTATGATAAACTTAGACTAAGTATACAGAACAAAAATTGGCTAAGTAAAAAGGTGTCGACACATAGACAAGTCTATGTCGACACAGAATAGTAAGTGTCGACACTTCAGAAAAATGGTGTCGACACATCTAGGAAGTTAGTGTCGACACTTCAGAATGTTAGTGTCGACACATGTCGAGTAGGTGTCGACACATCCACTAAGGTGTCGACACTTAAGTTTTACTCAGAATTTTTCTAAGTAAAGTCTCGACACATGTCGAGTATAGTGGTGTCGACACTTAACCAAGTGTCGACACATAGAATCTGTTAACTAAATTTGTGTCGACACATGAGTGTCGAGACATTATAGGTCAGTGTCGACACTTATTGACAGTGTCGACACATCATTAGAAATTCCTCCCGCCTGTTCGTCTTCAAACAGGAAAGGTATAAATAGGGTTCTGTCCTTGATTGTCGACACGCTTTCAAAGTTTCGAGACCTAACCTCTTGTGTCGACATTTCTCTCTTCTCAAGACTAAATCTTCAAACCCTAATGGCTCCCAAGCTGGAAGAGAACGTCAACGAGGGCTATGAGCTCGTGCGAGGCGCATTTGACGACAGTGATCAGGAATTCAAATCGGTGATTACCCTAGTCAGCGATTCAGGACTGGAATTCTTGGTTTCAGAACCAACGAAAATCTGGAAGAAAGAAGTAATTGAATTTCTTACTCAAGCAACTGTGGACGACTCTGGATTCAGAATCAAGTCCAGGGTGCATGGCACCAAAGTCAAACTATCCCCCAAGTCTTTGAGAAAGGTACTTCAGCTACCTAAGATTCAAGAAGAAGAGGAGGTAACTGCTTCTAAGACCAGGGAAGCTCTTACTTGGTGTGGACTGGATTCACAGATGAAGGTGGGATCAGTCTTCAATAGGAAGGGGATGAACAATCAAGGCAAGTTCTTGTCAGAAGTAGTGGGCAAGGTAATTCTGTGCAAACCAGGAGGGCATGACAGGGTGTCTGCCTCCATGTTTGAAGTAATGACCAGAATCATCTTCACTCTGAAGACTGATTGGTCAATGGTGGTTTTTGAGAAAGTGAAGGAAAGCCTGAAGAAGCCCAATCTGGGCAGGATTATAAGTCTCTACCTGGCTGGATCCATTCCAGAGGTAATGAGCACTGCTGCAGGAACAAAGATAAATCATATGAGGAGAATGGACTCCAGAATATTCTCAAGATGGGAAAGGGTGCTGGTGTCAAAGGACTTGGCCACCCCTGAGAAACAAACTTCTAAGACAGACTCTCCTCCCAGGAAGAAAAGGAAGACAGCTGCTGTGCCTCAAGAGTCCTCAAGCAGCTCAGGCAGTGAAGAACAGGTGGTCTTCACTCCTGAAAGTCCAGTAGATGTGACTGCAGCAAAGTCACCTGCTCCTCAGGAGCCAGCTGATATCCAGGGGGAGTCTCCAGCTGTAGAACATCCATCTACACTGGATAGTGAGCAGGCTACTCTCATCATTCAAGAGGTACTTGTTGATCTTACCACTTTGAATTTTTGTATAACAAATTCTGATTTGTCTGATGATCATCAGCAAAATCAGCCAGCAAACCCAGAACCAGATGTTGTTCTTCCAGACACATCTGTTGTGATACCTGATACAGTGGTTGAAGAACCAAGGACATCTCCTGCACAGTCTCCACCAGAGTATACCATGGAAGATCTGTTTTTGAACTTGGATCAAGAAGATTTTGATATGGAAAAGACTGCTGCTGATGCAGTGAAGGATGCTGTTGCTGAGGGGGAGACTTTGGATAGTCAAGAAGAGCCTATAAGGCTAGATTCTGAGCAGGCACAAGATGTGCATACTGAAAGAACATCCAGCCCTAAGGATAGGGTGGATATAGCAAGTACATCTGACTCTGAAGATGAGGAAGCTGAGCAAGCTAAGAAAAAGAAGTTCTTTGTTTTCAAGAGGAGGAGCCAGAGCTATAAGAAGGCTCTCCAGACAGTTGCTCAGCATTCACTAGTTCAACAAGCTCCATCCACTGATTATAGTGCTCTACTGCTTGCAATGCAAATCAAGATGGATGAACAAAGGAAAGCCTTAGAAACTTATGTTGATGAAGGGCACAAGGCACTGCAAACTGATCTAGGCCAGGAAATCAAGTCTATAAGGTTTGAAATGAACCTTAATAAAACAGCAATGACTGATTGTTTTACCAAGGGTGCTAATGCTGTGGTCTATCTAGCTAAACATCAAGAAGAAATTAAAGAGAAAGTGGATGATATAGCAGTCAAGCAAGGCTATGTGCTGGAGAATCAGTTGAGGATGAATGATAACTTGACTGCATCTCACAATGCAATTGTCACTGAAATTAAGAATAAGTCAAATGAACCTTCCACTTCCTCAGCTGCTGCCAAAGCTGATTTTGATAAGATATTTCAAGCAGAGATTGCTGCTGTTAAAAATGCCATAAAAGATTCCCAGAAGGTCATATCAGAACAGCTTACAAAGCTTAGACCTTTCTTTAAAGAGGGCATAAGATATTTGGATAGCCAAATCCGATTTCAGAAAGATGATGTAAGGGATCATATGGCTCAAGAAGTCATAAAGGGGGAGAGAGTGTTAGTCAAGGCCAGTTCTGAGCATGCAAAATGGATTTCAAATTCTATCAGGGCTACACTTGGATACCCTCCCCTGTGTGATGACAATGAAGTAGGTGAATCTGGTATTCAAGGAACATTTCTTGGAGGTGAGCAACAAGCAGTGGCTGATGTCATCTATCCACCTCCAGACTTTGAAATGATTCATGCTGATGTAAGCACTATGTATAGTCCAACTGCTGGCAAGCCAAATGTTATTCTGGAAAAGGTTGTTCAACCTATCACAGCTGCTATGCAAGAGGCATTGGATAAAGAAGAAGAAACTAGGCTGTCAAAGAAGAAGTTTAGGGAAATTGCTGAACAAAAGCCAGATTTTGAACAATGGAGCCCTACTTCTAGAAACATAATTCTTACAGCCTGGAAAGCAGCCAAGGATAATGCCCATGAGAGAAACAAGTGGTTCTCAGAGGCTGAATGGAGAAAGCATGAGATTAGACAAGAAGCCATTGTCCAACACAGAAGGAAGGCCAAGTTAGGAAAGCTACCTCCAACAGCTGTGGAGCCTAGCAAGTACTTTCCCAAGCCTTATCATTATTTTGAAAGGCAGAAGATCAAGGCAGATAAGCAAGATCTAAAAGGGAAGAAGACTGGTGAAGCTGAGCCTGCTGCTGCTGCTGCTGCTGTGAAAGCTCAAGTTAAAGCTGGAAAAGGGATTGTTATCAAAGAACCTGATCAGCACTAGATTAGGGATTAACTTGATGCTTATTGAAATCTGTTAAGAGAAAAACATTGTAATACTTCATTGAAAATGTATAAGAAACATTATTGGAACAGTATATGATAAATACAGTTTGAATGTTCTAAAATATGTGTGTTTCTTAATTGTTCTGCAATGTTTAAATAAGTATACATGTGTAGTTTATTACATGTTCAAGTTTTACCCTGTTATCATTTATATGTTTTACATCATTTTGTAATTTTTAATTATGAGTGGTGTATATCATTGACTAAGGGTTATGACTTCTCCAAATAGGGGGAGATTGTTGGGTACATTGGTCAAATGTACCTGATTTGAAGAAGCCTCACCTAACTCAATGATATACATCAGAATGTATTTGATGTTTGTTTGAGTTATTTGTGCAGGTTAGGTATACACTGGACTGAAGCTGAAAATTTCTAAGTCCATGTGTCGACACCCAGAGGCAAAGTGTCGACACTTGAGCAAGCTTGTGTCGACACCCAGACAAGCAGTGTCGACACTTGGAGTCATTGTGTCGACACCAGGGAAGAAGAGTCGACACCAGTCAGAAAGTGTCGACACTTGGAGCTGTGTCGACACTCAGTGTAGAAGGATGCAGAAAAGCTGTGTCGACACTTAGCAGAAGTGTCGACATCTTGAAGAGCTGAGTCAACACCAGACAGTGTCGACACTTGGAGTTGTGTCGACACTCAGCATAATTCTGCAGAGACTAAGTACAAGTGTCGACACTCAACACAGTGTGTCGACACTCAATCAAAAGAGTCAACATATGAAGAATGTGTCGACACTCAGCATAATGTGTCGACACACACTCAAAGAAGTCAACACTTAAAGAATGTGTCGACACTCAGCACAATGTGTCGACACATAACCAGAAGACTCAACACTTGAAGATAGTGTCGACACAAGGAGCTGTGTCGACACTTAGCAAAGAACAGAAAACTTGTAAAATATTCTAAGTATAAGTGTCGACACTAATGGGATGTGTCGACACTCAGCTGAAGAATCAAGAATGAAGACTTGTGTCGACACCAAGAAGCAGTGTCGACACTTGACAGTTTCTACACATGAAGATGTGTCGACACAAAGGAGATGTGTCGACACTTAGAAGAATACAGAAAGAATGAAGTACAAGTGCTTGTGTCGACACTCAATTTCAGTGTCGACACATGCAGAAGAAACTGTGTCGAGACATACAAGGGAATGTGTCGACACCTTGTAGACTTGTGTCGACACTTACACAACATGTGTCGACACTTGGTCTATAAGTGTCGACACTTAAGAACAGAAAGTCTCGACACTAACTGACAGTTAGAGAATTTCAAGAAGTGACTGGTTGACATGACAGCTGCCAATCCAGCCGGTCTACAGCAACTGTCAGCAAAGTCAAAAGACTGTTATAAACCGGATCAGCCGGTTACCATGAAGGAAGCCTATAAATAGGCACCCACAGTCTACAGAAGATAAGTGATAATAATTAAGAAGTTCACAAACATTACATGGTGTGATTGAAGTAGTTGATCAGACTAAATCAAGAAGTGTTACACAGAAGATCAACACAAGAAGATCAGGCAGTCCAACTGCAGATCTAAGTAGTTGGAGAGAGAGAGCTCCAACCAAGGATTCAGTCTTTGGAACTAAGGCTGAGAAGAAGAATTCAGAGTCATCTGGATTTCAAGAAGCAGAGATCAAGGATCAACTGCAGAAGATTCAGACTAATTCAGTTCTACTCAAGAAGCTTTGAAGAAAGCTAAGTCAGTTTGGATCAAGCTGAGTTCTTCCAAGAACTCTCCAAGAAACTCTCAACTCCTCTCATTCCTTCTGAGTTGTAGAGTTAGAATTTGTAATTTCTATTATAACTTGTAAGATCCATTGGATCTGAGTGATTGTAAGCCTATTTTATAAAGGCTGAGGGTAGGGCTTGGTGCCTGAGTGTAGGAGTTGAAGAACTCTGAGTGTAGGCCTTTGATTGGCTGAGTGTAGGCCTGGGTGGCTGAGTGTAGGCCTTTTGGCTGAGTGTAAGGCTTTGGGCCTGAGGTAGGAACCTTGTTGGGTTCTGAGCTAGTGGAGAAGTTTGGCCGAATCTAGTACACTGCTAGATAGGCGAAGGGGGAAAGTGGATGTACCCAAAGATTGGGGAACCACTATAAAATTAGTGTGTCTGCTGTGCTGTGCTGTGTTGTGGCTTTTCTGTGTGATTTCTGAAATTGCTGTTAACTGTACTAATCTGTGATAAACTGTTGTGCTGTCAAACAAAAGTTAAAAAGGTTTAGGTCACCTATTCACCCCCCCCCCCCCTCTAGGTGTTTAGGTACCATATCTTTCACTAATAAGTATAAGTCAATTAAGTGATGTAGGGTATGACATCTCATTTGCTAAAAATGGTTGTCATATCAAGAGGTCAAGTGATCAAGAGATCATTTTGACAGGATATAGGAAGAGGAATGTCTACTGCCTAGACATTATGGTTGAGAACAATGGTTCTCTAGTTTGTCTTGTAGCTGATGAGACAGTCTCTCATTGTGTCAAATGGCACAAGAGGCTTGCCCATCTTAACTACAAGACTATTAGCAAACTCTTTAGCAAAGAGTTAGTGAGGAATGGTCCTCAAGTTAAGTGTGTTAAAGATGGCATTTGCTCAGCTTGTCAAAAGGGCAAGCAGACTAAATCCACCTTTAGAAGCATAGAGAACAAAGATGCTGTGAGGTGTTTATACCTCTTGCATTTGGATCTTTTTGGTCCAATGCCAGTTCACAGCTTAGGTAGGAAGGTCTATACCTTTGTAGTTGTAGATGACTACTCAAGGTATTCCTGGGTGTTATTCTTAAGACAGAAATCTGAAACACCTAGTGTCTTCTATAGCTTTGTCAAGCAAATTCAGAATGAACGAAATAGTACAGTGGTCAAAATTAGAAGTGACCATGGTACTGAATTTCAGTCTGATAGCATGACAAAATTGTGTGAAGACTTTGGGATATTTCAAGAATTCTCTTCACCTAGAACACCTCAGCAAAATGGTATTGCTGAGAGGAAGAATAGAACCATGATAGAGGCTGGTAGAACCCTATTGAGTGATACATCACTGGCAGAGTATTTCTGGGCTGAAGCAGTTAACACTGCATGCCATGTTATAAATAGGGCTACCATCACTAAAAGGCTTAACAAGACCCCCTATGAAGTAGTGAAAGGCAGGAAACCAAACCTATCCTATTTTAGGATCTTTGGTTGTAAATGCTTCATACTTAATAATGGGAAGTCTTACTTAACTAAGTTTGCTGCCAAGTCCCAAGAGGGAATTTTTGTTGGGTACAGCAATAATAGTAAGGCTTATAGAGTCTACAACTTGACTACACAAGTTGTAAAAGAATCAGTGCATGTAGTTTTTGATGAGACTAAACTTATTAATAATGAGTTGTCTAGCAGTGTATGCAGCCCCACAGGTTTGACAAAGAAAATGGACAAGCTTACTATAGAAGAAGTGTCTGCTGCAAGACAACATGTAGAAGAAAGTAGCTGTTGTCCAGGGGGAGAACTATATGTGTCAATTGCTGAAGAAATCCAAGGAATACAGCATGATGCAGATGCTGAAATGGTTCAACCAGAAGTGAGGATGCCTCCAGCCCACAGGCATCTTAGAGATCATCCAGTAGAGCTGATTATTGGAGATCCAAGACAAGGAGTTCAAACAAGGAGCAGAAATCAGAATGCTGCAATCTATTCCAGCTTTCTGTCACAAGTTGAACCTAAGAAGTTTGAAGAAGCAATACAAGATCCACAATGGACTGAAGCAATGCAAGAAGAGCTTAATCAGTTCAAGAGGTTCAAGGTCTGGGAATTGGTTCCTAAACCTAAAGACCACAATGTAATAGGAACTAAGTGGATCTACAGGAATAAGATGGATGAACAAGGGGTCATCATTAAGAATAAGGCTAGACTGGTTGCTAAAGGATATAGACAAGAAGAAGGTATTGACTTTGATCAAACCTTTGCTCCAGTAGCCAAACTGGAAGCCATAAGGATGTTCTTGGCCTATGCAACCTATCAAGGATTCAAGGTATACCAAATGGATGTCAAGTCAGCATTCCTAAATGGTAATTTGAAAGAAGAAGTCTATGTGGAGCAGCCTTCAGGTTTTGTTGATCCAACTCTACCTCATCATGTCTATAGACTTAGGAAAGCTTTATATGGGTTAAAGCAAGCCCCTAGGGCTTGGTATGAAACCCTATCTAGTTTCCTCATTGAGAACAAATTCTCAAGGGGGAAAATAGATAAGACTCTATTCCTTAGGGAATCTAGAGGCAAAGTCATACTAGTCCAAATATATGTAGATGACATTATATTTGGGTCTACTGAAAGCAGCCTTTGCAAAAAGTTTGCAAAACTTATACAAGGTCAGTTTGAAATGAGTAGTATGGGAGAGCTGAAGTTTTTCTTGGGTCTCCAAGTTAAAAAGACTGAAAATGGTTTATCCATATGTCAGTCCAAGTTCACCCTAGAACTCATAAGGAAGTATGGTATGGATTCATCCAGCACCATGAAGACTCCTATGGGGTCAAGTATGTCTCTTAGCAAGGATGATGCAGGGAAACTTGTAGATGAAACCTTGTATAGAGGGATAGTTGGCTCCCTATTATACTTGACTGCTAGTATACTAGACATCATGTATGCTACATGTGTTTGTGCAAGGTATCAAGCCTGCCCTAAAGAGTCTCATTTGACTGCAGTCAAAAGAATATTGAGATATCTAAAGGGCACTCCCTATCTAGGCCTCTGGTACCCTAGGAATGGAGATTTTGTTCTAACAGGTTATTCAGATGCAGACTTTGCAGGATGCAAAGAGGATAGAAAGAGCACTACTGGAACCTGTCAATTCCTAGGTGGGAGACTAATTTCATGGAGTAGCAAGAAGCAAACCAGTGTGGCTATCTCCACAGCTGAGTCAGAGTATGTGGCTGCAGGAAGTTGCTGTGCTCAACTTCTGTGGATTCAACATCAGCTAGAGGACTATGGATTTCAGGTAAGTAGAACTCCACTTTTCTGTGATTCTACAAGTGCTATTTCAATAGCTAATAACCCTGTATCACATAGTAGGACAAAACATATTGAGATTAAATATCATTTTCTTAGGGAGCATGTAGAAAGAGAAGATATTTTATTAGAATATGTTAAAACAGATGAACAAGTAGCTGATATGTTTACTAAGCCACTAGAAGAAGCTAAGTTCAATAGATTCAAAATTGAACTAGGAATGATAAACTTAGAGTAAGTTTACAGATTTGAAAATGTCTAATTCAAAAGGTGTCGACACATAGACAAGTCTATGTCGACACAGAATAGTGGTGTCGACACTTCAGGAAAAAGGTGTCGACACATCTAGGATGTTGGTGTCGACACTTCAGAATGTTAGTGTCGACACATGTCTAGTAGGTGTCGACACATCCAATGTGGTGTCGACACTTATGTTTTACTCAGAATTTTCTAAGTAAAGTCTCGACAATGTGTAGAGTTATGTTGTGTCGACACATAATCAAGTGTCGACACATAAAATCTGTTGACTAAACTTGTGTCGACACATAATCAAGTGTCGACACATAAAATCTGTTGACTAAACTTGTGTCGACACATGAGTGTCGAGACATTATAAGTCAGTGTCGACACTTATAGCCAGTGTCGACACATTTTAAGTTAGCTGTCCCGCCTGTTCATCTTCAAACTTAGACAGGTATAAATAGGGTTCTGTCTTTGTTTGTCGACACGCTTTCAAAGTTTCGAGACCAAAACTACTGTGTCGACACCTCTCTTTTCTACAGACAAATTCTACAAACCCTAATGGCTCCTAAGCTTGAGGAGAACGTTAACGAGGGTTATGAGCTTGTGCGCGGCGCATTCGACGATGCAGATCAAGAAATTCAGGCAGTGGTAACCCTAGTCGCCGATTCTGGACTAGAATATCTCTTGTCTGAACCTACAAAGATTTGGAAGAAGGAAGTACTTGAATTTCTTAATGGAGCTGCCATAGATGAATCTGGATTCAGAATCAAATCCAGAGTTCATGGAACTAAGATTAAGGTTTCACCTAAGAGTCTGAGGAAGGTACTTCAGCTACCAAAAATTCAAGATGAAGAAGAGGTTACTGCTTCAAAGACCAGGGAAGCTTTAACCTGGTGTGGTCTTGATCCAAAGATGAAGATAGGTTCTGTCTTTAACAGGAAAGACATGAATACTCAAGGAAAATTCATGTCTGAGATTGTGAGAAAAAGTCTTACTCAGTAAGCCAGGAGGGCATGACAGAGTGTCTGCCAATATGTTTGGAGTAATGACAAGAATTATCTTTAATCTAAGAACTGATTGGTCAATCGTAGTATTTGACAAGATTAAGGAGAGCTTGAAGAAGCCCAATCTGGGCAGGATCATTAGGCTCTACCTAGCTGGTACCATACCAGAGGTGATAAGTGGAGCTGCAGGTAGCAAAATAAACCACATGAGGAAGATGGATCTAAGGATCTTTTCAAGATGGGACAGGGTGTTGTCAAAGGACATGCCAACCCCTGAGAAGACAGTTACTGAGAAAGTCACTCCTCCTAAGAAGAAAAGGAAGATAGTTCCTGTGGCACAAGAGTCCTCCAGCAGTTCTGGGAGTGAAGAACAGGTTGTTTTCACTCCTGATGATCATGAGGAAGTGCCAGCAGTGAAGTCTCCTGCTCCTCCAGCTGATGCTGAGATCCAGGGGGAGCTCGCCCCATCCACAGGGATCAAAGCCAGGGGGAGCATCCAGTTGTAGAAGCAGCATCTACACTGGACAGTGAGTAAGCCACCATCATCATCCAAGAGGTACTCACTGACCTAAAAACTTTAGAATATCTTATAGAAGATGTTGATTTGTCTGATGTTCCTCAGCAAACTCAGCTGCCTAGTCAAGAACCAGATGTTGTTATCAAAGACACATCTGCTGTTCCAGTAGTTGAAGAGCAAAGAATGTCTCCAGCTCAATCACCTCAAGAGTTCACCATGGAAGATCTATTTCTCAATCTAGATCAAGTTGATTTTGACATGGACAAAGAAGCTGCTGGAAGAGATACTGCTGCTGCTGAGGGGGAGCAAGTACAAGATCTGGAAGAGCCTATTAGGCCAGAAAATGAGAAGGCACCTGATGTGCAAACTGAAAAACCTCAAAGCCCTAAGGATAGGGATGAGATAGCCAGCACTTCTGCCTCTGAAGATGAGGAGAGTGCTAGGGCAAAGAAGAAGAAATTATATGTTTTTAAAAGGAGAACTCAGAGTTACAAGAAAGCTCTGCAATCTATAGCCCCACAGCCTTTAATTCAACAAGCCCCAACTGTTGATTATAGTGCCTTAATGATTGCCATGCAGATAAAACTTGATGAACAAAGAAAGGCTATAGACGCTTATGTGGATGAAGGGCAGAAGACTTTACAATTTGATCTGGCCCAAGATATAAAATCTATAAGGTTTGAGATGAATCTCAACAAGAAGGAGATGACAGACTGCTTCCACAAGGGTGGAAATGCAGTGGTGTATTTGGAAACACACCAAGAGAAGATCAAGGCACGGGTAGATGATATAGCATTGAAGCAAGGGTATATCCTGGAAAATCAGATAAGAATGAATGACAATTTGACTGCTTCACATAATGCTATAGTCACTGAGTTGAAGACCAAGGGTGCTGAACCTTCTACATCTACTGCTGCTGCTAAAATAGAATTTGACAAAGCCTTTCAACAAGAAATTTCTGCTGTCAAGACTGCCATCCAAGCCTATCAGAAAGCTATATCTGATCAACTGCAAAAGCTCAAACCATTCTTTAAAGAGGGAATCAGATATTTGGACAGTCAAATAAGATTTCAAAAGGATGATGTCAGAGACCATATGGCTCGAGAAGTCATAAAGGGGGAGAGAGTATTAGTCAAAGCTAGCTCTGACCATGCCAAATGGATATCTAATTCCATCAGAGCTACACTGGGCTATCCTCCACTCTGTGATGATGATAATGTTGCTGAATCAGGGATTCAAACTGCCTATCTTGGAGGTGAGCAACCAGAAGTAGCTCAGGTCATTTATCCACCTCCAGACTTTGACATGATTCAAGCAGATGTGAGCACCATGTATAGCCCACCTGAGGGCAAGGACCATGTTCATATTGAAAAGGTTGTTCAACCTATATCTGAAGCCATGCAAGAGGAATTACAAAAAGAAGAAGAGACAAGGTTGTCAAAGAAGAGGTTTAGGGAACAAGCAGAACAAAAGCCAGATTTTGAACAGTGGAGCCCTACCTCTAGGAATATCATATTAACTGCCTGGAAAGCTGCCAAGGACAATACTCATGAAAGGAACAAGTGGTTCTCTGAAGCTGAATGGAGAAAACATGAAATAAGACAAGAAGCCATTGTTCAATTCAGAAGGAAGGCTAAGATGGGAAAGCTACCTCCTACTGCAGTGAAGCCTAGCAAGTACTTCCCCAAGCCATATCACTACTTTGAGAGGCAGAAGAGCAAGGCAGAAGCACTCAAACAGAAAGATCTAAAAGGCAAGAAGTTTGCTGTTGCTGAAACTGCTGAAGCCACTGTCAAAGCTCAAGTCCAACCTGGCAAAGGCATAATTATCAAAGAACCAGACCAGAAATAGATTAAGAAATTACTTGAAGATTATTTTGTAATCTTTTAAATGTAAAACATTTTTGTAAACCATTGAAGGTTTATTAGAAAAATGTTAGAACAATATATGATAAATATATTTCATGATTGTTCTGTGAATGTGTCTATTTCTTGTTCTGAAATAATGAATGTGTATACATGTGTGAATTATTACATGTTTATGTTTACCCTGCTGTAAATAATCTGCTTTACATCATTTTGTAATCTTTAATTATGAATGGTGTATATCATTGACTAAGGGTTATGACTTCTCCAAATAGGGGGAGATTGTTGAGTACATTGGTCAAATGTACCTGATTTGAAGAAGCCTCACCCAACTCAATGATATACATCATAATGTATTTCATGTATGTTGAGTTTACTTGTGCAGGTTAAGTAATCACTGGACTGAAGCAAAAAGTTTCTAAGTCCATGTGTCGACACCTAGAGGGAAAGTGTCGACACTCAAGAAAGCTTGTGTCGACACCCAGACAAGCAGTGTCGACACTTGGAGTCATTGTGTCGACACCTGGGATGCAGAGTCGACACCAGACAGAAAGTGTCGACACAAGGAGCTGTGTCGACACTCAGTGAAGAAAAGTGCAGACAGAAAGTGTCGACACAAGGAGCTGTGTCGACACTCAGTGAAGCTGTGTCTACACCAGAAAGTGTCGACGCTTGGAGCTGTGTCGACACTCAGCAAAAGTCTGCAGAGACTAAGTTAAAGTGTCGACACTCAGAACAATGTGTTGACACTCAACAGAAGAGTCAGCACTTGAAGATTGTGTCGACACCCAGCACAATGTGTCGACACACAACCAGAAGAGTCAACACATGAAGTAAGTGTCGACATCCAGCACAATGTGTCGACACTCAGCTAAAGACTCTACACTTGAAGAAAGTGTCGACACAAGGAGCTGTGTCGACACTTAGCAAAGATCAGAAAGTTCAACAAAAATATTCTAAGTACAAGTGTCGATACTAAGGGAATGTGTCGACACTTAGCTGAAGTCTCAACAAGAAGAAGGTGTGTCGACACAAGGAGCTGTGTCGACACTCAGCAAGTAACGACATTGAAGAATATGTGTCGACATCAAGAAGCAGTGTCGACACTTGACAGATTCAACACAAGAAGTTGTGTCGACACAAAGGAGATGTGTCGACACTTAGAAGAATTCAGCAAAAGCTAGAAGAACAAGTACTTATGTCGACACTCAATTTCAGTGTCGACACATGCAAAAAAACTGTGTCGAGACATACAAGGAAATGTGTCGACACCTTGTAGACTTGTGTCGACACTTACACAACATGTGTCGACACTTGGACTATAAGTGTCGACACTTAAAGACAGAAAGTCTCGACACTTACAGACAGTTAGAGATTTTCAAGAAATGACTGGATGACTTGACAGCTGCCGTTCCAGCCAGTCTACAACACCTGTTAGAGATATCAGAAGTCAGTTATGGACCGGACCAGCCGGTTACCATGAAGAAGGCCT
This sequence comes from Platanthera guangdongensis, assembly GCA_039583875.1. Lineage (NCBI taxonomy): Eukaryota > Viridiplantae > Streptophyta > Magnoliopsida > Asparagales > Orchidaceae > Platanthera > Platanthera guangdongensis. The sequence goes on from CM077152.1 coordinate 72,298,265, forward strand.
ATAAATAGGCATCTACAGTTTACAGAAATTGTGGATCAGATTATTGCTCAAAAGTTTAGTTTGTTGAAAAACAAATTATTAAAGTGGTACCAAGAGAATCAACACAAGAAGATCTTGCAGTCCAAGTGCAGATCTAAGAAGTTGGAGAGAGAGGGCTCCTTCTGTAAGACCCCCTTTTTTTTTTTGGACACCGGGGTCTTAGGCCCAGAACTGCCGTTTTGCGGTGACCCCTTCACGCCCTGAAGAGCCATCACCACAAAGCGCCGATTCTGCCGGCCATCTCGATCACATAAAAGTAGTAAAATAATGAAGTAAATGTAAAGTATCTGTCCACAGTGAATCACATGACATAATAAATATAACTCCACGAAGGGAGTGTCCACAGAAAATAACATCAGAGTAGCAAAACGGGCTTATGCCCGGTACATCAAATCCTCACTACAAGATCTCTCATATGGAAACAAAAGTAGAAAACTGCTCAGGGTCAAGACTCACGGTCCCGGCTGTGTGTACTCCGGAGCTAGACTGCCCTACCTCCAAGCGCACCGGCCTCTGGGGCTGCTCCTCCATGCTGGTCTCCGCGATCCCCTAAATGGTGCGGTTCGAAAACCGTTAGTCTAAAAGACTAAGTCCTATCATCCCCCACCCCTTCCCCCACGGCTCCTAGGCACCGAGCGGAGAGGAAGAAAGGGGAGGACTTGAAGGTGGAGAATATCAAAAGCAGATGACAGCGGTCCTATTCTAGCAAGTTCTATAGCATATAAAGACAATAAGCTGTAATATGAAAAGTAACCTTCACTTATGTGAAAAACACATAAGCCAAGGGGTCTTTTGCAAGGCTCCCATCGTATAAAAAGTCCCATACCGATTTATACGCTGGGGTGTCGGTGGTCAAACAGCAGTAACTAAATATATCAAAATTAACCTTAATTTATAAACTTGCCCACACAAGCTTATAGACTAAGGGGTCGTTTTGCAGGTCCTAAAGTATAAGCGTCCCATTCCACTTATACTTTAGGTGTCAAGGTTAAAGGTAACGATTATGCCATGACATGCAAGTGGGTATGATGGACATGCAAGTGCAACACACACACCCGACTCTGTGCACACAGACCTTTAGTTCCCCCTTTCTGGAGCCGTAACCTCCCAGGATACCTCCGTAGTGGCAGACGGAAGCGGTGGGTTGGGCCTCGCCCACCTCTAAACCAGTAAGGCACTACCGGTCAAACCTATCGTACGCCTCAACACTTGGTGCACGAAGCGGACTCCTGCGTACTCTTGCCGGCTGGCGCACCGGACTTCTGTTGGCGAAGTGCTAACCACACTTGCCGAGTCAACGTATTGGCGTCGGTGCATCGACCCTCCAATGCCGAAGACCCACCACCTTAATTTACTTTCCTTTTATGCACATGCAAATTTACCGTGATCAAAGCCCGAGCCGAAGCTCCCCGGACCAACACGTCCGTCACAAATAATCGAGCCGAAGCTCCCCGGACCCAAGTCCGTCTTTAACCATCCGAGCCGAAGCTCCCAGCTAACATCCCGTGCCATCAGTGTTGTGGATTGTGCAACCCTAATTACTAATTTACTCTTTTCAGCTTGTTAAACGGTTTACGTTAACCCAGGACTGCCCCCGGTATTCCCTGTGAAGGGCTCTCAAGGGGCACTAGGAACTATGTTGGGATTACGTCCAACGTTCCCTTTCGCAAGGTACTTATTTTATTATTGGTTGATTCCCTTACCCTTTATTTTCTCATATTTCGATATGCTAATCCTAGGGTAACTTGACTCCACTCTCCTTGGGTAGGACGATCTTTCGTCGGACCCAAACATCTATAACCCTAGACAGTTCCACACCTTACTCACTCATCTTCCAAAGACGCAGCCCATTCCACTTGTCCTTTTAACAATCCATCAGGACCCATCATACTTGCCCTAATTCACATCCAAATAAAATCCTGCAGTTTTGCTATATGCAGACCACTTAAGCTACATGACCCGTAAAAAGGGAAGTACATGAAATACTCATCCAGTACCCTTATGATAATTATTAGAGGTCTATTATGATAAATATAGAATAAATTCAGAAAATCATATTTTTCCCAATTAATCTACTATTTATTGAATTTTCCTCAAAAACTAGGTCATAGTCAATTTGAACATGAACCATAAGATTTTCTCAGGTAATGGCCTCCTAAAATTTGTATTCACTAAATAACAGAGAAATATTATTGGTTGCCAGTTTTCATAATTTTCCAGATAGTTCTTGACCTCTAAAGGATTTATTTAAGTAATTCCTAAAATCAAATATAATGAAGGAAGTGCCACAAATATGTCTCCAATAATTATGTAAAAATTACTAGGGCTTCATAAGGAACTAGAAACATCATGATGAAGAAATTAAAATTTTTCAGACAATCTAAATGTCATTAATAAATTTTCCAAAGTTTCATAGAATTAAATAATTAAAGAAGCAGCTACCACATATCATTCTTCAAAAATTCCATAAAAATTTACAGAGATGGGTATCATGACTACAAGCCCCTTTGCTAAGTTTCATCAGGTTTAATCAAGTATAGTTTTCTCCAAAAATTCCTAAGTGAAAATTGTAAAACATGACTTTGTGAATAAAGTATCAAAAATATTCATCCAAAATTTATTATAAAATTTCCAGAGATATGTATACCCTATGCAACTACCCATTCAAAACCTCAGGCCTTTTCAGAAAGTTTTGGTATTAGATCTTATGGTTTCAAAGCTAGTGCCCTAAACTAGGGTTATGGATTTAAGGGGTATTAAGTCTTCCAAATGCCCTAAAATTTTAACCACAGGACCATAGCAACCCTATGGACATCATTCCCAAGTTTCAAGTCCACCCAAGGTCTTTTGACCCCAGTTTCTTCAAACCATAGAAATTTACCCTAAAGGGCCTACCCTAACATTCTAGGGCTACCCTAGTCCAATCCACTCCAAACTCCATAAGTGAGTGTAAAAAGTCAAATTATATCAGTGGCCAAAATTTCAGCCTCTGTTGAGGTGATTTGGTCACTCAAAACCAAAAGTGCCACTTTTGACCAAAATGCCATTCATAGGGTATAAATAGGGTTGGGTCAAAACCTATTCAACACACATCCAAATCAAATGAAATTTTATACAGGTACCTAATTGGAGCCCAGGGACCACTCACCAAAATTTGGGAGGGTTTGGATGTGTTTAGGGCACCTATTTAATTTATCTAATAATTATTAAATATTTACCAAAACTATAGAAATATTTTCCCCAAAAATTCCCATTTTTGGGCAGGCCCTAGGTATGTCTAGGATAGACTCTCTGCCAAAATTTCATCTAATTTGGGCTTGGGGTGAAGAGTGGGCACTCAATTTAGTGACTGCCTAGCCCTAAGGGTATGTCCCACCAAAATGGGTGCCCTGGTCTAACCAGTGACCCAAAAGGGGCCAAACAATTTTTGCTGCAAACTAGACACCCTAAGCTACAATGTTCATGTTGGGCAAATTTCCAATCAGGGTCCCTAAGTATTTTTAAAAATTAAATACATTAAATACATCCAGTGTGACAGAAATGAAATGATTCTTATTTAATTCCTATAGTATTTGATCTGATGCCGCGCGAATCTTGGCGCAGATCGACGGCATCTGGTCATCGTCCCCACTGAGCCAACGGCTGAGATTTGTTCTGCCTGGAGCGATTTCCAAGCCCTGCCGCCGGCGATCCAGCCCCTTCCCCGGCCGGCCACCGCCACCAACACCTCCGTTGAGGTGGTGGCCATCGTCAGGCGGCGGCTCCGCCGCCGGAGAGGCGTTTTCCGGCGGATTAAGCAAGAAATTTTCTTGCCGAAACCAGGAGAAATCCCGGATTGAATCGGGCTCAATTGAGCCCGAAACTCAAGCCTAACGATTCCTAGGATCTACCCGCGAGTTAAGGAGAGGAGGAGGACCTTCCTGGCGGCCTGGATGCGAGAGGAGCGGCGGGATGCCATTGGCGACGGCGGCGGCGCTCGGCTTCTGCAACTGCACAGTGGAATGGCTCGTCTCCTCCAGGTAAGTGCTCCAAAATGATCCCCTCGGCTCCCTGAAGGTGTTTAAATGGCAATTGGGGGAGGGGAGAGGCTGGTTCTTCAATGGCCATTATCACCATTAATGGAGTGGCTCGGGTTGTGTGGAGGGGGGCTGAACCCACCCCTTGGTGGCCGGGAAATGGCTGGAATCAACTCCTCTCCCCTAGAGGAGTTGATTACAGCCATCACTGGTGGCTGTTGGCCTTCCTTGGCCGGCTTCTCTCTTCCCTTTCCTCTTCCCCATTTTCTCTCTCCTCCATTATCATGGAGAGGAGCTCTTTTCTCTCTCCTAGTCACCTCTAGTTGACTATTCAACCCCACAAGCTAAAGGCAGCCCACTGGATTATGATGGTCATGGGAATGGGCTTAGCCCAAGGGAGAAGTGGCTTGAGCTTGGGTTAGCCCTTTTTGGGCTAAGTTGACTTGACCCTCAATGAGGGTTGACTTGGTCAGTTTGACCATCTAGGTTGACCCCATTGGGTCCTGGGTGATTCATTGGCCTCCCCTAAGGTCTATGTAGGGTTGGGTAGGGTTGACTTGGCACCTTAAAGGTCACTTGACCCTTGGTAAGGTCACTTGACCATTTTAGAGCTAGAGTTGACTTGGGTCAACATGACCATTAGGGTCCACCCCTATGGATCCTTGGTGACCCATTGACTTCCCTTAGGGTCTAGGTAGGGTTATGTGGGGTTACCCTGCACTTTGGAGGTCACATACCCTTAGTAAGGGTACTTTGACCAGATTAGGGCTTGAGTTGACTTGGGTCAACCTGGCCTCTAGGGCTGACCCCAATGTGTCCTTAGTGACCCATTGACCTCACTTTAGGGTTAGGAGGGCATAGGTGGGGTCCTCTAGACTAGGAGTGGGTCTATTGGCCCTAAGTGGGCTAGGTTGACCTATTCAGGGCTAGGGTTGACCTTGGTCAACTGGGCCTCTTGGGTTGGCCCTAATGGGTCCTTTTGGCTCTAATGGGTCTCCCAAAATGTTTGGGAGTGTTGTGGTAGGGTCTTGGGGTCATGGTGAAGCCCCATTGTCATCCTAAACTATTGTTCAGAATTCTACTATCTGCAGACCATGGTGATCCCTACCTTGGCCTCCTATCTCTTGGCCCATTTCTGGCTTCCCAGGGTTTTGTCATGACCTAGTCATGGCCAAAACCACTCTTAGGGGTCTAGTTGGAAATGGGATGTTACAAATACCAATAAACAAAACAAAGATTTCGTCCCCGAAATCAAGGTTGGACCTACGGGTCTTATTACCGAAGGAAAGAGTCTTGTAACATCCCATTATGACGCCTTGTTTGTTAAATTTGATTTATGGGAAAACTTAGATCTAAGACCCCTTTCGCCCAAACGGCGAACCAAAATCCCAATAAACAAGGTTAAGCCCCCAATAAACAAAAGATAAGCCCCTATCTACCTAGAGCAGCCCTTAGTATACTTAAAGCAGGAAAAATAAATTAACATCTTGAGGGGTCTGAGAGGTATACCTGACTGAATAGCTCGGGGTATCTCTGTCGCATCAGGTCCTGTGGCTCCCAGGTATGCTCCTCCTGGCCGTGGTTCCTCCACAGGACCTTGACTAGTGGGACCTTCTTGCGTCGCAAGACCCGCACCCCTCGGTCGTCGATCCTCACAGGCTCCAAATGGACCGACCGGTCTGAAGCTACCGGCCCTTCGGTAGTCAGAATCTGCTGCTCCGGGCGTAGCAGAGCCCTCCTCAAAGAAGAAATGTGGAAGACGTCGTGCAGCGCTATCAGCTCTGGTGGTAACTCCAGCCGGTAGGCTAGGGGTCCGATCCGCTCCAGGATCCTGTAAGGACCCATGTACCTAGGGCTGAGCTTCTTCCTCCGACCACGCACCCGTGAAACTCCATGCATGGGCCGGATCTTCAGAAACACCCGGTCCCCCACCTAGAACTCCACCTGCTGATGCCGGGCGTCATAATACTTGGCCTGTCTACTCTGCGCCTCGAGCATCCTGTCTCTGATCAGCCTCACTTGTGCCTCAGTGTCTTCAACAAACTCTGACCCCAATACCTTCGGATCTTCGTTCTACACCCATGAGAATGGGGTCCGGCATCTCCTCCCGTACAAGGATTCGTAAGGCGCCATCCTGATGCTGGACTGGTGGCTGTTGTTATAGGAGAACTCGACAAGGGGTAAGAGTTTCTCCCACGGTTCCCCGCGGTCCAAGATGCATAGCCTCAAAAGGTCCTCCAGCGTCCGGTTGGTGCGTTCTGTCTGCCCGTCTGTCTGGGGGTGGAATGCAGTGCTGAAAGTCAATCGCGTGCCTAAGTAAGCTTGCACGGATCTCCACTCCCTGGAGGTGAACCTGCCATCCCGATCCGACACTATCGTCCTGGGCACGCCGTGATAACGAACGAACTGCTCCACAAACTTCCGCACCAGTACTCCTACTGAATCATCCTTCCTGATCGGTATAAATCGAGCCACCTTGGTCAACCGATCGACGATTACCCAGATCGAGTCATTCCCTGTCCGAGACCGGGGAAGCCCATGTATGAAGTCCATGGCTATGTCATCAAACTTCCACTCCGGCACCGGGAGTGGCTGCAATAATCCTGCGGGGTTCCTGCACTCCGCCTTCACTAGCTGACATGCCTCACAATGGGTCACGAAGTGTGAGACATCCTTCTTCATGCCCGGCCAGTACATCGTCTTCTTCAAATCAGCCGTCATCTTTGTGATCCCCGGGTGTACAGAATACCGGCTGCAGTGCGCCTCCATCATAATATCCTCCCGGATCTGGCCTCCCTCCGGTATATACACCCGTCCTCTGAAGCACACCAGGTCGTCCCTCAGTGTGTAGTCTCCTGCAGTGCCTGCCTCCAGAGCTTGGAAGATGGGCTCTAACTTGGCATCCTGCCTCTGCCCTTCTCTGACTCGGTCTCTGATGTCATCGGTAACGCCTATCGCGGCCAAGTACTCCTCATAGAGCTCAGGATCATCGGACGATACCAGGGTAATGTGCATGTCCTCTAGTCTCTGCAGCAGCTCCATAGACATCAACTGAGGCTCTGCTCCTGCTGTGGCAGCTCTCCTACTCAGTGCATCCGCTACCACGTTCGCCTTTCCCGGGTGGTAATGCATCTCATACTGATAGTCAGAAAGGAATTCCACCCACCGCCTCTGCCTGATGTTTAGTTCCTTCTGCGTGTCCACGTACTTAAGGTTCTTATGATCGGAGTATATGTCACAGTGGACTCCATATAGGTAGTGCTGCCATATCTTTAGTGCGAATACGACTGCTCCCATCTCCAGGTCGTGCACTGGGTAGTTCTTCTCATGGGTCTTCAGCTGGCGGGAAGCATAAGCTATGACGTGTCCATTCTGCATCAGTACCGCTCCCATCCCCTGATATGATGCGTCGGTGTAGACCTGGAATCCCTCCCTCCCCGAGGGAAGAGTAAGAATGGGAGCCGAGGTCAGCCGATCCTTCAGCTCCTGGAAAGCTGTCTGGCACTGCGGGGTCCACACGAACGGTACCTCCTTCTTTGTCAAGGATGTGAGCGGGAGGGCGATTCGAGAGAATCCCTCCACGAACTTCCGATAGTAACCGGCAAGTCCTAGAAAACTCCGTACGTCAGTGGCTGTTTTCAGCTGCGGCCACTCCGAAATAGCTCGAATCTTTGCCGGATCCACTGCCAGCCCGGCTCCGCTGATAATGTGACCTAAGAAAGCCACCTCCTTCAGCCAGAACTGACACTTACTGAACTTCGCATAAAGATGATGCTCCCGCAGTCTCTCCAGGGTCAATGCTAGATGTCGTGTGTGCTCCTCCTCCGTCTTAGAATAGATAAGGATGTCGTCTATGAACACTATGACGAACACATCCAAATAAGCCTCGAAGACACGGTTCATGAGGCTCATAAACGCTGACGGAGTATTCGTGAGCCCGAAGGGCATCACGATGAACTCATACAATCCATACCGGCTACTAAAGGCCGTTTTCGGGATATCCTCCTCCTGGATCCGCAGCTGGTAATAGCCTGATCTCAAGTCCAGCTTCGAAAAGTAATGGGCTCCCTCCAGCTGATCGAACAACTCGTCTATCCTGGGGAGCGGATAGGTATTTCGGACGGTCAGCCTGTTTAGTGCTCGATAGTCGATGCACAGGCGTAAGGTGCCGTCCTTCTTCTTTACGAATAGGACAGGAGCTCCCCATGATGAGGAACTCGGCCTAACAAATCCTGCTTCCACCAGCTCCTGCAACTGTGTCCGAAACTCCGCCAACTCCTTCGGGGCCATCCGATAAGGGGCCTTGGATACCGGCTTAGCCCCTGGTACCAACTGAATCTGGAAGTCCTTTTCCCTATGCGGAGGTAGTCCTGGTAGCTTATCCGGAAAAATGTCGGCGTAGTCTCGAACCACCGGAATGTTTGCAATCAGGTCCTTCTCCTCAGTCATCTCGAACAATACTTGATATACCTCGTCCCCTTGCATATGAGCCTTAACGGCCTGAATAGATGAAAGCAAGCGACGGGAGACCGGTGTAGTACCTTCGAATGTTGCATAAGTATCGCCGTGGCTGAGCACGACCCTCCTTGCCGGGCAATCAATCTGGGCATGGTTCCAGACAAGCCATGTCATGCCCAAGACGAGGTCGAAGTCCGACATCCTCAGGATCGTCGTCGGGGCCTCGAGTGTCAACCTGTCTATGGTAACCTCCAGGAGGCACTTTTCTGTGGACTGGATCTCCATCCCATTGGGGAGGCGTACCCTCCTGGGTAGTCCCGTATAACATCGAATCTGATCCAGATCCTTGACGAAATCCTCCGACACAAAGTTGTGCGATGCCCCCGTGTCGAACAGGGTGTGGGCAGGCTTGCCGCACACCATCACCATTCCTAAATCAGTTTGAAAGAAATTCTGGTGTAAGGTTTTCTAACCTAGGTCGTTTAGTAGTTCTACTAACACTTAATATGAGTAATGAATGAATCCAAAATTAAGATTACTCTCATACCTGCAATAACCCTGTCCGGGTTCCGGGGCTGTGCTAAGTCCAAAGCGTAAATCTGCTCCCCATTCTGCCTGCGGTCGCCTCCTTGGTAACCACGTCCTCGGCCGCGTCCTCGGCCTCCGAAATGCTGGGCCGGTGGGCCACCCCGTGGTGCTGGAGGTGGTGCCCCCCTCATAGGGCAGTCTCTCCGGAGGTGTCCCACCTGGTGACAGTGGAAGCACTCCGGCGGGGGATACGCCATACCCCGGGGTCTCTGCATCTCCTGGATCCGGAGAGGTTGAGGGGCCAAGACCACCTGCTCTCTCGGCTCCTGCCTCAACTCCTGACGAGGCTGCTCCTCTGCCCTTCTTCCATCTGGTACGGTGCCTCGCCGCTGATCATTTCGGGCCCTCCGGCCCTGGTCCTCCGCTTGCCGTTTCCGGCCCCGAGTGGTGTGCCAGTCGGCCTCAATCCTCTTCGCCATCTCCAAAATCCGGGAGATGGGCCCGTCAGAGACAAAAAGCAGGGCTTCCCTCAACTCCTCTTTTAGGCCCTTATAAAACCTCTTGACGTAACCTGCTTCATCCAGCTGATAGGAGCCCGCATATCGGGCCAAATGATCGAACTCTCGGTGGTACTCCACCACTGTCCTGGTGCCCTGCCTCAGCTGCAAGAACCGCTCCTCCAACTCGTCACTGGCCGACTGAGGAACAAAGTGCTCCAGCAGCGTGGCCCTGAACTCTTCCCAAGTGATTTCTGCAATCTCTCTATCAGCAAAAGTCGTGTCCAACAGCGTCTTCCACCACCGCTTGGCATGTGACTCCAAGCAAGATACCACTAGGGCCACCCTCTCCTCCCAAGGGCATCGTATCCCAGTCAACATCTCGTACATCACATCCAGCCACTCCTCTGTCCGTACTGCCGATCTGTCCCTAAGTAAGATGGGGGAGAGAGTCCTCGGAAGGTGCTCATCCAGTTGGCCCCTGGGTTTGGCTGCTGGGCTGGGGCTTGCTGAGCCCGGAAGGCCTCAAGGATAGCTGTAAGGGTCTGCCCCATGTCTGACTGGAGGAAAGGTGTGGGGGCCATGGGAGGTGGTGCAATATCTGGAGTCTGCTGAGCTCCACCTTGTGGGGTGGGCTGAGCTGAGGGCTGCAAAACGAACTACATCAGTAGGTAATCGACTCAATGCCTAATGATAGTGGACAATTTACATGTGATTCCCCCCATATGGGCACACCACCGCTTCCGCTGCTTAGTTTGTCCCCAAACTAAACCCGCGCGGGGGTGACCCAGGGTTGTGGACGGCTACTTTTCGATCGAGGTCCCCTCTGATACCACTTGTAAGACCCCCCTTTTTTTTTCTTTTGGACACCGGGGTCTTAGGCCCAGAACCGCCGTTTTGCGGTGACCCCTTCACGCCCTGAAGAGCCATCACCACAAAGCGCCGATTCTGCCGGCCATCTCGATCACATAAAAGTAGCAAAATAATGAAGTAAATGTAAAGTATCTGTCCACAGTGAATCACATGACATAATAAATATAACTCCACGAAGGGAGTGTCCACAGAAAATAACATCAGAGTAGCAAAACGGGCTTATGCCCGGTACATCAAATCCTCACTACAAGATCTCTCATATGGAAACAAAAGTAGAAAACTGCTCAGGGTCGAGACTCACGGTCCCGACTGTGTGTACTCCGGAGCTAGACTGCCCCACCTCCAAGCGCACCAGCCTCTGGGGCTGCTCCTCCATGCTGGTCTCCGCGATCCCCTAAATGGTGCGGTTCGAAAACCGTTAGTCTAAAAGACTAAGTCCTATCATCCCCCACCCCTTCCCTCACGGCTCCTAGGCACCGAGCGGAGAGGAAGAAAGGGGAGGACTTGAAGGTGGAGAATATCAAAAGCAGATGACAGCGGTCCTATTCTAGCAAGTTCTATAGCATATAAAGACAATAAGCTGTAATATGAAAAGTAACCTTCACTTATGTGAAAAACACATAAGCCAAGGGGTCTTTTGCAAGGCTCCCATCGTATAAAAAGTCCCATACCGATTTATACGCTGGGGTGTCGGTGGTCAAACAGCAGTAACTAAATATATCAAAATTAACCTTAATTTATAAACTTGCCCACACAAGCTTATAGACTAAGGGGTCGTTTTGCAGGTCCTAAAGTATAAGCATCCCATTCCACTTATACTTTAGGTGTCAAGGTTAAAGGTAACGATTATGCCACGACATGCAAGTGGGTATGATGGACATGCAAGTGCAACACACACACCCGACTCTGTGCACACAGACCTTTAGTTCCCCCTTTCTGGAGCCGTAACCTCCCAGGATACCTCCGTAGTGGCAGACGGAAGCGGTGGGTTGGGCCTCGCCCACCTCTAAACCAGTAAGGCACTACCGGTCAGACCTATCGTACGCCTCAACGCTTGGTGCACGAAGCGGACTCCTGCGTACTCTTGCCAGCTGGCGCACCGGACTTCTGTTGGCGAAGTGCTAACCACACTTGCCGAGTCAACGTATTGGCGTCGGTGCATCGACCCTCCAATGCCGAAGACCCACCACCTTAATTTACTTTCCTTTTATGCACATGCAAATTTAGCGTGATCAAAGCCCGAGCCGAAGCTCCCCGGACCAACACGTCCGTCACAAACAATCGAGCCGAAGCTCCCCGGACCCAAGTCCGTCTTTAACCATCCGAGCCGAAGCTCCCAGCTAACATCCCGTGCCATCAGTGTTGTGGATTGTGCAACCCTAATTACTAAGTTACTCTTTTCAGCTTGTTAAACGGTTTACGTTAACCCAGGACTGCCCCCGGTATTCCCTGTGAAGGGCTCTCAAGGGGCACTAGGAACTATGTTGGGATTACGCCCAACGTTCCCTTTCGCAAGGTACTTATTTTATTATTGGTTGATTCCCTTACCCTTTATTTTCTCATATTTCGATATGCTAATCCTAGGGTAACTTGACTCCACTCTCCTTGGGTAGGACGATCTTTCGTCGGACCCAAACATCTATAACCCTAGACAGTTCCACACCTTACTCACTCATCTTCCAAAGACGCAGCCCATTCCACTTGTCCTTGTAACAATCCATCAGGACCCATCATACTTGCCCTAATTCACATCGAAATAAAATCCTGCAGTTTTGCTATATGCAGACCACTTAAGCTACATGACCCGTAAAAAGGGAAGTACATGAAATACTCATCCAGTACCCTTATCATAATTATTAGAGGTCTATTATGATAAATATAGACTAAATTCAGAAAATCATATTTTTCCCAATTAATCTACTATTTATTGAATTTTCCTCAAAAACTAGGCCATAGTCAATTTGAACATGAACCATAAGATTTTCTCAGGTAATGGCCTCCTAAAATTTGTATTCACTAAATAACAGAGAAATATTATTGGTTGCCAATTTTAATAATTTTCCAAATAGTTCTTGACCTCTAAAGGATTTATTTAAGTAATTCCTAAAATCAAATATAATGAAGGAAGTGCCACAAATATGTCTCCAATAATTATGTAAAAATTACTAGGGCTTCATAAGGAACTAAAAACATCATGATGAAGAAATTAAAATTTTTCAGACAATCTAAATGTCATTAATAAATTTTCCAATGTTTCATAGAATTAAATAATTAAAGAAGCAGCTACCACATATCATTCTTCAAAAATTCCATAAACATTCACAGAGATGGGTATCATGACTACAAGCCCCTTTGCTAAGTTTCATCAGGTTTAATCAAGTATATTTTTCTCCAAAAATTCCTAAGTGAAAATTGTAAAACATGACTTTGTGAATAAAGTACCAAAAATATTCATCCAAAATTTATTATAAAATTTCCAGAGATATGTATACCCTATGCAACTACCCATTCAAAAACTCAGGCCTTTTCAGAACGTTTTGGTATTAGATCTTATGGTTTCAAAGCTAGTGCCCTAAACTAGGGTTATGGATTTAAGGGGTCTTAAGTCTTCCAAATGCCCTAAAATTTTAACCACAGGACCATAGCAACCCTATGGACATTATTCCCAAGTTTCAAGTCCACCCAAGGTCTTTTGACCCCAGTTTCTTCAAACCATAGAAATTTACCCTAAAGGGCCTACCCTAACATTCTAGGGCTACCCTAGTCCAATCCACTCCAAACTCCATAAGTGAGTGTAAAAAGTCAAATTATATCAGTGGCCAAAATTTCAGCCTCTGTTGAGGTGATTTGGTCACTCAAAACCAAAAGTGCCACTTTTGACCAAAATGCCCTTCATAGGGTATAAATAGGGTTGGGTCAAAACCTATTCAACACACATTCAAATCAAATGAAATTTTATACAGGTACCTAATTGGAGCCCAGGGACCACTCACCAAAATTTGGGAGGGTTTGGATGTGTTTAGGGCACCTATTTAATTTATCTAATAATTATTAAATATTTACCAAAACTATAGAAATATTTTCCCCAAAAATTCCCATTTTTGGGCAGGCCCTAGGTATGTCTAGGATAGACTCTCTGCCAAAATTTCAGCTAATTTGGGCTTGGGGTGAAGAGTGGGCACTCAATTTAGTGACTGCCTAGCCCTAAGGGTATGTCCCACCAAAATGGGTGCCCTGGTCTAACCAGTGACCCAAAAGGGGCCAAACAATTTTTTCTGCAAACTAGACACCCTAAGCTACAATGTTCATGTTGGGCAAATTTCCAATCAGGGTCCCTAAGTATTTTTAAAAATTAAATACATTAAATACATCCAGTGTGACAGAAATGAAATGATTCTTATTTAATTCCTATAGTATTTGATCTGATGCCGCGCGAATCTTGGCGCAGATCGACGGCATCTGGTCATCGTCTCCACTGAGCCAACGGCTGAGATTTGTTCTGCCTGGAGCGATTTCCAAGCCCTGCCGCCGGCGATCCAGCCCCTTCCCCGGCCGGCCACCGCCACCAACACCTCCGTTGAGGTGGTGGCCATCGTCAGGCGGCGGCTCCGCCGCCGGAGAGGCGTTTTCCGGCGGATTAAGCAAGAAATTTTCTTGCCGAAACCAGGAGAAATCCCGGATTGAATCGGGCTCAATTGAGCCCGAAACTCAAGCCTAACGATTCCTAGGATCTACCCGCGAGTTAAGGAGAGGAGGAGGACCTTCCTGGCGGCCTGGATGCGAGAGGAGCGGCGGGATGCCATTGGCGACGGCGGCGGCGCTCGGCTTCTGCAACTGCACAGTGGAATGGCTCGTCTCCTCCAGGTAAGTGCTCCAAAATGATCCCCTCGGCTCCCTGAAGGTGTTTAAATGGCAATTGGGGGAGGGGAGAGGCTGGTTCTTCAATGGCCATTATCACCATTAATGGAGTGGCTCGGGTTGTGTGGAGGGGGGCTGAACCCACCCTTGGTGGCCGGGAAACGGCTGGAATCAACTCCTCTCCCCTAGAGGAGTTGATTACAGCCATCACTGGTGGCTGTTGGCCTTCCTTGGCCGGCTTCTCTCTTCCCTTTCCTCTTCCCCATTTTCTCTCTCCTCCATTATCATGGAGAGGAGCTCTTTCTCTCTCCTAGTCACCTCTGGTTGACTAGTCAACCCCACAAGCTAAAGGCAGCCCACTGGATTATGATGGTCATGGGAATGGGCTTAGCCCAAGGGAGAAGTGGCTTGAGCTTGGGTTAGCCCTTTTTGGGCTAAGTTGACTTGACCCTCAATGAGGGTTGACTTGGTCAGTTTGACCATCTAGGTTGACCCCATTGGGTCCTGGGTGATTCATTGGCCTCCCCTAAGGTCTATGTAGGGTTGGGTAGGGTTGACTTGGCACCTTAAAGGTCACTTGACCCTTGGTAAGGTCACTTTGACCATTTTAGAGCTAGAGTTGACTTGGGTCAACATGACCATTAGGGTCCACCCCTATGGATCCTTGGTGACCCATTGACTTCCCTTAGGGTCTAGGTAGGGTTATGTGGGGTTACCTGCACTTTGGAGGTCACATACCCTTAGTAAGGGTACTTTGACCAAATTAGGGCTTGAGTTGACTTGGGTCAACCTGGCCTCTAGGGCTGACCCCAATGTGTCCTTAGTGACCCATTGACCTCACTTTAGGGTTAGGAGGGCATAGGTGGGGTCCTCTAGACTAGGAGTGGGTCTATTGGCCCTAAGTGGGCTAGGTTGACCTATTCAGGGCTAGGGTTGACCTTGGTCAACTGGGCCTCTTGGGTTGGCCCTAATGGGTCCTTTTGGCTCTAATGGGTCTCCCAAAATGTTTGGGAGTGTTGTGGTAGGGTCTTGGGGTCATGGTGAAGCCCCATTGTCATCCTAAACTATTGTTCAGAATTCTACTATCTGCAGACCATGGTGATCCCTACCTTGGCCTCCTATCTCTTGGCCCATTTCTGGCTTCCCAGGGTTTTGTCATGACCTAGTCATGGACAAAACCACTCTTAGGGGTCTAGTTGGAAATGGGATGTTACACCTTCCAAGAAATCAGCCTCTGGAACTAGGCTGAGAAGAAGGATTCAGATTCAATTCTGGATCTTAAGTAGCAGAGGTCAAGGAACTACTGCAGGAGGATTCAGTCTTATTCAGTTCGACTCAAGAAGCTTTGAAGAAAGTTAAGTCAGAGTGAATCCAGCTGAGTTCTTCCAAGAACTCATCAAGAAACTCTCAACTTCCCTCTTTTATTTCTGAGTTGTAGAGTTATTATTTGTAATACATTTTAACTTGTAGGATCCTTTGGATCTGAGTGATTTGTAAGCCTGTATTTATAAAGGCTGAGGGTAGGGCTTGTTAGCCTGAGTGTAGGAGATAGAGATCTCTGAGTGTAGGCCTTGTTGGCTGAGTGTAGGCCTTGGTTGGCTGAGTGTAGGCCTTGATTGGCTGAGTGTAGGCTTTGGGATAAAGCTGAGTTGTAAGGCTTTGGGCCTGAGGTGTAGGAACCAATTTGGGTTCTGAGACAGTGGAGGAGTTTGGCCGAATCTAGTACACTGCTAGATAGGCGAAGGGGGAAAGTGGATGTACCCATATCTTGGGGAACCACTATAAACCACTGTGTTGTGCTGTGATTGTGCTGTGTATGCTGTGAATACTTTGTGATTGCTGTGCAAAAGTTAAAAATCTGTGATAATAAACTGTTTGCTGCCAGAAAAGTTAGAAAAGGATTAGGTCACCTATTCACCCCCCCCCCCCTCTAGGTGTTTAGGTACCATATCTTTCACACAGTCTATCAAATGGATGTGAAATCAGCATTCCTGAACGGAGACCTGAAAGAGGAAGTATACGTCACTCAACCCCCAGGTTTTGTCAATCCTACTTATCCCAATCATGTGTATTTTCTCAATAAAGCTCTATATGGTTTAAAACAAGCTCCACGAGCTTGGTAAGAGACTTTATCTAGTTTTCTTCTTGAGAACAAGTTCTCTAGAGGTAAAATAGATAAAACATTGTTTCTCAGGGAAGTCAAAGGCAAGATTTTGCTGGTGCAAATCTATGTCGATGACATTATATTCGGCTCAACGGACAACAATCTTTGCAAAACGTTTTCTAAACTTATGCAAGGAAAGTTTGAAATGAGCAGTATGGGAGAGCTCAAGTATTTCTTGGGACTTCAAGTGAAACAGTCTGAGGATGGAATCTTCATATCTCAGACGAAGTTCACAAATGAACTCCTTAAGAAATTCGGTATGGAGAATGCAACCTCTATGAGGACTCCAATGGGATCCACTATGTCTCTGGATAAGGATGAGAAAGGTAAACCTTTCGATGAAACCAAATACAGAAGCATCATTGGATCCCTGCTCTACCTTACTGCCAGTAGACCAGATATCATGTTCTCCACATGTGTCTGTGCCAGATATCAGGTGAACACTAAGGAATCTCACTATGTCGCTGCAAAGCGAATTCTAAGATACCTTAAAGGTACTCTCAATCTTGGCTTGTGGTACCCGAGAAACAATGATGTCGAGCTAATATGTTTTTTAGATGCTGATTTTGCAGGGAGTAGGGATGACAGGAAAAGCACCTCCGGGACGTGTCAATTCCTCGGCAGGAGGCTTATCTCATGGAACAGCAAGAAACAGAATTGTGTTGCAACCTCCACAGCAGAGTCTGAGTACATCTCGGCAGGCAGCTGTTGCGCACAACTCCTATGGATCAGAAACCAGTTAGCCGACTATGACCTTCAGTTCAAGGAAATACCAATGTACTGCGACTCCTCCAGTGCAATTGCAATTGCCAACAATCCGGTATCGCACAGCAGAACGAAGCATATTGAAGTGCGCTACCACTTCATTCGGGAGCACGTGGAGAACAAGGATATCTCTCTCTGTTATGTCCCCACGGACAAGCAGATTGCAGATATATTCACAAAGCCCTTAGACGAAGCCAAGTTCAGTCCTTTCAAAACTGAATTGGGAATGCTAAACTATGAGGAATGAAGACTACAGAAGCTCCAGGCTCATGCAAGATCTGAGGGGGAGCAAGGAACTCAAGTGTGAGCACAGATGCAAGAACTGAGGGGGAGCAAGGGGTCAAATGCTGCAGACCCAGATTTGCAGAAGCCGAAAAGAGGGAGATTACCCTCTCGGCTAAGGCTAAGGTGGCTCCAAAGTTTGCCCGCACGAAATTGGTATCGGTAATGAATATCTCTCTCAACTTATTTCAAGGTTATGATTTTCATTCCCATACGCTTTATTCACCTTAGCTTGTAGGGTTTAGGCTTCTTCAAATAGGGGGAGATTGTTGGGTATTGTATCCACAACGTACCTGATTTGAAGAAGCCCCTGAACAAGCTAAGGTAAATAGGCAATGTTTTTGACAAAATATTTCAAGTTGTGCTTGCAGTTATTCCACGCTAAGTGCACACCAATGTCAGGGTGCAGTAGGTCAATATACACGGGTCTGCACGATGTAATCCCTCGTTGAGCAGATCAGTGTGTTAGCCTATGTGTACTCTCTCTATTGGAGTGCACTTACTTTCAAGTACAGGGCTGTAACTATGCAAGAGCAGACAAGGAGCAAGGATGGGTCAAGGAGCAGCTCTTGGGTGGAAAGACGAAAAATCGTCTAAGTATAATTCGGCGAGAATCACCAAGTGATTCTCGCCGAATCGTCGAGAATCATTAGTGATTCTCGCCGACTCTATCCGGCTACCTCAAAGCGGTGCCAAGTAAGATTCGGCGAGAATCACTAGTGATTCTCGCCGAACCCATCGTTGAGCAGATCATGGCCAAGTAATATTCGTCGAGAATCATCAAGTGATTCGGCGAGAATCACTAGTGATTCTCGACGAATCGTCGAGAATCACTAATTGATTCTCGCCGATTCGTCGAGAATCACCTTCGATTCTCACCGATTATTACTTGGCAATTTTTCTGGAAATAGCTGGACCGGATTCTACTGCTGGCACTGTGTTGAACCGGAACTAGGGTTTCCTTCAGGTGGGACCCACAACGGTCATATTGAAGTTGTCTACAGTATAAATACAGGGTATTTTTGAACAGTAAGAAGAGACAGAAAGAAACCGAGCCGATCTTAACCTAAAATCGTGAAACTGCTCCGCCACCGCCGTCGCCGCTTGCGCTAGTTGGTCGCCGCCTTTGATCGCGATTCCTCCTGATCTTCCGGCGACAGAAGCTTAGCCAAGCTTAGTGTCTCACGTGTCTAACCGGAGATCTCTTGTCTCTTGATTTGTTGATCGGGATAATCTTCCCCATCCGAATCGATCGAGACGATTGATCCCAGTGTGACCGTTGGTAGACCTAGCTAGCTTCGCTACGAAGTTTGGATCTCTAAAGTACAGCAGCCGCACATCGTCGTCGCCGCCGATCCCGTGAACCTAGCCGCCGCCCATCTTGCCGCCGCCGGTTCCGGGGAGATCCTCTCCAAGAGAGATCTAGGGTTGTTGACTCTTTGTGGACTTCAAGAACACGTCGTCAACAAAGAGGGACACCTTAGTCTCCAAACGTAGTTTGTATCTCTTGTACATTCTAGTTTATTTTTGTTGTATCGGAACGTTGGTTCCTAGTTGTAAGGGTTGGGTGCAACCCGTGTTGTGGGAGTGTTGACTCCTACGTGTGGAAGGGTTCCTTCCGATAGTGCAAGGATTGGATTTCAATCCTGTTGGTGAAGAGACCGAGTCGTCCCTTGTTGGGAGATAGGTCGAAGGGGGAAGTGGATGTACCCAAATCGGGGAACCACTATAAATTGCTTGTGTATCTTCTGTGTTATGCTGTTTATTTTTATTGTGCAGGTACAATTTTAAATTCCGCAAAAATGCTGCACGTCACCTATTCCCCCCCCCCCCCCATAGGTGAAGATAGTTGACACTAGCTGGACTTTCACACGGCCAGGACACGGGTGTGTCTCAGGGAACACAGCCTGTGACACGGGCGTGTCACATGGTCGTGTCCTGTTCGAGTTAATACAGTTGTGTACCGCTTGAGGTACACGGCTGCTAGTCACGGGTGTGTCTGAAAGCGTGTGATACTAAAGATCACGGTAGTGAACCGGTCGCACAAGTAATATAAAATAGGCATGTTTTCCAAGTATCGATCTCTCAAGGAACACGGTAAGGTGGAGATAATTTTGAGGAGGACTTGAGATTGAAGTCCTTAGGTCGGAGTTAACTAAGGGGGGTTTTTGTATTTGCGGAAAAAGAAAATAAAAGGCTAACAACTACTCCTATGCAACGGCGCTATGCGATGCTTCTTCAGGCGGGATGGAAGACTAGTCGGGCCGCTATGCTCCGAATCACTAGACGGATGGGCTAGTAGGCTTGCGGATGAGGTGGTTAGAACGGCGGAATAAGGGTCGTGAGCACCTCTTCACTACGCACACCACTAGCAATTACTAGTGCGGCAAGGGTGGATGGTGGTGGATGAAATATGGCGCACCTCAAGCAACTAAAGCGTAAAACAATATAGAATCACATGGACATGAATCTAATAAGGTTTACATCTAAAGTGCAACAACATCAATATAAATGAAGTTTTAACACACATATACAATAATAAAGGAAGAGCAAGTCAAGAGATCGATCGAATCCGAAGTCTTGATGAGGATTCATGGTTGGAATCGTCGGGTTGTCAATCTGCATCCAAGCTCGGTCATCAACTGCGTCCGGGGTAGAGAAGGGCTGTCACCACCTTCCAATGGCCCGTCTTATTCGTGTCACGATAGCGGACGAAAGTTGCAAGCTTCCCTTTGCTTGATGGCTAAGGCGTTGAAGCTTGAAATGAACCCAAGAGATGATGGAGTAGACCGAGAGGAAGCTCCGGCTTGGATTTGGCGGTGAAATCTTGCCCGGAGCACCTCCCTATGATGGAACATGAACGGGAATGACGGAACTCTTCCTCAGAGACGAAAATGGCGGAGAAATATCGAGCGATCTCCGAAGATTTTTTATTATGGCGAGACCTGCGATATTTATAGAAAGCAGAATTGAACAGTACGCACGATCACGGGCGCACGACCAGTGGTCGTGCGCGTTATGTCCAGTGATCGTGCGTACTGGCATGGAAGTTTAGGAAAAAGAACTGGGATAACGCGCACGAGCAGTGGCGCACGACCAGTGGTCGTGCGCAGTAAGTTCAATGGTCATGCGATTTCCCCAGACAGGACTCCAGGAAAAGAGGAATCAATGCACACGATCAGTGTCGCACGACCGTTGGTCGTGTGCACTATGTCCAGTGGTCGTGCGATTACCCCAGGCAGATTTTGGAAATCAGGGTACATTGCGCACGATCATCGGCGCACTATATCTGATGATCGTGCGCAGTATTCCTGCTTCTAAACGTCCCCGGAACACGCACACGACCCCTAAACCCAGCACTGATATGTGCAGACATTCCAAACGAGCACAAAAAGGGAGTACAAATAATAAAAGTACAAAATACACAACCACGGGCATAAGTGTGCACTTCCTATGAAAATAAAGATAAGATGAAATATATACGATAACGAACTAAAAGTGAAGTGCAAGCAAAGGAAAACAAGCTCAGATGAGTCCGAAAATAGGTATAAAAAATGGACTCATCACACCCCCAGACTTAACTGTTTCCGCGTCGTGAGCAAACAAAATCTAAGCAGATAGGGAAAATTACTAGCTAACAAAGAAATTGAAAAACAAAGTACCATGCGAAGTCGCATGCTCGCGTGCGTAAAAATACAATAGAGAAAATTTCTAAGTATGCTGAATAGTTTATATTTTTCACAATGCGTATAAAAATTTTATTACTACTCAAAAATAGAAACACGGTGAATCAACCGGTCACGCATAGTAAGAAAGTAGGCAGGCCACTAAGGTGAGCTTTGCCAAAGATCGGGGCTCAGGATCACCTCCAAAGGAATCCACCAATGTCGGGGACCATACGCTTGCCCGTTCACACTCTCTCCATGGCACTAGTTAGACTCAAGCGCAAATCCGTAGGACTTTTGGATAATCACGGGGCTTGGGTTACGGTGAGGTAAACAATGATAAAAAAGAAAGGCTATGCACCTAACCCAAATGAGCTAGCCTAAAAAGAATCCAACGCTAACCACAATATATGCAGGTACACCACACCTCCAGACTTAACTTTTAACATATGGGTGTGTGCACCGCTTATTCCAAATATAATCACATTTCCAAAAAGATTTTCAATTTAAACTTGTTCTTTTCACTTTTTTTGTCTTTACAAATATTTTTGTTTTGTTTTTCTTTTTCTTCATTTTATTTTCACAATTCAGCAGATATAAACTTGGGAGCACTTCCACATTTTCACAAATAATAACACCACATCACATCCCAACATGAAAATATAAAACACTAAACTCGACTTGGGTGTGCGACTAGGATAGGCTATGGGGATTTGGTGAATGAAGGTGGAGCTGAATCAAAAGAAGGGTAGGCACAATGGGGCTAGCGAGGATATGACGTTAGGAACGGTACAAAGCTCAACCGGGCCAAAATGATGGCCTACATCACGCTTATGCTAGACTAACCAAGTACACATGCTTCGAGAGTAGCTTGAGGCAAGTTCTTAGCCACCGAGAAAGATGATCCTTCCTCATGACTCTGTAACACCCCCTATCCGTCGCATAGTATATAGCAGTAGGTCCGGCCGGGGCCCGACGCCATATACCATAGACAGACCGGGTGGTTACTTATGGAAACCATCCAACCAATCTCAATGTCCTATACAGAGCATTCTAGCGGAAGCAGTTTATAAAAGTTGTAAACAGAGAACCCAGCATCTAAGCACGAATGTCCACTAATACATAATAGGAATGTTATACAAAATACCCAAAACAAGCCTTAAGGCCTTACAAAATGTTTCGCTTGAATATTACATGATTTACAAACCACGGCACGCAGGCCGGTCATACATGAATAAAACAGTAAACACTTCCATTTGGGTCTTCGAGGGCCGGCTTCGCAAAAAGGGCTTTAGCCCGCTATTGACCGCTTGGTCCAGCTGCACCTGCAAGCAACAAACCAGCGCACAGTGGCAAAACAAGGCAACGGTCAGCAATGCTGACCAAATTATAACGATCCCGCCCCCAACTCGGGGCGGCGATGCTCCTTCCCTGCATTTCATTAGCATAAGCGAGCAATGTATATCAATAGCCATTTCAACACAGACATTGGCTCGCACGGCCACACGCCCCGCGCACTCAGGGCACATTCTCGGTGAACCGGTCGATGTCACGTCAATTAAAGCCATTAACATTCCGGACTCACCACCGCCACTTAGACGGCCATACCTATGAGCAATTTGTCTTCTTGTCCTGGGTCACGACAATTTAAGCCATTGACCGCTGAAGACTCACATCTATGCCAACGGCAAGTGCCACGTAACCTTAGGTCTCTTTAACCGAACGACATAGAGCGGGTACGGTTCCATCTAACCCGTGCTCACATCGCAACGACAATTTAAGCCATTTGCGCGGGTCAAACTTCCACCGAGTCCCATTCTATCACAAGTCACATAACTCGGTTATGTTCAAGTTGGCTCTCAGGCCACAAGTTGGCAAGATCTCGTATCCGCCCAATTTTTCGGGTGCACCTTTGTGTTAGTCCCCAAGGCTCACTGCTGCAATCTACCGCGTAGAAAACCCGAAAAACAACCAATAGCACGGAGTCTTTGAAAGTCCACCTAGTGTCAACTATGTGCACCTATGGGGGGGTGAATAGGTGACGTGTGGTCCTTTTGAGGAATTTACGGATGTACCTGCACAATAAAAACAAAAACCATAGCACACAGAATACACAGCAAATTTATAGTGGTTCCCCGACTTGGGTACATCCACTTTCCCCCTTCGACCTATCTCCCCAACAAGGGACGACTCGGTCACTTCACCAACGGGATTGAAATCCAATCCCTGCACTAACGGAAGGAGCCCTTCCACACGTGAGAGTCAACACTCCCACAAAGCGGGTTGCACCCAACCCTTACAACTCGGAACAAAAGTTCCTTTACAACGAAATGAAAATGTAGAATGTACACGTGATACAAACTTCTTTTGGAGACTACGGTGTTCCTCTTTGTTCGACGACGTGTTCTTGAAGTCGATGAAGAGTCTACGACCTTGGTCTCTCTTGGAGAAGATCTCCCCGGAACCGGCGGCGGCACACGAGTGGCGGCTAGCTTCGGGATCGGCGGCTACGATGAAGAGTGGCTGCAGAACTTGGAGATCTAAACTTCGTAGCGAAGCAAGCTAGGTCTACCAACGGTCACTCTAGGATCAGTCGTCTCGATCGATTCGGACGGGGGAGTTTTTCCCGGTCAACAAATCGAGAGACAAGAGATCTCCGGATAGACGCGTGAGACACAAGCCTTGCTAAGCTTCTGTCACCGGAGATCGGGAAGAAGAGCGATCAGCAGCGGCGACCACTTGACACGAGCGGCGGCGGCGGAGCGGAGCGATTTCGCGAATTTAGGGTTACGTCGCCGCTCGTTTTTCTTTCTCTCTTGTCCGTCATTTACTGTTCAAAATACCCATGTATTTATACTGTAGTATTCTCAAAGATGACCGTTTGTGGGACCCACAAAAGAAATCCCCAAAATCCGGTTCAAACTAATCTAGAAGCAGAATCCGGTTCAGCAGCATTCTGAGAAAACGCCAAGTCAAAATCGGCGAGAATCGCAGACGATTCTCGACGAATCGGCGAGAATCACCAAGTAATTCTCGACGATTCGTCGAGAATCGTTTGTGATTCTCGTCGAATCACTTGTCGATTCTCAACGAATTTTACTTTATACATGGGCTGCTTGACCACTGGTTCGGCGGGAATCACAAGTGATTCTCGCCGAATCTTACTTGGCACTATTTTGAGATGGCCAAAAGGAGTCGGCGAGAATCACTAGTGATTCTCGCCGATTCGGCGAGAATCACTTGGTGATTCTCGTCGAATTTGCCTTGGACGATTTTTCGTCTTCCACCTAAGAGCTGCTCCTTGATCCTCCATGCTCCTTGTCTTCTCTTGCATATGAACGACCCTGTACTTGAAAGTAAGTGCACTCCAATAGAGAGAGTACACATAGGCCAACACACTGATCTGCTCAACGAGGGATTACGTCGTGCAGACCCGTGTATATTGACCTACTGCACCCTGGCATTGGTGTGCACTTAGCGTGGAGAAACTGCAAGTACAACTTGAAAAAGTTTATCAAATACATTGTGAATTCATCTTAGCTTGACAGGGGGCTTCCTCAAATCCAGGTAATCGTGGATACAATACCCAACAATCACCCCCTATTTGACGAAGCCAAAACCCTACTAGCTAAGATGAATAACACCTATCAAATAATAATTATAGCATTTAAAAATTAAATGTGCAGCACAAGGGAATATATGCAATCAGACCAGGACTTGAGTCATTCACACATTCAAGAATATATATATATATCAAGAGGAATATATTCACATATAATTCAGAATTGTTCATATGACAGTAATAATCATTAAACGTTCTTAAGACACAGTGACCAGCTATAAAATAATGACTATTTGTCCTTAGCTACGTCACCCTTCAGAGTTTGAGCCAAGTACTTTTTGCTTTGCCTTTCCATGTATTCCTTGGGCTTCGGGTAGTACCTAGGAGGAGCAACTTTGTCTGGATCCTTGTTGTTTCTGAAGAAAATGTTGCGTTTTGCTTCAAATGCTTTGTGCGTTTCCCATTCGTACTGGCTATATGCTTCATTTCGATTGATCTCTCCTCTTTCATACAGCCGGAAGGTGTCTAAGATGATGTTCCTTGAGACTGGACTCCACCTTTCATTTCTTACATCCTCCTCACTCAGTCTGATCCTCTTTTCAGTTGGTGTCTCCTTTGATGTCCCTTCCTGAACTTTCCTCTTTCCCCTTGCTTTAGCTAAAGCCTCCTGGTCAAACATACTTCTCAGCTTAGATTTGGAGATGGCCCTAGCGTCAGCTTCATCAGTGAAAATATCAGCAGCACTTGTACTTACATTCTCAGCAATATGTACTTCCTCAGCAGCCTTAGAAGTCTCAGGAACCTGAACACCGGCAGGTTGTTCAGGTAGGACGACGCCTAACGTGCCCAGTGCCTGTTGTAGCATCCACCAGCAACTCTCATAGACGTATTTGCTTGATTGGGCAAAGTTTGCATCCATGCTTTCTTGGAGCTCGGCCAGCTTAGCGATATACTCCTTCTCCCCCTTTTTGGCTTCGTCAGCTATGCAATTGGCATATGAGTGCAAGGAGTCATCAATGTGCTTAGTAGTCTTGCTGAATTCAGTGATTAGGGCCTGCTGATTTGCATTTAAAGTGACCATGTTTCCATCAAATTTCTGAATATTGTTGGCCACAACGTGTGCGTTCTGATTGACAACAGCCAGAGTATCAGTAGTCTTTTTCAAGCCGGCCATTAACAGTGTGACAGCTTCGCCGGCCGCAGTATACTTTTCTTCGAACTTCTTCTCCATCATATCCAGTTTGTGGTTGATTTCCACCATATTCTTAAGCATGAGATCTTCAGAAGTCTTAATCTTCTTCAGCAGTGTTTTCTGAGCTGTATCAAAAGAAGCTTTAAGCTCGTTGACTATTCCTTGAATAACATTGATGGTGTGAGTGGCCAGCTCATCTCGCAATGGTAAGGTTTGAGGTACTTCTTGCCCTTGATCGTGCTCTGCAGCAGATGCATCAGTAGAGCTGGATACAATCACAGCCTCTATAGGAGGAATGTTGGCGGCCTCTTGAGGTTTATCAGACTCCCCCTCCACTGGTGCAGACTTATCAGATGGAGGTTCAACGGGAGCCGGAGTCTCCAACACTTCATGGTCCTCATTCTCATCGTCCTCTTCGTCCTCATCCAAAAACTCATCCATATCAGCATCTTCTTCCACTTCTTGATCAGCAGTGTCCAGTGCTTCAGCTTCAGTTCCTTGGGTGTTTCTGTTCAGGACCTCCTCATCCTCCAACCCAGGTTCACTTTCTTCATGAATTTCGGCCACCGCATCCCTGGCCACCTGGGCGATGTCAGATATTATATCCATATGAGTGGGTAGAGTCTCCCCGTCGATTCCTGCAGTCAGGGTATCAGGAATTTCACGGGGGGAGGCTGCGGGAGATACTTCCTCATGCTCTTCTACAGCAGGCTGCCCGATGCGCCGCTCCCATCGATCAAACACAGTAGCATCCATCTTTTTCAAGTAATGGAGAGGGACTCCTTTGCTCATGTCGAATTTGTCTCCGTTGAGCTGGTTGAGATATAGACTGATGATGCGGCCGAAGCTTGGAGTGCCCAGAGTGTCCTTGATCTTTTGGAACAGTAACTCTCCCCAGTTAAACCTCTTTCTGCAGACCACAGCTATGAGAATTTTGAACATATCTCCGGAGATATGATCATGGGAGCCTGGCTTGCAGATGAGTACTTTGCCTATGATGTCAGATAGGAGCTTCCCTTCTTCATTCATCTCTTTTCTCTTTACTGATCGAGTGCCTCTTGGTAGACCGCAGAACAGGAGGGTTCTGGCTTTGTCCTCGTCTTCCAAATAGTCTTCCTGCTCCGCACTTGAAAGCTGCAGGTAGCGAGTTAGCTTACTGGCAGACATCTTTACCTTAGTCCCAGCCACCTTGCTCTTGATGATGGAGTCTCTGTCTCGGAGCCTTGCGGTAGAGAAGAACTCCAGCACTTCTTTATCTAAGACTTTGCAAGGATGCTCCAATACGAAGGTTAGCCCGGCCTCTTCCAACATGAGAATGATATTTCGGAACTCGTCTGAGGCATGAGAGAATCAGTGCGAACCAGCTCGCAGCCAGAAATCAATCCTGCAGTCGTCCTTGGAGCCATTGAAGATCTAGAGAGAAGCCCGACTCTAAGCATTAGGGAACATTCAAAAAGAAAGCAACACTTGGGGTTCGGCCTTGGAGCCATTGAGGATGAGGTTACCTAAGGGCTGACACGGAAGTTGGTTGATGAGCTTCGGGAAGATCTTCGGTGGATGGAAGAGTGTCCTGTGGGATTCGGCTGAGCTAGAGTTTCACGGGAAGAAGATCCTGTGGGAAGAGTATCCTGTAGGTCGCTCACTTCGACGAGAGGGTCGGAGGGCTGCGGGTTTCGGCGAATCCGCGGAAGCACACTTTCGCGAAGAGGGCGAGGGTCGTCGGGAGTTCTCTTGCGCGAGTCGGGAGGAAGGTGAACAGGCGGAGATAGTCTTTCGGCGGGATTTATATAGGTCGTCGGGATTCGGGGGAAGCCGAGCGGTCGGCGAGTTCCTTCGGCGGGATTCGTTTAATTTGGTTTCTAATACCGTTTGTCTAATTCGGCGAGATATAAAATGGGTCGGCGTGATTGCGGAGTATATATATTGATGTTTTTCTTGACACTTTGGGAAGCATTGCACCATTTTCAAATTCTTCGAGTGTCAAGTTAATGCAAGATTAATAAATACATGTTTATAATAACGACAATCTATTCGGATTTGAGCGAGACTTCTCCAGACACTTTTTGATGTCAATTGTGATTTGTCGAAATTCGCAATGACATATCTTTGTTAACCTTTTATTGATGTGTAATGGTTTGCATGTCTCGAGGTAATCTCTCCTTACAGGTGCACACATAAATGATAAGCATAAGTATACGTATACACAAGGATAAAAATATATATATATATATATATTTAATTTGACTGAGGATGCATCATGACACAAGTCCTGGAACTGATCAAAATTACCTGGGATTTGGAGAGTCATCGTCTTAGTCCCACAGGTAGAACATATTAGTAGCTTGAAGTGAGTATGCTCAACAGGTAGTACATCTGTTATTGCAGACGCTTGTTCCAAGTTAGCCTTGACCCACTTACTGTCTAGTTCCTATAGTATTCACGGGGACCTAGACTACCCTGCAAGACAGAATTACTTTACCTTAGGAACCCAAATCATATTGGGTCCTAGGTTTCTATTAGCATAAGCATGCAACTGCCTTCCTTGAGAAAACCTGTCTGGAAGACTGCCTCTGTCCCTATAATGTGGATAAGCCCTTGCTGTGGGCACAGAGATGTTGTGCCAACAGTCAATGGCAAAGTGTCCCACTTTGCCGCAGCACCAACAAGAGTGAATGTTGTATCGCCGTTTTTGACCTGATCTAGTGACTGATGTAGTCACGGTCCTAGGTCTCAAAGGGATAGGGCATGTTCTTGTTGCACAAATTCCTTTTCCATCGAGGCATGATGAAGGGTGAACGAATGCATGATGTGAGCGTTATGAGGCCGAGAAGGTGGTGCCATTCTTTCAGGCATCTTCCTTGCTGAGGCTCCATGACGCCTGACATCATGACTTCCATTCTCCCTATCCCGTGTCCTCGAATGGAGAGAATTCTTCTGTGAACTAGGACATGCAGATCCACACTTTGTTGTGGCAGTGGTCGTGAATACAAAGGGCTCAGAATGAGCCTTAGGTATTTCCTCATGGGTGGCCATGACGCCTCTTGCACTATGGACGTTTCCACATGGGGACAATTCACCCTTGCAGTGACCACGATTATTCCTGTGGTCATACCTGAAGGCATGATGAGTTGCCTTCCCGCTTGGAGTGGGAGGTCGGAACACTGTTTCCCCATTTCTCCATCCCTGGATAATCCGGGAGATCCACCCGATTTCTTGCTTTCTTTTTATAGCATCAACTTTGGAAAAGTTGGATACTATACGTTTCTCATTATCTAGACTATTCTCTAGAGCTGAGATCTTAGAGTCCTTGACCTTGTTGGACGCCAATTGGAGAACCAACAAGATCTTCAGTCGAGCAATCTCTGGAGCTTGCTCCTCAGCAAGTAGATTGCTTTACTGAAGGGCTCTCTTCAGGGAATCAGTATTTTCTGGAGGAGAGCAGTTTCTGTCTTCAGAAAAGTCAAAAGATGTGGGACAGGATGAAGATGATACCTGCTCATCTATGTTATTGTCATTAGAATCAGTGACCAATGTTTCTTCCTCGTCGGAGCTGCTTTCCTCACTATCTTCTTCAGTCTCTAACAGGGATACTGGAGCTCTGATGCAATCCGAAGGATCCTTGCATTCATCTTCAGAAGTGAGGACTCCCACATACGCCTCATCCTCTGATTGGCAGCATAGTTCAGCTTTCTCTGACTCCCCCATCAGCTCTGAGATCATCATCCACAGAGATTTAGCCGTTTTACATTTTTCCAACCTGGAGCGAGAGGCACCAGACCAGACATCCATAATAATTTGTCGAATCCTCTGGTCCAGTTGGAAAAATGAGAGTTCCATCTCTGTCATCTCAGCAATGCACATGGGCACTTGGGTCCCCGAGTCGGTGGTCTTCATGGGGATAAATGGACCCTCTTCCAGGATGAGGGATGCTCGTGGATCGATGGCATCCAGGTGAAATAACACTCTCATCCTCCAGATAGGATAATAATCCTTTGTGCATGCAGGGAGTTTGAGTGGCAATACGTCATAATCCAGATCCATGCTTCTGACACTGGTGGCAGGATTCACCTCAAGGTGTTAGCCTTTTTGTTGAGGAACCTCGCTCTGATACCACTTGAAAGTCCACCTAGTGTCAACTATGTGCACCTATGGGGGGGGGGAATAGGTGACGTGTGGTTCTTTTGAGGAATTTACGGATGTACCTGCACAATAAAAACAAAAACCACAGCACACAGAATACACAGCAAATTTATAGTGGTTCCCCGACTTGGGTACATCCACTTTCCCCCTTCGACCTATCTCCCCAATAAGGGACGACTCGGTCACTTCACCAACGGGATTGAAATCCAATCCCTGCACTAACGGAAGGAGCCCTTCCACACGTGAGAGTCAACACTCCCACAAAGCGGGTTGCACCCAACCCTTACAACTCGGAACAAAAGTTCCTTTACAACGAAATGAAAATGTAGAATGTACACGTGATACAAACTTCTTTTGGAGACTACGGTGTTCCTCTTTGTTCGACGACGTGTTCTTGAAGTCGATGAAGAGTCTACGACCTTGGTCTCTCTTGGAGAAGATCTCCCCGGAACCGGCGGCGGCACACGAGCGGCGGCTAGCTCCGGGATCGGCGGCTACGATGAAGAGTGGCTGCAGAACTTGGAGATCTAAACTTCGTAGCGAAGCAAGCTAGGTCTACCAACGGTCACTCTAGGATCAGTCGTCTCGATCGATTCGGACGGGGGAGTTTTTCCCGGTCAACAAATCGAGAGACAAGAGATCTCCGGATAGACGCGTGAGACACAAGCCTTGCTAAGCTTCTGTCACTGGAGATCGGGAAGAAGAGCGATCAGCAGCGGCGACCACTTGACGCGAGCGGCGGCGGCGGAGCGGAGCGATTTCGCGAATTTAGGGTTACGTCGCCGCTCGTTTTTCTTTCTCTCTTGTCCGTCATTTACTGTTCAAAATACCCATGTATTTATACTGTAGTATTCTCAAAGATGACCGTTTGTGGGACCCACAAAAGAAATCCCCAAAATCCGGTTCAAACTAATCCAGAAGCAGAATCC
The DNA here is from genome assembly GCA_039583875.1 of Platanthera guangdongensis. Lineage (NCBI taxonomy): Eukaryota > Viridiplantae > Streptophyta > Magnoliopsida > Asparagales > Orchidaceae > Platanthera > Platanthera guangdongensis. The sequence goes on from CM077152.1 coordinate 72,329,233, forward strand.
GGTTCAGCAGCATTCTGAGAAAACGCCAAGTCAAAATCGGCGAGAATCGCAGACGATTCTCGACGAATCGGCGAGAATCACCAAGTGATTCTCGACGATTCGTCGAGAATCGTTTGTGATTCTCGTCGAATCACTTGTCGATTCTCAACGAATTTTACTTTATACATGGGCTGCTTGACCACTGGTTCGGCGGGAATCACAAGTGATTCTCGCCGAATCTTACTTGGCACTATTTTGAGATGGCCAAAAGGAGTCGGCGAGAATCACTGATGATTCTCGTCGACTCGGCGAGAATCACTAGTGATTCTCGCCGATTCGGCGAGAATCACTTGGTGATTCTCGTCGAATTTGCCTTGGACGATTTTTCATCTTCCACCTAGGAGCTGCTCCTTGATCCTCCATGCTCCTTATCTTCTCTTGCATATGAACGACCCTGTACTTGAAAGTAAGTGCACTCCAATAAAGAGAGTACACATAGGCCAACACACTGATCTGCTCAACGAGGGATTACGTCGTGCAGACCCGTGTATATTGACCTACTGCACCCTGACATTGGTGTGCACTTAGCGTGGAGAAACTGCAAGTACAACTTGAAAAAGTTTATCAAATACATTGTGAATTCATCTTAGCTTGACAGGGGGCTTCCTCAAATCCAGGTAATCGTGGATACAATACCCAACAGTCTTCTCCGGCCTTATGCAATGCAACATCACCGATCCAGACTAACATGTCCGGGTAGGCTTCACACATCATGCCTATGTCCGTTCTCGCATACGGACTCTAAACAACGGGGACTTCACATATCTACCCGAAGCAACGCCTCCAACTCTCCGCAAACTCGCGAGAGCGGGCTTCCTATGCTAGGAAAGAGAGCTATTCGTGCTCAATATGAGGATCGTTACCCTTGCGTTCCTCTTTGGCGCCATTGAAAAGTAATTGGATGGAAATCACCGCACTAGCGTTGCCTCCGTGGATCCGGAGTCGGCTTGCGATTCGGAGCTCCGAAGCTCCTCCAATGGCGGATCTAGCTCCTTCTTCCTCCCTTGGCTCTCCTCTCTCTCCAAGGACTTAGAAAGATGATAAGGTATGAAAGGTGAGGGTTTTCCAAGTCCACTCACGGGTATATCCTCTCAGGAACAACCCCCAGCCGTTGGATCTTCAGTTAAAGAAATGAACGGCTTCGATTAGGGGCTGAAATGCCCAATCTGGACCGAACACGGCCTGGCACACGCCCGTGTCCAGGGCCGTGTGCCTTATTCGCCGTCAAAATCGAATCTCCTGGAACCTCACACGGGTATCGAACACGCCCGTCTTCGAGCTGACATGCCTGTGTTCCACCTCACACGGCCGTGTACCCCATGATTTTTCCCCATTTTCAACCCGAGCACTGCACGGGTTCTAGGACACGCCCGTGTCCTTACCCGTGTCACCTTGACATGCCTGGACCCCAGGCCGTGTACACGGGACACTTCGTCGAGTGAAGATCGTCGACCTGATGACACGGCCTTGGACACGCCCGTGTCCTAGGCCGTGTGCCTTGTCTCGACGATTGTCGAGCGAATCTCGACGACTCCCCGGGACGATCGTCGACATGGGTCGACACGCCCTGCGACATGCCCGTGTCGCAGGCCGTGTGCCCACTCTCGACGACTTCACGACTAAGTGTCGACACGGGTCGACACGCCCTGCGACACGCCCGTGTCGCAGGCCGTGTGCCCACTCTCGATGAATCGTCGAGTAAAACTCGACGACTTCGCGGCTAAGTGTCGACACACGCTTGACACGCCCTGGGACACGCCCGTGTCCCAGGCCGTGTGCCTTCTGCCAGAACCCAAACTGGCCCAAAACGTCCCCCTTTTGCTCCTTTGAGTTTCGGGGCGTTACAACTCTCCCCCTCTTAAAATAATTTCGCCCACGAAATTAAATAGAGGAAAGACACGTACAAAACCAAAATTTGTACCTGAGCGGAACAACTTCGGATACTCGTCAAGCATAGTCTGCTCTCGCTCCCAAGAGAGCTCCTCACGACCGCAATTGTCCCACCGGACCTTGACCATCCTGATCTCTTTATTGCGTAGCCGCTTGACCTCTGAGTCCTCGATCCGCACGGGCTTGACCTTTGTCGTTAGCCCACTATCCACCGGCACTTGATCAACCGCGATCACTTGCATAGGCTCTTGCACCGCCTTCCGAAGCACCGAAATGTGGAATACATCATGTAAACCACTAAGCTCCACTGAGAGCTTCAACCGATAGGCCGCTTCACCAACTCGCTCCAGAACCTCAAATGGTCCAAGGTATCTTGGGCTTAGCTTTTTCAATCGCCGCACCCGCGAGACACCCTTGAACGGCTTGATCTTTAAGTATACATAATCGCCCACAGCGAACTACACATTCCTGTGCTTGGCATTATAGTACTTTGCTTGCCGGTCCTGAGCGATAAGCAACCTCTCCCGAATGGTTCTCACCAAAGAAGTAGCCTCATCCACTTCCGATCGCTTATACAACTTTGACTCACCCGTTTCTAACCAAGACAACGGCGTGCGACATTTCCTACCATATAGGGCCTCGAAAGGTGCCATCTGAATACTCTCTTGGTAGCTGTTGTTTTATGCGAACTCCACCAAATATAGGTGGTCTTCCCATTGTTTTCCAAAATTTAAGACACACATGCGGAGCATGTCTTCCATGGTTCTATTGACCCTCTCGGTCTGCCCATCCGTTTGTGGATGGAAGGCTGTGCTACATTTCAGCTTTGTTCCCAACATTTGCTGCACCAGCCTCCAATCATTGGACGTGAACCGCCCATCACGGTCACTCACGATGTTGCGGGGCACACCATGAAGCCGTACTATGTTATCAACATAAAGCTTTGCTAGCTTCTCCACCGGATCATCCTTCCTATGCGGAATACAATGCGACACCTTCGTTAATCGATCAACAACCACCCAAATGGCGTCGTTCCCCTTTTGCGACCTTGGCAAACCGTGCACAAAGTCCATAGAGATGTCGTCAAATTTCCACTCCGGAATAGGCAAGGACTTAAGAAATCCTCCCGTCTTTTGGCACTCCGCCTTTACCAAGGCGCAGGTTTGGCACTTCGCTACGTATAGCGCCACATCCTTTTTCAAACCCGGCCACCAAAACAGTTTATTCACATCACGGTACATCTTCGTGCTCCCCGGGTGAATCGAGTACTTGGTATGGTGTGCCTCGTACAACAACTCCACCCGTAAATTGCCCACACTTGGGACGCACAATCGACCGTCTTTCCAAAGCAATCCGTCCTCCACAACGAATTGGGAATTTGACCCATCCAGAGCCTCTACAATGAACTGCTTCATAAGAGCATCCATATCCAAAGCCTGTCGAATACGATCAGCCAGGTCATATTGGACTTCAGTCCAATTCAGAACTGCTTCAGCACTTGATTGCCTGTCCACACAGACAATCTCCAACGCCTCCAACTCTCGCACCAACCGCTCATCGTGCACCGATAGCCAATTGGCTTGAGCTGGGGCTCGGCGACTCAACGCGTCCGCAACCGCATTGCCTTTGCCAGGCACGTAGTGGATCTTGAATGTATAGTCCCCCAGGAACTCCATCCACCTACGCTGCCGCATATTCAGATCCTTCTGATCAATTAGATACTTTAAGCTCTTGTGATCGGTGTAGATATCAATCTTCACACCGTACAAATAGTGTCTCCACAGCTTCAAGGCAAAAATCACGGCCGCTAACTCTAAGTCATGGACCGGATAATTCCTCTCGTGCACTTTTAGCTGTCTCAAGCCATAAGCTATCACGCTTCCATGTTGCAGTAGCACGCAACCCAAACCGCTGCCCGAAGCATCGCTATATATCTCATAGCCTTCGGTTCCACATGGCGAACTCAGCACAGGCGCCGTGGTCAACCGACCCTTCAATTCCTCAAAAGCCCGCGCGCACTCCGGCGTCCAAACGAACTTATGCTCCTTCCTCGTCAAAGTAGTGAGAGGTAACGCTATCCGCGAGAAGTTCTCTACGAAGCGCCTATAATAGCCGGCAAGCCCCAGAAAACTCCGGACTTCCGCTACAGTAGCAAGCTCAGGCCACTCCCGTATCGCAACAATCTTCGCCGGATCCACAGCAATACCCTCTCCACTCACTATATGACCGAGGAACGCTACTGAGGATAGCCAAAACTCGCACTTCGAGAACTTGGCATACAACTGATTTCTCCTTAGCGTCTCCAACACCAAATGAAGATGCTTGAAGTGATCTTCCTCACTTTGCGAGTACACCAAAATATCGTCGATGAAGACGATCACGAAATGGTCCAAGTACTCCCTGAACGTCCTGTTCATCAAATCCATGAATACTGACGGCGCATTAGTCAGCCCAAACGGCATGACCGTAAACTCATAATGCCTGTATCTCGTACTAAACGCTGTCTTCGGGATATCACTCTCCCTTATACGCAGCTGATAGTACCCAGCCTTGAGATTTAACTTCGAGTACACCGTCGACCCGACTAACTGATCAAAAAGATCATCAATCCGGGGGATCGGGTACTTGTTCTTCTCCTTCAGCTTGTTTAGCTCCCGATAATCAATACATAGCCTCAAGCTTCCGTCCTTCTTCTTAACAAAGAGGACCGGTGTGCTCCAAGGCAAAGAACTCGGGCGCACATACCCTTGCTCCAACAACTCTTGCAGTTGAACTTTCAGCTCCGCCATTTCCTTAGGCGCTAGCCGATACGGAGATCGTGACACAGGCTTTGCACCTGGCACTAGCTCGATCGTAAAATCTATCTCCCGCTGAGGCGGGGCTCCAGGAAGATCTGCGGGGAACACATCAGGGTATTCCGATACCACTGAAATACAATCCAACACGGGCTTCGGCTTTGCAACCTCCACTAGTGTAAAGAACAGTTCTGCTCCAGCACGAACCGCCTTCACCACCTGAAGAGCAGACATCAACGTCTTGCTCGACCCCTTTAAGCCCGTAAACGTCGTCTCACGACTCGCTCCCAGCTTAACTTCCTTGCTACCGCAATCTATATGGGCCTGCTGCTCCGAGAGCCAGTCCATGCCAAATATGACGTCGAACTCCACTAACGGAAGTAAAGACGCCCGCAGGTCAAACTCCTGCTCCCCAATACGAATCTTAACATCGCAGATCCTATCCGCTCGCATCGAACACCCATTGGGCAACAACACATCCAACTTATCCTTCGCCATCGAAGAAGGGACTCCGATGTGTGATATAAATCCTTCGGACAATAAGGAGTGTGAGGCTCCCGTATTGAAGAGTGCTCGTGCCGGATTTTCACAAATCAATACAAATCCTAAACAAGCAGTGGTAAGGTAACATGTGCATAACAAGTATTTAAAGAAATTGACTTGCTATAAATTAAACCGTACCTGTCACCACATCAGCTTGTTTAATGGCCTCCTCTTGGCCAAGATTGTAGACCCTTGGTTGGGCCGGAGCATAATGGGATGCGGTCGACTCCACCGCCTTTCCCTTCTCTTCATAAGTAGCTCCCGGCCTCCTCTCGGACTTAGGACATCCGCTCCAACAATCACGGGCGAAATGCCCCGTCTTTCCACATGTAAAGCATGCGCCCGGGGTCCGACTCGTAGTCGCCCCAGAAGCACCAGAAGGAGCTGGACCCGAAGTCCTATGCTTCTTGAAAGCCCTGCGATAGCCGGACTTTGAAGTACTCGGCACTTTAAACTAAGATTTCTTCTCACCCAAGCTTTTCTTTGCTTGTACGTTCTTCATGTCCTTCTCCAAGGACCGGGCAGTATTGACCAAGGTTAAGAAACCCTGCGTCATCGGCCCCGAGAGTAGTAATCTCAACTCATCTCTCAATCCTTCATAGAAACGATTAGTCTTGCGCTCCTCATCCATAATGGTGGAGCTAGCATATCGACTCAAACGGGTGAACTCATGGAGATATTCATCCACGCTCCTCTCACCCTGCACCAACTTCAGGAATTCGTTCTCCAATGCTATCTTCTGCGTCGAAGGGAGGTATCTTGCTAAGAACAATCCCGAGAACTCTTCCATCGGAACGTCTATCAGTTGTCTACCTCTCAAATGATGTAGCTCGAATCCTTCCCACCACATCCTCGCTTCACCGCCCAAAAGGAACGTAGCGATGGTGGTCATTTGCCACTCCTCCGTCTCCGTCGCTGTCATGACTCTCTTCACCCTGGAGAGCCAGTCTTCAGCCTGAGATGGGGTTCCCAACCCCGAGAATAACGGAGGGTTAAAGCTCATTACATGCTTTAGCTTCCTCTCAGTTGCCCTCCTTGGCACCACCGGTTCGACAACCACTTGCTCCACTCTCCTCGGCTCAGCCTCTTGCAGAGGTTCTTGCTCCATCACAGGAGCGGGCTGCTGCGCCTGCCTTCCAGGCTGCGCATTTATCACGGCCAACACCGCTTCAGCCACCAATCGTATATTTTCAGCCGACAGCGGTGTTGCAGGAGCAACATCCGGTGCACTACTAGCCTCAGAAACTCAGCATTCTGACGGCCCAACACCACTTCTGGTCACCTATAGTGGTACAAAACACCGTTAAGCGACCAAATAAATTGCAAACAGCAATTATAGGAACACGCAGGTTCCTCAAACATGAATATTTTCATTCCTAAGTGGACATTCATGGGTTCTTTTTACTGTTATTACGATGACGCACACAATGTGCTCACCACCCCTTAAAAAGAATTCGCCCACGAATTCAGTTTAAGCCCAACCAAAACCAGTAGTCTGATACCAAATTGTAACACCCCCTATCCGTCGCATAGCATATAGCAGTAGGTCCGGCCGGGGCCCGACGCCATATACCACAGACAGACCGGGTGGTTACTTATGGAAACCATCCAACCAATCTCAACGTCCTACACAGAGCATTCTAGCGGAAGCAGTTTATAAAAGTTGTAAACAGAGAACCCAACATCTAAGCATGAATGTCCACTAATACATAATAGGAATGTTATACAAAATACCCAAAACAAGCCTTAAGGCCTTACAAAATGTTTCACTTGAATATTACATGATTTACAAACCACGGCACGCAGGCCGGTCATACATGAATAAAACAGTAAACACTTCCATTTGGGCCTTCGAGGGCCGGCTTCGCAAAAAGGGCTTTAGCCCGCTATTGACCGCTTGGTACAGCTGCACCTGCAAGCAACAAACCACCGTACGGTGGCAAAACAAGGCAACGGTCAGCAATGCTGACCAAATTATAACGATCCCGCCCCCAACTCGGGGCGGCGATGCTCCTTCCCTGCATTTCATTAGCATAAGCGAGCAATGTATATCAATAGCCATTTCAACACAGACGTTGGCTCGCACGGCCACACGCCCCGCGCACTCAGGGCACATTCTCGGTGAACCGGTCGATGTCACGTCAATTAAAGCCATTAACATTCCGGACTCACCACCGCCACTTAGACGGCCAAACCTATGAGCAATTTGTCTTCTTGGCCTGGGTCACGACAATTTAAGCCATTGACCGCCGAAGACTCACATATATGCCAACGGCAAGTGCCACGTAACCTTAGGTCTCTTTAACCGAACGACATAGAGCGGGTACGGTTCCATCTAACCCGTGCTCACATCGCAACGACAATTTAAGCCATTTGCGCGGGTCAAACTTCCACCGAGTCCCATTCTATCACAAGTCACATAACTCGGTTATGTTCAAGTTGGCTCTGAGGCCACCAAGTTGGCAAGATCTCGTATCCGCCCAGTTTTCCGGGTGCACCTTTGGGTTAGTCCCCAAGGCTCCCTGTTGCAATCTACCGCGTAGAAAACCCGAAAAACAACCAATAGCACGGAGTATTCTCCGGCCTTATGCAATGCAACATCACCGATCCAGACTAACATGTCCGGGTAGGCTTCACACATCATGCCTATGTCCGTTCTCGCATACGGACTCTAAACAACGGGGACTTCACATATCTACCCGAAGGAACGCCTCCAACTCTCCGCAAACTCGCGAGAGCGGGCTTCCTATGCTAGGAAAGAGAGCTATTCGGGCTCATGATGAGGATCGTTACCCTTGCGTTCCTCTTTGGCGCCATTGAAAAGTAATCGGATGGAAATCACCGCACTAGCGTTGCCTCCGTGGATCCGGAGTCGTCTTGCGATTCGGAGCTCCGAAGCTCCTCCAATGGCGGATCTAGCTCCTTCTTCCTCCCTTGGCTCTCCTCTCTCTCCAATTACTTAGAAAGATGATAAGGTATGAAAAGTGAGGGTTTTCCAAGTCCACTCACGGGTATATCCTCTCAAGAACAACCCCCAGCCGTTGGATCTTCATTTAAAGAAATGAACGGCTTCGATTCGGGGCTGAAATGCCCAATCTGGACCGAACACGGCCTGGCACACGCCCGTGTCCAAGGCCGTGTGCCTCATTCTCCGTCAAAATCGAATCTCCTGGAACCTCACACAGGTATCGAACACGCCCGTGTTCGAGCTGACACGCCCGTGTTCCACCTCACACGGCCGTGTAGCCGGCCGTGTACCCCATGATTTTTCCCCATTTTCAACCCAAGTACTGCACGGGTTCTAGGACACGCCCGTGTCCTTACCCGTGTCACCATGACACGCCTGGACCCCAGGCCGTGTACATGGGACACTTCGTCGAGTGAAGATCGTCGACCTGATGACACGGCCTTGGACACGCCCGTGTACTAGGCCGTGTGCCTTGTCTCGACGATCGTCGAGCGAATCTCGACGACTCCCCGGGACGATCGTCGACACGGGTCGACACGCCCTGCGACACGCCCGTGTCGCAGGCCGTGTGCCCACTTTCGACGAATCGTCGAGTAAAACTCGACGACTTCGCGGCTAAGTGTCTACACGGGTCGACACGCCCTACGATACACCCGTGTCGCAGGCCGTGTGCCCACTCTCGACGAATCATCGAGTAAAACTCGACGACTTCGCGGCTAAGTGTCGACACACGCTTGACACGCCCTGGGACACGCCCGTGTCCCAGGCCGTGTGCCTTCTCCCAGAACCCAAACTGGCCCAAAACGTCCCCCTTTTGCTCCTTTGAGTTTCGGTGCGTTACAGACTCGAGCAAAACAGTCTAGTGACGGCTACACACATTCATATACTACCGTTTGATTCACACCGGATTCACCAACTTTTGAGTAGAATAAAAAGATCTTTACACAAATAGAAAAGTATAAAACCATAAGCATACAGAAAAATTAAATCTACTCGAATTTCTACATGAGACGAGAGCAGTTGACTAGAAACACAACAAAGTCAACATTTTACTCTATCTCACAATCCTAAGCCAGCACCATAATTTTCCCAAATGTAACGAAGAAATGACTTTAACTCGCGGCACACTAACAGCTAAGCACGCGCTCAAGTGGGTTCAGTGGTGTGCAGTGCAATGAACTAATCAAAATAAAACTATAAAAGCTTCTAGTATGCACATGAGATGTGCATGTGCAAAAGGTAACAAAACTGGCTCTCCCCCAGACTTAAACTAAACTACACAGCATATGATAGAGAAACTAAATCATAAAGAGCTAAGGGAAGAGGTTACTCAATGCTCAGCCAGTGAGCGTACCAGAAGAATCGTGGAAACCTGAAGCAGGCCCGCCATACGAAGAATCACAACCCCGCCAATGCGATTTGCCATGAATACCTGCAGGGGTGAGCTCCGCAAAAACAAAAGAAAAATAGAAAATACAAAGAAATGCTAAAACTAAGCTAGACATGAAAATAAAAATACAGGAAATAAAAGTAAGTACTGGGGTTATTATCATCCCAGCATGACTTATTCGACTACGAAAAGGTTCTAGCTAATGGGCCTATGAAAAGAAAAATGCACAGGTAACTGGCCTAATATCCATTGCGGTAGCAAGTACCGATACAGAGATAGAGCAGTTACCCCTCCACCTAAATAGTAATACCTGCCCAACATAGGTATAGGAAATAGGAAGTAAGAAGGGAAGGAACTCTGGTCCTCACTCTTCTCACCACAAAATGAATCCTTACCCAGCAAGGTATCATCTACTACAGGGAGAAGGCAGGAGGAGAAAGCAATCATTGGATCATTCTCAATAGAGGAGGAATCAATCTCCTCGCGATAGAGGATGCTACCATCGATGACTCGAGCTGAAAGCTCCAAGTCCTCCTAAAGCTCCTGCGGAGACTCAACCCGCCCAGGCTCGGATAAAGAAAGTGGATCAAGAAATAAAGGAGAAGAAGAGCTAAAATAATCAGAAATAGGGGGAGTGGTCCCGGTCTCAATCCCAGTAGGATCCCAACATAGATCATCGACAGCATCATATGAGTCATGGCGAGGGAAATCCGCAAGCTCAAGGTCCTCGGTGGTGGTTTAGACCTCCTAATCCATCAAGGAAGTGGAAACTTGCTCAACAAAGAGGATCTCCTCATCAACACACCTCGGTGTGTCCACATGTTCCTAGACGTAATACTTTCCATTAATGAAAATAATATCCTCGTCAAACATGGGCACATCTTCAGGCTCAGAATCACAATTCGGCCGAACATCATCAACCGACTCACTAAAAATAGGGATAGATAATTCTTGCAAAGAAGGCGGAGGAACAACAGCATCAGAGAAAATATGTGCGGGTTCCTCCGGGGGTAAATCAACAAGAGGGGAAGAGTGCATGGGGAGAGACGGCGCCACAATATCGTCACACCGATCAGCAGAAAGTCTGATGGGCATATCTACAATAGTCCCCCATAGACAAGGTGGTGCTGCGAATATATCATCAGAATCAGAAGGGGCGGCCATTTGAGAGGGTGATAGAGTGAATCGGATACCCGGTTCATCATCCTCCTCCAATTGGCGCTGAAATTCTGCGCAATCTTTCAACACATGGTCGGTGCTACGACAACACAAACATCATTTTCCATTACGCCTTGATCCAGGTGGGACCGGAGAGGAATAAGAAAAAGATGAATGCGTAGAAGAGGAGTGACCATAAGACATAGGTTGGGTGTATGAAGTACCATAGGAAGACGGTGCTCCATACACAGAACCACGAGAATTATGCTCCCAATCTTCAGTGGGGCACTCATCACTACCATGCCTATAATCCCCGCACCATCGGCAACGAATATTCATATAAGAATACATGGTGCAACAAGAAGAATTCACCAACAGAAATATCTAAGCAACAATTAACTACACACCACAGAAAAAAGAATAGGAAACCTTCTACAGAAAAATTAAAACTAGAATAAGAACAAATAAAAATAAGAAACAGATTCTAAAAAATAAAGCAAAGAAGAAATGTGAAATATACAAATGGAAAAGGGCTTCTATCCCCTATCTCCCTCTCCAAAAACTCACATGACTGTGTTCCCCGGCAACGGCGCCAAAAACTTGATGCTAAAGATCACGACAGTGAACCGGCCGCACAAGTAATATAAAATGGGCGAGTTTTCCCAAGTATCGATCTCTCAAGGAACACAGTAAGGTGGAGTTAATTTCGAGGAGGACTTGAGATTGAAGTCCTAAGGTCGGAGTTAACTAAGGGGGGTTTTTGTCTTTGCGGAAAAAGAATATAAAAGGCTAACAACTACTCCTATGCAACACCGCTATGTGATGCTTCGCCAGGCGGGATGGAAGACTAGTCGGGCCGTTATGCAACAAATCACTAGGCAGATGGGCAAGTAGGCTTGGGGATGAGGTGGTTAGAACAGCGGAATGAGGGTCATGAGCCCCTCTTTACTACGCACGACACTAGCAATTGCTAGTGTGGCAAGGGTGGATGGTGGTGGATGAAATATGGCGCACCTTAAGCAACTAAAGTGTAAAACAATACAGAATCACATAGACATGAATCTAATAAAGTTTACATCTAAAGTGCAACAACATCAATATAAATGAAGTTTTAACACACATATACAATAATAAAGGAAGAACAAGTCAAGAGATCGACCGAATATGAAGTCTTGCTGAGGATTCACGGTTGGAATCATCGGGTTGTCAATCCGCGTACAAGCTCGGTCCTCAACAGTGTCCGGGGTAGAGAATGGCTGTCACCACCTTCCAATGGCCCGTCTTCTTCATGTCACGATAGAGGATGAAAGTTGCAAGCTTCTTGCTTGATGGCTATAGCGTTGAAGCTTGAAATGAACCCAAGAGATGATGGAGGAGGCCGAGAGGAAGTTTCGGCTTGGATTTGGCGGTGAAAGCTTGCCCAGAGCACCTCCCTACGATGGAAGATGAAGGGGAATGGCGGAACTCTTCATCAGAGATGAAAACGACGGAGAAATATCGAGCGATCTCCGAAGATTTTTTATTAGGGCGAGACCTGCGATATTTATAAAAAGTTGAATTGAACAATGCGCACGATCACGGGCGCACGACCAGTGGTCCTGCGCACTATATCCAGTGATCGTGCGTACTGACATAGCATTTTAGGAAAAAGAACTGGGATAATGCGCACGAGCAGTGGTGCACGACCAGTGTTCTTGCACACTAAGTTCAATGGTCGTGCTATTTCCCCAGACTGGACTCCAAGAAAAGAGGAATCAATGCACACGATCAGTGTTGCACGACCGTTGTTCATGCGCACTATGTCCAGTGGTCGTGCGATTACCCCAGGCAGATTTTGGAAATCAAGGTACATTGCACACAATCATCGGCGCACGACTAGTTGTCGTGCGCACTATATCCGATGATCGTGCGCAGTATTCCTGCTTGTAAACGTCCCCGGAACACGCACACGACCCCTAAACCCAGCACTGATATGTGTAGACATTACAAACGAGCACAAAAAAGGAGTACAAATATTAAAAGTACAAAAATACACAACCACGGGCCTATGTGTGCACTTCCTATGGAAATAAAGATAAGATGAAGTATATACGATAACAAACTAAAAGTGAAGTGCAAGCGAAGGAAAACAAGCCCAGATGAGTCTGAAAATAGGTATAATAAATGGACTCATCAACGTGTATATGGCCTGTGACACAGGCGTGTCACAGGGCCGTGTCCTGCTCTGGGTAATTCGGTTGTGTACCGCTTAAGGTACACGGCCTGTGACATGGGCGTGTCACAGGATGTGTCAGCCCAAATATAGATTTTTGAGGGTAATTTGTGGCCATCCATTTCCTTCATCTGGGATCTGATGGCCCAGGCTTCTCCCTGCTGGTTCATAACCAAGAATTGAGAAGTGGATTGTCATATAGCTTGGCCATTCTCTTGCTAAAAGAGCTAGAGAGATGGGAGAGGAAGGAGGAGGAGCATAAAGTGATCCGGCCACCGGTGGAGCTGCAGAGTTCCGAATCGAGATCCGAGGCCCTATTTGTGGAGGCAAGGCCTCTGCGGTGCTTTCAAACTGTCTAGATTTCCATGACTCCAAAGAGGTCGTCAAGGGTAACGATATTCATTCTTGGACATGTGAAGTCCTTCTTTTTGGCATGTGGATGGATTTCCCCCACCAGAGGGTGGATTGCAGAGGGATTTCCCTTGAGTTGATTCTTGGAATCCCCAATAGTCTTACATATATATCCAAAAATGTGTAGTACGGAATAGGCAAGCTGTGTGAAGCACATCTGGACAGGTTGGTCTCGATTGGTGATGTTTCATTTGCACACCGGAGAAGGCTCTGTGGTTAAACATGTAGTTTGTGGAGTCGCTGGGTTGGACCTATGAAGGACAATGGCAGGAAGTACTGGAGTGGTAGTCCAAGAAAATACCCTTATGATGTTTGTGTTGTGTGTTATGGCAAGACCAATTTTTTGGCACTGCAGGATGCTGTAGGGTTTAGGCGGAGTTGGGTGCAGAAAGAGAGTTCTGCGGAACCCGCTAAGCGATCGTGAAGGAATCTAGCATGAACTCCCCTTATTGATTGTGAAGCTAGTCCTTGGTGGACATTGTGGCTATTGTGAAACCAGTCCTTGGTGGATAGTGTGACTATTGTGATGCCAGCCCTTGGTGGATGGTACGGCTATTGTGAGCTGCGAGCTCTTGAAAAGGCTTCGTGCCGAACAGGAAAGGTGAAACCGACCCGCACCTTAGTTTTGGCCTCGAGTACGTTGGTATTCGGTGATGTCAATGTGACTTGAGCAACAAGGGGTGGCTGATCCGTACCTGCGTTATGTCCGTCTGACTTGGAGACCTGAAAGTGCAGTCAGTTGGAGCGCATAATGAGAGTGTTAGGCCTGCGCGGCATAAAGACTAATGCTCAATTATACCGTCGGGTTTTGGACCTGGAATGGTGGTGGGACCCTGGTTTGTCGGTACACCAAGAATATGCACTGAGTGCACTGATCATCGGGACGCGTGGCTGATGGTTATGATGGATTTTTTGTGAGTGAGAGCACAATGTGTGATATATATCTGCCTATGAATTGCTATGCCTGCAGGGAAGGAAAACCACAGCCACGTGAAAGGGGTATGGTAGTTATAAATTGGTCAGCTGAATGGTGACCGTTGCCTTACTTGCCATCGTTTGGTGGGCTGTCCTTGTGCAAGTGCTAGAGAGGTGAGGGGGACACAAAAGGGCTGAAGTCCCTGTGCTATTGTTGCTGCTAGCCCTTAAAGGCTAAGCAAAGAATGTTGTGTTTTGCTCATGTGTGGCTGACCTGCGCGCCGATGTTTGGAATCCACACTTGTAAAGAGTAACTGTAAGGCCATAAGGGCAAACGATGTTGTATATGTTGTACATTCCTTCTAGAGTTTTATATATAAATGTGGTTGTTTATATATATAGTGGACATTCATGGTTGGGGTACAATATTATTGTTAAAATCTTCCGCTATCATGCTCTGGGTTAGGATGCGATTATAACCTGGTATTAACCTATAATGCTTCCGCTTGATTTATGGCATATGGTGTGGGGCCCCGGCCAGACCTTCTATTTTTTGCTATACGAATGGATGGAGACGTTACATGGTTCTCGGCCGAATTCAAATGTTGTCGGTCTTCATCCAGGCTCGGTCTGTGGTTGTCGTCCGAGGAAGCTTGAAGTGTTGTCACCTACTTCAAAGGCATTTTCCCCGTCTTCTTCATGATCTGTGAAGGCTGGAAGTCGCTAGAAAACTCTTCAATGGTGGAGAGAAAGAGCTCCAAATACTCCTATTGAGATGGAGACGCAAAAAACAACGGAAGATCTTCGCTTGCGGTGAAGTTCGGACGAATAACGGTGGCCGGATGAGCTCTCTAAGGAGGACAGAGGAATAAGTGGCTGGAGGAATGTTTTCCCGCTTAAAGGAGCAAAAATGGCGGAATGTCCACTACTCCAGTCAACTCCTGAACTTAAATACGAGCAGGTCAAAAAAATGGTGACGCATGGTTTGGCGCACGATTATGCATTAACCGTGCGATATTAACTTCCAAGACAAGATTGCGGAAGAAGCTGAGTTAACCCGTGCGTTTTACTCGCGCACGGACGCTTCCGCCCATGCATGAAGGAAAAAGCATGGGTAAGCACAGAGCGCTGAAATTCACGACAAGGAGGTGGTACCGTGCATTTTACTCATGCACGGGCACTTCTTCTTGTGCATAAACAACTCGCACGGTTAACCACAGAGCACTATAAAATAGGACAACAACAGGAAAACCGTGTGTCTCCTTCACGCACGGTTCAGAAGAAACGTGTGTGTAGAAATTTAATGGGTTGGTCAGTCCTCCAGAGAAACTTGCAGAAAATGCAGAATTCGGTAGAAAGTGTGCGCTAAGGAATCGCACGACCGTGCGTTTTCCATAAGTCAGATTTCCTGCTTTGGCGGAAAACTGACCACCTGCACAGCAAAAACCAAGGCTGGTGCAACAGCTCCCAGCACCAATATACACATAACAATAACTTAATCTGCATGACGAGTACCCTAGTACGTACCCCCGACATCCCGGTGTAGTTCGCAAACCAAGACAGGCCGAAACAGTGCACAATGGCTAAGTGAAGCCCTAATCAAATATATGACATTTCGTACTGAAATAGTAGTGCACATGCAAGATAATAAGCACAGATGAGTGTGAAATACCATATATAAATCAGACTCATCACACCACCATGCATAAACATTTGCTTGTCCCGGGTAAATCATCCCTAATGTGGACGAGTAAAATAGTATATCTGTCCTAAAACTGCACAGCAGAGTACCATGCGAAATTGCATGCTCACGCTCATTGGAACACCGCAGAAGGAGCTTCTAATTAATCACTAATAACCTATATACTTCCAAAGGCGTATCAAAATATTATTACTACTCTACTATAGAATCGAGGGGAATCATTCAATCACGCACAAAGAGAAAGCAGAAAAACACTAAGTTGAGCATTGCCAAAGCAAGTTTTTGGGATAACCTCCAAAGGAATCCACCAATGTAGGTGACTGTATGCTTGTCTGTTCACACTCTCTCCACGGCACTAGTTTGACTCAAGCACGAATCTATAGGACTTGGAGTATAATGTAGGCTGAGGCGAAGGCGGGGTATACAAAGATAAACACGACGGATACGCACACCCAAAATGAGACCGCCTGAAAACAGTCACAACTACACTCAACGACAAATACGTGTAGCGCACCACCATACTTGGACTTCTAACGGTGCGTGCACGCCCATAACGAACATAATACAACAAAATTTCACAACTCTACAACATTTTGTTTTTCTTTTCTCTTTTATTCCTCATTGGAAATTTTTTTTCCCAATTCTTTTCATTTATATATATATATATATATAACCAAATAACCAAAACAAGCCGAAAACACGGCAACACCACAAGTGACACAAACACAAACATAACCGCCACACATAACTGATAAAAAACTACAATAAAACAAACCAACCAAGCGACCACATTCGGGTGTGCGAGTAGGAAAGGCTATATGGCTTTGGTAGCGAGTCATAGGTATATCAATGGAAGGGACCGGCACTACAGGGATAACAATGGATAGACGTCGGGAATGGTAAAAGGCTCAAACTAGAACAATGTGACGGCCTACATCACGCATGCACTTGACTAACCACGTACCCATGCTTCAAGAGTAGATAGGGGCAAGTTCTTAGCCACCGAGGAAGACAATCCTTCGTCCCGGCTCGATCAATACGAGGTTACCGATGTCGAGACACATCCCTACGCTATTGTTTGATTCACACCAGATTCAAAGTAGACGAGTAGAATAAACAAGATCTACGCCAATAAAAACAATATATGTTCTGAGCATAAAAAGAATCTAATCTACATGTAATCCTAAATGAGATGTGAGCAATCGATTAGGAGCACTACTGGAGTCAACACTCTACTCCGCCTCGCAATCCTAGGCCATCACCAAAAAATTCCAAATCACACACTAGTGATGATAAAAATCACGATGTGCTCCTTTTCAAGCACGCGCTCAAGTGTGGTGCAGCGGTATGTGTTGGATCCCTAGTTGATTTGGGCTAGGTTCACTAGCTTAGGATGTGACCCACCATGTATAGCCAGGGTCAAATTTGTGTCCTAGAGTCTAGGACAAGTCCTTAGAGTCAACTTCAGATGGACCAGCTATCAACAGACCTTCAGAGACTCAAGACTTAGAAGATTTCAAGACCAAGTAAAATGAGTTCGACGTTCGTCGAACTCAGCTCGACGAAAGGTGTTCTGAGCTCGACGATCTTGAGACATTTCTTTGTGCTGAGCTCGATGATCTTTGTTCTCTGTTCGACGAAGACTGAGATACTTCAACAAGATAAAGTCAGGATAACTCCAGAATTTTTTCTAAGTCAAGCTTCAGGCTTTGGTTGACGAACTAGAATCTGAGCTCGACGAACTTGGACCTCAAGTTCACAACTTCTCAGGTCGATGAAGACAACTTCTCAGGTCGACGAATGCAGTACTCTACTCGACTATTTATGGTCAACGATTTGAATCATTCTCAGTCAATGACTTCTCAGATTCTAAGTCCACAATCATTCTTCGCTCGACGAATTTGGATCTCAGCTCGACGAATGAAGATTGTCAGTTCGATGAAGATTGCAGTAGATTTGACAAGTTTCCCTTGAAGACCAATTGCTATTGTCTGGTCGACGAACTGATCAGCTCAGCTCGACGAACTGTGAACTCAGCTCAACGATTCCTGTTCTTCATTCGACGATTCCAGACTAGGTCTTCTCCAGTTTTCCGTCCCTTTTCTCGGCGATGATTCCTGAGCAATTAATGCCAAATCTTCTCGGAATGTTATCGTTAGAACACGCATTGATCATGGATTATTACATGTCATTTTTCCATGGGACAGTTAGGGAAATCATTGATTGCCGCTTCCTTCCTAGGCCGATTGCATTTACTGCTCAAGGTTTCAAATTTCCAAAGGTTCCTCAGTCAGTAAAACTCTCTGAAAAAGAAAAGATTAACCAGTACTACAACACAAGCAGTGACATACATACATAGTACACAGAAGAACAAGTCTTATAGAAATCTAAAGTTCTATTCTACAATTAGCCTAAACCAGAGAACCTCAAGAAGAAGAAGAACATTCAATCACCATCAAGAGTCTTCTTCCTTCAACTCTACAGGATAACTTCTGAAGGACAACAATTATCCTATCTGTCATAGAAGTTCCTGAAGCAATCTCTGGTCCAGGAACTCAAGCTTTTGAAGACCTGTCACCCTGAAGCAGTGCTCCAGAATTCCTGATCCCTTCAAGATCTCAGGGGGAGCAATCTGCTGAAATCAATCCACAAGTCTTCTCAATTGTTATTTAGAAAGAGAAGATACCATCACCCTTTTTCCATCCTCTATACAGGGTTTTAATTCCCTTCAAAATTATTCCTGATTACAAGTCTCCTACAAAAATACTTGAGGTTTTGGTTTTTGAGCAGCTGAACAAAAGCTCATTGTTGTCAGGCACCTGATCAAAAACCTGAGTGGATTCCTACCAGGGTGGTAGAAGAGTGGATGTACCCAGGTTGGGGAACCACTATAAATTTCTTGTATCGTCTGGTTGCCCTCTTTCTTTTGTTTTGGGTGTGTTGTTCTGTACTTGTTTAGGTTGTTGTGCTTATTTCTTTATTTGCTAATCTGTTCACTTAGAATTACAACAAAAGCTTTAAAAAGATTGTAGTGAGCACAATACTCTATTCACCCCACCCCCCCCCCCCCCCCCCCCCGCTAGAGTATTTTAGATCTAACTTGCACTTTCAATTGGTATCAAAGCGAGGTTGGTTAATCTACCACACCTTAAGAGGTTAATTGGTTGTACAGGCTAACACATGAACCATAAAGATCCCTCTTGTTAGATCTGATTGTTTTTTTATTATTATTAGATTTATTTCTTCACAGACATGGCTCAAAACAATGATTATGCAAGCATCATACCTCCAGTATACAATCTTAACATGTTTGCCATCTGGAAGGCAAGAATCAAATTATATATGAATTCTATTGATGAGGATATTTTTGCTTCTATCTTGACAGGAGTACCTCCAGCACCTACAGCTTCTCCAAGCACCTCCACCAACATGACTACAATACCTCCTCCAGAGAATAATGATGCCTACAAGAAAGCCAAAATTGCAGATGCAAAGGCAATGAACATCTTGGCTCAAACTATGTCTGATGACATATTTCAGAAGGTGGCTGAGTGCACCTCAGCCAAGGCCATTTGGGACTCCCTCAACCAAATGGTAGCTGGTTTAGCAGATGAAAGGAAAGACAGGAGATCAAATCTCATTTCCCTGTATGAGAATTTCAAGAAGGATGAGGCTGAATCAGTAGCTAAAATGTACAACAGGTTGAGCTCAATCATCAATGAGCTTAAGACCTTGGATAAAGACATCACCCTTACAGAGGTGAATGACAAGATCTTGATGTGCTTCCCTAGCTCTTGAGATTCAAGAATCTGGCCTATCAAAGAAGCCAGAAGCCTAAATGAGATATCAACTGAATCTCTGCTAGGCAAATTAAAGTCCTGTGAGCAGTTGATCAAATCAAGAGAAGCAGCTGAACAGAAAGTAACAACTCTAGTGAGAAAGGATCACAGCATAGCCTTCAAGGCATCTGAGGAAAGTGTTACCTCAACATCCAATGAGGAACTCATGAGCCTCTTTGCAAAAAGATTCTATAAGATGGCTAGAAAAGATTTCAGAAGGAAATCATCCAGGCAGGTGATGAGTACGATTATGATAGGCTTTTTACTATCATAATTGTAATCATGTCTACTATTTCCTGCCCCTATTTGTGTTGATTTCTTGATAATAGTAAAGAAATTGTCGTATCATAGATAGAAGAGCGCATTTAGAAGTCTTTGGCAGTCCTTGTAATAAACTATTTACTGAGTCTTTCATTTTTCTATTGCAGGTAATGCCAACCAATGGACCTAAAAGTCTCGGAGCAAACAGAGGAGTTCACAGAGTCAACATGGCTGATGGCAGGACGAAAATTTGGTGCACACGGCCAGACACACGGCCGTGTGCCTACCCATGTCCTATGCACCTGGAGCTGAAGAATTTGGGCGCAGGCGATGGAACCTCACACGGGTATGGCACACGTCCGTGTGCCTACCCGTGTCATATTGAACACGTCTGCCGACCAACCCGTGTCTTAAGAACACGGCCGCAAACACGGCCGTGTCCATACCCGTGTCATCTGACACAGCCCACTACCAGACACGCCTACTCGTGGGGAACTGCCTACGAACTGTCCACACTGCCTGACACACGGCCGTGTTGGAACCCGTGTCCGACCTGTTTGCAATGGGACTATAAATTTCCTGTAGAAAAAATTGTTTAGGACTTTTGGATCATTTCTGGATTGGAGAACTGCTGGAGGCCGAAGGGGAGCATCCAAGACAAGGAGGATTGAAGGGTATTTCATATGTATTTTTATTTAATCATTAACCCCTTTGAATCCTTCCTTTCTCTTGATGATCCATCTTCAATTTTCGTTTAATTTGCATGAACTCATATTTGAACATTCTAGTAATCATGTATCACTTTGTTTATGTTAAATTTGTGGTATTTTATTTGTGTTTATGTTTGCAAACAAAGAGTTTAATCTTCCTTATGAATTACTTCTTTGCTTTACATAATTTGCAATTGGCTAGATTGAGAAATTGGTTATTTGCAATGATATTAGTATGTTCATATTGTGATGATAATTCTCTTTGTAATTCAAACTCTATGATCGAGAGATATTTTGTTTGGAAAATTAGAACACGAGTAAAAGGATTCATGGTAATTTAGAGATAAAATTCATGAATTTATGTAGTAATAAGGGTACTTTACTTAATGCGAACTTGAGTGTTGTGAATTGTTCGAGAGAAAATTTACTATCTTAGGTTTAGATTTGGAATTGCTCGAGAGAGAATTTTGATGAATAGTTAACCTTTACATTACAACAAATTTAATAGTCTTCTCATTCCATGATCACTAAGAATTGAACTAATAAATGAATTCGTTCATGTAATCGTTTAAAGGCTTCATGTTTTTTTATCGTTTTTACTTCTCCAATACTGAATCATCCAAATGGTCATAGTTAGGATAATGTAGTTTAAATATCACTTTTGTTTAGAGGTATGATAATAAAGGGAGGGTGAGTACGAGTAGTTGAAACGACCCTGTGGAATACAACACGAGATGTAGATTTCTCCTATATTATGATTGATAGGTGCACTTGCCTGAATGCTAATTGAATCTAGTTTAAACCCATCTACATAGTTGCATTAGAATGTAGAATGAAATCACATTGAGTTATTACTTGTTAGCAAGAAAAATCATCAAGTTTTTGGCGCCGTTGCCGGGGATCGTTTTCAATATTTTGAAATCCTAATCTTTATTGATCTACCAATTTTCATTTATATAGTTGTAAATTAGTATTTGAATAATTATATTGCGTAATATTTTTTTTTGTAGTCTGTTAGTCTATGACCAGGGGCAGAAATTCTGGGCTAGTACCATTTCATCCTGACCCAGAACGAAATCTCCATAACACTAACCTAAGGGACGTGGGAATTAATACAACAGATATTTCAAACGGACTATCAGAAGAGGAGACAGTAAACTAAGGAGAGAATCATCTTGAAAACCTAGATACCATGGCCAACCAAAATGAGCAAACCATGTCTGACTTTGCTAGACCTAATCTCCAAGGAACCGGGTCGAGCATCGTTAGACCACTGATAGCTACCAATAACTTTGAATTGAAGCCTAGTGTGATACAAATGGTTCAACAGTATATCCAGTATGATGGCTTGCAATATGAGGATCCTAACACCCACTTGGCCGGATTCTTAGAGATATGTGACACATTTAAGATCAATGGTGTTTCCAATGAAGCCATTCGATTGAGATTGTTTCCATTTTCTTTAAGGTATAAGGCGAAGCAGTGGTTGAATTCACTACCTAGAGGGTCGATCACTACTTGGGACATGATGGTTGAGAAGTTTCTGATGAAGTATTTTCCACCTGCGAAGACTGCGAAGTTAAGGAACGACATCTCTACATATATTCAATTGGTGTCTAAATCGTTGTACGATACATGGGAACGATTCAAGGAGTTGTTAAGGAGATGTCCCCACCATGCTCTACCTTCATGGCTTCAAATTCAGACCTTCTACAATGGTCTAAATCCGGCCACTAAACAAATGATTGATGCGGCTAGTGGAGGAACTTTGAACAACAAGACACCTGAAGCGGCTCAGCAGTTGATAGAGGACATGGCAATGAACAATTACCAATGGACTACAGTAAGACAAAAGCCTAGCAAGCCCGCAGGAATTTATGAAGTAGATGCCGTCACCGCCTTAGCTATTCAAGTGGAGAAGCTTCACCAAAAGATGGACAACCTTACCTTAGCATCACCTTCCATGACACCTCAACAATGGGACCCTTCATGCAGTGGAATGCTTGGTTGTGAACCACAAGTTCAAGAGCATGTTTACTATATGGGTAACAATATTAGACCACCTTTCAATCAAGCCAACAACCCATATAGTTCTACATATAATCCTGGATGGAGAAACCACCCCAATTTCTCTTGGGGAGGACAAGGAAATCAAGGGAAGCAACCCATGTTTGGGCAACAACCACAGTTGGAACCAAGGAAGCCTACATTGGAATTTGTGCTTACCAAGTTCATGCAAACTACCGATGTAGCCTTCCGGAATCAAGAGGGTTCAATTCGGAACTTGGAGAATCAAATTGGACATCTTGGAAGGATGGTTTCTGAAAGGTAGCAAGGAACACTTCCTGGGAATACAAAGATAAATCCAAGGGAGCATGCAAAAGCCGTTCAATTGAGGAGCGGAAAGGAGTTACAAGACCCAAGGCCTGCAAAGGAAGCACCCCAAATGGAGTCTAGCGGCGAAGGACCAAGCGAGATGAACGTACAACCGATGGAGTACCAACCAGCAATACCATACCCACCAAAGCTTAACAAGGAGCGCATGGATGCGCAGTATGGTAAATTTTTATCTATGTTTAAGCAATTACATGTTAACTTACCTTTTTCTGAAATTATTCAAATGCCTAAATATGCAAAATTTCTTAATGATTTGATTTCTAATAAAAAGAAAATAGAAGAGTTATCATTAGTAACATTAAGTGAAGAATGTTCTGCTATTTTGCAAAATAAATTGCCACAAAAACTTAAGGATCCCGGTTCATTTTCAATTCTATGTTTAATCGATGATTTACAAGTAAATAAGGCTTTAGCAGATCTAGGAGCAAGTATAAATTTAATGCCTTATAAACTATATCTGAAACTAGGCCTAGGAGAACTTAGCCCAACAAGATTGAGTATTCAATTAGCAGATCGATCGGTTAAGTATCCTAGAGGAATAGTAGAAGATGTATTAGTTAAGGTAGATAAATTTATATTTCCTGCTGATTTTGTTATTTTAGATATGGATGAAAATATCGAAGTACCACTCATACTAAGTCGTCCATTTCTAGCTACATCTAGAGCACTTATTGATGTTTTTGATGGTAAATTAGTATTGCGAGTAGGAGAAGATGAAGTCACTTTTCAAATTGGCAATACTATGAAACAATCCTTAGATTACGATGATTATTGCTATTTTTCTCATGGTATTGATGACTTTATGTCTTCTATAAATTCTAATTTTTATTATAAAGATCCTTTAGAAATTTGCATAACTAACAACTATCTAGAAGATGATAAAAATGATGACATTATTGAACATTTATTTTTTCTAGAAAATTGTGTTGCCATGAATAGTACAACGGAATATAGTTTAATTACTGAAGGAGATCATGAAGCTCTTAAGAATAATACTAAGGATCCAACAATAGTAGAATTAAAAAAATTACCGGATCATCTTGAGTATGCATTCTTAGGAACAAATTCTTCGTACCCAGTTATCATATCTTCAAATCTTTCCAATATTGAAAAAGATAAATTAATAACTATATTGAAGAAATGTAAAGGTGTAATAGCATGGCAAATATCTGATATAAAAGGTATTAATCCTAGTTTTTGCACTCATAAAATCCTTTTGGAAGAAAACTATAAGTCGTCTATTCAACCGCAACGTAGGCTAAATCCTAATATGAAAGAGGTAGTTAAGGCTAAGATTGTGAAGTTATTAGATGCTGGTATTATATATCTTATTTCGGATAGTTCATGGGTTAGTCCTGTCCAAGTAGTCCCTAAGAAGGGTGGCCTAACTGTGGTAGCGAATGATAGAAATGAATTAATTCCAATGCGAACGGTAACAGGTTGGTGTGTCTGTATAGACTATAGGAAATTAAACGATGCCACTAGGAAAGACCATTTCCTTCTTCCTTTCATTGACCAGATATTAGAACGCTTATCAGGACATTCTTATTATTGTTTTCTAGAAGGACTTTTTGGATACTTCCAAATTCCTATAGCACCAGAAGACCAAGAGAAAACAATATTTACTTGCCCATTTGGTACCTTTGCCTATAGACGTATGCCATTCGGGTTATGTAATGCACCCGCCACATTTCAAAGGTGCATGCTAGCCATATTTAACGAGTATTTTGAAGATATTATGGAAGTGTTCATGGATGATTTTTCTATTTTTGGCGACTCTTTTGAGTTGTGTTTGAATAATTTAGAGAAAGTTCTTAGGAGGTGTGAGTAGACGAACCTAGCGCTTAGTTGGGAGAAGTGCCATTTCATGGTACAAGAAGGGTTAGTACTTGGCTATAAAATCTCAAGCCAAGGAATTCAAGTAGATAGAGCAAAAATAGAGACCATAGAAAATTACCACCACCAACTTCCGTAAAAGCAGTGAGAAGTTTCTTAGGACACGCGGGATTTTACCGCCGGTTTATTAAAGACTTCTCTAAAATAGCTAAACCACTTACAAGGCTTCTAGAAAAAGACACACCTTTTATTTTTGAACAAGAGTGTCTACATGCCTTTGAGTTCTTAAAAGAGAAATTAATTACTTCTCCTATTATTATCGCGCCTGATTTTAGTCAACCATTTGAGATCATGTGTGACAGTAGTAGTTTTGCGGTAGGGGTTGTTTTAGGACAACGTCGAAACAAACATTTTCACCCTATATATTACGCTAGTAAAACACTTAATAATGCACATGAGAATTATACAACTACTGAAAAAGAACTCCTAGCAGTGGTATTCGCCTTTGATAAATTTAGACCATATTTAACATTGTCCAAAGTGGTAGTTTATATGGATCACTCTGCACTCAGATATTTGCTAGCCAAAGCAGAAGCAAAGCCTCATTTAATCCGATGGGTTCTTCTTCTGCAAGAATTTGATTTAGAAATTAGGGGTAAACGAGGGGCGGAAAACTTAGCGGCGGATCATCTGTCACGTTTAGAAAACCCACTACCATCAATGTTAGATGAATCTGAAATTTCTGATACATTTCCTGAGGAATCACTATTTGTCATATCTACCAATATACATCTAGATTATCCATGGTTTGCAGATTATGCAAACTATCTTGTGGCTAAGGTCCTTCCAAAAGACTTTTCATATCAGCAAAAAAAGAAATTTTTCTCTGATTTGAAATATTAGTTTTGGGAGGACCCCTTTCTTTTTCGGATATATGCAGATTCTGTTATAAGAAGGTGTGTATCAGCGGAGGAAGGTTGGAAGATTTTGGAGCAGTGTCATTCAGGTCTTGCTGGTGGTCACTATGGAGCAAATCGCTCGGCTAAAAAGGTTCTTGATTCCGGTTTTTATTGGCCCATTCTATTCAGGGATGCCCAAAGGTATGTGCTTTCATGTGATTCTTGCCAAAAAGTAGGTAATATTTCTAAATTACATGAAATGCCTCAAAACTTTATCCTTAAATACGAAGTATTCGATGTGTGGGGTATAGATTTTATGGGACCATTCCCAGTTTCTTTTGGGAATAAATATATTTTGGTAGTTGTAGATTATGTATCAAGGTGGGTTGAAGCGCAAGCTTTGCCTACTAATGATAGTAGCGTTGTAATTAGATTTTTGAAATCCTTATTCGCACGATTTGGCACACCACGTGCACTTATTAGCGATAGGGGTTCACACTTTTGTAATCTACAACTAGATAAAGTTTTAGAAAAATATGGAGTTACACATAGGATAGCTACTCCGTATCATCCTCAAACTAGTGGGCAAGTTGAAGTTTCCAATAGAGAGCTTAAGAGAATATTAGAAAAATCTATAGAAGGGAATAGGAAGCAGTGGTCTAGGAAGCTGAACGATTGTATGTGGGCATATAGGACCGCCTACAAAACACCTATAGGGACCACCCCTTTTAGATTGGTCTACGATAAATCTTGCCACCTGCCTATAGAATTAGAACACAAGTCGTATTGGGCAATACGATCCTTAAATTTTGACACTAGTTCTATAGGAGAGAAGCATAAACTTCAACTTAATGAATTAGATGAGTGGAGAACTATGGCCTATGAGAAATCCGGGATTTATAAGGAGAAAACCAAGCTATTTCATCACCGTCACCTTCGCAAACCCAAGGTATTCCAAAAAGGTGACCAAGTCCTCCTCTATAATTCCAGATTACGTTTATTCCCAGGGAAATTAAGGTTTAAGTGGTCCGGACCCTTTAAGGTTAAAGAAGTCTTTCCCTACGGTACCGTCGAGTTAACTCACCCTGAGAAGGGAGATTTTAAGGTTAATGGTCACCGACTTAAGCCTTATTATGGTGAAATCCCTATGGAATTCGCTCATCTAGAGACATGCCTCCGTCTAGATTAATTTCATATTAAACTATAGTAAGTGTTTCTTATTATTTTACTATAATAAGTTGTAATGAAAAATTTAATGAGAAAAAAAAAATTTTCCAGAAAAATTTTAATGAGAAAAAAAAAATTTTCTGTAAAAAAATTAAAAGAGAAATGCAAAACTGGAGAGGCACACGGCTCACCGCACGCCCGTGTGGATGACCGTGTACGTGACACAGGCTCAGGCCCAGCCGTGTGGATTAATTCCGCAAAAAGCCAAATTCTTCCCGAACACAACACGGGTTCACACCCACCCGTGTGGCTAGCCGTGTCGTCCGCTCGATGATCGTCGAGACCGTTGTGTCGAGACATATGACACGGGCGTGTCGAATAACACACGGCCGTGTCACCTACCTACCCGTGTTGATACACCATGCCAGCTGCGACACAGGCTCACACATGGCCGTGTCGTCTCCCGTGTCCACCTGACGCGCTGTCCCCAGTCAGTTTGACTACACGGACCGAGGCACCCCGTGTTCCACGAGGCCTCGGATTCCCTAACAAGGGTGCACACACACGGTCGTGTGCGCACCCGTGTTCCATTTTTTTTACACGGATCGACGCACCCCGTGTTCCACGAGGCTGCTGATTCCCTAACACGGGTTCACACATGCCCGTGTGCGAACCCATGTGCATCCTCTTTAAATAGGGTCGTGTGGATTTCCTTCTTTGCTCATTCCAACCTTCTCCCATCACAAATCTCCGCGTGGCCTGATCCTCAAGGCACCATTTTTTTTTTCCAATTCTCGTCCCCCTTCACTCGCATTTTCCCCTTTTACATTATGTCTTCCAGAAGAAGTCAAGGCGGTCGCCGTCGCCGACCGGAGCTACAAGTCTCAACGGAGAGGCGGGATGCCGCTGCTCCGCTAATTTTCACCGACGCATCGCACACCGCCCTCTTCAACCGCTTGCAATTAAAAAAATTTCAAGATATCTGTATAATTGATTGGACTGTGCTTGAAGAGATAAACTTAGTTGGGGATGTTAGGGGATTAATTTCTATAACGGGGTGGGATCAATTTTTCGCCATAGAGGAGTTAGGATTTAGGGAACTCACTTTAGAGTTCCTATCTTCGTTTTATTCCAACTTTCGGCCTAACTTCATCGATGCGCCGCACGCGCCCAAGGGGATAGTTTCATTTCGAGTGGGTGGCACATTTTATACACTCACCATGCTCCAATTCACCCAGTATTTAGGGGTGTATGAGGAGTCATTCCTTTTTAGTGCTTCCTACCCCGAGCTCCACTTCGAACTCCCCAATCGCGATATGGCAGGAGGTATCTGGCGCCAGATTTCTTTTGACACTGGAGCCTACGAGGCCAAGCAATCTAAGGCCTCTAAATTTATTTCTCCCGCCCTCCATTACATCCACCATCTCCTTAGCCACACGTTGAGCGGCCGGGGTGAAAGCTCCGGAGTTGTTAGTAGACAGGACCTATTATACCTCTACAGCATGACTTCACGTTATCCTCTACATCTCGGTTATCTTCTAGCCCAGTTCATTCTCCAACAGGCCGACACCCCCCGTATAGGGTCTATTTGTGTAGCACCCTACATTACTCGCCTCGTGAAGAATATGGGCATCTTTTTAGCCCTCCCCCACATGACAGTGGTCGTAAAGACCGTGCCTATCACGATGGCTAGTCTTCGCTCCCTCCGCCTCATCACCGCCCGTCAGGGCCGGGGAGGGGTCATATATTCTATTACACGACGTGGACCGCATGTACAGGATGACAGTGATGATGAGGTAGATCCCGACCTCGATGTGCCGTTGGTGCCTCCGCCCCATTCCACTTACGCTCATGGCGAGTCGTCTACTGCACCTCCTCCACCTCATTCACGGTACTCGCGCGAGTTTCGATAGTTTTTCGAGACCGAGCTCTCCCCGCGCCTACAGCACATTGAGGAGTCGCAGCAGCGGACCGAGGACCTCCTCATCCAGATCAGAGACCACCTTGGGATCACTCCTCGCCAGCCGCCATCTCCAGCCCCGCCTTCCTTCCCAGACGATGCGACCGACCACCCTGCTTACTTCTCATATATATCGATGTAGTGTTATCTTTATGTATCACATCTTGTAATTTTTTTATATCAGTGTATTTAGTTCTGTTAGCTATTATATATCAGTGCATTTCATTACAGCTCCTGTCTCTTTACTGTGCTCTTCTACTTATTATGATAGCAGTTTTTTTCTTATGTCATCATGAAATAACTTTATGTCCCCTTTTTACATTGCACTGAGGACATTGCAAATCTTAAGTCTGGGGGTAGAATGGCTATTCATGTGGTTACAATTGATTCTAATCTGCTTATCATAATACTCAAGTTTGTTATGCCCCCCTACAAATGTTTGTTTGATCTTTTTAAGCTCTCATTATTCATTCATTTGGGATTATAAATATCTAATTTCACTTCGCACGCTGATTAAAATGAATTGATGTAGACTCATAGAGTATTCAACTTTGTTGATTTCGTAATTAAGCATAGAAATTTTTTTAGCTTAATTTTCTCTATATAATTTACTTTTAAGATTACTCCTCTATATTAGTAACTATCCAACACTCTATTTTAGAAAATATACTTATCTATAATAAAGTGAGTCGATGAGTGTAACATTTTTTATAATTTGGTATTAGGGCTTTTAAATTAAAAATTACTCCCTATTGATGTCTAGGACTTACCCTCTAGCATTACTCAAAACATTACATAGGTTAATTAGTAAGGGCGGAAATGACTTAGGCCTACTATTGGATAGCTTGAGCCTTGTTAACCCAACACCTTTAACATGATACCCTTGCACAGCCAATTTGAACCTAATCCCCATCCTTTTGATGCTCTACTATTAAAATTCACCAAGGCCAAATCCTTACCTATTAGCACACCCATCATTGATGCCTTCTTGGAATGATTTGTTCATTGTGATATGTGGCCTGAGTGCGTGTATACTTGCACCCACTTGGAATGATCCCTACTTTGAACCCCCCCCCCCCCCAAAAAAAAAGACATAGTGATATGTGGCCTGAGTGCGTGTATACTTGCACCCACTTGGAATGATCCCTACTATGGTCCCTTGGTTAAAAAAAATATATGTATATAAAAAAATAGAGTGCCCTTCAAAATATGGGAAATATACAAATTGCAAAGTCTAGGGGTGTCTACATAAAATTGAAATATGATAAGGTATCTTCCAACATAAGGCTCAATAAAGATTTAGGTGTGAAAAATTCATCGAACTTATCTTTGATTACCTCACCTTTAATCTTCTATCCTAAGCCAAAAAGGCTACACCAAAATTCAAGTCCTAAGGATCCGACCTTACTAATTCTAAATAGTGTTGTGATGAGGGTGTAAAAAGGGTAAGCTCATGATTATCAATATGAGTACTTATAAGTTTTGAAATACTAATACGTATCTTATAGAGATTGTTATTTTCTCCTCATATTTGTTAAAGATGACTATACTTTTATTTCTAAAAGCGAGTGAGAGATAGTTAAAAGATATATTAGAGGAATTTTAAGATAAATCTATATTTAGAAAAGTCTGCTAAACTATTTCATATGCGATTACATCATCAAAGTTCTCTTAAATTCATAGCAACCAGTGTGCGAAGGCAAAAATTTTTAATGGTAACCCAAGTGTTTGAATTAGTTTGCTTAGGGACGAGCAAACATCTAAGTCTGGGGGTATTTGATGAGTACGATTATGATAGGCTTTTTACTATCATAATTGTAATCATGTCTACTATTTCCTGCCCCTTTTTGTGTTGATTTCATGATAATAGTAAAGAAATTGTCGTATCATAGATAGAAGAGCGCATTTAGAAGTCTTTGGCAGTCCTTGTAATAAACTATTTACTGAGTCTTTCATTTTTCTATTGCAGGTAATGCCAACCAATGGACCTAAAAGTCTCGGAGCAAACAGAGGAGTTCACGGAGTCAACATGGCTGATGGCAGGACGAAAATTTAGTGCACACGGCCAGACACACGGCCGTGTGCCTACCCGTGTCATATGCACCTGGAGCTGAAGAATTTGGGCGCAAGCGATGGAACCTCACACGGGTATGGCACACGTCCATGTGCCTACCCGTGTCATATTGAACACGTCTGCCGACCAACCCGTGTCTTAAGAACACGGCCGCAAACACGGTCGTGTCCATACCCGTGTCATCTGACACGGCCCACTACCAGACACGCCTGCTCGTGGGGAACCGCCTAGGAACCGTCCACACGGCCTGACACACGGCCGTGTTGGAACCCGTGTCCGACCTGTTTGCAATGGGACTATAAATTTCCTTTAGAAAAAATTGTTTAGGACTTTTGGATCATTTCTGGATTGGAGAACTGCTGGAGGCCGAAGGGGAGCTTCCAAGACAAGGAGGATTGAAGGGTATTTCATATGTATTTTTATTTAATCATTAACCCCTTTGAATCCTTCCTTTCTCTTGATGATCCATCTTCAATTTTCGTTTAATTTGCATGAACTCATATTTGAACATTCTAGTAATCATGTATCACTTTGTTTATGTTAAATTTGTGGTATTTTATTTGTGTTTATGTTTGCAAACAAAGAGTTTAATCTTCCTTATGAATTACTTCTTTGCTTTACATAATTTGCAATTGGCTAGATTGAGAAATTGGTTATTTGCAATGATATTAGTATGTTCATATTGTGATGATAATTCTCTTTGTAATTCAAACTCTATGATCGAGAGATATTTTGTTTGGAAAATTAGAACACAAGTAAAAGGATTCATGGTAATTTAGAGATAAAATTCATGAATTTATGTAGTAATAAGGGTACTTTACTTAAGGCAAACTTGAGTGTTGTGAATTGTTCGAGAGAAAATCTACTATCTTAGGTATAGATTTGGAATTGCTCGAGAGAGAATTTTGATGAATAGTTAACCTTTACATTACAACAAATTTAATAGTCTTCTCATTCCATGATCACTTAGAATTGAACTAATAAATGAATTCGTTCATCTAATCGTTTAAAGGTTTCATGTTTTTTTATCGTTTTTTACTTCTCCAATACTGAATCATCCAAATGGTCATAGTTAGGATAATGTAGTTTAAATATCACTTTTGTTTAGAGGTATGATAATAAAGGGAGGGTGAGTACGAGTAGTTGAAATGACCCTGTGGAATACGACACGAGATGTAGATTTCTCCTATATTATGATTGATAGGTGCACTTGCCTAAATGCTAATTCAATCTAGTTTAAACTCATCTACATAGTTGCATTAGAATGTAGAATGAAATCACATTGAGTTATTACTTGTTAGCAAGAAAAATCATCAGCAGGAGGATAAGCCCAGATTTGACAAGACACCAACCAAGGAGGTTATGTGCTTTGGATGTAGAAAACCTGGACATTACATCTCAGAATGTCCAGAAAACCAGAAGAAGGAGAAAAGCAGAGAAAAGGACTCCAGGAGAAAACACAGCAGCAGACCCTCATCCAGCAAGTACAAAAAGAAAGACAAGGGCTTTGTTGCTGAGATATGGAGTGATACTGAAGAAGAATCATCCTCTTCCAGCTCAAGTGAAGAAGAGGAAGAAGCAAGATCCAAGGAGGTTTGCCTTATGGCAATTGATGCCTCCAGGAGCAATTCAGGATTAGAAGGAGAATCTGAAGATGAGGCAGCCACAGACTCAAAGGCAGATCAGGTTCTTTCAAGCTTTGATTTCAATTCTGATTTATTTAAAACTGAATTCAAAACTATGTGTTTAGATTTAATTAATTCAGAAAAAGAAATAAAAACTCTTAGAGAAAGACTAGGAAATCTTGAATCTGTTAATTCAGAAAATATTAAACTACAAGATCAACTAAATCTAGCAAATGAACAGATAATTCAATTAAAATCTAATTTATGTGAGGCCAAACAACTTGAGCAATCTCTCAATGGAAGAAGTCTCAAGCTGATGGACATAACAAGCACAGTAAATGCCAGATTAAATGGCAAGCTGGGCTTGGGTGCATCATCAGGTTTGCCCCCATAATTAAGAAAAATATTCTTTCCACACCCATTAAATTTGTTTCTGTCAAGGGAAAAGAGAAGATAATAGACAAACCAATGTCTGCAAACAACCCAAAACCCATAGACAAGAGAAATAAAAATCAGAAAACAGCTAATAAAAATAAGGTTCAGCAGCATTCGTCGAACTCAGATCGACAAAATGTGGTCAGTTTGTCGAACCCAGATCAACGAACGCGGAACGCAAACTTTAAAAATAATAATTCGTCTAACTGTGATCGACGAACTTTGTATGGTTCCTCGAGCAGAGGTCAACGAACATGGGGCGCAGAAAATGACTACTGTCATTCTCTGAGCAGAGGTCAACGATCTCAGCCCTATTCATCGAACTCTGGTCGACGAACTTACAAGAATTCGTCGAACCCAGAAAGACCAAACATAAATTATTTCTCTTACATAAATTCTAATACAGCTAATAAACCATTCAATCTAGTAGCTGATTGGGTTATTCCACCAAGGAGATATCACCCCTTAGGTTATAAATCTCAACCTACTTTGTCAGTTATTTCCAGCTTTTATTTTCAACCAAATAAAGGATCCAAGGTAACCTGGGTCAAGAACAATTGAGTTTTGTTTTTCATTACAGATACAGGTGAAGAGCTGTCCAAGGGTAAGTCAGACCTGGTACTTGGAAAGTGGTTGCTCCAAGCATATGACAGGCAGCAAGGCCAATCTATCCAATTACAAGTCCAAGCTAGGACCAAAGGTGATTTTTGGTGATTCAAATAGTGGCCAGTCTGAAGGATATGGAGCAGTAAAGATTGGAACAGTTACCTTCAAGAAAGTAACATATGTAAGAGGACTCAAACATAACCTTATATCCATTAGCCAATTATGTGATGAAGGTTATCAGGTACACTTTAACTCTACCTCTTGTTCTATTATTAATAAAGAAAACTAAACTGTTTTAATTGGAATTAGACAAGGTAACATATATCTAGTAGATTTCATTTCTGCAAAAACTGATGTTTATTTACTCAATATCACTAGTAACCAAAATGAGTTGTGACATAAAAGATTAGGTCATGTAAACCTTAAGAATATAGCTAGGTTATCTAAAGACAACCTTGTTACAGATTTACCTTCTGGCCCCTACAAGAAGGAAAACCTATACAGGGCTTGTCAATTAGGCAAGCAAACTAAAACAAGTTTCAAATCCATTAATAAAAGTGATTCACCTAGGATTTTGTATTTGATTCATGTGGATCTATTTGGACCCATTTCAGTACAAAGCCTAGGAGGGAAGTCTTAGACTTTAGTGATTGTTGATGACTTCTCCAGATTCAGTTGGGTAGCATTTCTGAGAACTAAGTTAGATACATTCAAGGTTCTTATAGATTTTCTCAGGACCATACAGATTGAGTTCTCTACTCATGTTGCATTGATCAGAAGTGATCATGACACAGAGTTTGAGTCTCTTCTTATGCATGAGTTCTGTGAGAAGGAAGGTATCAGGCAGTGCTTCTCAGCTCCTAGAACTCTCCAACAAAATGGGGTAGCTGAAAGGAAAAATAGGACACTCATTGAATCTGCAGGCACATTATTGGCAGATGCTTACATGCCTCTATCCTTTTGGGCAGAAGCTGTAAACACTGCTAACTATTTCCTGAACAGAAGCCTTATACATAAGCTGAAAAATAATACGCCCTATAAAATACTTAAAGGGAAGAAACCTAAAATCACATATTTTAAAGTTTTTGGTTGTATATGTTATATTCACACTAACAACAAAAGATACATTAGAAAGTTTGAGGCTAAGGCTGAAGAAGGGATTTTTCTAGGATACTCCCAAGTAAGCAAGGCCTATAGGGTGTTTAATAAATCCACTCTTAAAATTGAAGAATCAGTCCATGTATCTTTTGTTGAAGCTAACATGTCTTATAAGGAGAAAGAGATTTCTACCATAAGCTCTTTGCAGGTTCCACCACTGTATGAGTCTTTGGATGGACTAAACTTACCTAAGAGGTGTCAACCCATCCTTCTCCACAGGTTGCTGAAGACAGTGAAGAAGAAATTCAAGTGGAAGTGGCTGAACTTCCCTCAACAGCTAATAGCATTCCTCAAGAGGAATTAATTATAGAATCTGTTGTTGAACAAACTCCACCAACTGATCTTGTCACAATTAGAGATCACCCCAGATCTCAAGTGATTGGAGACATTTTAGTAGGTGTTCAGACAAGGCATCAACTCAACCAAAACTTGATGCATGCCTGTTTTCACTCTCAGATTGAACCTCTCACCATCCATGAAGCAGAGCAAGATTCCCACTGGATCATTGCAATGCAAGAGGAACTAAATTAGTTTGAGAGATATAGAGTTTGGGATTTGGTTCCAAGACCCCATAACTACCCAGTTATTGGAACCAAATGGGTCTACGGGAACAAGTTGGATGCTCAAGGGAACATAGTGAGAAACAAGTCTAGGCTTGTTGCTCAAGGCTACAGGCAAGAGGAAGGAATTGATTATGACCAAACCTTTGCCCCTGTTACAAGGTTAGAGGCCATAAGAATATTCCTTGCCTATGCAGCTCACAGGAGATTCAAAGTCTTCCAAATGGATGTCAAGAGTGCATTATTGAATGGAGTGCTTCAAGAAGAGGTTTATGTAGAACAACCTCCAGGTTTTATCTCTCTAACTCAACCCTCCTTTGTATTTAAATTGCATAAAGCTCTCTATGGTTTAAAGCAAGCTCCAAGAGCTTGGTATGAGACCTTAGCAAGCTTTCTTTTAGAGCATAAATTTACAAGAGGAACCATAGATAAAACTCTTTTCACTAGACATCATAAGGACCAAATTTTGTTAGTACAAATATATGTGGATGACATCATTTTTGGGTCTACTGATCCCAAATTATGCAAGAGGTTTGCTGACCTCATGCATTCTAAATTTGAGATGAGTAGCATGGGTGAGCTTTCCTACTTCCTTGGTCTCCAAGTGAAGCAGCTCCCTGATGGTATCTTCCTCTCCCAAGCTAAGTATGCTAAAGAGCTTATTAATAAGTTTGGGCTGGGTGATGCTTCAGGAATGAAAACACCTATAGCTACAAATGTTGTTGTGGATTCTGATGCAGTAGGGAAACCTGTAGATCAGAAACATTATAGGGCAATTGTTGGATCCCTATTATACCTAACAGCTAGCATAGCTGATATAATGTTTGTCACATGCCTTTGTGTGCTAGGTTCCAAGTGAACCCTAAAAAATCTCACCTTATTTTCCTAAAATGAATTTTGAGATATATAAAAAGTTGTCCTAATCTAGGACTCTGGTATCCTGCAGAGTCAGAGTTTGAGTTAACTGGATATTCAGATGCTGACTATGCTGGATGTAGAGTGGACAGGAAGAGTACCTCTAGAACTTGCCAGTTCCTGGGTATGAGACTTGTCTCCTGGTTTTATAAAAAGCAGACATCTGTGTCTACATCAACTGCAGAAGCAGAATACATGGCTGTTGGCAGCTGCTGTTCACAAATGCTATGGATACAAAACCAACTCCTAGACTATGGTGTCAACTTAAATAATTCAACATTATTTTGTGATAATACTAGTGCTATTCCTATAGCACATAATCCAGTTCACCATTCTAGCACTAAGTATATTGAAATAAGACATCATTTCATTAGAGATAATGTAGACAAAACTAAAATTAACATAATCCATATTCCTACTGATTTACAGAGAGCATACATTTTCACCGAACCCTTGGATGAAAAAAATCATATGTTCTTTATAAATCAACTGGGAATGATTAATGGAGAAGAGTTAAATTACTTTCTGTCTGCATTCGATGAATTTTCCAGAGTTCGTCGAATGGAGTTCGACGAATTAGGGAAAATTTGAGAGATTCTCGTCGAACGGAGATCGACGAATTCTCTATATGGAAATAATTTTCATCAATCGGAGATCGATGAACTTTGTATCAGAAGATATTTCGTCGAACGGAGTTCGACGAACTATTTTTGATTCTTCGGGATGAGATCGACGAATTATCTGTTTATAATTTATTTTGTCGAGCTCAGTTCGAAGAATTGTTTCTTTTTCGTGGAACGGAGATTGTCGATTCATATTATGAAAATTTTATATCTAGGTTTTCTTCGACCTCCATCCCGCGTTTTCAGTTCTCTTGCTCTTGATCACCGTTTTCTCTGTGTCTTTCTTGCAGGTCACCAATGGCGATTCCCGCAGGAGATTTGGCATCAACTCAACCAAGACTTGATGCATGCCTGTTTTCTCTCTCAGATTGAACCTCTCACCATCTATGAAGCTGAGCAAGATCCCCACTGGATTATTGCAATGCAAGAGGAACTAAATCAGTTTGAGAGATGTAGAGTTTGGGATTTGGTTCCAAGACCTCACAACTACCCAGTTATTGGAACCAAATGGGTCTACAGAAACAAGCTAGATGCTCAAGGAAATATTGTGAGAAACAAGGCTAGGCTTGTTGCTCAGGGCTACAGACAAGAGGAAGGAATTGAGTATGACCACACCTTTGCCCCTGTTGCAAGATTAGAGGACATAAGAATATTCCTTGCCTATGCAGCTCACAGGAGATTCAAAGTTTCCCAAATGGATGTCAAGAGTGCATTTCTGAATGGAGTGCTTCAAGAAGAGGTTTATGTAGAACAACCTCTAGGTTTTATCTCTCTAACTCAACCCTCCTTTGTATTTAAATTGCATAAAGCTCTCTATGGTTTAAAGCAAGCTACAAGAGCTTGGTATGAGACCTTAGCAAGCTTTCTTTTAGAGCATAAATTTACAAGAGGAACCATAGATAAAACTCTTTTCACTAGACATCATAAGGACCAAATTTTGTTAGTACAAATATATGTGGATGACATCATCTTTGGGTCTACTAATCCCAAATTATGCAAGAGGTTTGCTGACCTCATGCATTTCAAATTTGAGATGAGTAGCATGGGTGCGCTTTCCTACTTCCTTAGTCTCCAAGTGAAGCAGCTCCCTGATGGTATCTTCCTTTCCCAAGCTAAGTATGCTAAAGAGCTTGTTAAGAAGTTTGGGATGGGTGATGCTTCAGGAATGAAAACACCTATGGCTACCAATGCTGTTGTGGATTCTGATGCAGCAGGGACACTTGTAGATCAGAAGCATTATAGGGCAATTGTTGGATCCCTATTATACCTAACAGCTAGCAGACCTGATATCATGTTTGCCACATGCCTTTGTGCTAGGTTCCAAGTGAACCCTAAAGAATCTCACCTTATTTTCTTAAAAAGAATTTTGAGATATATAAAGAGTTGTCCTAATCTAGGACTCTGGTATCCTGTAGAGTAAGAGTTTTAGTTAACTGGATACTCAGATGCTGACTATGCTGGTTTTAGAGTGGACAGGAATAGTACCTCTGGAACTTGCCAATTCCTGGGTATGAGACTTGTCTCCTAGTTTTGTAAAAAGCAAACATCTGTGTCTACATCAACTACAAAAGCAGACTACATGGCTGCTGGCAGCTGCTGTTCACAAATGTTATGGATACAAAACCAACTCCTAGACTATGGTGTCAACTTAAATAATTCAACATTATTTTGTGATAATACTTGTGCTATTGCTATAGCACAGAATCCAGTTCACCATAGTAGGACTAAACATATTGATATAAGACATCATTTCATTAGAGATAATGTAGACAAAAAGAAAATTAACCTAATCCATATTCCTACTGATCTACGGAGAGCAGACATTTTCACCAAACCCTTGGATGATAAAAATCATTTGTTCTTTATAAATCAACTGGGAATGATCAATGGAGAAGAGTTAAATTAGTTTATGTCTGCATTCGACGAATTTTCCAAAGTTCGTCGAATGGAGTTTGACGAATTAGGGAAAGTTTGAGAGATTCTCATTGAACGGAGGTCGACGAATTCTCTGTGTGTGGAAACAACTTTCGTCGACCGGAGAACGATGAACTTTGCTTCAGAAGATATTTCGTCGAACGGAGTTCGACGAACTGTTTTCGATTCTTTTGAATGAGATTGACGAATTATCTGTCTATAATTTATTTCGTCGACCTCAGTTCGAAGAACTGTTTCTTTTTCGTGGAACGGAGATTGTCGATTCATATTCTGGAAAACATTATATCTAGGTTTTCTTCGACCTCCGTCCCGCGCTTTCAGTTCTCTCGCTCTTGATCGTCGTTTTCTTTGTCTCTCTTGCAGGTCATCAATGGCGATTCCAGCGAGCACTTTGGCTGCCATGAAATTCGACACCGGTTTTCACATGGATTTTGATTCTTTCCAGCAATGTGACCCAATATTTCTCAACATTCTGGAACTACTAGAATAACTTGGTCTCAAGGACTTTATGAACAGAAGGATTAAACTGCATGCAACTAAAATTCGGGAATGGTTATATACTTCTATTGTTTCTGAGGAAAATGTCCTGACATGAAATATCAGGAGTAATGCTGTTTCTTTATCTCCCGCCATTCTTTCTGAAACTTTTGGGTTGGTAAATGGAGAAGACGATCTGGATGTTGATTCTGAAGAGTTTACTTCGATACTGAATCTGATGGGGCTTACTGGGAGTAACCCTAACAAGTTGTTAAAGAAATAACTCTCTGCCGCCTTCCAGTTCTTGGCGGACATTGTAGGAAAAGTGCTGATGGGCAAGCACTCTACACACGATTACATCACAAGACACCAATTCCTTGTTATGTGCGCAGTGGTCAACAAGAGACATGTCGATTGGGGCCAGATTTTCTTTGAGTTGATAAAGAAGAAGAACAGCAAGAAAGAGGTCTGCTTCGGAAGTATCTTGGGGATTTTTCTTCAAGAAAAAGCTGGTGAATTCATGGTATCCCCGACCATCTTCATCAATGCCAGCAAGCGCCTCACATGCGCTTTGTTTGGTAAATGGGAGAGGACGATCTCCAAGCCATCCAAGGCTTCCTCCTCCTCCATCCCTGCTTCTGAGAGCACCAGGGCTGTGAAGGCCACTCCCCTCCCTGCAGAAGAGGTTATTCCATCTCCACACCCTCTTCCAGCAACCCATCTTCCATCTCTTCCAGCACCCCTTCCAGAAAAGCAACTCCCTTCCTCTCCCATTCCTTCTTCAACACTTCAATCTCCACAGCATACTTCTATGCCTACTCCACCTCCATCTCCACCACTTTATATCACTAAAATTCCAACACCCCCTGCTTCACCACATGACACATCTATTCCTACACCACCACAGTCTCCTCTTCACCCACATTTATCCTCCATTCCATCTTACACCCTACCCTCAGACACCACCATAACAGATGTTATTCCACCTCTATCCCCTCCATCTGTTCCCCTTCCTTCATCTACTTCCCTACCTTCAACATCAACTCCCTCTCCATATTTGGACTCCTCCACTGTATCTACAATCATATCACTGCTCACTCCCCTCATCAAATCTCTCATCACAGTGGCCATTACACCTCTTGTGAATTCCATCAATTATTTATCTGCCAAAGTTTCTCTTCTCTCTGCTGCCCCCTCTTCATTTAGGGTCCTGGCTCTAGGTTCTCCTAAACCCAAGCAGGGGGATATGCTCAGTGATGAAGTAGCAGCAGCAGATGCAGATGAAGAAGCAGTAGCAGCAGACACAGCAGCAGTTCCCTCTACAACACTTTAAGATGTAGATGCAGAAATTTTGCCAGAATTTGATTCAGATGTGATTGAATTAATTCATTTTATGGATACTGACATTGACTTAGATGAGTTAGTTCCAGAGCAAATAAACAATGTTGGTGATTTCCATTTAAATCCAACAGTTAATTTGACTGTTTTGTTGAGAAGTTTTGATACTGTATATATGCAATCTCTTCCAGAAGACTTTACTAAGCCACAGGTTGCTATTGTACCCTTTACATCTCCAATAAGTCCAGCAGTTGCTAAACAACTCTGTGACAGTTTTGCTATTCTTGTTGTTGCTCCAACCTCTCCAGTTATTTTAGAAGATGTCTCAGTACCAGTTTTTGTTATGGATGACTCTCCTATGCCAGATCTGGATGAGTTAATCCTGGCTGATATTGAAGAGAAAAATAAGGCAGCAGCTAAAAGCTCTGTGCCAATCATTTCTGATTTCTGTAGAGTTTCTGAAACTCCATATTCTGAACCTTCTGCCCCTCCTCCAGAAAAGACTTCTTTTAATGATAAAACTCTGAAAGTATTGGATGCTTTGTATGATAACCCTCAGGGTTCTGACAGTGATGATGAAGATGATGATGATGATGATTCAGATGAAGAAGCTTCAAAGAAAAATAAGAAATTGTTGTCAAAGAAAAGGAAGGCGCCTCCTCCTCCAACTCATAAACCCAATCCTACTGCTGACACTCCCTATTACATTTTGCACAATGTTACTCCTTACAAGGGAATGCTTGCGTGGATGTGGTTATCAAAGAACCAGCAAAAGGAAAGGAAAAGAAGTAGGAGATACTCTCCTCCACCAGTTCACAGATATAGAAAGGATCCACCTCCTCCTCCTCCAGCATCTGGTGCCACTGGCTCTAGCTCTCAGAGATATGCCCCTATGCAAACCTATCAGAGACATTCAGGGAGATCCTCTGGAAGCAGCCAGCAGAGGCAACAATCTTCAGGTAATCAGCATCAGCAGCAACATCAACATATATCTGAAGAACAGAAAGCTGACAATCCTGAAAGGCCTTATTCTCCTCCTATTCCATTTGAAGATCCTGAAACAGCCAACACTGCAAGAATGGCTAGGTTCCAGGAACTTATTAATCTGTCATTGATCAATAAAGCCAAAGCTGAAGGTAAAGACATTTCTGGATTCACAACTATGTCAAAGTATAGAAAAGAAGAATTAAAAAGGTTTGACAAAGGCAACAAGCTCTTCAATGTTGATGATTATATGAAGCTCCATCCTGAAGCAGTTGTCCCCAGAGCTACATCACTGAAGATTATTGGGGCAGCTGACATGACCATGACCCAGACAGTGGCTTCAAATCCTAACAGAGAAATTATCTTCAAAAAGCCTGGAGAGAAGACAACAGAAGACAGGTCTATGCAGAAGAAGAAGAAGTAATCTTTATTTTGTTTCAATTTCATTATGCAATTTATTTTCAAGCTATGTCTCTTGTTTAAACAAAGCCTGTGTATATATATATATATTGCATGTGTTGGTAATTCTCTGCCAGATATATTTCTTTTTCTTGCTTTGTTTATATGCTTTGAGTCTCTTAGTGACCTCACCCAAATAGGGGGAGATTGTTGGATCCCTAGTTGATTTTGGCTAGGTTCACTAGCTTAGGATGTGACCCACCATGTGTAGCCAGGGTCAAATTTGTGTCCTAGAGTCTAGGACAATTCCTTAGAGTCAACTTCAGATGGACCAGCTATCAACAGACCTTCACAGACTCAATACTTAGAAGATTTCAAGACAAAGTAAAATGAGTTCGACGTTCGTCGTACTCAGCTCGACGAAAGGTGTTCTGAGCTCGACGATCTTGAGACATTTCTTTGTGTTGAGCTCGATGATATTTGTTCTCTGTTCGACAAAGACTGAGATACTTTAACAAGCTAAAGTCAGGATAACTCTAGAATTTTTTCTAAGTCCAGCTTCAGGCTTTGGTCGACGAACTAGAATCTGAGCTCGACAAACTTGGACCTCAAGTTCACAACTTCTCAGGTCGACGAAGACAACTTCTCAGGTCGACGAATGCAGTACTCTACTCGACGATTTCTGGTCGATGATTTGAATCCTTCTCAGTCAAAGACTTCTCAGATTCTAAGTCCACAATCATTCTTCGCTCGATGAATTTGGATCTCAGCTCGACGAATGAATATTGTCAGTTCGACAAAGATTGCAGTAGATTTGACAAGTTTTCCTTGAAAATCAATTGCTATTGTCTGGTCGACGAACTCATCAGCTCAGCTCGACGAACTGTGAACTCAGCTCGATGATTCTTGTTCTTCGTTCGACGATCCCAGACTAGGTCTTCTCCAGTTTTCCGTCCCTTTTCTCGGCGATGATTCCTGAGCAATTAATGCCAAATCTTCTCGGTATGTTACCATTAGAACGCGCATTGATCATGGATTATTTCATGTCATTTTTCCATGGGATAGTTAGGGAAATCATTAATTGCCGCTTCCTTCCCAGGCCGATTGCATTTACTGCTCAAGGTTTCAAATTTCCAAAGGTTCCTCAATCAGTAAAACTCTCTGAAAAAGAAAAGATTAACCAGTACTACAACACAAGCAATGACATACAGACATAGTACATAGAAGAACAAGTCTTATAGAAATCTAAAGTTCTTTTCTGCAATCAGCCTAAACCAGAGAACCTCAAGAAGAAGAAGAACATTCAATCACCATCAAGAGTCTTCTTCCTTCAACTCTACAGGATAACTTCTGAAGGACAACAATTATTCTATCTGTCAAAGAGGTTCCTGAAGCAATCTCTGGTCCAGGCACTCAAGCTTTTGAAGACCTGTCACCCTGAAGCAGTGCTCCAGAATTCCTGATCCCTTCAAGATCTCAGGGGGAGCAATCTGCTGAAATCAATCCACAAGTCTTCTCAGTTGTTATTGAGAAAGAGAAGACACCGTCACCCTTTTTCCATCCTCTGTACAGGGTTTTAATTCCCTTCAAAATTATTCATGGTTACAAGTCTCCTACCAAAAGACTTGAGGTTTTGGTTTTTGAGCACCTGAACAAAAGCTCATTGGTGTCAGGCACCTGATCAAAAGCCTGAGTGGATTTCTACCAGGGTGGTAGAAGAGTGGATGTACCCAGGTTGGGGAACCACTCTAAATTTCTTGTGTCGTCTGTTTGCCCTCTTTCTTTTTTTTGGCTGTGTTGTTCTGTGATTGTTTAGGTTGCTGTGCTTATTTCTTTATTTGCTAATCTGTTCACTTAGGGTTACAACAAAAGCAGTAAAAAGATTGTAGTGAGCACAATACTCTATTCACCCCCTAGAGTATTTCAGATCTAACTTGCACTTTAAGTATGCAATGTCAATCACTAAAGACAACTAATGAAAATATACTTCTAGCATGATAATGATTTAATGGACGTGCGTGAGTAACCCGCATAACTCTCCCCACCAGACTTAGCTTATACATCCTAACACCACAATGTGATCGTGAAATAAAAAAAGCAAGTAAGGAGAAGGGGTTACCCAATGCTCAGAAATGAGCATACCAGAGGATTGGCTTTAATTTATGTTGAAAATCCACGGCCCGAATGAACTTACCTGCAAAACAATTCCTCCAAGCACAACAATCATATTATAGAATTTGCTAAAAAACAAAAACAAAATAATGGATTGTCTCCCAGAAGCCACTTTTCTTTACCGTCCTTAAGATGGATCAAATAACTGTATTAGCAGTTTTATATATAGTTCAAGTGCATAAGCGCAGTATGCAATGATAAAGTCTAAAATTTCATACACAATATTAAGAACAAATTATACTACAAAAGCGGGGGGGGTGCGGATATCCTT
The DNA here is from genome assembly GCA_039583875.1 of Platanthera guangdongensis. Lineage (NCBI taxonomy): Eukaryota > Viridiplantae > Streptophyta > Magnoliopsida > Asparagales > Orchidaceae > Platanthera > Platanthera guangdongensis. The sequence continues at coordinate 72,373,897 of CM077152.1, forward strand.
CACATCTCATCTAAACGCTGACTTGTGATAGATCCACCAAGACATGCGAGATAAGGGAGAATCGAAAGCTTTAGGGCCCAGGGAAGACGAATCTCCCCTGCCCCTAGCCTCTTCCTTCTCGCGTCGGCAGGCAAAATCCAGTGCATTGCACCTTTGCGGTTCTTTTTTCGCAATTCCACGGATGGAGATCTCCATGGCGGTACAACCACTCCATCTAATTCAAAGGTAGCTTTAGCTTTTCCGTTCGGAGGCATCCTTTCCTCACCTGTGGTGGGTGATAGATCAGCCCAAGTAACATGTTTTAATGTTTTACACATATCATTTGATTCATTATAAGTTTTTGATTCTATTTCATGCATGCCTTCAGCAACCATGCACTGTTCCTTAGTCTCAGCAACGTGCCTTTCACTCCGCTCACTACCCTTCTCATCCGCAATTTGCTGCACTCCAAGCAACATCGCTTTGATTTCCCCTTTCCGCAGCACACCTGTCTTAACAACACTAGGCAAACCATCAGATAACACAACATTCAAATCATATAGTTTTCCGGGCTCGTTTGGAATCATAGGGAGAAAGGATGGCGGCAAAGGCTATTCATCCTTGCATGCCAAGGTGATGCCACTCGCATGAAACTGTAATGTCTCCCCACTATCTTTCAGTAAGGGACCACTAAGATGGGTTATGAGGCATTTCCCATTAGTCCCAGCACCTGGAAGTCAGTGACGGCTGTAGCCCCATTCAATACCACTTCCACCTCATATATTTCACCATCAGTCTTCACTACCGACCCTTCGGACAGCACTAGTGATTTCCGGACATTCGACTCGATATTTAAATTAAATTTTTCAACATCTTGAAAAGCAAGAATGTCGCAAGAAGATCCGGAATCACATAAGGCCTCTGTCTCTACCTCATTTATTTCACACTTCACAGCCACTTCATTTTTAATACATTCATTTGTCTCCCCAACACACTTCCCTTGCTCATGGGTATTTTTTTCCGTGTCACTCGGGAGGGCGCTGCGAGTATGCTTAGAGAACACCTGAGCCAGTTGCCCTAGCTGTGTCTCCAAGTTTCTCATGGATGCGGTTTGAGTGGCCAGGTTGGATTGGGCCATCTCCACGAATTTTTCCATCATCTTTTCAAACGCACTCTTTCCCGTCACCTGCGCTTTTTGTTTTTAACCCGATTCCGGCGGTCGCGGCTGGCTATTAGAATCTTGAGCTTCAAATTGAAGTTGGCCTCCCTGAGACCTTTGACAGGGAGCATATTGGTTCCAGGAGAAATTCAGATGATTTCTCGCATTTGGGTTATAAGTATTGTTATAAGGAGCAGCGCGGTTTTGATTATTTATAAAGTTCACACTCTCATCAGCAAATATACCTGAGGGATTGATGAGTACAATTATGATAGGCTTACTACTGTAACACAGCCCCCTCCCGAACGCAAAACATAGCACAAAGTGTGTCTTATTCCCAGAATAGCCGCCTTACGATAACATTAGCACACGGGCTAACTTGTACCACAAGACGCCTATCCTGCCGGCTATAACCAATATCAACCCAATGCCAACCTAACCAAAATGTAACAAAAGCCAATCAACACATAAGTAATATAAGTCCAATAGTACAATAAAAGAAGCTACAAAAGCTTCTAAATTATCAGAGTACAGCTAAAACTTGCCCAAAGGGCTACATCAAAGTCCTCTCAAAACTCACATCGATAACTGACGGTAGCGACGGCACCGTCACTTCAGGCCCTGTCGTCCTGACCTGGCTGTCCTGCTGCATTGTCTGCGGCTGCTCTACCTGCGGAGTTTCCTCCTAAATTGGAAGACGTAGCAACCGTTAGTCAAAAAGACTAAGTGGCTTTCACATATGCTCCCCTGGTGACTCCTCGGTACCGGGCGGAGAAATTAATAGGGTACAATATATAAATAGTGATAAGCAGGTACTAGCAGGTGAATAAGTACATAAGTCGTGAGTAGCAATATAAGAATGTTTAACATCATTAACAACTGTCTACTCTAGCAATTCTATACAAGCTATATCAATCCATCAAGTATATAAATCTATAACAGGAAAGTAACTTAACTTATAAGAATGCACATACAGACTTATAAGTTAAAGGTCAGTTTAGCAGTAAAGTAAATCATTGTATAAGAGTTCCCATACAAACTTATACGATGAGGATCTTGATATACAATGTAATGTAATGGTATGTATGCAATGCAATGACTCACCCATGATTATGCACATGCAATTACTATGTCGACACAGACTTGTAGTTCCCACTTTTCGAGTAGGTAGCTAACCTCTCAGACATCAACCGTCATGGCCAGGCGGTGACAATTGATGACTACTTTTAGTCATCGTTTTTAGTATAGTTTAGTTTAAGAAATTCCTAAGTTTATTGGTATTTTTTCTTACTTTATTCTTGTTATGTTCATTTTAATATCTTATTTGTTTTGTTATGAATATAATTTTTTATGTTATGTTATGTTTATGTTATGTTCAATTTTATTTTTATTTTATATTATGTTAGGTTATGTTATAATAATTAATGTTTTGATATAAAATCTGTGTCTAATTTGTTATATTTTATTTTGTTTTGTAGCCCATACCCGAGCCTTCTTCATTGGTGCATCCCTCAAGTCAGGGTGCAGCCCTCAAGTCAAGGTGCAGCCTACATGGATCAGCCCGGCCCCTCCTTCATTAATCCAAACTAAGCCCATGCCTCTCCTTGGTGCAGCCCGGCCTCCCATCTACTTCAATAATGCAGCCCACTTCAAAGATGCAAGCGGCCTGAGCTCCTCTTCAAGCCCAAAACCTTGAGCCACCTTTGCATGGCTTCCCCATTTAATGCATGGTCGGCCCCCCTCCCTCCTTTTCATCAATTTATTTTCATTCATGCACTTCCCCCACCATACATGGTCGGCCACCTCTCTCTCTCTCTCTTATTTATTTCTCATTCATCTCCCCCTCTTCATTTTATATTCTCTATTTTATTTCCTTAAAAATAAAATACAATGAACCTCCTTTCTCTCTCCACCTCATTAAATATCATGCATGCATTCTCTCCACTTAATTTAATTCATGCATGCACCCTCTCCCCTTTACATGGCCGGCCACCCCCCCTTGCCCCCTCTTCTTCATTTCATTCTAGAACCTTCTCCCTCTCCTATAAAAGGAACCCATGTCTCATGCATTGGGAGGTTGGATTGGAGAGAGAGCAAGTGAGATAGCTAGTTCAAGTGCAAGTTTTCTTCTTTCTTTGTTGCTAAGTAGATTTCTTTTTCTTGTTATTGTAATTTCTTCTATTAGCATAATCTTGTCTCTTTCATTATCTTGTACCCCTTTTTTATATATCAATGAGAATGAATTTCTTTTATCTTTTCGTGCTTTCTTTCTTAACCATGCGTAGCTAATCTTCCTTTAGTATTTGATCATGAGGATCCATGATTTGAGATTGGAATTCTCTTTTTTCACTTCGTAATTTTATTTTTTGCTAAATTTCACTCGATCCCTCTTTGATTTATTTTGAGCCGACTCCATATTTCCGGTATACGGTAGTAGGCCTTTGATCTCATTTCATAGTAGTCGAGAGACTCGTTGATTTGAAAGATCACACAAAGAAGGAAGGAGTTGCACGCAATCCTAGAGATAGGATGACGTAAATCCTCCGGATTGGAGTCAAATCCAATAGTGCGGATCGCCTCGATAATGCAACTTTAGGCCTCTTTGATTTGTAAAGACATTTCAATCAAAGCGTCTATAAGTTAGGAGACTTAATGCTCTAGCGAGATTTTGTCTTATTTTTGGATCTGTCACGGTCGAGTTTAAGTCGCAATTATAAAATTATATTTTTATTTCACCTATCTCTTTTCATGGTGAATCATAGATCAAGTGTCATCTTTTAATTCATAGTTTCATTTTAAATTTCGTCTCAGTTTAATTTTAAAAAATTCTCAAAACACACTTTCTTTTGGTAGGATAATAGTTCAAGCGTGAGTAGCTATACTTGACAACCCCGTGTTTAAATACGACCTTGATACTACAATTCGATAGGTACACTTGCATGTTCGGGTTTTAGCCCACCAAGTTTTTGGCGCCGTTGCCAGGGACACTTTTTTGTCAATATTAAGAAAATGCTTGCGCTATTACTTCTGCAAAAATAAAAAATTAAATTTTCGCTTTCTTTTTGGTAACAGTTTTTTTACGGAATCGTCTTCTTTTGTCTCTTTTTGTAATTTTTGCGGGTCGCCCAACCACTTTTATTCTGAATGTCTTTCGGGAACCCCTTCCTCTTTTGATTTCAATTTTTCTGGAGCAGGTCAAAGTTGCCAATTTGAGCCTTACTCAAATTTTTATCCTACTTGGGAGGTGGGGAACCCGTATTATTTTTCGCATGACTTTGCCCCGCAAAGCGCCGTGCCTCTAAATTTTAATTCAATCGATAATAGGTATTTTGAATTGCAAACTTCTCTTGATAATATTAATTCGTATTTAAAAACTATTATTGATTATTTTTCTCGTGAGGCCGCTTCGTTTTCTTCATCTTCTTCTCCGTCTTTGTCTCTTCCAATTTCTTCATGTAATGAGTCACCGGATATCCCGACTTGTCTTTTTCCTCTCGAGGAGAATAAATATTCGGATATCCCGGATTGTTTCCTTCCTCCTTTGGAAGACACCCCAATGGATACTCTGGTGTGCTTCTTACCTTTTGAGGATGACGAGACGTCTCATCATTCTCTTTCTTTTTCTGAAGACGTTTGTGATTCCATTTCGCTTCAAATTTCAACTGTTCCAAATATTTCTATTTTTAGCGAATCTTCTTCTTTTATTTTAGATAATTCTTCTTTCGTTTTTTCTGTCCCTCCTTCTTCTTGTGAAATTTCCGTTGATGAAATTTCTTTTTCTACTTCTTTTATTCCTCTTTCTATTTCTTCTTCTTTTTCTTCTTCTTCTTTTGACGACCCCTTCTTTCCCATTTTTACATACGGCGGAGTTCTTCTATAACTTCGTCCGTTCATTTTCGGTCATCATTCCATTGAAGATTCCACCCCATGTCGGTGCGATTCTTCAATTTTTCTCTTTTTTGATGTACTCTCCTAAGTGCATACTTAGGGAGTTACCTCTTCACTTTAGTTTTTATTTTCCATTTAGCTAATCAATAACGTCGGCCTCAGATGACGTTAAACAAAGAGTGCTCTTGGGAGGCACCCCTTGCTTATCCTTTTTGTTATTTTGTTTTTTTTTGTTTTCTTATTGTGTTTTGCAGGAATAAAACCTCCGGCGGTTCATTTGGCTCAATCATTTTTTTCTCCTCCTTAGGCCTGAGCCGGTGTCCAGCATAAGCATGGGGGAGTGACATCTATATTCGGCCTTATGAATTCGGGAAGTCGTTTTTCTTTTTAAGTATTTACTTTACTGCATTTTCTATCCCCCTCCTTCTCCTTCTCTTTCTCTTTTTTGTTTTTCATTGAGGACAATGAAAAATCCAAGCATGGGGGAGGACTTCGCTCTTTTTCCTTTTCTTTTCTTTTTAATTTCTCTTTTTCCAAAAAAAACTAAAAAAAAATCTCTTCTCTTTTTAAGTTTTCCAAAAAAAATTGTTTGTTTTTAAGTACTTTAGCTTTATCAAAAAATCCAAAAAAAGGCTAGAAAAAGGAAAACCTAAAAAAAATCAAAAATTCCAAAAAATTAGATTTCAAAATTTTATCAAAAATGAAAAAATCTTAGAAAAATCCAAAAGTTTAATAAACCCCTTGCTTAGTATTTTTGTTGTTTTTAGAAATTTTGTTTGAGTTTGTTTATAAGCATTTTTACTATTTTTGATTTGCTAATCTTTTATTTCATCATGTTTAGTTAAATCTAATATTTAGTGATTTAGTTTTGAGAATTATCTTATGGTTTTAATTTGCTTTGAGTAATTTATTTAGCAATTTTTCTGTTTTATTTTAAATTGTTTCAAGTTTGTAGTGATTTTGCTTAACAATTTTGGATTCTAATTATTATTACCTCATGCCTTTAGATTCTTAGGAAATCTCAATCTACTAGTAGTTGCTCTCTAGTATTTTAGTTTATTTTCTAAAATTTTGTTTACTCCTTCCTTTTTCTTTTTATTGTTAGATCATATGTCATGGAAATAAGGAGATGTTAGTTCCTTATTCTCTGGTAAACATATGCAACCCAGATGAAGAGAGGAATTAAAAGTTCATATATGTCGTGGGAAGTGATAGGATGTTAGTCTATCATTTTCTGGTATTACATATATATTTTATTTAAAAGTTCATATATGTCGTGGGAAGTGATAGGATGTTAGTCTATCATTTTCTGGTATTACATATATATTTTATTTAAAAAAAATTGGAGGGGTGTGAAAAAAATAATGATGATCACCTCCAATCAAAGACCTCTTCATGTTGATTTCCTCCCCAAACCCCTTAGCCAATATTATTGTCTTAGATTTTAAATTAAAATATTCGGAGAGCATAAGTAGTAGGTTGCATTCTTCCTTAAGTTTCTTTTAAGTTATGGTTTTTATAATTTTAATCTAACCTTGTTTGTAATTTACTCAATTTTGAGTGCTAGTTAATTTATTAGAGAATTTTTGGCTAAATATTTCTCTCTTTTCACTTTAATTCCATAATTTAGGACTTAATTCATAAATCCCTAAATTTTATTTTTGGCTTGACTTTGGTGTAAATAAAATTTTAGTTTAATTGAAAACTTTATAAATGTCTTATAAATATTTCTCATACTTTTGCTCTGGAATAGAAAAAGCCTAAGCATGGGGGAATTTGATACCTACTTTTAGTCATCGTTTTTGGTATAGTTTAGTTTAAGAAATTCCTAAGTTTATTGGTATTTTTGCTTACTTTATTCTTGTTATGTTTATTTTCATATCTTATTTGTTTTGTTATAAATATAATTTTTTATGTTATGTTATGTTTATGTTATGTTCTATTTTATTTTTATTTTATGTTATGTTATGTTATGTTATAATAATTAATGTTTAGATATAAAATATGTGTCTAATTTGTTATATTTTATTTTGTTTTGCAGCCCATACCCGATCCTTCTTCATTGGTGCAGCCCTCAAGTCATGGTGCAGCCTACATGGAGCAGCCCGGCCCCTCCTTCATTGATCCAAACCGAGCCCATGCCCCTCCGTGGTGCAGCCCGGCCTCCCATCTACTTCAATAATGCAGCCCACTTCAAAGATGCAAGCGGCCCGAGCTCCTCTTTAAGCCCAAAACCGTGAGCCACCTTTGCATGGCTTCCCCATTTAATGCATGGCCGGCCCCCTCCCTCCTTTTCATCAATTTATTTTCATTCATGCACTTCCCCCACCATACATGGTCGGCCACCTCTCTCTCTCTCTTATTTATTTCTCATTCATCTCCCCCTCTTCATTTTATATTCTCTATTTTATTTCCTTAAAAATAAAATACAATGAACCTCCTTTCTCTCTCCACCTCATTAAATATCATGCATGCATTCTCTCCACTTCATTTAATTCATGCATGCACCCTCTCCCCTTTACATGGCCGGCCACCGCCCCTTGCCCCCGCTTTTTCATTTCATTCTAGAACCTTCTCCCTCTCCTATAAAAGGAACCCATGTCTCATGCATTGGAAGGTTGAATTGGAGAGAGAGCAAGTGAGATAGCTAGTTCAAGTGCAAGTTTTCTTCTTTCTTTGTTGCTAAGTAGATTTCTTTTTCTTGTTATTGTAATTTCTTCTATTAGCATAATCTTGTCTCTTTTATTATCTTGTACCCCTTTTTATATATCAATGAAAATGAATTTCTTTTATCTTTTCGTGCTTTCTTTCTTAACATGCGTAGCTAATCTTCCTTTAGCATTTGATCATGAGGATCCATGATTTGAGATAGGAATTCTCTTTTTTCACTTCGTAATTTTATTTTTTGCTAAATTTCACTCGATCCCTCTTTGATTTATTTTGAGCCGACTCCGTATTTATGGTATACGGTAGTAGGACTTTGATCTCATTTCATAGTAGTCGAGAGACTCGTTGATTTGAAAGATCACTCAAAGAAGGAAGGAGTTGCACGCAATCCTAGAGATAGGACGACGTAAATCCTCCGGATTGGAGACAAATCCAATAGTGCGGATCGCCTCGATAATGCAACTTTAGGCCTCTTTGATTTGTAAAGAGATTTCGATCAAAGCGTCTATAAGTTAGGAGACTTAATGCTCTAGCGAGATTTTGTCTTATTTTCGGATCTGTTACGGTCGAGTTTAAGTCGCAATTATAAAATTATATTTTTATTTCTCCTATCTCTTTTCATGGTGAATCATAGATCAAGTGTTATCATTTAATTCATAGTTTTGTTTTAAATTTCGTTTCAGTTTAATTTTTAAAAATTCTCAAAACCCACTTTCTTTCGGTAGGATAATAGTTCAATCCTGAGTAGCAGTACTTGACAACCCCATGTTTAAATACGACCTTGATACTACAATTTGACAGGTACACTTTCCTGTTCGGGTTTTATCCCACCAACAATAGAGCAGGCTTCTCTACTACTAAGCATGTATCCACACTACTTTGCCTTGACCTCTCTATGTGTTAATGCTAAGAACACAACAGCGGAGCCCCCATGCATACTACGGCCCAGCGGGAGTCTCGGGTAGATGTGTACCGAGAACCAAGCCCCGGACTGGCCTTGTGTGACTTAGAAGGAGACTCAAAAAAAGCACAAAGACCAAGCCCAACCATTCACTTGGCATAGGAGGAGCCCCCGGAAATGAGCACCGAGGACCAAGCCCAACCGCCCAAAGTCTAACTGTCAACTCCCGTCAGTGTGATGACTGGCGAGCCCGTAGACCTGCCTCACTATCCTTAACCCAGGATTATGACACAGCATATCTAATCACACCGCATGCAATTCCACATCACCGTGGCATGGAAGGAGCCTCGTAGAAAGCACGAGTACCAAGCCTAACAGTTCATTATTGTCCCTTCTCAACACCATCCGAGCCAATGTGGTCAAACACCCGCACTTACATCCTTCCATAATGCTACCCGTAGGGAGACACCACTCTAAGCATTGGACTACTAAACACATTCTGTTAAACAATTGTTCACATGGCCATAAGTTAGCATCCAACACTTCACTACCAAATGACTTCAACACATTGTTAACATGATGCACATTTCTATTGATTCACCAAATTCTACCAAATCATTTCGTTTAAGCATGCTTCACTTTGCCATTCGATTACGTGTGATATATCCCTCAAATTTCATCATTAATTGGACTATGATGGTTAAACTTAAAATAGTTCACCCAACCTCAATGTAAATTTGCTACATCGTCTCTACCGATTCCAAACCCGACTCTACACCAACCCCAGAATTACAGGTGCAGGACACCTTCTGGATAGTGACTTCGACTGAAGATTCCTGAAGCTACATAATCTGGTGAAGGCGTGTGACCCCTCGTTGGAAAGGTATTTCCATGGGTTACAACTTTCATGTTCAGACCACAACCCAGATCTGAGAGTAACACACTTGAAATCAGCTTTAAAGTCCGTTGCGTACTTAACACAATTTCTGCACGCTTGGTTTGTCGGCCGTCAATTTCGTTCAGACTTTCCTGTGGCTACACACTACACCTGATATTCTACAACCACTCGTTGGAAAGGTATTTTCAAGGACTTCGACTTTTGTGTTTAGTCGAAAACCTAGTTCTGGCATATAACACTTGAAAATGGCCAAGAAGATCGTTGCATGCAGAACACAATTCTGCTCACATCTTAAGGCGGAATGAACGGCATCAGTTCATCTTCCTCCTCAAGTCAATCTTCCCCAAAATACATCCAGACTTCTTCCTCCCTTATTCACCCTCAAAAGGCCACTTCTCTTCACGAAACCATCTCCCATCATCCCATAGAAGAAGGGAGAGGTTGAAGATAACTAATCCCTAAGACACAAATCCTAGCATGGCCATTCCTAGAAAACTCCTTCTCTCAAATCAAGACTCTCTTGAGTCAATGTCTCACCTAAGAAAAAACTAAACATCTAGCACCAAGGGAGAGGGAGGAAGCTCACCTTGTTTACGGCATTTCCACCATTTCTGGACCAAGGATCTTGTCATTCTCCTTGGCGACATCTTCTTCTCCTCGGCGACGGCGGTCCTTTGCGGGGTGCAGATTGGCTCCAGCACCTCCTTCCTCTTCTACAGCAGTTTTCTACCTCAAAAATGGTTGGAAGAGGAATGAAAAATGGATAGGGTTTCTCTTCCCCCTTATATGTGAAAATGACACGGGTATGGACACGCTCGTGTCCTTATCCACGTGTCCTGCTCGGGCGAAGCATCGTCGATGGTTACACTGCCATTTCGATACACAAACACGGGTAGGGACACGCCCGTGTCTCTACCCGTATCCAAGAGACATGGTCGTGTTGCTGGTCGTGTCCTGCTCGGGCCTTGCTTCGTCGAGTTCCACTTGACGTACACGGGTAGGGACACGCCCGTGCCTCTACCTGTGTTCTCGCACAAACAAGTAGGTACACGCCCGTGTCCATACCAGTGTCCATCTCTGGAACTAGTCGAGTAATCGACTCGAGTGCTGGTTGGAGATACACGAGTAGGGACACGCCCGTGTCTCTACCCATGTCCTTCTCGGGACACTCTTCATCGACCTCTACTCTACACGCACGGGTAGGGACACGACGTTTCCCTACCATGTCCTCATACACACAGGGTAGTGACACGCCCGTGTCACTACCCATGTCCTTCTTTGGAATAACTCGAGTCATCGACTCGAGTACTGGGTGGACACACACGGGTAGGGACATGCTCGTATCTCTACCCATGTCCTTCCCTGGGCTTACTTCACCTCCCCTACACAAGTGTAAGCCTAGCTGCCAGCACTTCCATGAGCCCAAATCACCTCTTCTGACTCAAAAGCACGCACGAGGGGTCTAGCGCAAATCGGGACATTACATCTACTATCATAATTGTAATCATGTCCACTATTTTCTACCTCCCTATGTAATAATTTCGCGAGAATAGTTAAGAATTTGGTTTATCATGAATAAAAAAGCACAGTTAGGAGATTCTATTATTTCATGTATTAAGCTATTTATTTATTCTTCATTTTCCTAATGCAGGTATTGCTAACCAGTGGAACTAAAAGTCTTGGATCAATCAGAGGAGTTCACAGATTCAACATGGCTAATGACAGGACAAGAATTGGGCACACATGGGTAGGCACACGCCCGTGTCCCTACCCGTGTCCTATTCAGTATGGACCAGAAGAATTGGAAGAAAATGACAGAGCACCACATGGGTGGGAACACGACCGTGATCCCACCCGTGTCCTTTTCGGGATAAATTCAATGTCTGCTGCCAACCAACCCGTGTGCGAAGAACACGATGAACAACATGGTCATGTTAGTACCCGTGTCAGATGACACGACCCACGACCAGACATGCCTATTCGTATGTGGAACCGCCTTTGAACCATCAACACGGCCTGTGAAACGGTCGTGTTGGAACCCGTGTCCGACCCTGTTTGAAAGGAGACTATATAAACCTATAGAAAAATTAGAATGAGGACTTTTTGGATCATTTCATTTGGAGAGCTTCTGGAGGACGAAAGTGGAGCAACCAAGAAAAGGAGGAATTGAAGGAGATTTTTGTATGCTTTTAATATTTCATGTATCTTTTTTAATCTTTCTTTTCTCTTGGTGATCTAACTTTATTTTTTTTTACTTCGCATGAAACTTTATTTGAACAATTTTGTAATCATGTATGTTATTGTTTTCATCAAATTTGTGGTATTTTATTCGTATGTAGACTTTCAAACAAAGAGATTTATCCTAGTTGTGAATTTATTATTTGTTTTACATGATTTTCAACTTTTTAGATTTAGAAATTGGAAGGTTGTGATTATGTTTATATGTTCATATTTAGGTGTTATTTCTTTTTGCATTTCAATTTGCATGATCGAGAGATATGTTGATTGGATAATTATAATACGGATAAATGGAATCATGGTATTTTAGAGATAGGATTTCATGAATTTATGTATTAGATAGGGTACTTTATTTTAATGCAAGTTTGAGGGTTATAAATTATTCGAGAGAAAATTTACTCAACATAGGTTTAGATTTTGAATTGCTCGAGAGAGAATTTGATAAATGTTTAACCCTTACAATACAACGAATTTGATAATCTTATTATTACCTGATTACATAGAATTGAGTTAATGAGCAATTATTTTCATGTGAATGCTCTTAGACTTTCGGCTTTTTTATCATCTTTAATCCTCCAATGTTTCTTTATCCAAGTAGTCATAGTTAGGTTAATCTATGTTAAAAATCAATTTTAAAAATCGGTATGATAATAGAAGTGAGGGTGAGTACGAGTATTTGAAAAGACCCTGTGGAATACGATACGAGATGTAGATTTCTCCTATATTATGATTGATAGGTGCACTTGCCTGAAAGTTAAATCAATCTAGCTTATGTCCCATCTACATTGTTTATACTAGAGTGTAGAATGAATCCGCATCAAGTTATTACTTGTTAAAAAAAGCATCAAGTTTTTGACGCCGTTGCGGGGGAACTCGTTTTCAATATTAAAAGCTTAAACTTTGTTAATCTACCAATTTTTGTTTATTAACATATAACTGTAAATTAGTTTATAGTATAATTATATCGCTTAATCTCTGTTTTGTAGTCTGTTAGTTTATGACCAGGTGGAGAAATACTGGGCTAGCACCATTTCATCCTGACCTGGAACGAATTATTCACAACACTAACAAAAGGGATGTGGGAACTAATACCACATATATCTCAAACGGACTTTCAGAAGAGGAAATAGTAAACCAAGGACACAAAAAATTTGGATAACATAGCAAACCAGAACGAGCAAACCATGTCTGACTTTGCTAGACCAAATCTCCAGGGAACAGGGTCAAGCATCGTTAGACCACCAAGAGTCACCAATAATTTTGAATTGAAGCCTAGTGTTATACAGGTTGTTTAACAGTATGTCCAATATGATGGCCTGCAAGATGATGATCCTAACACTCACTTAGCCGGATTCTTGGAGATATGTGATACATTCAAGATCAATGGCATTTCCAATGATTTCATTCGATTGAGGTTGTTTCCGTTCTCATAAAGGCACAAGGCGAAGCAGTGGCTCAACTCATTACCTAGAGGGTCAATTACTACATGGGATATGATGGTTGAGAAGTTTTTAATGAAGTATTTTCCACCGGCGAAGACTGCAAAGATAATGAATGACATCTTTATGTATGTTCAATTAGAATTTGAATTGTTGTACGACACATTGGAATGATTCAAGGATCTTTTAAGGAGATGTACCCATCATGCACTACCTTCCTGGCTTCAGATTTAGACTTTTTACAATGGTCTCAATCCAGCCACTAAACAGATGATCGATGCGGCTAGTGGAGCCACCTTGAACAATAATATACCTGAAGCGGTTCAATAGTTGTTGGAAGACATGGAAATGAATAACTATCAATGGACTACCGTGAGACAAAAGCCTAATAAGCCTGCAGGAATGTATGAAGTGGATACTTGTCACTGTCTTAGCCATTCAAGTGGAGAAGCTTCAACGGAAGATGGATAACCATTCCTTAGCATCACCCTTGATGTTACCTCAACAATGGTACCATTCATTTAGTGGAATGCCTGGTTGTGAATCTCAAGTGCAGGAACATGTTGACTATATGGGCAACAACACCAGACAAACTTTCAACCAAGCAAACAACCTGTATAGTTTTACATACAATACTGGATAGAGGAAACACCCCAATTTATCTTGGGGAGGACAACGAAATCAAGGCAAGCAACCTGTGTTTGGACAACCACAACAATCGGAACCAAGGAAGCCAATATTGGAAGATGTACTTACCAAGTTCATGCAAACTACTGATGTAGCTTTCCGAAATCAAGAGGGCTAAATTTGTAATTTGGAGAACCAGATTGGTCAGCTCGCAAGGATGGTATCTGAAATGCAACAAGGAACACTTCCAGGTAATACTGAGATAAACCCGAAGGAGCATGCAAAAGCCATCCAATTGAGGAGCGGAAAGGAGTTACAAGACCAAAGTCTTACAAAGGAAGCGCCCCAAGAGGAGTCTAGTGGCAAAGGACCGAACTAGATGAACGTGAAACCAATGGAGTATCAACCAACAATTCCATATCCAGCAAAGCTTAACAAGGAGCGCATGGATGCACAATATGGTAAATTCTTATCTATGTTTAAACAATTACATGTCAATTTACCTTTTTCTGAAATCATTCAAATGCCTAAGTGTGCAAAATTTCTTAAGGACTTAATCTCAAATAAAAATAAAATAGAAGAATTATCTTTAGTAACACTTAGTGAAGAATGTTCCGCTATTTTGCAGAACAAATTACCACAAAAACTTAAGGATCACGGTTCATTTTCAATTCCATGTTTAATCGGTGATTTACAAGTAAATAAAGCTTTAGCGGACTTAGGAGCTAGTATAAACTTAATGCCTTATAAACTATATTTGAAACTAGGTCTAGGAGAACTTAGCCCAACTAGAATGAGTATTCAACTATAAGATCGATCAGTTAAGTACCCTAGATGAATAGTAGAGGATGTATTGGTTAAGGTAGATAAGTTTATATTTCCTACCGATTTTTTTATTCTAGATATGGACGAAAATATCGAAGTGCCACTCATACTAGGTCATCCATTATTAGCTACATCGAGAGCTCTTATTGATGTTTTTGATTGTAAATTGGTTTTGTGAGTAGGGGAAGACGAAGTCACTTTTCAAATTGGCAATATAATGAAACAATCCTTAGATAATGATGATTATTGCTATTTTTCTCATAGTGTTGATAATTTTATGACTTTTATGAATTCTAATTTATATTATAGAGATCCTTTTAAAATTTGCATCACTAACTGTTATCTAGAAGATGAAAAAAATGAAGACATTGTTGAACATTTATTTTTTCTAAATAATTGCATTTCGATGAATAGAACGACTGAGTATAGTTTGATTAGATAAGGAGATCGTGAAGGTCTTAAGAATAGTATTAAGGATCCACCGATAGTAGACTAAAAAAATTACCGGATCATCTTGAGTATGCATTCTTAGGAACTAATTCTTCTTACCTAGTTATTATCTCCTCTAATCTTTCTAAAACTAAAAAAGCTAAATTAATAACTGTGCTGAAGAAATGTAAAGGTGCAATAGCATTGCAAATATCTGATATAAAAGGTATTAATCCTAGTTTTTGCACTCACAATATCCTTTTGGAAGAAAATTATAAACCTTCTATTCAACCACAACGTAGGCTAAACCCAAATATGAAAGAGGTATTTAAGGCTGAGATTGTTAAGTTGTTAGATGTTGGTATGATATACCCTATTTCGGATAGTTCATGGGTTAGTCCTGTACAAGTCGTTCATAAGAAGGGTGGTCTAACAGTGGTAGCAAACGATAAGAATGAATTAATTCCAACACGAACGATAACAGTTGGAGTGTCTGTATTGACTATAGGAAGATAAACGATTCCACTAGGAAAGACCATTTCACTCTTCCTTTCATTGATCAAATATTAGAACGTTAATTAGGACATTCTTATTATTGTTTTATAGATGGACTTTCGGGATATTTTCAAATTCCTATAGCACTAAAAGATCAGGAGAAAACAACATTCACTTGCCCATTTGGTACCTTTGCCTATAGACATATACCATTCGGTTTATGTAATACACCTGCCACTTTCCAAAGGTGCATGTTAGCCATCTTTAATGAATATGTTCAAGATATTATGGAAGTGTTTATGGATGATTTCTCTATTTTTGGTGACTCATTTGATTTGTGTTTGAATAATTTAGAAAAAGTTCTTAGAAGGTGTGAGGAAACAAACCTAGTGCTTAGTTGGGAGAAGTGACATTTTATGGTGCAAGAAGGGTGAGTACTTGGACATAAAATCTCAAGCCAAGGAATTCAAGTAGATAGAGCAAAAATTGAAACCATAGAAAAGTTACCGCCACCAACCTCCGTTAAGGCAGTGAGAAGTTTCTTAGGACACGCTGGATTTTACTGCCGGTTTATTAAAGACTTCTCTAAAATCGCTAAACCGCTTACTAGGCTTTTAGAAAAAGAGACACCTTTTATTTTTGAACAAGAGTGTCTACATGTCTTTGAGTTCTTAAAAGAAAGATTAATTAATTCTCCTATTATGATCACACCTGAATTTACTCAGCCATTCGAGATCATGTGTGACGCTAGTAGTTTTGCAGTAGGAACTGTTTTAGGACAACGCCGAAACAAACACTTTCACCCGATATATTATGCTACCAAAACACTTAATAATGCGCAGGAGAATTATACAACTACGGAAAAAGAACTTCTAGCAGTGGTATTTGCCTTTGATAAATGTAGATCCTATTTAACATTGTCTAAGGTGGTAGTATACACAGAACACTCTGCCCTTAGATATTTGCTAGCCAAAGCGGAAGCAAAGCCTCGTTTAATCCATTGGGTTCTTTTATTGCAATAATTTGATTTGGAAATTAGGGATAAACGAGGAGCAGAAAACTTAGCGGCAGACCATCTCTCACGTTTCGAAAATCCTCTATGAGCAATGTTAGATGAATCTGAGATTTCTGATACATTCTCTGACGAATCGTTATTTGCCTCATCTACAAATATAAATCCTGATTATCCGTTGTTTGTCGATTATGCAAACTATCTTGTGGCTAAGGTCCTTCCAAAAGAATTTTAATATCATCATAAAAAGAAATTTTTCTCTGACTTGAAATATTACTTCTGGGAGGACCCCTTTCTTTTTCAGATATGTGCAGATTCCGTTATACGAAGGTGTGTATCAGCGGAGGAGGGATGGAAAATCTTTGAGCAGTGTCATTCAGGTCCTGCTGGTGGTGACTATGGAGCAAATCGCTCAGGCAAAAAGGTTCTTGATTGTGGTTTTTATTGGCCCCTTCTATTCAGGGATGCCCAAAGGTATGTGCTTTTATGTGACTCTTGTAAGAAATCAGGTAATATTTCTAAATTACATGAAATGCCACAAAACTTTATTCTTGAATGTGAAGTATTCGATGTGTGGGTAATTGACTTTATTGGACTGTTTCCAGTTTCTTATAGGAATAAATATATTTTGGTAGTTGTAAATTATGTATCAAAGTGGGTTGAAGCACAAGCTTTGCCTACTAATGATAGTAGAGTAGTAATCCAATTTTTGAAAATCTTATTCGCACAATTTGGCACACCACGTGCAGTTATTAGCAATAAGTGTTCATATTTTTGTAATCTACAGCTAGATAAAGTATTACAAAAATATGGAGTTACACATAGGATAGCCACTCCTTATCATCCACAAACTAGTGGTCAAGTTGAATTTTCAAATAGATAACTTAAGAGGATCATAGAAAAATCTATAGAAGGGAATATGAAGCAATGGTCTAGGAAACTAAATGATTATTTGTGGGCATATAGGACCGCCTTCAAAACACCTATCGGGACCACACCCTTTAGATTAGTCTATGGTAAATCATGTCACTTGCCTATAGAATTAGAACACAAGTCGTATTGGGCAATACGCTCTTTGAATTTTGACACTAATTCTATAGGTGAGAAACGAAAACAACAGCTTAACGAATTAGATGAGTGGAGAACCATGGCTTACGAGAACTCCCGGATTTATAAGGAGAAGACCAAACTATTCCATGACCGTCACCTTGGCAAACCTAAGACATTCCAAAAAGGTGACCAAGTCCTCCTTTTTAATTCTAGACTGTGTTTATTCCCAGGGAAGTTAAGGTATAAGTGGTCTGGACCCTTCCAAGTCAAAGATGTCTTTCCCTACGGCACCGTCGAGCTAACCCACCCTGAGAAGGGCGATTTTAAAGTTAATGGGCACCGATTAAAACTTTACTATGGTGCGCTTCCTCAAGATTTCACACGTCAAGAAACATTCCTCCGTCTAGACTAAGATTACGTAAAATATAGTAATATTTCTATGTTTATAAAATTTTTAGTATAAGTCTAGTTTGTTTTTAATGTAAATTTTTTTTAATAAAAATCACTTAGGAGGAAATTCCCAATTCAGAGGAGGACACGGGTTAACACACACCCGTGTGTGTGTCATGTCGTTAGCATTCATTTTTCCCATAAACATCCCGAGCAGGACACGGGTAAACACACACCAATGTTAATGCTCGTGTGCCTATTCTTGTATTCACGAAGTTTATACTGAGCAGGACACAGGTAGTCACCCGGCTGTGTTCTACGCCGTGTCGCTATTCGACAATATTCATCCTAAGAAGGACACGGCTTGACACCCGGCCATGTTCAAACCTGTATCGCTGTTCGACGAAGTCTTTCCCAAGACGGACACGGCTACCTACCCAGGCGTGTCTGTGGTCGTATGTATTTTATTTTCAAGCGCCCGAGCATGACGCGGGTAGCTACACTCCTGTGTTGTTGACCGTGCCTGCCTGGCGTGCTGCTTTCCCGCCAGATTGACCTCACGTCTCGTGGAAGACCGTGTTCCACGAGGTAAAAGATGCCTTAACACAGGTGCACACACGGCTGTGTGTGAACTCGTGTTCGTTTTCTTTATAAAGGGCTCTGTGCTATTCATCTTCATCCTCACAACCTGGTTTCCAAACTTCACCCCCTGCACTACCTCTCCTCCAGAGCCAGTTGAAGCCTTTTGACCTTCAAAGCTAGTGGATTTGCCTCCTCTCATCGCGAATCATTCCTCCTAGGTAAAAGTTTTTGGGTCTATGTTATTATTATTATTATTATTATTATTATTATTATTATTTTAACTTTCTCTTCTTCTCCACTCTCTTCTCCTCCCTATTCTCACATTCTCATTTTTTCTATCCTTCGATCTTTCTCCTTCTTAAAAACATCCTTCCATTGTCCACAGATCACGTCTTCAGCACGTTCCCAAGATGGTCGCCGACGTCGCCCGGAGCTCCAAGCACTGTCAATGGAAAGGCGCGACGCTGCTGCGCTGCTGGAATTTACGGATCCAGCGCACATCAATCGTTATAACTTCCTCCAGTCTAAGAAGTACCAGGACATTCGATCGATTGACTGGAGCGTCTTGGAGGAAATAAATCTAGCAGGAGATGTTAGGGAGTTTATATCTATTGTGGTGTGGCAACAATTTTTTACTATAGAGGAACTAGGATTTAAGGAACTCATGCTCGAGTTCATGTCTTCTTTTTATTTAAACCTTATACCTACCTTGACTGAACATGTAAAAGCGCAAGAAGGGATCATCTCATTTCTTGTAGCAGGCACTACTCATACTCTCTCCCTTCTCCAGTTCACCAAATACTTCGGGGTGTATGAGGACTCGTTCCTCTTTAGTGCCGCCTACCCCAAGCTTCAATTTGACATCCCCACTCATGAACATGCCGCCAACATCTGGGCCCGACTTACTTTTGACCTTAATCCATTTGAGGCCAAGAGGTCGAAGGCCTCCAAGTTGCGTTCTCCCGCCCTCCACTACCTACATCATCTTCTGAGTCACACCTTGAGCGGCCATGGCGAAAGCTCTGGAGTTGTTAGTAGACAGGATGTGTTATATCTTTATAGCATGTCGTCACGTTTCCCCATCCATCTGGGTTATAAGCTTGCACAGTTCATCCTTCACTAGGCTGACAACTCATGCATAGGGTCTATCTGTGTAGCACCCTACATTACCCGCCTGGCAAAGAATATGAACATATTCTCTTCCCTTCCCCCAATGACAGTGGTCGCAAAGACCGTTCCTATCACTATGGCCAGTCTTCAATCCCTCTACCACGTCACCACCCATTAGGGCCGGGGTGGCATTATATATTCCCTTACGATGCGTGGACCACAGTCAGATGATGATGATGGCGACGAGGTAGATCCTGACCTCGATGAGCCACTGATCCCCCCATCCCAGTCTACTTACACTCAGGGTGAGTCTTCTGTTGCTACTCCTCAAGCGCGTTCTCAGTACTCACGGGATTTACAACACTTTTATGTGACCGAGCTCTCACCGCGCTTACAGTGTATAGAGGATTCGTAGAAGCAGACAGAGGACGCCATCCTTCAGATCAGGTACCACTTAGGGATCTCTCCAAGACCACCGACATCTCCTCGCCCGCCTGACTTCCCTGACGATTAGGCCGACCCTCCAGCATATTTTTGACATGTATCAGTTTATTGGACATGTATTTCAGCAGCATCTATTTGTACCTGGATTATCAGATATTATATATGTTATCATATTTGATCCTTTTTCGTTCATATGCTCTTTTAATTTCATGATAGTTAGTTCTTTATTTGTTGGTGAAATTGCTCTCTCAGTTCTTTACATTGCAATGTGGACATTGCAAATTTTAAGTCTGGGGGTGGATGTTCTTCAATTCTATAATTTCTGTGATAGACATGATTACAATTCGTTATACTTTTGCTATCATAGTACTCAAGGTTGTTATACACCCCAAATTTTTTTTGTTACTCCTTTAAGCTCTCATTAATTCACTTATTTGGGATTATAACTAACTACTTTACTTTTGCACGCAAATTAAAATGAAATTATGTAGATTCATTGAGTGTACAAATTTGTTGATTAGTAATTATGTATAGAAATTCATTAGCCAAATTTTCTCTATATAATTTATTTTTAAGATTAATCCTTTATATTATTAACTATCAATCACTCTATTTTAGAAAATATAATTATCTATAATAAATTGAGTTGATGAGTGTAACATTTTTATAATTTTATATTAGGGAATCAAAATAAAGAATACTCTCTATTGATATCTAGAACTTACCCTCTAGCGATCCTCAAAACTTTTGCATAGGTTAATTAGTGTGGGCAGAAATGACTTAGGCCTCCTTTTGGATAGCTTGAGCCTTGCAATCCCAAAACCTTAAACATTATACCCTTGCACACCCAATTTGGACCTAATCCCTATGCCTTTTGATACTCTACTACTAAAATTCACCTAGGCCAAATCCTTACCTATTAGCACACCTATCACTGATACCTTCTTGGAATGAGTTTGTTCATAGTGATATGTGGCCTGAGTGCGTGTATACTTGCACCCACTTGGAATGATCCCTACTATGAACCCTTGAAAAAAAACATAGTGATATGTGGCATGAGTGCGTGTATACTTGCACCCACTTGGAATGATCCCTACTATGAACCCTTGAAAAAAAACATAGTGATTGTGGCCTGAGTGCGTGTATACTTACACCCACTCGGAATGATCCCTACTATGGACCCTTGGTTAAGAAAAATAAAAATATAGAGTATCCATCAAAAATGTGGGAAGTATAATAATTGAAAAGTCTGGGGGTGTTTTTATAACATTGATGTATGTTAGTATTTACAAAGCAAGAGGCTCAATCATTATCTAGATGTGATATCAACCATCGAATTTATCTTTTATTATCCCACCTATAATCTTTATCCTAAGCCAAAAGGTTACACCATAATACAAGTCCTATGGATCCAACCTTACTAATTCTAACTAGTGTCGTGAAGAGGGTGTGAAAAGGTAAGCTCATGAATATCAATATTGGTACTTATAAGTTTTGAAATACTAATACATATCTTATTGAGATTGTTATTTTCTCCAAACAATTGTTATGGATGACTATACTTCTATTTCTAAGAAAGAGTGAAATATAGTTAAAAGATATATTGGAGGAATTTTAAGATAAAGTTATATTTAGAAAAGTCTACTATACTATTTCCTATACAATTACATCATCAAAGCTCTCTTTAAATTCATAACAACCAGTGTACGAAAGCAAATTTAGTTATTAGTAACCCAAATGTTCGAATTAGTTTGCTTAGGGACAAGCAAACATCTAAGTCTGGGGTTATTTGATGAGTACAGTTATGATAGGATTTTTACTATCATAATTATAATCATGTCCACTATTTTCTACCTCCCTATGTAATAATTTCACGAGAATAGTTACGAATTTGCTTTATTATGAATAGAAGAGCACAGTTAGGAGTTTTTATTATTTCATGTATTAAGCTATTTATTTATTCCTTCATTTTCCTAATGCAGGTATTGCTAAGCAGTGGAACTAAAAGTCTTGGAGCAAACAGAGGAGTTCACGGATTCAACATGGCTGATGACAGGATAAGAATTGGGCGCACACGGGTAGGCACATGCCTGTGTCCCTACCCGTGTCCTATTTAGGATGGACCAGAAGAATTGGAAGAAAATGACAGAGCACCACACGGGTGGGAACACGCCCGTGTTCCCACCCGTGTCCTTTTCGGGATAAATTTAATGTCTGTTGCCAACAAACCCATGTGCGAAGAACACGATGAACAACATGGCAGTGTCAGTACCTGTGTTAGATGACATGGCCAACGACCAGACATGTCTATTCATGTGGAACCACCATTGAACCGTCAACACGGCCTGTGACACGGCCGTTTTGGAACCCATGTCCAACTCTGTTTGCAAGGAGACTATAAAAACCTGTAGAAAAATTAGAATGAGGACTTTTTGCATCATTTCATTTGGAGAACTTCTGGAGGACGAAAGTGGAGCACCCAAGAGAAGGAGGAATTGAAGGAGATTTTCGTATGCTTTTAATCTTTCATGTATCTCTTTTAATCTTTCCTTTCTCTTAGTGATCTAACTTTATTTATTTTTTATTTCGCATGAAACTTTTATTTGAACAATTTGGTAATCATGTATGTTATTATTTTCATCAAATTTGTGGTATTTTATTCGTATGTAGACTTTCAAACAAAGAGATTTATCCTAGTTGTGAATTTATTATTTATTTTACATGAATTCCAACTTTTTAGATTGAGAAATTGGAAGGTTGTGATGATGTTTATATGTTCATATTTAGGTGTTATTTCTCTTTGCATTTCAATTTGCATGATCGAGAGATATGTTGATTGGATAATTATAATACGGATAAATGGATTCATGGTATTTTAGAGATAGGATTTCATGAATTTATGTATTAGATAGGGTACTTTATTTTAATGCAAATTTGAGTGTTGTAAATTGTTCGAGAGAAAATTTACTCAACTTAGGTTTAGATTTTGAATTGCTCGAGAGAGAATTTGATAAATGTTTAACCCTTACAATACAACGAATTTGATAATCTTATTATTACCTGAATACATAGAATTGAGTTAATATGCGGTTATTTTCATGTGAATGCTCTTAGACTTATAGCTTTTTATCATCTTTAATCCTCCAATGTTTCTTTATCCAAGTAGTCATTGTTAGGTTAATCTAGGTTAAAAATCAATTTTAATTATAGGTATGATAATAGAGTGAGGGTTGTTGAAACTGAAAATCGATCTCCTGTGGAGTTTACCCTCGGGGAAGGGGTGATCGCGTACCTACTTCACTCCTGCAAGCAAAACAATAAAAGAAACAAGGGAGAGCTCACCCAAGGGCTCGGTGGGGAGGACCCACCACACACCCGGAAGATCTGAGAGAACTTCCCCTCCTTAGCCAAAGGTCAAGCTAAGGTACCCTCAGAAAGCACTTGAAAGCTGGAGCAAGAGAGCACAGGTAGCCTGCCTTCTAGGGTACTCCTTGGGTCCTATTTATAGGTTTCAGAATTTGAACTGCCAATAACCAAACAGAAATGACCTAAAGTTACCAAAAAACCCTTGGTTGGGTCTGCCAACAGCCAAACTCCGCTATTTTGAAGGGATACGGGCAGACCAGCGTGGGCAAAACAGTAAAAAGTACCTCATAGATCTGGGCGAGCTGGGGAGCCTGGACGCCTCGGCAGATCCTGCTCGCCTGCTATTGCCGAGCTCTTTTGCGCGAGCGTGAGTTGGGGGCGGCGAGCTCGCCTATCAGTCGGCCTCCATTAGTCGACCTCAGCTCGAAGAATTTTGGCTTAGCTCGGCGAATGCCGAGCTCGCGGTCGTCGAACGCTGAGCTCGGGCTCGGGCTTCTCTGCCGAGCTCGCCTGGAGCCTGGGTGATCTGAGCCGACCGTCTTGTTTCCTGGTTCACCCCGCTCGTCGGATACGGGGTTGTACACAATCCCTGCTCTTTTTGATCTTGGTAAGGCTCGGAAAGAAACATCTAACCCCACGTGTTCGGCGAGCACGGGGCGGACTGTAGGGAATCTTCGGGTGGGGTCCACCTGCGGCTATATATATACACCTGCATACCTGCATGACTTTTGACATCCCCTTTAATATTGCCCTGTCGAGATGCCGATTCACAAGGAGATCCAAGAGCGCCTTAACCAAGCTCGCAAGACCTCAGCTGCTCGCATAGCTGCCCTGACTGCGGTTCTGACTGCTGTGCCACAGTGTAGCTCTGTCGAGCCCAGCTCCAAGAGGGTGAAGCCGTTTCCTCAAGCAGCCGAGCCCATTTATGACGACCTGAGGACCACCTTAGAGCACGGGACCGGCTCCTCCACTCTACCTGCCCCTGAAAAGGGCAAGAATATTGTCGAAATCTGTGATGGCCCGGATAGCCCGCCCGATGGCATGGGGGGCGTCACGCCACGAGAAACCACCCCGCGAGCCAAGACCACACTAGGGGACTCGCGGTTCATGACTCTGGAGAACCGTCCCCAAAACTCGTCCCCTCTCTTTGGCACCTTGGGGATGAGCACGTAGAGGCCGAACTCGCTGGTGCGTGCCCCCTCTCCTCAGCGAGTAGTTGTGACCGCAAGGGCGGGTGTGGAGACCATCCCCGTCCCGCGATTCGAGCTTCTCTCACTTGGAGCTTGCGGCCAAGGTCACGGGAAAGACCTGAGTTTTGTCCCTCCCCGCATCTCCTTTGAGTTACCGAGATCATCAGGTAAATTTCGCCTGGATCCTTGTTACGCGACTTTCCAGCATGCCTACCCTTGCTGATGCTTGTCTTTGCAGTTCCCCCCAGCCAATCTGCTGCAGAGGAATCTTCGAGGGCTGCCTATTACTCTCCCCTCCCCTCCCCGAGCTCACTGGACTCTTACCTAGGCCCTGAAGTGGATCAAAGCGAGCTGACCAGGAGGGGGGTCAAGCTTTTCAAGAAACTGGTGTGTGGGCTGCGCGTGGTGCAGGAAGTCAACGAGGCGCTGCAGCGAGACAATGTTCGGTTTGCTGACAAAGTGCGAGGAGGCCAGGCTGGCAATTTGCTGTCTCCTTCCCGGCTATGGATGAGATCGACGATGGCCTCTCGGCGGCGTAGAGGAATTCGGGGAGGATCCGTGAGTTGCTCCGCGCGCGGCAGTTTGGGGGGCGGGGGCTGCGAGGTCGGGGTAGATAAAAGGCGGCTCCCTTGTCGAGCTGACTGACACTCGTCTCCTGGTTTCCCCCTGCCTGCGCGCCTCGCTTCTTTATTCCTGCACTAGATTGTTGTAATAAATAATTTCGAACATTCTTGGGTGTGGCCCGTGTTTGAATAATAGTAATAATCATATTGCTTCTTATTTGGTTTAGCCTTAGTTGGAGCGCGCTGGGAGTCGGCGAGCTGGGAGTTGGCGGGCTGGGATGGCGAGCTGTGCCGATTGGATAGCTTGGCCCCTTAATTACTTTTCCTATAAATAGCCCCCACTCCCCACCCACCAACCCCCATACTATTGTCTTAACTGTTTGCACTTTCCCTCTTCTTTTCTCGCTCTTACTCGCGACCCACCCCTTTTGCTGCGAGCATGGGGAAGACCAACCCTGATGCCGATGGCCACTCCAAGTGCACCTAACACTTCACTGACTACTGCTACTTCGAGGGTCACACAAGCGAGGCCGATCTTAATGAGTTTGTTCGCTACCATGTGCCGCCAGGCTTCGAGGTGCGCCAGCCGAGGCAGGGGGAGGCCATCAATACCTTTTATGATGACGAGCTTGCCTTCCTCATCTCGCACTTTGAGGTGGGTCTACACCTCACTCTCTGGCTGGAGATCCGGCAGATTATGAAATACTATGGAGCGGTGCCCGCGCAGCTGAACTCCAACTCCATTGCCATGATGGTGGCGTACACGAGCTACCTCCGCCGAAAGAGGATTGATTTCAACCTAACGGTGTTCAGGAAGCTTTTCTCTTGCAAGGCGACGTAGTATGGTGTCGCCTACTTTATGGGCTCGCTGATCAAAGTTCGCAAGATCGCGAACAAGCACCATAATTGGATGACCAAGATCGCCTTCATCAAGGGCGATCTCGGCAACATCCCCTACTCGCCTCAGCATAAGGGCGAGGAGGTCTACCGCCCGCCGTCGTGTCCGGCAATGATGCTGACCTCCACAAGTACTTCCTCCACAAGTACTTCGAGGTTTCCTTCCTACGAAGGGGCCTTGATGTGCTTCGCCCCGTCCTGCCCGGCGAAGGTATCGTTCTCTCCACATTACCAAGCTCGCCAGATTGATGAGCTCGCCATATTGTCGTTGAAAATCTTCTCACTTTTCTAAGTTTTTTTCTTGCATGGGAGAGGCTATTCCCCGTGAACCCGCCATTTGCGGACTCGAGATTGTGCCCGGACCCTCTCGCTCGCGAGAAGGCAGCGGCGGCGGCCTGCCGAGATGAGGCGGCCTTCTCCAAACCCTCTTCCAGCAAGATGCGGCCTGAGGATCCGGGGTCTAGCCCGCCCCATCGCCAACAACTACCCAAAAAGATGAAGAGAGCCTTGCTGGCTCCGCGGGGGAAACAACATCAACAACATCAATCCAGCCCCAAATATGTGAGCTCACCTGAAGTCGTCCCTGATGCGTCGCAGGAGATCCCACTGAAGGAAATCAACTGCAAGCGGCGGAAGGGTGGCGAGACCTCTGCTCCCCCTACGACGATCTCTCCACCTCCTTTGGCGAAGAGGAGGCTCGCGAGCACGTTGCACCGAAGGAACATCCCCTCTTCAGCCTTGGGGGCGGTGGAAAGACTCGGCGGGCGAGCCCATGGTGCAATGGGACGAACTGGCCCACCGTGTTTCCATATCCACCCTTCATCCCTCCTGGCATGACCGCGAACCCGCCATAGGTCACGCGTACGCCCTCGACTTCGGCCTCTATGGCCGGAGGACGCCGAGGCCTACAAGGGCATGAACCTGTGGCAGCTCGGTCATGAGGGCCTGCAGGCCCACCTGCGAGCCATGGAGCTCCATCATATGTTGGTCTGCCGCAGCTTCGGCCTCAGCAACCAACTTCAAAATCCGAGCATGCCTGCTGATGAATTGTAAATATACCTATATTTATGTACAATAAATAAGTTGTTTTAGTTTATTTTTGTTAATTTTGTATATTTTTCTTTAATAAATTGCCTCTTTTTTGTTCTAACTTAAGTTATTTTTGTCTGCTGAATTTTTCAGGAAAAATTACAAAACAGTAAGTACATATCCGTGTACTTTGGGTCATGCCCATGACCAGGGCGTGACATTGCAAAACCCGTGAAATCAATAAATTTGCGAAGAAATTGATTGACAACGCCTGGGGTCACGCCCGTGTTAGCCCGACACGCCCCGTGACCATGGCCCGTATCACTCGAGCTCGACGATTTCCGCTCGATGTTCGTCGACACACCCAACACGCCCAGAGTCACGCCCGTGACCTGGGGAGAGACTTCTCCAGCAAGCTCGAAGAAAATTCCGCTCGACGATCGTCGACACAACGCGACACGCCTAGCGTCACGCCCGTGACCTGGGGCGTGACGTCTCCACCTGGCTGACAAGACCGCGTCGGTGACTTTCAATGCAACCCACGCCCGGTTCTACATCCTCGACACGCCAACCGTCATGCCCGTGTCCTGGGGCATTACCGCCGCGTGACCGACACGTGTCCAGCCCGGAGTCAACTAAGTCGTCACCTCGCCCGATCAGCTCATGAATAATGCTGACACGCCCACTGACACACCCGTGTTCGAGGGCGTGTCCCGTGAAATTTTTTGTCTATAAATTCCAACCTTCTGCTTGTAATCCTGTTCCACTTTTTGGGCCACTTTGCTTAGGGTAGGTGCTGCCTAAATGCTTTCTCATGCTATGTAAGGGATTTTCTTCCCCCCTCTCTTAGTATTTGTTTTTAGCTTTCTTGTAATCACTTTTCCATTAATAAAATGTGTTAGTTTTTTCTCTCTTTGCATAGCATGGAATCCATTTATGCGCACTAGTCGAAGTGATTTATAATGTTTGTTCTTATTTTGTTTTTTTTTCTTTATGTCTTTCAAAATCTTTTAAGCTTAAAACTTTTGTCTAATTTCTAACCGTCAAAATCGCAATTTTATTTTCGTGCACCATACTTGTTTAGGCTTAGTTTATTATTCTTACTTTGCATTCATTTCTATAGGTTTATAAAAATGTTTCAAAAGGTGATTTTTAATTTTCTTTAACTTAGACTTTTTAGGATCGTAAAACTTTTCGTCTCTTTTAACTTTATTTTCACTTTTTTAGCATTTTTATAGAGTTATAAGAATGAATAAGCCGTAGTTTTCATGTTCCAAACACCTTTATTTTGCTTTAATTTCAAAAACTTTTTGCTCTTTTAATTTTTTTTTACTTCATTTTACGCATTTCTACCGCATTCTAGCGGTAGAAATGTAATTGTTTTAATTTTCCGAGCACTTCCTTTTTGCGTTTATTTGCAAAACCTTTTTGCTCCGTTAAATTTTATTTTAACTTTTTATGCATTTCTACCGCATTCTAGAGGTAGAAATGTAATTTTTATAATTTTTCGGGTAACTTAGTTTTTTGCAATTTTTTATGTGTGTGCATTTATTTCTGCCTACTCGTTAAGAGTTAAATGGCGCATTGTTTTACTTTCTTCAAGTAGAATGTGTGGAGTGTGTTTAATTTTCTGACGAGTGAGTGTATTTTACTTTTTGTAAAGTGGGTGCATTTATTTAGTCCTACTCGTTTGAGTAGGACCCGCATTTATTTTCTCCTACTCATTTGAGTAGGACTTGTGTGCGTGCGTATTTCATTTCATGTCGAGTGTGTGTGAGAGTTTTAATTTCTGTCGAGTGTGTGCGTGCGTTGCATTTATTTTGTCCTACTCGTTTGAGTAGGACTCGCTTTCATTTCTCCCACCCACGCATTTGCGCTAGGACTCGCACTTTACTGCTTTCATTTCAGTCTCACTCGTTTCAGTGCGACTTGCAATTTACTGATTTAATTTACTGCTTTCCTTTACTGCTTTTTTTCCTGCTTTCATTTACTGCTTTCTTTATTGCTTTTCTTGCCTACCGTCTCCATTCCGATGAGTGGCTAACTGTTCTTAGCCCTCAATATCGAAGTGCATTGGGATAGATAAAATAGCTTTAAATAATAAAAAGTCTCATTTTTCTAATTAATTAAAGTACTTAAGGTTTGCCCGGAGTTTACGACGCGTAGGACCACATATCGATGTGTTGGCCCTATTTCCATACTCCATACTCGAGCTAGCCGAGAGGTCGTGCGTATGGACTGATCACCCCTTGGTAAAAGGAGTTCCGCACTAACCGTCAAGAGAGGAGGCGCGCCAACTTTACCGGATTGGGTTCCCCACCCAATAGCGGGGTTCTTAACGTAATGCGGGCGTGAAGAGGAATCCTTCGTCGGACTAACGTTCTGTTTTTGCTTTTATTATACATAAAAAATACCCGACAGGTAATTATCGGTAAAATAATAGTCCCCTCTAGGGAAGAGTAGAAATAATCGAACCGACACCGAGAACAATAAGACCTGACCTCTATATTCCACCCGGAATATCCTGTAATACTCACGATAGGTGCACTTGCCTCCATTCATTAAAAATCGATCTCATCGTTTTATATCCAAAATAATAAATTTGCGCGCCCCATTTTCTAAATAAAACCAAATCACCCACTTTCTTAAATAAACTGCCCGGGGCGCCGCGGGAATACGCACCAAGTTTTGGAGTTTTAACCGCATCAAGTTTTCGGACCCGATGCGAAAATATCAATCAAGTTTTTGGTGTTATTGCCAGGGATTTTTCGAGTCGTTATTTTGAACCCGGGAAATTTATTAATTTTACATATATATATATATATATATATATATATATATATATATATATATATATATATATATATATATATATATATATATATATAATATATATATATAAATGGTTAACATACAAAACAAAATTTTACTACAACTATTAATAATAATAATAATAAAACTACTTAAAAAACTTACAAAAAAAGAGTTTATTTTATACTTAGTATTTCATATACATTTATTATAAAACCAAGAACAAAATGTAAAAAAAACAATTAATTAATTAAAAATTTAAAACTATAAAATTAAAAAACTAAAAAATTTGAAAAAACCCATAAAACTAACAAAATTGAAAAACCTCTAAAACACAAAAACAAAATTTAAAAAAACTGAAAAAAAAACTCAACAAAAAAATCTTCATTCTATTTTATGAAAAAAAAACTATATACAAAAAAAAAACTAATAAAAAAACTAACTACGAACCTAAAACAAATTATTACCAAAACACAAAAACAAAACAAAACCAACTAAAAAAACCTACCTAAAAACCAACAAAAAAATTAAAAAAAAACAACCTACATAAAAACACCAAAAAATAATTTGTTATTAAAAGTGTATATATTTTATTTTAATTTCTTTTGTTTCGCTTCGGCGTACTTCATTTTTGTGCGTGCTAGGGGCTCGCCTATTCTATACACGCTCACAAGCTAAGGCGTTAGCTAATCGAGTCACACCTACACTTGCCCCCCTACCGCCCGCACACATTAGGCCGAGTTTATCTTTTTTGTTTTATTTTTTTTTCATTATATCTTTGCTCCTTCTTCTAACATAATGCAGGGTTTCAACCCGAGCCTCCCCGACCTCGTCTTAGGGAAGCTTCTACCCTCTCTTTTAATTTCTGTGCATATTTTATTTTGTATATTATCGTTCCGCATACTTAGATTGCAACATTGGGGACAATGTTGGGTTTAAGTATGCGAGTGTTTTCCTATTCTGCACTTTTTATATTCTGTACTTAGCAAAAAATACAAAAACATTACAAAAATAAAAACTCAAAAAAAAATTCATTGTTTTTTATAACAATCAAAAACTTCAAAAAAAAAACCATAAAATAGAAAAATCACAAAAAATTTTGTTTACTTTAATTTGTAAAATAATTTTGTAAAAACTCTTTCTCTTTCCCCCCTCTCTTCTTCTTTTAAAAAACAAACAAAAAAATCTCTTCCCCCCCCCCCCTCTTCTTTTTTTTTTGTAAAAGCTCGATTTTTAGCAAGCCCGCGGCGTTTGACTCACCGAACCAACCACTGAAATAAGAGTCTGTTCGCGGGCCATCGAGTTTTTACTTTGTACTCATCTTTGTAAAACTTTTTCTCTTTCCCCCTCTCTTCTTTATAAATAACACTTCTTTCTCTCCCCTTTCTTGTAAATAATTTGATAAAAAACTAAAAAATCAAAAAAATTTGAAAATCCCAAAACCCTAAAAAGATAAAAATCAAAAATCCTAAAAAGATGATAAACAATTCAAAAAAAGACGATAATCAAAATTCCAAAAAAATGATAAAAACCCTAAAAATCCAAAAACATGTTTTGTTACTTTTGTAACAAATAAAATAGAATATACCATGTCTCAACCCTTTTTGCTTTCCAAAAATCTAGTTGTGAGTTTATTTATAAGCGAATTCTTTTAATTTGTTGTTTACTATTCGTTTATTAATTTAAGTTTGATAGATTTAAGTGTCTGGGGTTAAGATTTAAAGAATTTTTTATGACTTTTCCTTATAATAGGGAACTTATTTTTCACCACCACTTCTAATTTTTATAAATAGAAGCTCGTCTTTTATGTTAGAAAATAACAACCATGGATTCCAATTATTTCTACTTCATGCTTTAAGAAACATCGGAACGCTCATTTTAAAAAGGTTG
The DNA here is from genome assembly GCA_039583875.1 of Platanthera guangdongensis. Classification (NCBI taxonomy): domain Eukaryota; kingdom Viridiplantae; phylum Streptophyta; class Magnoliopsida; order Asparagales; family Orchidaceae; genus Platanthera; species Platanthera guangdongensis. The sequence continues at coordinate 72,405,776 of CM077152.1, forward strand.
TTCTCAAAACTTTTTTATTAAAATCTAGTTTTCTTTTTGAAAAAATAAACCCACCTCCACTTTTTCATGTCATACTTGGCATGATTACCCCTATTTGTTCCCTTAAAAAGATCATATGTCAATGAGAATAAGATTTCATTCCGTAAACATAAGCACCCAATATTTAAAAAGATTATATGTTATGGAGTAAGAGGATAAAATTCATTACTCCTACACATATACATTGGGTTATTGATTATTTATGAAGTTGAAAAAAAAGAAAAAAATTTATATGTTAGGAAAATAAGATTTCATTTTCTAATTATTCAAAAGAAAAAATATATGTAGAGGTTCGAGAAAAAATTACCTCACCTTTAAATCCAAGCCCTCTTCATAAACCACCAAACCACTTATTCTATTCCAATGATTCTAGAATTAATTTAAATTTTTTTGAGAGCATAATTTTTAAATTGCATTATTTCCTTTAACTTCTTTAAGCTAAAGTTTTTTTATATAATTTCAATCAATCTGTGTTAGACTAACAAAAATAAATTTTTGCTTTCTATTTGTTTTATCTAGAAGTATTTTTGAAATTCTTCCTCTATTTATAACATTTTCATAATTTATGATTTAACTCTAGTACCCCGGATATTTATTTTGGTCTTTCTTTTAATTAATTCAAGCGGTAGTTAAACTTAGGATTTTTTTAATTTCTTATAAGTTCATCTTCAACTTTTGCTCTGGAATAGCAAAAGCTTAAGTATGGGGGTATTTGATGAATTGTAAATATAACTATATTTATGTACAATAAATAAGTTGTTTTAGTTTATTTTTGTATATTTTTCTTTAATAAATTGCTTCCTTTTTGTTCTAACTTAAGTTATTTTTGTCTCCTAAATTTTTCAGGAAAATTGCAAAACAGTAAGTACAGGCCCGTGTACTTTGGGTCACGCCTGTGACCAGGGCGTGACTTTTACAAAACCCGTGAAATCAACAAATTTGCGAATAAATTGATTGACACGCCCGGGGCCACGCACGTGTCAGCCCGAGACGCCCCATGACCATGGCCTGTGTCACTCGTGCTCGACGATTTCCGCATGACGTTCGTCGACACACCCGACACGCCCAGAGTCACGCCCATGACTTGGGGCGTGACTTCTCCAGCAAGCTTGACGAAAATTCCGCTTGACGATTTTCCGCTCGACGATCATCGACACAATGCGACACGCCCAGCATCACGCCCGTGACCTGGGTCGTGACTTCTCCACATGGCCGACAAGACCGCGCCGGCGACTCTCGACGCAACCCTCGCCCGGTTCTACCTCCCCGATACGCCCACCGTCACACCCGTGACCTATGGCGTGACCGCCTCGTGACCGACACGTGTCCAGCCCGAAGTCAACTAAGCCGTCACCTCGCCCGATCAGCTCATGAATAGTGGTGACACGCCCCCTGACACGCCCGTGTCCGAGGGCGTGTCCCGTAAAATTTTTTGTCTATAAATTCCAGCCTTCTTCTTGTAATCTTGTTCCACTTTTTGGACCACTTTGCTTTGGGTAGGTGCTGCCTAAATGCTTTCTCATGCTATGTAAGGGATTTTCTTCCCCCCTCCCTTAGTATTTGTTTTTAGCTTTCTTATAATCACTTTTCCATTAATAAAATGTGTTAGTTTTTTCTATCTTTGAATAGCTTGGAATCCATTTATGCGCCCTACTCGAATTGATTTTTAATGTTTGTTCTTATTTTGTTTTTTTCTTTATGTCTTTCAAAATCCTTTTAGCTTAAAACTTTTATCTAATTTCTAGCCGTCATAATCGCAATTTTATTTTCGTGCACCGTACTTGTTTAGGCTTAATTTATTATTCTTACTTTGCATTCATTTCTATAGGTTTATAAAAATGTTTCAAAAAGTGATTTTTAATTTTCTTTAACTTAGGCTTTTTAGGATCGTAAAACTTTTCGTCTCCTTTAGCTTTATTTCCACCTTTTTAGCATTTTTATAGAGTTATAAGAATGAATAAGCCGTAGTTTTCATTTTTCAAACACCTTTATTTTGCTTTATTTTCAAAAACTTTTTGCTCTTTTAGTTTTTTTTGACTTCATTTTACGCATTTCTACCGTATTCTAGTGGTAGAAATGTAATTGTTTTAATTTTCCGAGCACTTCCATTTTTGCATTTATTTGCAAAACCTTTTTGCTTCGTTAATTTTTATTTTAGCTTTTTATGCATTTCTACCGCATTCTAGCGACAGAAATTGAGGTATTTTAATTTTTCAGGCAACTTAGTTTTTTGTAATTTTTTATGTCTGCGCATTTATTTTCGTCTACTCATTAGGAGTTAAATGGCGTATTGTTTTACTTTATTCAAGTAGAGTGTGTGGAGTGTGTTTAATTTTCTAAAGAGTGAGTGTGTTTTACTTTCTGTAGAGTGGGTGCATTTATTTAGTCCTACTCGTTTGAGTAGGACCCGCATTTATTTTCTCCTACTCATTTGAGTAGGACTTGTGTGCATGCGTATTTCACTTCATGTCGAGTGTGTGTGTGTGAGTTTTAATTTCTGTCGAGTGTGCGCATGCGTTGCATTTATTTTGTCCTACTCGTTTCAGTAAGACTCGCTTTCATTTCTCCCGCCCACGCATTTGTGTCGGGACTCGCACTTTACTGCTTTCATTTCAGTCTCACTCGTTTGAGTGGGACTTTCAATTTACTGCTTTATTTACTGCTTTCTTTTACTGCTTTCTTTTCCTGCTTTCATTTACTACTTTCTTTATTGCTTTTCTCGTCTGCCGTCCCCATTCCGATGATTGGCTAACCGTTCTTAGCCCACAATATCGAAGAGCATTGGGACAGATAAAATAGCTTTAAATAATAAAAAGTCTCATTTTTTTTAATTAATTAAAATACTTAAGGTTTGCCCGGGGTTTACGACGCGTAGGACCACATATCGATGTGTGGGCCCTATTTCCATAGTCCATACGCTAGCTAGCCGAGAGGCCATGCGTATGGACCGATCACCCCTTGGTAAATGGAGTTCCGCACTAACCCTCGAGAGAGGAGGCGCGCCAACTCTACCGGATTGGGTTCCCCACCCAATAGCGGGGTTCTTAGCGTAATTCGGGCGTTATTAGGAATCCTTTGTCGTACTAACGTTCGGTCGAATAGGCTTAGCGTTCAGGTGAGCGATAGCCCTATAGCTAGGTGAGCTCATTTTAGTGGAACCTCTACGGCCAAGTCTCTGCCTTAATTAATTTGAAACTTAGGATCTTTTTTTATTAAAAGTTTTATTTTAGTTCAAATTTAATTCGATGCGGTCGCGCTAAGCTCATCATAGGCTCCACCTTTATGCTTTCTTTTTATGCTTTCATTTTCTGTTTTTGCTTTTATTATATATAAAAAAATACCCGACAAGTAATTATCGGTAAAATAATAGTCCCCTCCAGGGAAGAGTAGAAATAATCGAACCGACCCCGAGAACATTACGACCTCGATATTCCACCCGGAATATCATGTACTACTCACGATAGGTGCACTTGCCTCCTTTCGTTAAAACTCGATCTCATCATTTTATATCCAAAATAATAAATCTGCGCACCCCATTTTCTAAATAAAACCAAATCACCCGCTTTCCTAAATAAACCGCCCGGGGAGCCGCGGGAATACGCACCAAGTTTTAGAGTTTTAACCGCATCAAGTTTTTAGACCCGATGCGAAATTATAAATCACCCGCGATGTCGCCAAAGACAAGGTCGCCGACCAGGCGAGGCAGCTCGGCATCACTGAGGGTTCTTCTCACCCAGGCTGCTGGCGGGTTGGTGAGTATTAGGCTTCTTCTTCCCTGTTTTACTTAAAACATGTTGCGTTATCGTTAACGAATTTTCCTTTTTCATCAGGATTCCATGGCTGCCGTGGAGCTGCGAGCTCGCAATGCCGAGCAGGAGGAGGAGATCGGCCAGCTGCGCGCCAGGCTTGCCGAGCTGGAGGGTGCTAATGCGAGGCTGAAGGAGGAGAATCAGAACCTCAGCTGCGAGGCCCGCCGCCAGGCAGAGATCTTCTTCCCGGCCAGCGACGTTGACCCTACCCTTCCATATAAGAGGCCGAGGATCTTTGGCGAAGCCGACATCGCCGAGATGCTGCGGATCAACTCAATACACTGGGGTGCTGGTGGAGAGGTGCGAGTAGATCTCAGTCAAGGACCCGATGTCGAGCTTATTCCCGGCGACGCCGCCCAGCGAGAAGGAGGACAGCTTGGATGCGCTCTTTGGGAAGAGCTTCCAGGACCCATCCGGCGGAGGGGAGGACCACCAATCTAGCGGGGGAGGCGAGGACTAATGTATATATTCTGTAATCTCGTCGAGGCAAGTTCAGCCTGTAAATATCTTTACTTAACGAAAGAACAGTTTTGATACCTTCTGTATCTATTACAGTAATGTCATTACTCATATATACATTTCCATTTGCTTGATTTCTCTGTCGTGCCCTATTTGTCTGCGAGCATCCTCCCTGGCGACCTCGCGTAGATATGTGATGCGAGTAGGATAGTCATTAGGACTTGCCCCTAAGGGCATATCTTACGAGTTCAGCAATTCTCAGAGCTCGCTACAGCTCACTCGCGTGCTGTCTGTGACCCTATTAATCAGAAAATAAAATTCACTAAATTTTTCCAAGTAAAATAAAGTGGGGGGCGGGGCGACTTGGCGGGAACTACCTCCCCTTAGCGAAATCCAAGGGCCTGGCTCGCCAATTCTCAGGATTCGCCCAAGCTCGCTCGCGAGCAGCCCATAACCTCATCATCATAACACCAAATTTTCTAAATTTTCCCAAGTAAAACATCGTGGGGGGACAAGGCGTCCTGGCGGGATCCGCCTCCCCTTAGCGGGATCCAAGGGCCTGGCTCGTTACCCTTCTGCCGAGGTCGAGCTAGGCTTGGCGAGCCCGAGCTCGTCTATGCTGAGCTCTGATTCCTTATAATTAGAAGGTCCAAGCTTGTTCAACACTACCTGGGGAGCGTAGGACTTCCCCGGGTGACCTCCAGCCTTGTCATCTAGATGAGAGCCTGATAGCGGGATCTGCTCGAGGACTAATGATTATACCGAGTGACTTCCAGCCCTGTCAGCTAGGTGAGAACCTAACAGTGGGATCTGCTCGGAGTACAAGGATGACTCTATCGAGTGAATTCCAGCACTGCCAGCTAGCTGAGAGCCTGACAGCGTGATCTGCAAGAGGTCTAAGGATGATACCGAGTGACTTCCAGCCCTGTCAGCTAGGTGATATCCTGACAGCGGGATCTGCTCGGGGTCCAAGGCTGACTCTATCGAGTGAATTCCAGCCCTGCCAGCTAGGTGAGAGCCTGACAGCGGGATCTGCTTGAGGTCTAAGGATGACACCGAGTAACTTCCAGCCCTGCCAGCTAGGTGAGAGCCTGACAGCAGGATCTACTCTGGGTCCAAGTCTGACTCTATCGAGTGACTTCCAGCCCTGCCAGCTAGGTGAGAGCCTGACAGCGGGATCTGCTCGACGTCTAAGGATGACACCGAGTGAATTCCAACCCTACCAGCTAGGTGAGAGCCTGACAGCGGGATCTGCTTGGGGTACAAGGCTGACTCTATCGAGTGACTTCTAGCCCTGCCAGCTAGGTGAGAGCCTGACAGCGGGATCTGCTTGAGGTCTAAGGATGACACTGAGTGACTTCCAGCCGTGCCAGCTAGGTGAGAGCCTGACAGCGGGATCTGCTCGTGGTCCTAGGCTGACACCATCGAGTGACTTCCAGTCGTGCCAGCTAGGTGAGAGCCTGTCAGCGGGATCTGTTGAAGGTCTAAGGATGACACTAAGTGACTTCCAGCCCTGCCAGCTAGGTGAAAGCCTGACAGCGGGATCTGCTTGGGGTCCAAGATTGATACCATCGAGTGACTTTCAGCCCAGCTAGCTAGGTGAGAGCCTGACAACGGGATCTGCTCGAGGTCTAAGGATGACACCGAGTGACTTCCAGCCCTGTCAGCTAGGTGAGAGCCTAACAGCAGGATCTACTCAGGGTCCAAGGCTAATGCCATTGAGTGATTTCTAGCTGCCAGCTAGGTGGGAGCCTAACAGCGGGATCTGCTCGAGGTCTAAGGATGATACTGAGTGACTTCCAGCCCTGGCAGCTAGGTGAGAGCCTGACAGCAGGATTTGGTCGGGGTCCAAGGCTGACTCCATCGAGTGACTTCCAGCCCTGCCAGTTAGGTGAGAGCCTAATAGCGGGATCTGCTCGAGGTCTAAGGATGACACCGAGTGACTTCCAGCCCTGCCAGCTACATGAGAGCCTGACAGCGGGAACTGCTCGGGGTCCAAATACACTTCACTTCTTCATGCAAACTCATTGCGACAGTATTGGCGTGTTAAAGAACTTTTATTAAAAATCAAATCACCACTTACATGTTTCAAGGAAAAAAGCGTTTTAAGTAGTCACCACTCCAAGTGAGACATAGGGTCTCGCCCTCCACATTTTAGAGTCAATACCCCCCTGATCGTAAAGCTTCTTTTACAATTAATGGACCTTCCCAGCTGGGGTTGAGCTTCCCCACGGTTGCCGACCTCCCTGCTACATCCACCTTCTTCAACAACAAGTCCCCCTCCACAAATTGCTTGACTCTGATGTGCTTGTCAAAGTATTTGTCCATCCTCCTCTTCATCTCTTCCTATCGGACGGCGGAAAGGTCCCGCAGTTCTTCCACCATGTCAAGGGAGAGACGTAGCTCCTCCTCGTTCTCAGCTTGCCATTCTTCCCTTCTTTTCCCGGCCGCAACAACTCGAGGTGTTTGAAATTCAAATTCCACGGGGAGCACTGCCTCGCACCCATGAGAGAGCTTGGAGGGGGTCTCTCCGGTAGCTGTGTTAGGGGTGGTCCTTAAGGCCCAGAGAACCGCGGGAAGTTGTTCCACCCAGCTACCCTTCAGATTTTCCACTTTCTTTTTTAGGAGGTTAACAATGATATTGTTCGCGGCCTCCACCTGCCCGTTTCTCTTGGGGTGTTGGACTGAGGCGAACCTGAGGTTGATCCCAAGCTGCTCGCAGAGACTGGCAAACTCCGCGCTGGCAAACTGGGGCCCATTGTTCATGACAATGGCCTGAGGCAGCCCATGGATGCAGATGATATCCCCCCATACGAAGTTCTTGATGACCTGGGAAGTCACCTTGGCCAGCACCTTTACTTCCAACCACTTGGAGAAATAATTGATCATCACTAGTAGGAACCATCTCTATCCACTGGCCTGGGGGAATGGTCCAACCAAATCCATTCCCCAAATGGCAAAGGGCCAGGGGGTTGTGATACGTTTGAGTCGCTGAGCCGGCTGTAGCTAGAGGGGAGCAAATAGCTGGCATTTGTGGCACCTTCTTGCGAAATCCATGGCATCACGGTCCAGGGTGGTCCAGAGTTACCCCTACCTGACAATCCTTCCTTTCAGGGTCCGACTCCCGGAGTGACTCCCACACTCCCCGGAGTGGACTTCTTCCAAGATTCTTTGTACTTCCCCCTTGGCCACGCAACGAGCCAACATCCTCGAGAGAGTCTTCCTGTATAACTGCCCGTCACGGAGGAGGTAGTATGCCGACTTGTGCCAGAGCTTCTTATTGTCTACCCCCTCCGGATACTCTCCCATGGAAAGGAAAGTTACGACCGGGTCCATCCACTAAGGCCACTGGTCTATCTCAATAACCTCCCCCTCTTCGATGGAAGGGTGGAATAAGTCGGTGATGGTACCCCCCCCCCCACCCGGGGACCATGCTTTGCTAGCTGATCAACCTGCTCATTCTCCTCCCGAGACACGTGCTGGAAGGAAAAAAGTTTAGAACACGCCAATGATCCCCTTTACTTTGTCTAAGTATAGCTGCAGGGTAGGCTCTCTTGCCTCGAACTCCCCATTGATCTGGGAAGCTACTACCATGGAGTCAGTAAGGACCTCCACATCCAACACCCCCAGCTCCCTAGCCAGGCGCAGCCACGCTATCACGGCCTCATGCTCGGCCCGATTGTTGGTGATGGGAAAGTGTACCACCACCGTCTGCTCAATTCTAGTTCCCTGGGGACTCTCCAAGATCACCCTGACCTCTAGTGAATGCCTCCCCGAGGTGCCATCTACCTTCACCTTCCAAGGATTCAGATGAGTGAGTTCTCCCTCCACCACCTCAATCACATAATCGGCCAAGAAGTTGGCTATCGCTTGAGCTTTGATCGAGAGGCGGGGGACGAAGGAGACGTCCAACTCACTTAACTCCACTGACCACTTAGCCATCCTGCCAGAATGCTCCACCCCCTCAAAGATGTTGCGGAGGGGATGGTCAGTCACCACTCAGATTGAGTGTGCCTGGAAATAGGGTCGCAGCCTTTGGGCTGAGATGACCAGGGCGAAGGCCAACTTCTCCAAAATTGGATACCGGAGCCCGACCTTCCTCAGGACCCAGCACACGTAATATATAGGGATCTGCTTCTTTCCCTCTTCACGAACTAAGACAGAGCTTAGGGCCTCCGCCCCGACCCCGAGGTACAAAAATAGGTCCCCCCCCCTCCTTTGGCCCTTGGAGCAACGGAGCATGTGTCAATTCTGTCTTGAGGGCCTGGAATGCCTCCTTGCACTCCCTGGTCCACTCGAATTTTTGCCCCCCCCCCTAGTGTTTTAAAGAAGGGGGAGCACTTATCCCCAGCCCGGGAGAGGAACCTACTTAGCCCTGCTAGCTTCCCCGTCAGCCGCTGCACGTCCCTAGTGTTTCGTGGCGATCCCAGCTCTATGATAGCATTTACCTTATCCGGGTTCGGCTCGACCCCTGCAGGGGTAAGGAGGTGTCCCAAGAACTTTCCACCGCTAGCCCCGAAGACGCACTTCAGGGGGTTCAACCGCATCTTGTACTTGCGCAGGGTAGCAAAGGTCTCCTCTAAGTCCTGGAGGTGAGAGTCCACATCCTGACTCTTGATCATGAGATCATCCACATACACCTCCAGGTTCCTCCCCTTCTGTTCTTTGAAAACCCTGTCCATCATCTTTTGATAGGCCGCCCCAGCATTCTTTAGCCCGAAGGGCATCATTTTGTAACAGTAGCACCCATCCCCCGTGATGAATGAGACATCCTTGACGTCTGGGGGGGCATTCTGATTTGATGGTAACCTGAAAATGCATCTAGAAAACTCATTACAGAAAAACCAACGGTTGAGTCAACCAGCGCGTCGATCCGAGGCAAGGGATAACAGTCCTTAGGACAAGATTTGTTAAGCAAGGAGAAGTCGATACACATACGCCACTGGTCGTCCCCTTTTTCACCATGACTACATTTGAGACCCAGCCGGGGTATTGGATCTCATATATGAAGCCGTCCTTGAGAACCTTTGCCACCTCCTCCCTGATGGGCTCTTCCAGCTTGTCCGCGGTGGATCTCTTCTTTTATCTCCTCTCCAAATCTGGCACTAGATAGCTCAAAAGAATTGTATAAAATCCTGTGCAACCGGAGGATATTATACGAGTGACTCGTGTTGAAACCGAAGGATATTATATGATCGACCCTGATTTTCAGGAGGGTGGACGTAGCGGGTAGGGGCGCCTCGTGTCGGACTCTGGCTTGATTGACCGGGTTATCGGTTCTTTTGAGTTATTTGTTTATCTTTACGTCTGCTTTATAGGTGTTTTGGAGAGGAGACCCCGAGCAGACCCGCTGACCAGGCTCCCATCTAGCTGGCAGGGTTGTAGGCTCACTCGGTGGTTGGAGGTGTTTTGGAGAGGAGACCCCGAGCAGACCCGCTGACCAGGCTCCCATCTAGCTGGCAGGGCTGTAGGCTCACTCGGTGGTTGGAGGTGTTTTGGAGAGGAGACCCCGAGCAGACCCGCTGACCAGCTCCCATCTAGCTGGCAGGGCTGTAGGCTCACTCGGTGGTTGGAGGTGTTTTGGAGAGGAGACCCCGAGTAGACCCGCTGACCAGGCTCCCATCTATCTGGCAGGGCTGTAGGCTCACTCGGTGGTTGGAGGTGTTTTGGAGAGGAGACCCCGAGCAGACCCGCTGACCAGGCTCCCATCTAACTGGCAGGGCTGTAGGCTCACTCGGTGGTTGGAGGTGTTTTGGAGAGGAGACCCCGAGCAGACCCGCTGACCAGGCTCCCATCTAGCTGGCAGGGCTGTAGGCTCACTCTGTGGTTGGAGGTGTTTTGGAGAGGAGACCCCGAGCAGACTCGCTGACTAGGCTCCCATCTAGCTGGCAGGGTTGTAGGCTCAATCGGTGGTTGGAGGTGTTTTGGAGAGGAGACCCCGAGCAGACCCGCTAACCAGGCTCCCATCTAGCTGGCAGGGCTGTAGGCTCACTCGGTGGTTGGAGGTGTTTTGGAGAGGAGACCCCGAGCAGACCCGCTGACCAGGCTCCCATCTAGCTGGCAGGGTTGTAGGCTCACTTGGTGGTTGGAGGTGTTTTGGAGAGGAGACCCCGAGAAGACCCGCTGACCAGGCTCCCATCTAGCTGGCAGGGCTGTAGGCTCACTCGGTGGTTGGAGGTGTTTTGGAGAGGAGCCCCGAGTAGACCCGTTGACCAGGCTCCCATCTAGCTGGCAGGGCTGTAGGCTCACTCGGTGGTTGGAGGTGTTTTGGAGAGGAGACCCCGAGCAAACCCGCTGACCAGGCTCCCATCTAGCTGGCAGGGCTGTAGGCTCACTCGATGGTTGGATGTGTTTTGGAGAGGAGACCCCGAGCAGACCCGCTGACCAGGCGCCCATCTAGCTGGCAGGGCTGTAGGCTCACTCAGTGGTTGGAGGTGTTTTGGAGAGGAGACACCGAGCAGACCCGCTGACCAGGCTCCCATCTAGCTGGCAGGGCTGTAGGCTCACTCGGTGGTTGGAGGTGTTTTGGAGAGGAGACCCCGAGCAGACCCGCTCACCAGGCTCCCATCTAGCTGGCAGGGCTGTAGGCTCACTTGGTGGTTGGAGGTGTTTTGGAGAGGAGACCCCGAGCAGACATGCTGACCAGGCTCCCATCTAGATGGCAGGGCTGTTGGCTCACTCGGTGGTTGGAGGTGTTTTAGAGAGGAGACCCCTAGCAGACCCACTGACCAGGCTCCCATCTAGCTGGCAGGGCTGTAGGCTCACTCAGTGGTTGGAGGTGTTTTGGAGAGGAGACCCCGAGCAGACCTGCTAACCAGTCTCCCATCTAGATGGCAGGGTTGTAGGCTCACTCGGTGGTTGGAGGTGTTTTGGAGAGGAGACCCCGAGCAGACCCGCTGACCAGGCTCCCATCTAGCTGGCAGGGCTGTAGGCTCACTCGGTGGTTGGAGGTGTTTTGGAGAGGAGACCCCGAGCAGACCCGCTGACCAGGCTCCCATCTAGCTGGCAGGGCTGTAGGCTCACTCGGTGGTTGGAGGTGTTTTGGAGAGGAGACCCCGAGCAGACCCGCTGACCAGGCTCCCATCTAGCTGGCAGGGCTGTAGGCTCACTCGGTGGTTGGAGGTGTTTTGGAGAGGAGACCCCGAGCAGACCCGCTGACCAGGCTCCCATCTAACTGGCAGGGCTGTAGGCTCACTCGGTGGTTGGAGGTGTTTTGGAGAGGAGACCCCGAGCAGACCCGCTGACCAGGCTCCCATCTAGCTGGCAGAGCTGTAGGCTCACTCGGTGGTTGGAGGTGTTTTGGAGAGGAGACCCCGAGCAGACCCGCTGACCAGGCTCCCATCTAGCTGGAAGGGCTGTAGGCTCACTCGGTGGTTGGAGGTGCTTTGGAGAGGAGACCCCGAGCAGACCCGCTGACCAGGCTCCCATCTAGCTGGCAGGGCTGTAGGCTCACTCGGTGGTTGGAGGTGTTTTGGAGAGGAGACCCCGAGCAGACCCGCTGACCAGGCTCCTATCTAGCTGGCAGGGCTGTAGGCACAGTCGGTGGTTGGAGGTGTTTTGGAGAGGAGACCCCGAGCAGACCCGCTGACCAGGCTCCCATCTAGCTGGCAGGGCTGTAGGCTCACTCAGTGGCTGGAGATGTTTTGGAGAGGAGACCCCGAGCAGACCCGCTGAACAGGCTCCCATCAAGCTGGCAGGGCTGTAGGATCACTCGGTGGTTGGAGGTTGTTTGGGGACTTTTGCACTACCCCGAGCCTGGCTGGGCCCCAGGTAGGCCCGCTGCGCAGGCTCCCATCCAGCTGGCAGGCCCGTAGGCTCGCCTGTGGGGGTAAGGGACCCCGAGTGCTGCTCGGCCCCGGGTAGACTCGCTGCTCAGGCTCTCATTAGCTGGGCAGGGCGGTAGGCACAACTGGGGGGAAAGGACTTGGTTGGAAAAGGTCTTGGAAAGGGTTTGATCTCATAGAAAAATAAGATTGTGTGCAATGCTTCTACAAAAGGAGAAGAATCATATTTTAAACCATAGTTTAGATCAATAGTTTCTTTTTGATGAACTGAGTAGACTGACCTTAATACATCACTTGTTTCATGTCTTATGAAAATAGTTAAATTATTTGCAAAGTCTGCCAGATCAAAAACATCATCCGCTTTCGCGACATGAAAAATAACATTACCGATCTTATTTCTTTTAATGTTGACCTTGCTGATACATAAAATATTTGGGGGGTAGCAAAATCATTGTATTTATAAGAGGTATGCACATCTGAAATATGCATCTCAAAACATATACTGCCATTGACTTCCGCATCAATTGGTAATCTGGTTGGATTTTTAAATAGATTGGTTTTTATCGCATGTTCATGATAGTGAGTTGATTCTTATTTAAGCCCTGGCCTGGAGCTCTTTTTATCTCCAAGTGGGGAATTCTCTCAAACTTTTTTGAGTCAGAACCCACTCGCCGAGTACTTGGGGTTGGACATTTCTTTTCGAGCTTGGACAACCTCGAAAAGAGCGGGGATTGTGTACAACCCCGTACCCGGCCGAGTGGGATCCTCTCCAGGGAGCGGGCTCGGGACGTACTGCGAGCGACGATTTGGTGCGGCCCTGTTCGAGGACGTGCGGGCTCTCGTACGCGCGTGTGGAGTTTTTAAGTTTTGAGTTATAAATATATATATATATTTACTATGTATATATATTTTTATTTATAATATATATTTGTTATATATATATGTTTATATATATATATATATATATTTAGGTTTATATATTTATATATATACGGGGGGATAGATGAAGGCGGGGGGATTTAAGTGGGGGTAGGGCATCGGGCAAAAGCAGAAAAGCAAACAGGAGCCAGCCGCATGTTTGCCCTCTCCCCGATCTCCTCGATTCCTCTCTCTCTCTCGGTGAAGCAGCAAGGGAAGAAGAACCGGCTGCCTGCAGGTGGGGCTCGGCTGCCTGGAGAAAAAGCCGGCCGCCTGGGGCAAGGCACGACCGCCGGATGCCCGGGCACGGCCCGGAGCTAGGGCATGGCCTGGAGCAGGGCTCGGCCGGGAAGGGAGCCCGACCACCACCACGGCCACTTGGAGCAAGGCATTGATCGTCCATATACGGCTAGGCTCGGCCAGGAAAATGAAGATCGGGAGTCATTGTTCTCCTCCCTGCGAGGGCTCGGCCACCACCGGAAAAACGGAGCAAGAGGACGCATTTTTCCATCTCCTCCAGCAAGGGCTCGACCAAGGAAATAGGGACCGGGTTTCTCCAGCAACGTTCGGCCACGAGAAGATTGTGATGATGGTTAGGGCCGGCACCGCCATCAGAAAAATCAGCTAGGAGCCCTTCACCGGGCATCGAGCCTCGTGCAAGATACGCGGCCGCGACTCCGCCAATATCCGCGCCAAGGGTAACGAAATTTCTCCCTCAGGCATGTGAAGCCCTAAATTTACATATTTGCATGGAGGCCCCTCTTCACCAATGGGCGGAGGAAGGGTGCTCTCCGACGGGTTGACGTGTACGTCCCCGCAGTTTATTTCATTTAGTGCCCGGAAGCGTGTGTACGGGTTTAGGCATGTTGTGTGAAGCCCATCCGGATGTATGAGCCGGATTGGCGTTGTTCTGGGGTTCCCGGAGAAGACTCTGAGGAAGTTGTGCATTCTTTATGTAGCAGAAAGCAGCGGGCTTAAGCCCAAGTTTGTGTCGGCCCTAGAGGGACTTTTTTGTTTATGTTGCCAGCCTGCGTGCCGAGGTATGGAACGTACGTTCCTGTAATTTGAGATGCTCGCGATGTTTTGGCTAGTCCTTGAAGGCTTGTGTTAAGTTGGCGGCGATCCAAAAGGGGCTGCGGAAGTAGAACTGCTAGGCGAGGTTATGCTACTAGGAGGACAGTTAAAGAGCGTTTTGCACAAACCCGAGGTGTCATCCTTGGTTAAGAGGGAGTGAATTTTGAGAGCCTCCCTAGAGGTTTTGGTCGGCCAAGAGAGCCTTCCAAAGGTGCCCAATCAGCTCAGCATTTGGCTTTGGAGGGGAAGAGCTCGTTAGTCTTCCGGGTGTGTGGTGGGACCTCCACACTGAGACCTTGGGCCTGTCCCTCACGTTCCTAGTCTAGAGTCTCGATTGTTCACTCGAGTGTAGTAGGTGTGCGGTCACCCCTCTTTTGGGACATCGAACTCCACAGAGACCGGTTTCCGGTTTCAACAGTGTGATTGCACCAAAAATAAGTAAAATAACTAAATCGAAAGTTTGCAAGTGAGATGGGTTTCTCAACTTGCCTTAAGGCGAAAATGAAACTATCAGAGACAGCAAGTCGGTGCAAACCAGGCCGAAAATTCTGCAACAAAAAGCTAGGGAAAAAAATCTGAAAATAAAAGATTGGCGGAGTTCTTACCCAAGGAGACCAGATCTAGGCTCAAAGATCCACTTATAGTAGTTTCGAGCGAAAACCCTTGGAGATCCACTGGCCAGCAGAGTGGGAAGGTATGGTTGCCGGGGGAGGACTTCACTTGCTTCCTCACTGGCCGAAGAAGTAGGAGAAGAAAGAGGGGTTGCTGATGAAACCACAGGCCTGAGGAGGAGCAGGAGGTGTAGCCGCCAGATCCGCAGTCTACCTACCAGAGGAATTGAAGAGGAAGCGGCACAGGGACTAGATGGAGCGATACCCGACCACTGGATGACGATGCAGGGGCTGTCGAATATGTAGAGGGCGGATAAGGGGTTGACAGGGTGCGCATGAGGCGGAATCTAGAGAGCTACAGTCGGAGGGTACGGGTTGCGGGATGCGGAAAAATAAAATAACGGGGGGAGGGGGCGGAGGGGGTGGGTTTAAAGATGAGAGGGGAAAATAGGGTTACTACTATTCATGCTATTATTATTATTATTATTATTTGGCCCGATTATGGGTTGTTACATTTACAATGAAAAAGACAGTTCTGTGGTCAAAATCAGAAGTGACCATTGTACTAAATTTCATTCTGAAGGCATGACAAAGTTTTGTGAAGAACTAGGGATTTTTCAGGAGTTTTCTTCTCCAAGAACACATCTGCAAAATGGGATAGATAAAAGGAAAAATAGGACTCTCATAGAGACTAAAAGGACACTTCTTAGTGACGCTTCTCTTCCATAATACTTCATGGCTGAGGTAGTGAACACTACTTGTCATGTCTTGAATAGAGCCTCTATCAACAAGTACCACAAGAAGACTCCCTATGAGATTATAAAAGACAGAAAACCAAATATAGCCTATCTTAGGATCTTCGGTAGTAAATACTTTGTGCTTAATAATGGGATGTCCTACTTGACTAAGTTTGCTGCCAAATCCTTTGAAGGGATATTTGTTGGGTATAACAATCATAGTAAAGTCTATATAGTCTATAACTTGAAAAATCAAGTTGAAGAAGAGTCTATTAATGTAGCCTATGATGAGTCATAAATTATTAATAGTGAGCTGCCAAACTCCTCTAGGTCTGCTGGTATAGAGTTAGAGATGGAAAATCTGACCATCAAGAACCCTCCTCCTACTGCCCAAAAGGAATAGAATGATGTGAGCATTCCTGAAAAAGGATAGAGTTCATAAGATATGGCTGAAGACCAACAAGATCCAACCATTAAAGTTCATGAAGCTGAGGAAAGAATGCCTCCAACTGTCAGGCATTTGAGAGATTATCCTAGAAACTTAATCATTGGAGATTCTAGCCAAGGGGTTGACCAAAAAGGTTTGAATATGCCAACATAGACCCTTTTGGAACTACAAGGGCATAACATCATTGGAACCAAGTGGATATATAGGAATAAACTTGATAAAAATGGTGTTATAATCAACAACAAAGCCAGACTAATTGGCAAGGGATACCGACAAGAAGATGTTATTGACTTTGATCAGACCTTTGCACCAGTGTCAAGATTGTAAGCTATAAGACTATTCCTTGCATATGTTGCACATAATGGATTCAAGGTATACCAAATGGATGTGAAGTCAGCCTTCCTAAATGGTGACCTAAAAGAAGAGGTCTATGTTGAGCAACTGTCTGGTTTTGTTAATCCTAACTCTCCTGATTTTGCATTTAAGCTTAGAAAAGCTTTGTATAGGTTGAAGCAAGCCCCTGGGGCATGGTACGAAACCCTGTCTTGGTTTCTTATTGAGAATAAATTCTCAAGGGAAAAGATAGATAAGACATTATCCCTAAGTGAAGTCAATAGCAAGATCATCCTAGTCCAAATTTATGTATATGGCATAATTTTTGGGTTTATTGATGATGACCTATGCAAAAAAGTTTGCTAAACTTATGTAATGGAAATTTAAGATAAGCAGTATGGGTGAACTAAAGTATTTCTTGGGTCTCCAAGTAAGACAGTCTAAGAGTGGATTATACATCTCATTGTGTAAGTTCACAAATGAGTTAATTAAAAAGTTTTGAATGGGCAGTGCCTCCATAATGAGAACTCTTATAGGGTCAAATGTGTCATTAGAAAAGGACGAGACTGTGAAACCTGTTGATGAAACCTTGTACAGAGGCATAATTGGCCCCTCCTCTACCTTACTACTAGTAGGCCAGACATCATGTATGTTGTAAGTGTTTGTGCTAGATACCAGGTTTGACCTAAAGAGTCTCATTATTCTATAGTTAAAAACTTTTTGGGATATATCAAGTGCACACCTGATCTTGGCCTATGGTACCCTAGGAATAGTGATTTTAAACTAACTGGGTATTCAGATGTAGATATTGCAAGCTATAGATAAGACAGGAATAGCACCTCTAGCTCCTGCCAATTTCTAAGAAGAAGACGTATATCTTGGAGCAGCAAGAACCAAACAAGTATTGCAATATCAATTGCTGAATCACAGTATATATCGGCTGGTAGTTGTTGTGCTCAGATATTATGGTTCCAGCATCAGCTCCAGGACTACAACATCAAGCTAAGTAAAACTCTCATGTTTTTTTATTCTACTAGTGCCATCTCTATTGCTAGGTATAACGCCCCGAAAGTTGTGTGCGAGTCGGTTGCGAAAAAAGGGTTTTTGGTGCCTGTAGGGGTACACGGCCTAGGACACGGGCGTGTCCAAGGCCGTGTCTGGCTGGTGATTTTTGGTCGTTTTCAGCCCGAGAAGGACACGGCCAGAAACACGGCCGGATGACACGGGCGTGTCATCCGACACGGGCGTGTGCCAACCCGTGTCCCTACCCGTGTTCTGATGGGTCGTGTCCGTTGCCGTGGCAGTTATGCGTGACACGCCCACGAACACGGGCGTGTCGAGGAACCCGACATGGGCGTGTCAGGTCAGACACGGGTGTTTCTTGGCCTGTGTGCGTTTCTCAGTTCGACCATCGTGCCTGGATCGAGGCACACGGCCTGGGACACGACCGTGTGCCAAGCCGTGTTCAGCCCAGGTCTGGAGAATTTTGGGCAGATCCGAGCCGTTCATTTTCTTTAATTTAGATCTGACGGCTTAGATGAGTCCCTGCACTATTTTAAGCCGGGAATAGGAGGTTAATTCCCCATTTTCTCTCCAAAGTTCTCCCCTTCCAAAGTGAGAGAGAAGAGGAAGAAGAAGGAGGTTTCTGACCGCCGGCGGAGCATTGGAGCACCGTTTCGAAATCAGAGAGCGGATCCATGGAGGGAAGGTCATTGCGAAGAGTTCTAACTGCGTAGTTTTTCCATGGCGCCAAAACAGACTACAAGGGAACGATTCTCAACTTGAGCGTTTGAAGCTCTTTCTTTTGAATAGGGAACCCCGCTCCCGCGAGTGTGCGGCGAGTGCGTGGTGTTCCTTGGGGTTGATATGAATAGTCCCCCTTGTGTTGCATATAGAGCTCGGAATCATAAGTACGGTCATAGGCATTGTATGTGAAGCCTACCCGGACGTGTTTTGTTTGGATCGGTGATGTTGCATTTGATGTGGTTTTGCCGGAGAAGACTCCGCGCTTTGGATTTTTCGGGTTTCTACGCGGTAGATTGCAGCAAGGATCCTTGGAGGTTAGCTTCAAGGCGCACCCGGAAAACTGGGCGGAAACGTGTTCTGCTAACTTGGCGGTCTGGGAACCGGCCTTGATCATAACTGGGTTATGAGATTGTTTTGGAAAATTTGGGATCCGAGAGAAGCTTGGCCCGCGCAAAGGACTTAAATTGAACATGCGGCGTGAGCAACGGGCAAGTGGAATTGGACCTAGGCTATGTGGTTCGGTGCGAGAGACCCGAAGACGGGGACTGGTCGTTGGCATAGTCAGAGCCTTAGACGGTGGTCAGAAAGGCTAAATGCTCACATGTTGTTGCCATCCTGGGGGTGGTGGTGAATGCACTGATGGGTCAGGGTTCACCATGAATGTGCCCTGAGTGCACGGGGTGTTTGGCCGTGCGAGCCTACACCTGTGGCGAATTATAATTGCGCTATATATATTGTTGGGCTAATGTTATGCAGGGAAAGAGCACCGCCGTCCCGAGTAAGGGGCGGGGTCGTTATAATTTGGTCGGCTTTTAGCTGACCGTTGCTTTATTTGCCACCGTGCGGTGGTATGTGCTTGCAGGTGCTGCGGAGCCGAGCGCCAAATAGCGGGCTGGAGCCCATGTTGCTGTGCTGGCCCTAGAAGGCCGTAGAATAGCTGTTTTTATATTTATCATGTGTGGCCGGCCTGCGAGTCGATGTATGTAAAACACTCTTTATTAAGTGAACATTTGTAAGGCCATAAGGCCATGTACCCGTTTCTGTGTATTTAGGGTTTCATTCCTGTTGTTGTAGCTGTGGACATTCATATTGATGGATTTAATTTTGGGTTCTTTCAACTTTAAAATCTTCCGCTAGAATGCTCTGTGATTAGGACGAGTAGTCTTAATTGGTTGGTTTGATTATTCATTTAGTATCCCTTCCGACTGTCTGTGGTATATGGCGTCGGGTTCCAGCTGGACCTTCTGTTATATGCCATGCGACAGATGGGGGTGTTACAACTTGGTATCCTGTATCACATAGCAGGACTAAGCATATAGAGATTATGTATCATTTTATTATAAAGCATGTGGAATGTGAGGACATCACCCTTGAGTTTGTCCCCACAGACAAGCAGGTGGCTGATATCTTTACTAAGCCAATTGATGAAGCCAAGTTCAACACCTTCAAATTTGAGTTGGGTATGATGAACTTAGTATAGCTTCAGTTGCTCGTCATGTATATTAGTTGCAGGTAGTACTTACTTATACAGGATAATAATGGAATTATGGACTAAGTGTCCAAGCGTCTAGTGTGCTCAGTCAACATCAGGCATCAGGTGTGTCAAGTGCGTAGAGATAACATCAGGCATTGAGTGCGCCGAGTCCACTCACTGTATTCTCCCAGGGACTTCTATTTATGGCTAGTCTACAGGAATAATTTCAGCCGTTGATCTCTTCAGTATCATCACAACAGGTACACGCCTCTCCACATTCTCAAATTAGAGGTAAGTATAAATAGAATGGTGTGTGTTTAGAATAAAATACACTACTCATCGCCCTTCTCTGCCCCCTACGATGAAACGACGAAAGCTCAGAAAATCTACAGAAATTCAGAAAATCAATGGGGCTAAAAGGATTAAATTTCATGTTGGATGGATCAAAGTTAGTGCAAAATGGTTTAAGGACACACCAGAGGAAGTTTAGCTTATTCTCCACATCCTGTAGGTCGCTGACCTAGAACATGCTCTTTTAGAGCCAAGTCTACTACGGAAGAGGGAAGTACTCAAGCTATACTCAAACGCTAATTTTGACTCGTCCTCCTCTAAAATCAGGTCTTCCATTAGCTGAAATAATTCCAAGATTACCCCCGAATGATTAAGTAAGGCTCTGAAACTGCACAAGTTCAATCCATCAGATGAATAAGAAGAACTGGACCAAACTGATGTCAAATATGCCCTGAAATAGAGTGGACTGTCAAAGCACTCAACTGGATCAATCTTGAGAAAAGAACTGAACCTAAAAGGTAAATTTCTGGTATATGTTGTTGGGAAGGCACTACTATGTACGACGGAATCTCATGATAAGATATCGAAGAAGAAGTTTGATTTGATGACCAGAATAATTCTTTCTAAGAAAACAAATTGGGGAAGGGTACTTTTTTGATGAAATTGTAGAATATATCCAATAGACAAACCTGGGCATGATTCCGTCTTTGTATCTGCTCTGCACTATCCAGGGATCCTATGTAACACCCCCTATCCATCACATAGCATATAGCAGTAGGTTCGGCTAGGGCCTGACGCCATATACCACAGACAGACCGAAGGGTTACGCAATGAAACCATCCTCCCAATACACACGTCCTACACAGAGTACATTCTAGAGGAAGCAATTTAAATGTTGCAAAATAAGAACCCAGCCACAGCATGAATGTCCACTAACAATAACCCAAAAGGAATGAACGTACAAAATACACAAAGTACTTGGCCTTATGTCCTTACAAGAGTTTACTTATACAAATAGTGCCTTCCAAACCTCGGCACGCAGGCCGGTCACACATAAAAATAAAAGTAAAGATTATCATAAACCTTCGAGGGCCAGCTCAGAAATAAGGGCTTTTGCCCGCTATTTGCCACTAGGCTCCGCAGCACCTGCAAGCAACAATACACCGCAGTGATGGCAAACAAAAGCAACGGTCAGCTAAAGCTGACCAAATTATAATGACCCGCCCCTAAACTCAGAGCGACGATGCTCCTTCCCTGCACTTTATTAGCATACCAGAACAAGATAGTGAAAGTACAATTTAAGCACTGATTGGCCCGCGAAGAGACTCTTACTATGGTTGGTTCGGTGAGTCGATCGCCGCGGGCTTGCTAGGGTAGGCAAGTGCACCTATCGCAAGTAGTACTCGATATTTGGGAGAATACCGAGGTCGTATTATTCCCAGGAACGGGTTGATTACCCATACTGCTCCAAAAACACTATTATTTTACCTAAATAGTAAGTTGAGGGTTTTAATAAAAATAGGATGAAAATAGATTTAAGAAAATAGTCGATGAAGAGATAACTCCCGGTATCGAATTACGTTAGGATTAAAAATAGATTTGAATAACTAGAGATCTAAAGTTTCAATTTAATTAAAGCGGAAACTTGGCCGTGGAGGTTCAAAATAATGAGCTCACCTATCTCTAGGAATATCGCTCACCTGGACTTTAAGGCTATTCAACCGGGCTCTCGTCCGACGAAGGATTCCCCTTAATGCCAGCAGTACGCTAAGAACCCTGCTATTGGGTGGGGAACCGAATACGGTAGAGTTAGCATGCCTCCTCTCTCGAGGGTTAGTGCAGAACTCTATTTACCCAGGGGTGATCTGTCCATACGCATGGCCTCTCGGCTAGCTAGCATATGGATAACGGAAATAGAGCCCACACATCGATATGTGGTTCTACGCGTCGTTAACCTGGGGTAAACCTTAAGTTTTTAATTAAATCGAAAAATCAGACATTTGGTTATTTAAAACATTTTAAATCCCAAAGCTCATCGATACCGAGGGCTAAAAGCAATTAGCCACTCATCGGAATGGGGATAGCTTATATGTTTGGTTATGCGAGCGTTCTAAACTATTCGCTGAAAAGTTATAAAGAAAATAAGAAGAAAAGTAAAATACCCTAACATTAGAAAAGTTATTACAATTAAACACACCCGCACTCATTCAAACATATAACAAGAGACAGAAATAAAACTAAGTTACACATAAGAGAAAATTGCATAATTGAATTTTGTAGGTCCCACTCAAACGAGTGGGGGCAGGAAATAAAAGCTGAAAATTGCAAGTCCGACTCAAACGAGTAGGACTGAAATGAAAGCGAGTTCTACTCAAACGAGTAGGAGAAAATAAATGCGATTACAGGCTTTCTTAAATATTTACATCAAAATAAAGTCCGACCATTTAACTCCTAGCGAGTAGGCGGAAAATCAAATCCAGCCATTTAACTCAAGTGAGTAGGCGGAAAAATAAAGAATGAAAATATCAAGTCCTACTCAAACGAGTACGACTGAAAATACAGAACAGCCATTTAACTCAAGTGAGTAGGCGAAAAAATAAAAGCTACAAATACTTGCTTGAATAAAATCCAGCCATTTAACTCAAATGAGTAGGCGGAAAAATAAAAACAACACACGCACTCTACTTGAATAAAATCCAGTCAATTAACTCAAATGAGTAGGAGGAAAAATACAAACAACACACGCACTCTACTTGAAAGTAACTACTCACGCACTCGACATAAATAAACACACACACACACACTTGCATAATTTAACTTAGGAGCTGAAAAATATCTCATACACGCACACACTCGTGCTAAAATAATTGAGAAAAACAAAGTTATTGAACAATTAAAATGACTGCATTTCTACCGCTGGAATGCAGTAGAAATGCATAAAAAGGCAAAATAAAAATTGTTTGAGCAAAAAGTTTTCAAATGAAAGTGAGAAAGGCAAGTGCCTGAAAAATTAAAACGTTTACATTTTTACCGTTAGATTTTGATAGAAATGCATAAAAAGTGAAAATAAAAATTGTTCGAGCGAAAATATTTTTTGGAATTGCAAAAATTCTAAGTTCTTGAAAAATTATAATAACGCATTATTCATTCTTATAGGCTTGTAAAATGGTTTAAAAAGTGAAGAAAACTAAAAAAGAGCGAAAGGTTTGTAACAAAAAAAGGAAAAGAAAATCTAAGTTAGGAGTAATGAAAATCACTTTTTATCGTTTTACAAGTTTATAAGAATGAATTTTAAAGCATAAAAATCCTAAGTCTAACCAATTTTTAAAAGTTTGAGAATGAAATCGGCTATAATAACGGCTATAAATATTGTTATTACGATAGCAAAAGAAATTGTTTTTCATTTTAAAACATAAAGTAGAGTTAGCAATTTTAAGCTCATACACACACACACGTGCATATGAAAATGAAATTAAAAGTACTTAGGATTGATGAAAAGGAGGCCTTCCGAGATTTTTCAAAGCATTGAAAGGATGAAAAGAAAATATTTTATTAACAAAAAAGGTTGATTACAATGCTTAAAACAACTTGAAAATGCGGGGGGAAAGATCCTTACATAGCCCCAAAACTAGCTCCAAACGGCAGCCCTTAGCATCAAAACGGTTCAAAACTTTGAAACCCTGAACTCATACAGCAGCTGCCCTTAAATAGGCAAACATTTCCAAGTACATGCCCGCCGAGACGGGCGTGTCGGGGGGCATCTCAGCACTATTAAACAGCAGAGTTCGGTGAAGTGACGGATTTGACATTGCGGCTGAAAACACGGTGGTCACGCCCCCGGTCACGGGCATGACGGTGGGCGTGTCGTGCGGCGATTAAAGGCATTGTTGACTTCGGGAGTCGCCGGCTGCGGTTTGTTAGGCTGACACGGGCGTGTCGAATCATTGAACACGGGTGTGTCCCTGTTGGCTTCAACGAATGTTGAGCGCAAAACGTCGACCTGGCTGGCACGGGCCTGGTCACGCCCTGTGTCGGATTGACACGGGCATGTGGGCGGGCGTGTCAGGCTTTTCTCTTCAAAAATCTTTGATTTCACTAGCATTTGACGGGTCACGCCCTGGACACGGGCGTGACCAACAGTACACGGGCGTGACATGTGTATTTTGGGCAGATTTTTTGCTTTATATCTGCAAAACAAAATAAAATAAATTCGCAAAATATATACAATAAAAGAAACATTTTATTGAACAAAAATAAGTAAAAATGACAAAAATTAAGTAAAACGACTGATATAATGTACATAAAACTAGGTATATTTACAATTCATCAAATACCCCCATACTTAAGCTTTTGCTATTGCAGAGCAAAATTTTGAGGTGAACTTATAAGGAATAGAAAAAACTCTAAGTTTAGCTACCACTTAATCAATTATAAGAGAGATCTAAATAAATAAACGGGGTGTAAGAGTTAAGTCCTAAATTTATGAAGATGATTTAAATAGCGCAAAAGTTTTGGCCAAAAGACTTCTTGATATAATCAAATAGAAAGCAATAATTGTAATGGTTAGATTAACAAGAATAGTTTGGAATTATATGAACTTTTAGACTATAGTAGTTTTACTGGAAATAATGCAATTTACAAATTATGCTCTCAAAAAGATTTTTGAATTAAATCTAGAATCGTGAAATTGGCAAGGGGATTGATGTTGGTTTATGAAGAGGGTTTTGATTTTGAGGCGAGGTATTTTTTTCTCGAACCTCCATTTTTTTTTCTTTTTGGATTATCAGGAAAATGAAATCTTTTTTTCCTAATATCATTTTTTTTCAACTTCATAATAAATTTTAACCCAATGTATATGTATAGGAGTAATGAATTTTATCTTCTTACTCCATAACATATAAATTTTTTAAGCTATTGAGTGCTTATGTTTACGGAACGAAATCTTATTCTCATTGCATAGGATCTTTTAAGGATAACAATTTTATCATGTCAAGTAGGTCATGATAAGAAAGGTGAGAAAAGAAAAGTAATTTTTTTATTAAAAAACAATTTTGACAGCAACCTTAATAAATTGTAAGTTCCAATTTTTCAGAAAGCTAAAAGTAAGCATAATTGAATCCTATAGTCATTATTGCATAACATAATATACATGCTCCTATCAATGAAAAATTAGAAGTAGTGTCTAAAACGAGTTCGCTATTTTTAACAAAGCATAATTAATTCTTTAAAACTTAACCCCGAATAGTTAAATTTTTCAATCTATAATTCACAAACGAATAACAAACAGAGAATTAATAAAATTCACATTTAAATAAACTCAAAGCAAAATTTTTGGATAGCAAGAAAATTAAGGATGGTATATTTGATTTATTTATTTCAAAATATTGTTTTTGGTTTTTAGAGTTTTTTCATCATTTTTTTTGAGTTTTTTATTTAATATCTCTTTTTTTTGTATTTTTGTTTTGTTTTACTCAAATTTTTTTTGAATTTTTGTTTTGTTTTCCTCTTTTTTTTTGAATTTTTTTGAACTTATTATCTTTTTTTTAGATTTTTAAGGTTTTGCGGAAAGTGCGAGAAAAAGAGACGGTATTTACAAGAATGAGAGAGAAAAGGAAGGGAGAGAGAGAAGATTATTTACAAAAATATTTACACAGATTTGTACAAAATGAAACTAAAATTTTTTTGGAATTTTTGTTTTATAATTTTTTGGAGTTTTTGTTTTATAAATTTTTTTGAATTTTGTTTTACAATATTTTTTGGAATTTTTGTTTTAACAATTTTTTTGGAATTTTTGGTTTAAAAAAAAACAAAAAAAAACTCTAAGTTTTTGGGATTTTTTTCATTTTCAAATTTTTTTGTATAATTTTTTTTCATATATGTTTTTTTGGAAGTGCAGAAAATAGAAATACAGTGCAGAAAATAGAAGTGCGAAAAAAAGAGCGAGAAAACACCCTCAAACTTAAGTCCAACATTGTCCTCAATGTTGTAACGTAAGTATGTGGAACAAAACAGGTAAGATAATATATACAAAGAAAAGAGAGGGGGGGTAGAATCTTCTCTAGCAAGAGGTGGGGAAGACGCAGTTTAGGAACCCTGCATTATGAAGACAGATAACAAAGAAAAATGTAAAGAGATAGCGAAAAAGATAAACATATGGTGCCTCCCAGGAGCGCTTTGTTTATAGTCGCGTAGCTTGACTATTTTAGCGGTTTATATATCTAGGAGGGTTATGGATTCGAAATTACCGCCCACAGGATCGCCTGCGATGTATAATTTTAAGTGATGACCGTTCACTTTAAAAGAGCCTTTATCCGGGTGGGAGACGAGTACGGTCCCATATGGCCAAACCTCTTCAACTTTGAAGGGGCCGGACCAGCGTGATCTAAGTTTCCCGGGGAAAAGTCTAAGTCGTGAATTATAAAGAAGGACAAGATCGCCCGGAGAAAAAGTTTTGTGGGGCTTGAGTTTTCGGTCGTGATAAAACTTAGAACTCTCCTTATAGAACTTATTGCTCTCGTAAGCGTTGGCAAGCCATTCATCGAGCTCGTTTAGTTGCAGTTTTCTATTTTGGGCGGCTAAGCTAGCGTCGAGATTTAAAAGTTTTAAATCCCAAAGTCCGCGATGTTCTAATTCTACGGGGAGATGACACACTTTGCCATAGAATAATCGATACGGCGTACAACCAATTGCGGTTTTGTATATGGTACGATAAGCCCACAACGCATCGTCGAGTTTGATGGACCAATCTTTCCTATTAAGTGAAACGGTTTTCTCTAATATGCGCTTTATATCTCGATTTACTACCTCTACTTGTCCACTAGTTTGCGGGTGGTAGGGGGTGGCAAGTTTGTGCGTGGCGCCGTATCTAGCTAACATCTTAGCCATCTGGGTGTTGCAGAAATGTGTCGCCCTATCGCTTACAATAGCGTGCGGAGTGCCGAAGCGAGAAAATAATTTTTTAAGAAATGTAACGACGACTCGCGCATCATTGGTGGGGAGAGCTTGCGCTTCCGCCCACCTTGATACGTAGTCGACCGCTATTAAAATATAATTATTTTTGAAAGACGGAGGTAGGGGGCCAACGAAATCTATGCCCTATAAATAGAAGGCTTCGCATTCTAAAAACAAATTTTGGGGCATCTTGTCGCAACGAGAGATGTTACCCGACCGCTGACAGCTATCGCATGCGCGCACAAAATTGTGAGCGTCTTTGAATAGAGTGGGCCAAAAGAAGCCCGCCTCTAGCGCCTTCCACGCGGTCCGATTAGCTTGATAATGCCCACCAGCCAGACCCTCGTGGCAGTGCCTAAGGATTTACGTGCACTCCACACCCGCGACACATCTTCGGACCGCTTGGTCCGCGCAGATACGAAAAAGAAAAGGGTCCTCCCAAAAGAAATATTTCAAGTCAGAAAAGAATTTCTTCTTTTGCTGGCTTGAAAAGTCTTTTGGAAGTACCCTCGCAACTAAATAGTTTGCAAAATCTGCGAACCAAGGCGGGGAAGAAGAACTAGTAGTTATGGCTAGGAGGCGTTCCTCGGGGAATCTGTCATTTATGTCGGATTTGACGAACGCTTCCGCAACGGGATTTTCTAAGCGGGAGAGGTGATCGGCGGCTAAATTTTCCGCACCCCTCTTATCCGGGATCTCTAAATCGAACCCCTGCAAGAGGAGGATCCATCGAAGAAAGCGGGGTTTGGCGTCCGTTTTCGCTAACAAATATTTTAAGGCGGAATGGTCGGTAAATACGATAACTTTAGATAGCGTAATATACGAGCAAAACTTATAGAAAGCAAATACGACAGCTAAAAGTTCATTTTATGTTGTCGTGTAATTTCCTTGTGCGGAAGTGAGTGTCTTGCTAGCATAGTAAATAGGATGAAAATATTTGTTTATATGTTGGCCAAGAACGGCACCTATGGCAATATCACTAGCGTCGCACATAATCTCGAACGGAAGGGTCCAATCGGGCGCCACTAAAATAGATGAATTGATAAGTTTTTGTTTTATGAAATTAAAACCAGACCCGCATTCGCTATCAAAGACAAAATTTGATTCCTTTTCCAAGAGGCGAGTAAGCGGCTTTGTTATTTTTGAAAAATCTTGAATAAAACGCCTATAAAAGCCCGCGTGCCCTAAGAAACTCGTAATAGATTTAACGTTGGAAGGCGGGGGAAGTTTTTCGATAATTTTAACTTTGGCCTTATCGACCTCCATCCCCTTAGACGAAATCATATGGCCGAGAACCAAACCTTCTCGAACCATAAAGTTACATTTTTCCCAATTTAAAACAAGATGTGTGTCCTCACATCGCTGAAGGACACGATCTAAATTACGAAGACAGGATGGGAAAGAGCTTCCGAAAACAGAGAAGTCATCCATAAAGACTTCCATAATGTCTCCTACCAGCTCGCCAAAGATCGCCAGCATACATCTTTGGAATGTAGCGGGCGTGTTGTAGAGGCCAAATGGCATTCTTCGATATGTGAAGGTACCAAACGGGCAGCTAAAAGTTGTTTTCTCTTGGTCATCGGGGGAAATGGGGATTTGGAAAAACCCTGATAATCCATCAAGAAAACAAGAATACGGATGACCGGACAAACGCTCTAAAATTTGGTCTAAGAAGGGTAGTGGGAAATGATCCTTACGGGTGGCGTCATTTAGTTTTATATAATCGATGCACACCCGCCAACCCGTAACAGTACGAGTTGGGACGAGTTCATTGTGCTCATTCTCCACTACGGTAAGACCGCCCTTTTTGGGCACCACGTGAATGGGACTAACCCACGTACTATCTGATATGGGATAAATAATCCCCGCATCTAATAATTTAATAATTTCGGCCTTAACGACGTCTTTCATGTTTAGGTTAAGACGTCGCTGCGGCTGAATAGTTTTGCGGCAATTATCGAGAAGGAAAATCTTATGGGTGCAGAAAGACGGGTTAATCCCTTTGAGATCAGAAATTTGTCACGCAATTGCGTGGCGATGTTTAAGAAAAACTCCCAATAAATCGAAAGTCTCGGATTCGCTCAAATGCGAAGAAATGATAATAGGGAGTGTATCATCTTTCCCCAAAAAGGCGTATTTGAGTTAATTGGGTAGTGGTTTGAGTTTAAGGCAGGGCGGTTCTTCTAACGAGGTTTTATTTCCTATGTCTTTCTTACCAATTGGTTCGTAAGGCAAGTCTATAGAGGTATCCTCATCATAGTTAAAATTTTCGAGCGCATAAATATCGTCGTTTAAAAAAGTAGACTCAAAAATAGGCGAAGAACAATCTCCGATATATGTGTCTAAATTATAACAAAAGTCATCGCTCGATGACGAGTCTCCTGTGGAGGGATTAATAGAGAAAGTAACTTTGTCATCTCCTACCCGAAGGAGGAGACTACCGTTACTGACATCAATTAATGCGCGGGAGGTAGCGAGAAAAGGGCGACCGAGTATAATTGGCACATCGGTGTCCTCCTCGATGTCCAAGATGACGAAGTCTAACGGAAAGATAAACCTATCAACTCGGACAAGTACGTCCTCCATTACCCCGACGGGAAACTTAACCGAGCGACCCGCTAGTTGGATTCGCATTTTAGTAGGGGCCGGAGTGCCCAAACCTAATTTTTGAAAGAGCGAGAACGGCATCAAATTAATGCTCGCGCCTAAATCTGCAAGAGCGTATTTTACTAATATATTGCCAAAAAGGAACGGGATGGAGAACCGTCCCGGGTCATTTCTTTTTAGGGGCAATTTATTAGTAAGAGCCACTGAGCAGTCAGCATTAAGAGAAATATGCAAGATATTTTCTAATTTTTGTTTATTGGAAAGAAGTTATTTTAAGTATTTCGCATATTTAGGCATCTGAGAGATTGCCTCGTAGACGGGAACATTAATATGAATTTGTTTTAATAATAAAATAAATTTTTCATATTGCGCGTCCTTACGCTCACTATTGAGCTTGTGCGGATATGGCAAGGGCGCTTTAATAATTTTTTTCATTTAAAATTTGTAAAGGCGGCGTAATCGAAGAAGGGGGAAGAGGGGTCGGAGGTGAAATATGTACCTGAGGATCGATCTGTTTTGGATCGATCACCTCCTTTCCTCTACGGAGGGTTATAGCGTTGATATTTTCCCGCGGATTGGGCTCCGTGTTTCCCGGCAGTGCCCCGAGCGCGCGCTCGGACATCATTCACGCAAACTGTCCAACCTGGAGTTCTAAGTTTTTTAGTGATCCGGTGATGTTCTGGATATTTGACTCGTTGGAAGCGATATATTTAGAAAAATTCTCCTCCATCGGGGAGGGTTTTGGAAGAGGGGGAGGCGGCAGAAATCCGGGCGCGAAAGAATTGGGCGGGCGCTGCGCATTATTCGCATTGCTCCATGAGAATTTGGGGTGGTTCCTCCAACCCGGATTATAGTTATTGCTATAAGGGTTGTTATTGGGGTTGAAGGAAGGTCCCCCAGCATTTCTCAAGTAGTCTACGAATTCATTGACCACGCCGGCATTAGGGGGAATCGCCCAAGGAGGAGTGGTGGAGGTAGCAGACATCTCCGCCACCTGCTTCATCAGCCTTTCAACTTGAAGGGCTAAGTGGGCAGTGTCATCCACTTCAAAGAGGTCGGTCGCCTGCTTGGGACGTCCCCGCGGGACGTTCCATTGGTAGGCGTTCATAGCCATCTCTTCAATAAGAGCTTGGGCAGCCTCGGGGGTCTTATTATTCAAGGTACCCCCGGCAGCCGCGTCAATCATTTGACGCGTCTGATAGTTAAGCCCATTGTAGAAGATTTGGACCTACAACCACGCAGGCAGCGCGTGGTGCGGACACTTGCGGAGGAATTCCTTAAAGCGCTCCCAAGTCTCAAAAAGAGACTCGGAATCGTTCTGCACGAACGAAGAAATGTCCGCCCGCAACTTTGCAGTTTTGGCGGGCGGAAAATACTTCGTTAAGAACCGCTCCGCAAGCTCGGCCCAGGTGATGATACATCCTCGTGGGAGGGAATTCAACCACGCCTAAGCTTTGGATCTGAGGGAGAATAGAAAAAGGCACAAACGAATGGCGTCATCAGTGACGCCATTGATCTTAAAAGTATCACAAATCTCCAAAAAAACTAGATAAATGAACGTTCGGGTCCTCATCCGGCTGTCCGTCGAACTGCACGGCATTTTGGATCATTTGGATAACGCTCGATTTGATCTCAAAATTATTGTTCGCCACCATCGGACGAACAATACTGGACCCAGTATCGTCTAAATTCGGCCGGGCGTAATATGACATTGTACGCTCGACGACCGCATTCGGATTGGGGTCGGCCATAGCAACGGCAGAGGGTTCTCCGATGGATTCTTCGGGATCCAAAGAGGGATTTTGGCGTTGAGACCGAATACGCGCAATCGAGCGTTCGATCTCAGGATCGAAATCCAAATTTTCGGACTCCGAAGGCTGTCCACGGGTCATACACCCTAAAATAGAAAGTAGAAAATTAACATCTTTTTTTTGGATTGGATTTTGAAGAAAAGTTTTTAAGCTTTTTTTAGTTTTTGAAATAAAGGTAAAAGTAATAGACTTCGGATTCGGAATAACAACTCAAAGAGGTCCCCGGCAACGGCGCCAAAAACTTGATTGGCCCGCGAACAGACTGTTACTATGGTTGGTTCGGTGAGTCGATCGCCGCGGGCTTGCTAGGGTAGGCAAGTGCACCTATCGCAACTAGTACTCGATATTTGGGAGAATACCGAGGTCATATTATTCCCGGGAACGGGTTGATTGCCCCTACTGCTCCGAAAACACTATTATTTTACCTAAATAGTAAGTTGAGGGTTTTAATACAAATAGGACGAAAATAGATTTAAGAAAATAGTCGATGAAGAGATAACTCCCGATATCGAATTACGTTAGTATTAAAAATAGATTTGAATAACTAGAGATCTAAAGTTTCAATTTAATTAAAGCGAAAACTTGGTCGTGGAGGTTCAAAATAATGAGCTCACCTATCTCCAGGAATATCGCTCACCTGGACATTAAGGCTATTCGACCGGGCTCTCGTCCGACGAAGGATTCCCCTTAATGCCTGCAGTACGCTAAGAACCCGGCTATTGGGTGGGGAACCCAATCCGGTAGAGTTAGCGTGCCTCCTCTCTCGAGGGTTATTGGGAAACTCTATTTACCCAGGGGTGATCTGTCCATACGCACGGCCTCTCGGCTAGCTAGCGTATGGATAACGAAAATAGAGCCCAAACATCGATATGTGGTTCTACGCGTCGTTAACCCAGGGTAAACCTTAAGTTTTTTAATTAAATCGAAAAATCAGACATTTGGTTATTTAAAACATTTTAGATCCCAAAGCTCATCGATACCGAGGTCTAAAAGCAATTAGCCACTCATCGGAATGGGGATAGCTTATATGTTTGGTTATGCGAGCGTTCTAAACTATTCGCTGAAAAGTTATAAAGAAAATAAGAAGAAAAG
Source organism: Platanthera guangdongensis (assembly GCA_039583875.1). Taxonomy (NCBI): domain Eukaryota; kingdom Viridiplantae; phylum Streptophyta; class Magnoliopsida; order Asparagales; family Orchidaceae; genus Platanthera; species Platanthera guangdongensis. The sequence continues at coordinate 72,437,960 of CM077152.1, forward strand.
TAAAATACCCTAACATTAGAAAAGTTATTACAATTAAACACACCCGCACTCATTCAAACATATAACAAGAGACAGAAATAAAACTAAGTTACACATAAGAGAAAATTGCATAATTGAATTTTGCAGGTCCCACTCAAACGAGTCGGGGCGGGAAATAAAAGCTGAAAATTACAAGTCCTACTCAAACGAGTAGGACTGAAATGAAAGCGAGTTCTACTCAAACGAGTAGGAGAAAATAAATGCGATTACAGGGCTTTCTTAAATATTTACATCAAAATAAAGTCCGACCATTTAACTCCTAGCGAGTAGGCGGAAAATCAAATCCAGCCATTTAACTCAAGTGAGTAGGCAGAAAAATAAAGAATGAAAATTACAAGTCCTACCCAAACGACTAGGACTTAAAATACAGACCAGCCATTTAACTCAAGTGAGTAGGCGAAAAAATAAAAGCTACAAATAGTTGCTTGAATAAAATCCAGTCATTTAACTCAAATGAGTAGGTGGAAAAATAAAAACAACACATGCACTCTACTTGAATAAAATCCAGCCAATTAACTCAAATGAGTAGGCGGAAAAATAAAAACAACACACGCACTCTACTTGAAAGTAACTACTCACGCACTCGACATAAATAAACACACACACACACACTTGCATAATTTAACTTAGGAGCTGAAAAATATCTCATACACGCACACACTCGTGCTAAAATAATTGAGAAAAACAAAGTTATTGAACAATTAAAATAACTGCATTTCTACCGCTGGAATGGAGTAGAAATGCATAAAAAAGGCAAAATAAAAATTGTTTGAGCAAAAAGTTTTCAAATGAAAGTGAGAAAGGCAAGTGCCCGAAAAATTAAAACGTTTACATTTTTACCGTTATATTTTGATAGAAATGCATAAAAAGTGAAAATAAAAATTTTTCAAGCGAAAATATTTTCTGGAATTGCAAAACATGCCTGGGCTCCAGGCCATGTTCCTCCCCCCGACCTTGCTCGGCTAACAGCTCGAGCTGGACATGGCCTGGGACATGCCCGTGTCTCCGGTCATGCTCGCTTTCTCGACGATCCTTGACTGTATTTTTTCGACCACTCGGAAAATTCATCGAACCCGAGCACGACACATCCCTGGACGCGCCCGTGTCCCAGGCCGTGTGACCTCTACCAAGCACCAAACTTGGTTCTAAATGCTGCCCATCCCTCTTTTGAGTTTTGGGGCATTACAGTTAAGTCGCTGTTAAAAGAATTTCGTCCCGAAATTATAGAAAGGAAAAGATATACAAAACTTAAATGGTACCTCAGTGGAATAACTCTGGGTACTCTGCAAGCATGGTTTGCTCTCTCTCCCACGAGAGCTCCTCCCGACCATAGTTGTCCCAATGGACCTTGACTATCCTGATGTGCTTGTTATGCAATTGCTTGACTTCCGAGTCCTCAATACAAACGGGCTTGACCTTCGTTGTCAACCCATTATCAACCGGTACTTGATCAACCACAATCACTTGCGAAGGCTCTTGCACCGCCTTCCGCACCACCGATATGTGGAATTCATCGTGTAGACCACCCAGTTCTGCTGATAGCTTTAATTGATAAGTTGCATGGGTGTGTACTCCTCCACCTAGCCGATAAGACCGCGCCGGCGACTTTTCGGCGTGACCCGCGCCCAGTTCTACCTCCCCTACACGCCCATCGTCACGCCCGTGACCTAGAGCGTGACCGTCGCATTTTCAGCCGAAGTCAACCGAGCCGTAAAATCTCTACGCCATCATATGTACAGTGCCGACACGCCCCCCGATACGCCCGTGTCGGAGGGCGTGTTCCATGAATTTTTCTTCAATATATAGCCCTGTTCTGTATGCATTCCTGTTCTTTTTTCCTGAACCATATTGCTTAAGGGGCCGGCTGTTAGATGAGTTCCAAATGTTGTAACGCCCCCACTCGTCACATGGTATATAACGGTGGGTCCGGCCTGGTGATAGTTAAAACTCCAAAATTATTTACGGTCACGCGGCGACCCGGCGGTTTTATTTGAGAAAAAGGCGGAAGTGATTTTATTTAAGAAAACGGGGCGCGCGTATTTATTTATTTATTTTGGATATAAAATAGGTTTAGAAATCGAGTTTTAACGAAAGGAGGCAAGTGCACCTATCGTGAGTAGTACAGGATATTCCGGGTGGAATATCGAGGTCGTATTGTTCTCGGGTCCGGTTCGATTATTTCTACTCTTCCCTGGAGGGGACTATTATTTTACCGATAATTATCTTGTCGGGATATTTTATATATAATAAAATGCAGAAAATGACAGAAAGAAAATGAAAGCAATAAGGTGGTGCCAATGAAGAGCTTAGCTCGATGGCACCGAAAAAAAAACAATTGGACTAAAATAGACTTTAAATAAAAAGAGCTCCTAAGTTTCTAATTAATTAAGGCGGAGACTTGGCAGTGGAGGTTCCACTAAAATGAGCTCACCTATCTCTAGGACTATCGCTCACCTGAACGCTAAGACTATTCGACCGAGCTCTCGTCCGACGAAGGATTCCTCTTAACGCTCGCATTACTCTAAGAACCCCGCTATTGGGTGGGGAACCCAATCCGGTAGAGTTGGCGCGCCTCCTCTCTCGAGGGCTAGTGCGGAACTCTCTTTACCAAGGGGTGATCTGTCCATACGCACGGCCTCTCGGCGAGCGTATGGAAAACAGAAATAGGGCCCACACATCGATATGTGGTCCTACGCGTCGTTAACCCCGGGCAAACCTTAAGTACTTTTAATCAATTAGAAAAATTAGACCTTTAGTTATTTTAAGCTATTTTATCTGTCCCAATGCTCTTCGATGCCGAGGGCTAAGAACGATTAGCCACTCATCGGAATGAGGACGGCTTGCGAGAAAAGCAGAAAATAAAGCGATAAAGGAAAGCAGTAAAATAAAGCAGTAAATTGCAAGTCCTACCCAAACGAGTAGGACTGAAGAAAGCTGTAAATTGCGAGTCCCGGCGCAACTGCGTGGGCGGGAGAAAGAAAGCAGTAAAACGCACACACGCAAGTCCTACTCAAATGAGTAGGAGAAAATAAATACGGGTCCTACTCAAACGAGTAGGACAAAATAAATGCAACGCACGCACACTCTCTCTCGACATAAATGAAAACGCACACACTCTACAGGAAAGTAAAACACACGCACACACTCGACAAAATTGAAATAAAGCAAAGCGCCATTTAACTCTTAACGAGTAGGCGGAAATAAATGCGCACACACAAACGAGCAAAAAAATTAAGAAAAACTAAGTTGACGAAAAATTAAAACAACTGCATTTCTACCGCTAAAATGTGGTAGAAATGCATAAAAAGGGAAAATAAAAATAAACGGAGCGAAAAAGTTTGCAAATAAACGCAAAATGAAAGTGATCGAAAAATAAAAACGAATACATTTCTACCGCTAGAATGCGGTAGAAATGCATTAAAAGAGAGCGAAAAAATTAAATAAGGAAAAAGTTTTAAATGAAAATCAAAGTGCGCGAAAAATTAAAACGACTATATAATCATTCCTATAACTCCGTAAAACTGATTAAAAAGTGAAAATAAACTGAAAATAATGAAAAGGTTTTACGAAATAAAAAGCTAAGTTAAAAAAAAGGAAAAACACTTTGAAAACGTTTTTACGGATCTATAGGGATGAATTAGAAACTATAAAAATCTAAGTTAAACGAAAACAAAGTAAAAATAACTAATCATAAAAAAAAACAAGAAAACTAATCTTATACACACACACACGCATATAAAAAAGAACGAAAGAAAACTAAGTTAAGACAAGGAAAAAAGATAAGATTGCATAGAGGTAGTCGTTTAGACTCATTCCAAAGCCAAATAAAGGGATGAAAAACACATTTTATTAAGCTAATAATAACGGGTTACACAGGAATGAAAATAAAAACTAAGGAGAGGGGGAGAAAATATCCCTTACATAGCATTTGGACTTCATCCGAGCAGCATAACTCTATACAAAATGGAACCAAAAAAAGGAACAAAAATCCAGAGCAGAATACTGGAATTTATAGAAAAAATTTACATGGGTCACGCCCTTGGTCACGGGCGTGACAGGGGGCGTGACAGTACTATTTGGAAGGCGGCCGGCGATTTGACGGGAAAGTTGACTTCGGGCTGGACACGTGGCGGTCTCGCAGTGGTCACGCCCTTGGTCACGGGCGTGACAGGGGGCGTGACAGGCAGGTGGATCTGGGCGGGGTGCGCGCCGAAAGTCTTCGGGCAGGTCTTGTCGGGCTAGCTAGAAAGGTCACGCCCCAGGTCACGGGCGTGACTCTGGGCGTGTCGGCTGGTGTCGACACTCGACGAATGTCGAGCTGAAAGCGTCGAGTTGAAAATCGTCGAGCGGAAAGAGGTGTCACGCCCTAGGTCACGGGCGTGACTCTAGGCGTGACTTCTAGTGTCGACACTCGACGATCGTCGAGATGAATTCGTCGAGTGGAGTGAACACGGGCTTGGGTCACGCCCCGTGTCGGGTGACACGGGCGTGACCCTGGGCGTGTCAGGCTTTGGTCTTCAAAATTCGCAGATTTCACGGCTTTTGACGTGTCACGCCCTGGTCACGGGCGTGACCAACATGTCACGGGCGTGATAGGTCAATTTTTGGCAGATTTTCATTTTTTCCTGAAAAATAAAATAAAATAAAGTTAGTATAATATTTACAAAAATAGGAGCATTTTATTGAATAAAAATAAGAAAAAATGACAAAAATAAATGAAAACAACTAAATTAATGTACACAAAAATAGGTATATTTACAATTTATCACCTGGGCCCCACGCCATAGGTCACAGACAAGTGGCGGAATTACTTGTGGCGATCAAATTCTATTCGCATCCTTAACTCATTCCATTCTAGCGCAACATTTTTAAGTTTTATGAACTCAACTCCAGGAATGTCCACTAATACATAAATTCCACATTTATATATATCCAAACTAGGAATGTATACAACTCACACACACATGGCCTTAAGGCCTTACATGTTTCTCTTTTTACACATATACAGGTTCGTACATCGACACGCAGGTCGGCCACACATGAAATCCAACCACGATTCACTTGGCCTTCAAGGGCCATAGCAGCAAGCTTCCAATCTGCTCATTTCATTTCAAGCCGCAGCACCTGCAAGTAGACATCCACCAAAGAGCGGCAAACAAAGTAACAGTCAGCTACAGCTGACCAATTATAACGACCCTACCCCATGCCCGGGGTAGCGATTCCTTCCCTGTATGCATTTGCAAGTATAATAGCTAACAATCACAAACGCTGACCTCAGCCAGATGCTTCCTGCACTCAGGGCACCTTACGGTGTACCGGAAACCCGTGGCAACACCACTAACGAACGGTACTTAACTTGATGGCTGGCCGGTCCTAGTCACCCCAACACGCATGCTGGTTGCATTCGGCCCAAACCAAGCAGAGGTAGGTACCGCATGGCAAACATGAGCATTAATCCATCAGCTTGACCCGCTGTTATTGCGGTGTAGCAATTCGGGCTATTGCACGCTCCCGAAACACTGCCACCAATCGATCTCTCCAACATGCCCAGGTACAGGTTAGCCTTTCTCATGCTCAAATCGTCAATAGGCGCACCATGACGCGGGTCGGCCTCCCTTCCTGGGTAGCCGCAGCTTTCCGCTCTCGCAGAGCAAACTAGCACACTGCACTCGCTTCATATCCTTCTCCAACGCAGGCCGGCCACACATGAAATCCAACCACGATTCACTTGGCCTTCAAGGGCCTCAGCAGCAAGCTTCCAATCCGCTCATTTCATTTCAAGTTGCAGCACCTGCAAGTAGACATCCACCAAAGAGCAGCAAACAAAGTAACGGTCAGCTACAGCTGACCAATTATAATGACCCTACCCCATGCCCGGGGCAGCGGTTCCTTCCCTATATTCATTTGCAAGTATAATAGCTAACAATCACACACATCAAATCACAAACGCTATCCCCAGCCAGACGCTTCGTGCACTCAGGGCACCTTACGGTGTACCGGAAACCCGTGGTAACACAACCAACGAATGGTACTTAACTTGATGGCTGGCAGGTCCTAGTCACCCCAACACGCATGCTGGTTGCATTCCACCCAAACCAAGCAGAGGTAGGTAGCGCATGGCAAACATGAGCATTAATCCATCAGATCGACCCGCTTTTATTACGGTGTAGCAATTCGGGCTATCACACGCTCCCGAAACACTGCCACCAATCGATCTCTCCAACATGCCCAGGTGCAGGTTAGCCTTTCCCGTGCTCAAATCGTTAAAAGGCGCACCATGACACGGTTCGGCCTTCCCTTCCTGGGTAGCCGCAGCTTTCCGCTCTCGTAGAGCAAACTAGCACACGCAGCGCTCACATCACAAGAAGCTTACGCAAAGTATTCAAGATCATATCCATAGTAACTCACGCATGAGCATACCATCCACACATCCACACATAGCAATCATTCATCCAAGACACAAAGCATATAGCTCATCTTTGCAAACCCACGGAGTCTCCAATACCCATGATCATCACCAATCCAGACTAACGGTCCAAATGGGCTTCACACAGCATGCTTATGCCGTACTCCACATTTCCGGCTCTAGATGCAGACTCAACCACGGAATCACGTCGCGATCCACCTTTTGGTGGAGGATTCCACGCATATGCATAAAGAAAGGACTTCGATATCCAAGAAGGAGATCGTTACCCTTGAAGATCGCTTCAGTTGCATTAAGTAGCCGGACGGAAGTCACTGTCTCGGCTTAGCCTTCACGAATCCGCTCTCGGATCTTCGCTCCACACTCTACAGCTCCTCCAGCAACTGGCTTTTCTTCCTCCTTCCTTCCCTTACACTCACCTCTTCTTTCTCTCTCTTGAAATGAGAAGAAGAAGAAGAAGATGAAGAGGAAGGGTTTAAGTCCCCTTTTTCCAGCCTTATCAACACATGGACAGAGTCTATCCATTGGATCCAGGAATATGGAATCAAACGGCTCAGAATTGTCTCGAAAAGCCTGAACACGGCCTGACACGCCCGGTGACACGCCCGTGTCACAGGCCGTATCACTTAAGCGGCAGTCAACCGACTCAATCCAGCTTGTACAGGGCCGTGTGACACGCCCGTGTCACGGGCCGTGTCCCCGGACACGCCTTCAGACATGCCCGTGTTTGTGGTCGTGTTCTTCAGGCTGCACAACCTCAAAATCACCCGAGACTCACAGGGCCTATGGCACGCCCGTGTCTCAGGCCGTGTGCCCATGACACGGCACTAGACATGCCCTAGCTCAAAGTCGTCGGGCTGAGTTCGTCGACCGCGCTGACACGCCCTGTGCCACACCCGTGTCACAGGTCGTGTCCTCTACACTTAACACTCGACACTCGACAATCACCGAGAACATGTCGTCGAATGGGGAGGGGGGACACACCCTTTGACATGCTCGTGTCGCCGAGCGTGTTCCTTCCCAAAACTTCGTCGACCAAAGTTCGTCGACCGCTCGACCACCAGCTCAACCCAAACATGACACGCCCTGGGGCACGCCCGTGTCCCAGGATGTGTCACTCATGCCTGACTCCAACTCTGGGGTGTTACAAATGCTATGTAAGGGAATTTCTCCCCCTCTCATTTATTTTCTTAGTTTTGTAATCTCCAACTTTGATTAATAAAATTTGTAGATTTTCTCTCTTTCTATGGATTTGTATTTCATCTATGTGGCCACTCTTATGCCATCTTATTTTTTTCTTTTGTTTTAACTTTATTTTTCTCGTTCTTTTTATGGGTGTGTGAGTGTATGAGTATAAGTTTTTACTTTGATGTTTTTAATATTTTTTATACTAGTTTTGTTAGATTTAGCACTTTTATAGCTTTTATTTCATTCCTATAAACCTGTAAAAGCGTTTTGAAAGTGATTTTCTTTTTTTACTAACCGAGTTTTTTCCTTTTTATGTTGTAAAACTTTTCGTCCTTTTTACTTTATTTGCACTTTTTAGCACTTTTACGGAGTTATAGAAATGAATACATAGCCGTTTTAATTTTTCGAGCATATCAATTTTCATTTTAACTTTTTGCTAGTTTAATTTTTCTGACTTCATTTTATGCATTTTTACCGCATTCTAGCAGTAGAAATGTAATTGTTTTAATTTTTCGAGCAGTTCCATTTTGTGTTTATTTGCAAAAAACTTTTGCTCCGTTAATTTTTATTTTCACTTTTTATGCATTTCTACCGCATTCTAGCGGTAGAAATGTAGTTATTTTACTTTTTCAGTAACTTAGTTTTTCGCATTTTTATACGTGTGCGTGTGTGTATGAGATAGATTTTACAGCTTTCTTTCAATTCATGCAGAGTGTGTGTGTGTGTCTTGCATTTATTTCCGCCTACTCGTTTAGAGTTAAATGTGTGCTTTTATTTTCCACCTACACATTTGAGTAGGATTTGTGTGTGTGAGTATTTACTTTCTGTAGTGTGCGTGTGTTTTACTTTCTGTAGAGTGAGTGAGTTTGTTGTATTTATTTCCGCCTACTCGCTAGGAGTTAAATGGCACGTCTTTATTTTCCGCCTACTCGCTAGGAGTTAAATGGCAGGTCTTTATTTTCTCCTACTCATTTTAATAGGACTTGTGTTCGTGCGTTTTAATTTTAAGTAGAGTGTGTGCGTGAGTTTTCATTTCAGTAGAGTGCGTGGGTGGATGCATTTACTTTCTCCTACTCGTTTGAGTAGGACTTGTTTTATTTTGTCTCACCCACTCATTTGAGCCAGGACTTGTCTTTTACTGCTTTCATTTCAGTCCTACTCATTTGAGTAGAACTTGCAATTTATTGCTTTCCTTTACAACTTTCCTTTACTGCTTTATTTTCTGCTTTATTTTCTCACTTTCACCGCTTACCATCCCCATTTTGATGAGTGGCTAACCGTTCTTAGCCCTCAGTATCGAAGAGCATTGGGACAGATAAAATAGCTTTAAATAATAAAAGATCCTGTTTTTCTAATTAATTAAAATTACTTAAGGTTTACCTAGGGTTTACGAAGCGTAGAACCACATAATCTATATGTGGTCTCGATTTTCGTAGTCCATATGCTAGCTAGCCGAGAGGTCGTGCATATGGACCGATCGCCCCATGGTAAAGGGAGTTCCGCACTAACCCTCTAGAGAGGAGGCGCGCAAACTCTACCGGATTTGGTTCCCCACCCAATAGCGGGGTTCTTAGCGTAATGCGGGCATTAAGAGGAATCCTTCATCGGACGAGAGCCCGATCGAATAGTCTTAGCATTCAGGTGAGCGATATCCCTATAGCTAGGTGAGCTCATTTTAGTGGAACCTCCGCGGCCAAGTCTCCGCCTTAATTAATTTGAAATTTAGGATCTTTTTTTATTAAAAGTGTATTTTAGTTCAAATTTTATTCGATTCCGTCGTGTTAAGCTTTTCATTGGCTCCACCTTTATTCCGCTTTTATTTTCGGCTTTGTTTTTTTATATATTTAAAAATATCCCGACAAGGTAATATCGGTAAAATAATAGTCCCCTGTAGGGAAGAGTAGAAATAATCGACCCGACCACGAGAACAATACGACCTCGATATTCCACACCGGAATATCCTGTACTGCTCACGATAGGTGCACTTGCCTCCTTTCGTTAAAACTCGATCTCATTGTTTTATATCCAAATAATAAATCTGTGCGCCCCATTTTCTAAATAAAACCAAATCCGCTCTTTCTCAAATAAAACCGCTCGGGGCGCCGCGAGCTCGTAATAATTTTTGGAGTTTTAACCCGCATCAAGTGCCCATACAAACTTATATGATGAGGATCTTGTTTGTGCAATGCTATGTAATGGTATGTATGATATGCAATGACTCTCCCATGATCACACACATGCAACCTCTATGTTGACACAGACTTTAGTTCCCACTTTTCGAGCAGGTAGCTAACCTCTCAGGCATCAACCGCCATGGCCAGACGGAGACAGTAGAGCGGGCCTCTCTATAACTATGCGTTTATCCACGCTACTTCACCTAGGCCTCCATACGCCTCAACACTAAGAACATAACAGCGGAGCCCATGCGTACTATGGCCCAGCTGGAGTCTTGGGTAGATGTGCACCGAGAACCAAGCCCCGAACTGGCCTTGTGTGACCCGGAAGGAGCCTCGGAAGAAAGCATGAGCACCAAGCCCAAACATTCACTTAGCATGGAAGGAGCCCCGGGACATGAACACCGAGGAGAAAGCCCAACCGCCCAAAGTCTAACTGTCAACTCCCGTCTGTGTGACGACTGGCGAGCCCGTAGACCTGCCACACTATCCTTAACCCAGGATTACGACACCGCGTGTCGACTCACACCGCATGAAATTCCACATCACTGTGGCATGGAATTAGCCTCGGAGAAAGTACGAGGACCAAGCCCAACCATTCACTCGGCACGAAAGGAGCCCCGGGACATAAACCCCGAGGACCAAGCCCAACCGTCCGACTTTGACTCATCTCATTTCTATCCCAACTAGTGACGGTCAACACCGCACTTATATCCTTTCACAATGCTACCCGTAGGGAGACGACACTCTAAGCATTGGACACTAAATTCATTCCGTTAAATATTTATACACATGCCCATAGGTTATCATCCTACCTTTCATCCCAAATGATTCAACATGTTATTAACATGATGCGCATTTATATTAGTCTACCAATTTCTATCAAATCATTTCGCTTAAGTATGCTTCGCTTCACAAATCAATTATGTGGAATCCAATTAATAAACTTCATCATTCATTGGACTAAGATGGTTAACATAAAAGAGTTCACCAAACCTCAAGTTAATTTGCAACATTATCTCTACCGAGTCCAAATCCAATATTAGTCCAAACCCAGAATTTAAGTACAGGATAAATCTGGACAGCACTTTCGACCGGAGATTCTTGATGCTACAGGAATCCAGTGAATACGCGTAACCCCTCGATGGAAACGTCTTTCCATGGGCTACAATGTTTATGTTCAGACCACAATCCAGATTCAAGAGTATCATACTTGAAATCATCCTTGAAGTCCGCTGCTTACAGAACAAAATTTTTGCATGCAAGATTTATCGGACATCATTTCCGTTCAGACTTTCCTGTGGCTACAGACTTCGCCTGAAGTCATGCAACCACTCGTTGGAAAGGTATTTTCAAGGGATTTAACTTTCGTGTTTAGTCTAAAGCCCGGATCTGGCCATATCCCATCTGAAAATGGCCAAGAAGATTGATGCGCATGGAACACAGATTCTGCATGCATCTTAAAGCGGAATGAATGGCATCGGTTCATCTTCCTCCTCAAGTCAATCTTCCAAAATTACCTCCAGAAATTCCTCCTCCCTTATTTAGCATTATAAGGCCATGACTCTTCGTGAAACCATCTCTCATCTTCGCATAGAAGGTTGGAGAGGTTGAAGACATCACTAACCTTAGAGCACAAGCCCTAGAACGACCTCTTCCTAGAGAAATCACCATATCGCTAGTCTAGACTCTTTTGAGTCGACATATTACCTAGATATCTATAGATCTAGCACCAAGGAAGAGGGGAGGAAGCTCACCTCATTTTCGGCATTTCCACCATTTTCGGCCATAGATCGTGTAACTCTTCTCGGCGGCATCTTCTCCTTCACGGCTGCAGCGGATCTTCTCCCCTAGGACTTACTCCAGCAGTTTCTCCATCTCTACAGAAGTTCTCTCAAAACAATGGCTGGAATGAGGAGTGAAAATGGTTAGGGTTTTCACTACCCTTATAAATGAAAAGTGACACGAGTAGGGACATGCCCGTGTTCATACCCGTGTCCTACTCGGGCGAAGCATCGATGATGGTTTTAGTGTCGCTTCAATACTCGACACGGGTAGGGACACGCCTGTGTCCCTACCTGTATCCACATAATATGGCTGTGTTCTCTGGTCATGTCCTTCTCTGGACACGCTTCGTCGAACTCAACTCGATACACACTGTTGGAACACCCTATTACTAATTTGGGTCAGGATCACTATGTCTTTAGGAAACCTGTTTTTGACCTCATTGTATAGATCTAAAGGTCAATTAGGATTGAGTCTAAGGGTTAGTAGTAAGGTTTGGAAGCTGCCCTCAGACCAAGGTTTTTCAGTTTGGAGACTAAGTCATATCGTCGAGCTCCATACGACGAATCGTCGAACTCCAATCGGCGATCGTGTAGCTCAACTTTGACGGATCGTCGAACTCCATTCGACGATCGCTGAGCTCAACTTCAACAAATCGTCGAACTCCATTCGAAGATCTGCGAGCTCAGTTCGACGATCTTGACTTCAGTATTGATTCTCTATCTCTGAGCTCAGTTCGACGATAGTTGAGCTCAGATCGACGATCTATGTTGCTGTCTTAGTCCAAATCGCTGAGCTCAGTTCGACGATAGTAGAGCTCAGTTCGACGTTTTTCTGAAGAGTTGAATGTTGTTCAAGATTCAAATTCAGGACAGTTAAGGAGTTATTCAGCAATTAATTCAGAAGATTTTCTAGCCGTTTTCATTTATTCTGGACCAAGTTTCAAGGGATTATCAAGGAATGTTTCTTTGGACTTTCCTCCAGAAGACATTTGCAATTAAGGATGCAAATAATGACAGGCCAACGGCTATTCTTGACAGAGGATCATTTCCTATTCAGAACCAGAGAATAAAATACAAGTTTTTCAAAAACTCTCTCACTGATACACAACACAGATAAGCAGAACAAGAAGAACAAGAAGAAAACATTCTCTGAAACATCTTACTGAACACCAACTGTTCACAAGAAAAGGAGCTGTAGACACTCTCTGTCTAAAAGAATTCATACAAGAACACACACCAAAGGAGATCAATAAGTCTGAAATCTTCAGATCCCCTTTGATTCAAGTGTTCAAGGCCAACATCTTTCAAGACTCCAGACACCTAACATTTCAGCTGTTGCTGAAATCATCATTTGCTGGAGATCAACTTCTGAAGGCCTATCACCCTACAGCAAAGCTTCATTTCCTGAACATCTCAAGAACTCAGGGGGAGATTTTACAACATCAAAATCCACATAGTATTCTCAGCTGCTTTGAGAAAGAGAAGACTTCCATAACTCTCTCATCCCCATCTCTGTAAAGGGTTTTTCAAACTCCCTTCAAAAGTTTGTGCTTGGTTTTTGAGCACCTTATCAAAAGCTCATTGGTGGCAAGACACCTGATCAAAAAATCTGATTGGGTTTTTGAGCACCTTATCAAAAGCTCATAGGTGCCCAGGACACCTGATCAACTCATCCTGCAGTGGATTCCTACCTAGGGTGGTAGAAGAGTGGATGTACCCAAGTTTAGGGGAACAACTATAGCTCCTTGTGTCTTCTGGCTTGCTTGTTTTTATTTTTGTTTCTGGCTGTGATTGATCTGTGATTAGTTAGGATCTGTGATTAATTTCTTTTGTAGGTTACTTTGTGATTAGATAGTTTCTGTGATTATATTTAATATTTGCTTCCCTGTTCACTCAGATTACAACAACGGGTGTAAAACATTTTTAAGCACCATACTCTATTCACCCCCCTCTAGAGTATTTCAGATCTAGCTGCACTTTCAATTGGTATCAGAGGGAGGTTGGTTAAACATACCACACCTTAGTGGTTGCACAAGCTAAAACCAGAACCCCAAGATCCCTAGTTAGATCTGCTTGCTGTAGATTTTATTATTATATTATTTCTTCACAAATCATGGCCCAAAACAAAGATTATGCTAGCACCAGACCTCCAGTATGCAATCTGTCCAAGTTTGCACTTTGGAAAGCAAGGATTAGATTATATATGAATTCTATTGACGAGGATATTTTTAATTCTGTTTTGACAGTTTGTCCAAGACCTCCAGAGAACACAAGCACAAATGTTGTCCCAACTCTATTAGGAACAGATGCTGATATCAAGAAGTGGAAGGTAGCTGATGCAAAGGCTATGAATATCTTAGCCCAGACCATGTCTGATGACATCTTTCAAAAGGTGGCTGAATGTAATTCAGCAAAGGAAATCTGGGATAAACTCTCTGAAATAGTCTCATGCTCAGTTGATGAAAGAAAGGACAGGAGATCCCACCTCATATCCCAATATGAGAATTTCAAGAAAGGAGAAGCTGAGCCAGTAGCTGAAATATATAACATGCTCAGTCTGATAGTTAATGAACTCAAGACTTTGGATAAGGAGATATCACTGACTGAACTTAAAGACAAAATCCTAATGTGCTTCCCAAGCACTTGGGACTCAAGAATCTGGCCAATCAAGGATGCCAGAAGTCTGAATGAGATCACCACAGAAGCTCTTTTGGGCAAGCTCAAATCTTATGAGCTGCTCATTAAGAACAGAGAAGAAGAGCAGAAGGCTGCCTCACCAGCCACAAGAAAAGAGAAGACAATAGCCTTCAAAGCAACTGAAGATCAGCCTGAAGACAAAGTCACAGGCAATGATGAACTGCTCAGTCTATTGGCCAAAAGATTTTACAAGATGGCCAGAAAGGACTTCAGAAGGAGATCATACAAAGAGCATGATAAGCCAAGGTATGATAAGTCAAACAATAAAGAAATTGTTTGCTTTGGTTGCAGGAAACCAGGGCACATTGTACCTGACTGTCCAGAGAACAAAAATAAGGACAGAAGGGATAAGAAAGAAAGAAGAAGAGAAAAGGACTTCAAGAAAAGTAGCAATGGCAAACCCTCCACAAGCAAGAACAAACACACTAGGAAGGGATTTGTTGCTGAATCCTGGAGTGAAACTGAAGAGGAATCAGAAGCCTCATCCAGCTCCAGTGATGATGAAGATGATGCAGAAGAGAAGGAGTTCTGCATGATGGCAATCAATGCCTCACAACATAATTCAGATGAAGAAGAGTCAGAGTCAGACTCAGAGACTCAACTTGAAAAGGACCAGGTAATTAGTTCATTTGATTTCAATTCAGAGGACTTTAAATCTGAGTTTAAAGCATTATGTTTAGACTTACTAAAATCTGAGAAAGAAATTATCTCTCTCAAAAATCATTTATCTGAACATAATATCTTAAAGTCAGAAAACCTCAAACTCTCTAAGGAGTTGGAGTGTTGTAGGGAGCAGATAGCTTCACTGAAAGGTGAACTATCAGAGGCCAAGAAGCTTGAAAAATCCCTTAATGGGAGAAGTATCAAGCTGATGGACATCACAAGCACAGTGAACTCCAGATTCAATAGTACACTGGGCTTGGGTACTTCATCCAGCCAACCTATAGTTCTAACAACCCCAATCAAGTTCATTTCTGATAAAGGGAAGGGAGTTGTAGAGGTAGCTAGGAAAAATTCTGATCTGCCTAAGAAAACTAAGTTCCAGCAGAAATCGTCGAATGGAGCTCGACGATCACCGAACGTAGATCGACGATCTCAGGCAAAATCGTCGAACTCAAGTCGACGATCTCTAATTCCTGAACTCTTACACAGTCGACTGTCGAACGGAGCTCGACGATCTGACCCAAGATCGTCGAACGCAGCTCCACGATCATCGAACAGAGATCAGAGCTCTGGAAATTCCATCAAGGGCAAATCAAAATCCAATCCTAGGGGTCCTTCATCCCAAATCTTTAACCCTTATACTGAATGGATAATACCTCCAAGGAGATATCATCCTGAAGTTTATAAGAGTCAACCTAGGATTTCTTTTATTTCTGAGTTTAAAGGTTATCAACCTAGGCCCAAGGTAAACTGGGTCAAAAACAAATGAATTATTTTATGTGCATGTGAAGACATATCCAACATCAAACCATCAATGGTATTTGGATAGTGGGTGCTCTAACCACATGACAGGAAACAAGGACAATCTCACATCCTTTAAAGCCAAGCTTGGACCCAAAGTTATTTTTGGTGATTCAAACTTTGGACAAACTAAAGGATATGGTGCAGTCCAGATTGGGACAGTGACATTCAAAAAGGTAGCCTATGTGGAAGGACTGAAGCACAACTTAATAAGCATCAGTCAGCTATGTGATGAAGGCTACCAGGTGACTTTCAGCAAAGTATTATGCAAGATCAAGTCAAAGGACAACACAACTGTGTTGACAGGTAAAAGGAAAGGTAACATATATCTAGTAGATTTTCTTTCAACAGATGTAGATATTTGCCTGTTTAATTCTGTTTGTAGACCTAATGTTTTATGGCATAAGAGACTAGGACATTTGAACCTTAGAACTATTGCTAGGCTATCCAAGGACAACCTTGTTAGAGGACTACCTTCTGGCCCCTACAAGAAGGAAGGACTCTGCAGGGCTTGTCAATTAGGCAAACAAACTAAAAATAGTTTTAAGTCACTTAATAAGAGTGATTCACCTAGGATCTTGTATCTGTTACACATGGATCTTTTTGGACCTATTACAGTACAAAGCCTAGGAGGGAAATCTTACACTTTAGTAGTTGTAGATGACTTCTCTAGATTCACATGGGTGTTCTTTCTGAGGAAGAAGTCTGATAACTTTAAGTGTTTGACAGAGTTTCTCAAATGTATACAGATTGAGTTCAATACTCACATTTTCCTGATCAGAAGTGATCATGGGACAGAGTTTGATTCTCGTCTTATGCAAGAGTACTGTCAGAGTGAAGGGATCAGGCATACTTTCTCAGCTCCTAGAACTCCTCAACAAAATGGGGTAGCTGAAAGGAAAAATAGAACCCTTATTGAATCTGCCACTACATTGTTGTCAGATGCTCACCTTCCTCTATCCTTTTGGGCAGAGGCAGTGAACACCTCCAACTATGTGCTGAACAGAAGTTTGATATATAAAATAAAGGGCAAGACTCCCTATGAATTACTCAAAGGGAAGAAACCTAAAGTTGATTATTTTAGAATTTTTGGTTGTATTTGTTATATACATAATAATGACAAGAGATATTTAGCAAAATTTCAAGCTAAAGCTGATGAAGGAGTGTTTCTGGGATACTCCATGATCAGTAAGGCTTATAGGGTTTATAATAAATCATCCCTTAAAATTGAGGAATCTGTTCACATATCATTTGATGAATCTAACATGGCTTCCAAGGAGAAGAACACTTCTACCATAGAACCCTTGCAGGTAAATTCTCTTGTTGAAGATTTGAACAAGCTACAGGTTACTCAAAATGAGGAAAGCAGTGAAGATGATGAAAGCATTCAACATATTGAGGAGAAATAACTTGAAGAGCCAGTTGTTGTACCACAAGAGGAAACAACAACAAAGGTTGGTGAACAATCAACACCCCCTGTTGATTTAGTAACATCAATAGACCATCCAATTTCCCAAATAATTGGAGACATCTCAGCTGGTGTGCAAACCAGAAATCAGGTCAACCAAAACCTATTGCATACCTACTTCCTATCTCAAATTGAACCTCAATCCATTCAAGATGCAGAGTAAGATCCACACTGGATCATTGCAATGCAAGAAGAGTTGCATCAATTTGAAAGGAACAAAGTTTGGGAACTAGTGCCAAAGCCTTAGGATCACTCCATTGTTGGAACAAAGTGGGTGTTCAGAAACAAATTGGATGATCAAGGAGTAATTGTAAGGAACAAGGCAAGGCTAGTTGCTCAAGGATATTCTCAAGAAGAAGGCATAGACTATGACCAGACTTTTGCCCCAGTTGCAAGATTGGAAGCCATCAGAATCTTTTTAGCTTATGCAGCACATAAGGGCTTCAAGGTATATCAGATGAATGTAAAAAGTGCATTTCTAAATGGAGACATCAAAGAAGAAGTCTATGTGAGACAACCTCCAGGTTTTATCTCTCCAACTTATCCTGATTATGTTTTTAAGTTGAACAAATCATTATATGGTCTCAAGCAAGCTCCTAGAGCATGGTATGAGACCCCAGCATGCTTCCTTCTGGAAAATGGATTTATAAGGGGTAGAGTAGACCAAACTCTTTTCATTAGAACCCATAATTCCCATACCATACTAGTACAGATTTATGTAGATGATATTATTTTTGGTTCTACTGATTCACATTTGTGCAGAAGGTTTTCCAACCTAATGCATTCTAAATTTGAAATGAGTAGCATGGGTGAGCTATCCTTCTTTCTAGGATTGCAAGTCAAACAACATGCTGAAGGCATCTTTATTTCTCAAACCAAGTATGCAAATGAATTGGTTAAGAAATTTGGCATGTCTGAAGCATCTTGTATGAAAACACCTATGCCTACTAATGTTGTATTGGATGCTGATGAACATGGGAAACCTGTTGATCAGACAACATATAGAGCAATGATTGGCTCTTTACTGTACCTTACAGCTAGTAGACTAGATATAATGTTTGCTACATGCATATGTGCTAGATTCCAAGTAAGCCGTAGAGAGTCACACCTAACATTAGTTAAAAGGATTCTTAGGTATGTTAAAAGTTGTCCAAATTTAGGTCTCTGGTATCCAAAAGATTCAGCATTTGACTTAACTAGATTTTCTGATGCTGATTATGCTGGATGCAGAATTGACAGGAAAAGCACCAGTGGAACTTGTCAGTTTCTTGGTGACAGACTTGTCTCTTGGTTTTGCAAGAAACAAACTTCTGTGTCAACTTCAACTGCTGAAGCTGAATATATGGCTGCAAGGAGTTATTGTTCACAAATCTTGTGGATTCAAAACCAACTTCTAGACTATGGCTACAACTTAGAGAAGTCTAAAATCTTTTGTGATAACACCAGTGCTAGTTCTATAGCTCAAAATCCAGTCCTCCATAGTAGGACAAAACACATAGAAATTAGGCATCACTTTTTAAGGGATAATGTTGAGAATAATAAAATTGAACTTCAATATATCCCAACTGATTTGCAAAGGGGAGATATTTTCACCAAACCCTTGGATGAAAACAAACACACATTCGTCCTAAATCAGTTAGGAATGTTAGATGGAGGAAGTCTAAAATAATATCCTAGATTTTAAAAGTTTAAAAATTGACCAAGACTAGGCAAACATCTTGATTTTTCTTAGTGTCTAGAGTGTATTTCTGGTCTCTGAACTGTGCTCGACGATTTTCCCCCAGATCGTCGAACGGAGATCGACGATTTTCGAAATCGTCGACCTGAGTTCAGCGCTTCTCAGATAGTGTTCAACTATCTCTTCAGGTCAACGATCGTCGAACGGCGCTCGACGATTTTGTTCTCTGAACGATCGTCGAACAGAGCTCGACGCTCTCCAATATCGTCGAACGGAGATCGACGATATTGAAGACCTTTCAGATTCCTTTAGAAGCCCCGATCGTCGAACTGAGTTCAACGATCTTTCCTTTTCTGCGTCAAACCCTAATATAAAATTCATTTTTCGCCGTCGTTCTCCTTTTGCGCTTTCGATTTCTCTGCAAAAATTCTCTTTCCCTCCAAACATCTCTACACTTGGTCGTTTTGTTTGTTGATTTTTGCAGGTAACAATGGCCGTCTCTGTTGCTGTTCTTGCAGCAATGAAATTCGATGCTGGATTCGATATAGACATGGAGTCTTTTGGCACCACTGATCAAGTTTTTCAAGATATTCTAGAATTGTTCAAGGAGCAGAAACTTGCTACCATCATGTCGACAAAAATCAAACTGGCTGCTGATGAGATTAAGGAGTGGGTCTACACTGCCCACAACCAGGACCAAAGCACAGTGGTTGGTTCAATTTCTGGAACCCAGGTACCCTTGACTCCAGCCATTCTAACAGAAGTTTTTGAGTTAAGTTCTGGAAGAGATTCTGCTGAGTTATCTAGAGAGGAATTTTCTGATTTGCTTGCAAGAATGGGTCACTCTGATGCTAACCCTAGCAAGCTGCTGAAGAAGAACCTAGCTGTGGAATACAGGTTCTTAGCTGATGTAGTGGGCAAGGTTTTGCTGGCCAAGCATTCAGCACATGATACTATCTCTAGGTATCAGCTGTGCTTGATGGGAGCCATTGTGGATAATAAGCAATTGAACTGGGGAGAGGTCTTCTTTGACCTGATTAAAAAGAAAATCAATAAGAATTTTGTGAATTTTGGGAGGATCCTAGGGCTCTTTCTTCAGAACAGATGCACTACTCTGCTAGTATCTTCTGGGATACATATTAATGCATCAAAGAGATTGTCCTGTGCCCTATTTGGCAAATGGGACAGGCAGATAACAAAGCCCGGCATGCCTTCTGCAAGCAAAACTTCAGGCACCAGCACTGTAACAGTCACTTCCCCTCAAGTCTCTGCCCCTGCAGAAGACTTGCCTGCTGCTGCTTCTCCTCCTTCAACTCCAATTTCATCTCCTTCTCCCTCCTCCATTCAAATTTCATCACCAATCATCATTTCCAGCCCTTCTCCAACATCAATTTCATCCCCAATTCCTACTCTTCCAATCACAGAGAAAATCTTTCATCCATTATATCACTACCCTCAACCAGACATTGCCACATCATCCACCATTCTCTCATTCAATCTTTTAGATGATTCCTTCATGGATGACTCACCATCATCTCCTCCTGAGCTACCCTCCTCATCAACATCTTACCAACAACTTCTGCAAGATATTATTTATCAACCCACCTTCACACCCTCTATCTCCATACCACTGTCTTCCATCTCCACAATCCCCTCACCTCAACCATCACTTCCCCCATACACCAGCTCTCCACCACCATCACCAGTAGCTCCACCTCCAGTAAATACCTCTGCTCACATCCCTGTTGAGCATATAAATCTTCCAGACCTAGCTGACCAGTTATATGAACTGCTAGCTCCCATGCTTTCACTTCTACTGGAGACCTCCTTGGCTCCATTACTTCAGTCAGTGGCAGCCCTCTCTGCCAGGCTATCTTCTATATTTCCTCAGGTAATCCCTTCATCTGTGTGCCTTGACCCAGCTTTCTCTGAATCTAGGCAGGGGGAGATGCCTAATGAAGTGGTGAGATTGCATGCTGCTACTAATTCTTCAGCTCCTGCTGTTGTTGTTACTCAAGCTCCAGTTCCACCTCAAGTTGTTGTCTTTTCAGTAGACCTCAGGTCTCTGCTCTTAGTGTTTGATTCAGCTTATTTCAGTTGTCTTCCAGAGAAATTTGCAGTCCAGCCCTCAGAGGATCTTTCCAAGGCCATTGTGCCCTTCTCAAGTTGTGACACCAGGGTTATAACTTCTTTTGTCAATTCAGTTTATGCTGCAAATATTGTTGATATTTCTGTTGCTGCTACAAATGTTGTTGTTTCTGAGGATATGCAGACAGAGGCATATGATTTTGAGCCTTCTATTTTTGCTGATGTTATTCCTGCTGTTATTAATGATGCTGAGGCTCCTGTATCTGAAAAAGCTTTATCTAAATCTATTGCTGCTCTAGTTACTGCTGATAGTACTGCTGCTATTTCTTTTGAAAGGATTGCTCCAGAAAGCTCTATGTCTGTTGTTACAACTGCTGCTATAACCTCTGTTGCTACTAGTGCTTTATTTGCTGCTGTCACCACTGCTGCTTCATCTGCTCCAACCCAACTTCAGAAAGAATATTTGAAAAAGATTGATGCTTTATATGATGAGCAAAGTTCTGAGAGTGATGAATTCAAGACTGATTCTGATGATTCTTTTGCCACCATAGCCAGGAAAAGAAAGGCAAGGAGCAAAGCTATGAAAAGGGTTCCTCCAGCCAAAGTAAAGAACACTAATGATATTCCTTATTACATTCTTCATGATTGCCCCATTACTGAGCATTGGATGCAGTATTCCAAGAACCAACTTAAAGCCATGAAGAAGAAGAGGAAGTATGAGAAAGGATCTTCTCAGTTTCATCATTCGCATCCTCCTCCACCACCTCCTCCTGATGCAGGTGCAGGTGGAGGCTCAGTTGCTCAACCTTCTGCTAAAAGCCAAACCCCCTATCAGCCTCATGCAAGATTTTATTATAGGGGAAGCTAGTCCAGAGGTTCTCAATCTAGAAGAGGAAGCTATAGAGGAAGCCAGAGGGAATTCCAAGTATACTCCAAGGGCTATTCTAGACAACATCCATACTCTAGGGAAGGACAAGCTTCATCAGATACAACATCAGGTCCTTTTCCCTATAAGTTAAAAGAAGCAGTCTCCTCCAGAGCTCCTCAAGACAATCCATCCAATAGATATGAGCCTCCAGTGCCCTTTGAAGATCCAGAAAATAACCCTACTGCATGGACTGCCAGGATGAAAGAGCTAGCTGCCCTGGATCAAATTAAGAAAGTTAAAGAGCAAGGCAGATATTCTTCCAACATTACTACATTGTCTGAACAAAGAAAAAAAGAACTGGAAAGATATGGCTCAAGCAAATTCTTTGATTCTGATAGATATATGGAGCTGCATCCTGAAGCTGTGGTTCCAAGGCCCAAACAACAAACTTCTCTAGGTGCAGCAGATGACAGAAGGTCAAAGAAAGAAGCTCTTAATCCTAATAGAGAAATCAAACTTATAAATAGCAAGGAGAAAGAAAAATTATGTAAGGTGACAATTATTCTGATTTTTGATTTCTGTCTGGGATAATATATATCTGTGATTCTGCTTATTGATTGTTTATTGTTGCTTTGTATGTTGTTCTTTAATTTCTGCAAATTCTGTAAATAGTAATCCTAACCCAAATAGGGGGAGATTATTGGAACACCCTATTACTAAATTGGGTCAGGATCACTATGTCTTTAGAAAACCTATTTTTGACCTCATTGTATAGATCTAAAGGTCAATTAGGATTGAGTCTAAGGGTTAGTAGTTAGGTTTGGAAGCTGCCCTCTGACCAAGGTTTTTCAGTTTGGAGACTAAGTCATATCGTCGAGCTCCGTACGACGAATCGTCGAACTCCAATCGACGATCGTCTAGCTCAACTTTGACGGATCGTCGAACTCCATTCGACGATCGCTGACCTCAACTTCAACAAATCGTCGAACTCCATTCGACGATCTACGAGCTCAGTTCGACGATCTTGACTTCAGTATTGATTCTCTATCTCTGAGCTCAGTTCGACGATAGATGAGCTCAGATCGACGATCTATGTTGCTGTCTAAGTCCAAATCGCTGAGCTCAGTTCGACGATAGTAGAGCTCAGTTCGACGTTTTTCTGAAGAGTTGAATGTTGTTCAAGATTCAAATTCAGGACAGTTAAGGAGTTATTCAGCAATTAATTCAGAAGATTTTCTAGCCATTTTCATTTATTCTGGACCAAGTTTCAAGGGATTATCAAGAAATGTTTCTTTGGACTTTCCCCCAGAAGACATTTCCACTTAAGGATGCAATTAATGACAGGCCAATGGCTATGCTTGACTGAGGATCATTTCCTATTCTGAACCAGAGAATAAAATACAAGTTTTTCAAAAACGCTCTCACTGATACACAACACAGATAAGTAGAATAAGAAGAATAAGAAGAAAACATTCTCTGAAACAACATCTTACTGAACACCAACTGTTCACAAGAAAAGGAGCTGTAGACAATCTCTGTCTAAAAGAATTCATACAAGAACACACACCAAAGGAGATCAACAAGTCTGAAATCTTCAGATCCCCTTTGATTCAAGTGTTCAAGGCTAACATCTTTCAAGACTCCAGACACCTAACATTTCAGCTGTTGCTGAAATCATCATTTGCTGGAGATCAACTTCTGAAGGCCTATCACCCTACAGCAAAGCTTCATTTCCTGAACATCTCAAGAACTCAGGGGGAGCTTTGACAACATCAAAATACACATAGTCTTCTCAGCTGCTTTGAGAAAGAGAAGACTTCCATAACTCTCTCATCCCCATATCTGTAAAGGGTTTTTCAAACTCCCTTCCAAAGTTTGTGCTTGGTTTTTGAGCATCTTATCAAAAGCTCATTGGTGGCAAGACACCTGATCAAAAAATCTGATTTGGTTTTTGAGCACCTTATCAATAGCTCATTGGTGCCCAGGACACCTGATCAACTCATCCTGCAGTGGATTCCTACCTAGGGTGGTAGAAGAGTGGATGTACCCAAGTTTAGGGGAACCACTATAGCTCCTTGTGTCTTCTGGCTTGCTTGTTTTTATTTTTATTTCTGGCTGTGATTGATATGTGATTAGTTAGGATCTGATATTAATTTCTTTTGTAGGTTACTTTGTGATTTGATAGTTTCCATGATTAGATTTAATATTTGCATCCCTGTTCACTCAGATTACAACAACTGTTGTAAAAAGTTTTTAAGCACCATACTCTATTCACCCCCCTCTAGAGTATTTCAGATATAGCTGCACTTTCACACACACTGGTAGGGACATGCCCGTGTCACTACCTGTGTCCTCCTCGGGGACACTTCGTCGAGCTCCACTCAAATCACACACATGGGTAGGGACACGCCCATGTCTCTACCCGTTTCCTTCTTTGGTACTCTTCGTCGATCTCAACTTGACACACATGGGTAGGGACACGTTCGTGTCTCTACCTGTGTCCTCCTCGGTACACACCTCGTCGAGCTCTACTAAACACACATGGGTAGGGACACGTCATGTCCCTACCGTGCCCTCATGCACACGGGTAGTAACACGCTCGTGTCACTACCCGTGTCCTTCTCTGGACATACTCGAGTCGTCGACTCGAGAGCATGGTTCTCCCATACTGGTAGGGACACGCCCGTGTCTCTACCCATGTCCTATTCTGGACTGATTTCTCCTCCCATTTACAAGTGCAGCCCAGTTTCCAGCACTCCCCTGAACCCAAGTCAGCTCTCCTGACTCAAAAACGCATACGAGGGGCCTAGTGCGAATCGGGACGTTAAAAATCCTATAAACAAAATAAAAGATTTTGTCCTCGAAATCAGGCTAAGGCTATGGTGACAAAATCATAACAGAAAATAAAATATGCTTTTAAACAAAATTACCTTCAGGAAATAATTTCGGGTAGCATTTTTGCCTCAAGTCCACCGGCTCTCATGTATATTCCTCCTTCCCATGATTCGACCACAGCACCTTCACCAAGGGAACACTTTTGCGGCGCAATATTCTTGTCTCGTTGTCTACAATCTGCACCGGCTCCAGTCGTACAGACCTATCAGTCGCTACTGCACCATCAGTAATGGGGATATAATCATCAGGCCACAACAGCGCCTTTCGAAGAGACGACACATGGAACACGTCGTGGAGATTCTCTAGCTCTGGCGGTAACTCCAACCGATAGGCCTATCGGCCAATCCTTTCCAGTATAGTGTAAGGCCCAACGTATCTTGGGCTGAGTTTTTTCACACAACGCACCCGTGACACTCCATGCATCGACCGAATCTTCAGAAATGCCTTATCACCCACTTGAAACTCCACCATCTGGTGCTTTGCATCATAATACTTCGCCTGTCGACTTTTAGCCTCCAACATGTGATCCCGTATTAGTCTAACCAACGCATCAGTATCATCAATATACTCAATTCCCAAAGCCTTCGGGTCTCCATCTTGCACCCAAGACAAGGGGGTTCTACACCTTCTTTCGTAAAGGGCTTCATGGGGCGCCATGCCGATGCTAGCTTAATGACTGTTGTTGTAGGAGAACTCTACCAGTGGTAAGAGCCTTTCCCATGGCTCTCCTCTATCCAACACACATAATCTTAATAGATCCTCTAGTGTTCTGATGGTCCTCTCAGACTGCCCGTCCGTCTGAGGATGAAACGCAGTGCTAAAGGTAAGGCGTGAGCCCAAATATGCTTGTAACGCCTTCCACTCCTTTGAGGCGAAACGACCATCCCGGTCAGAAACGATTGTCTTAGGCACGCCATGATACCGTATGAACTGCTCCACAAAGAGGCGTAACAAGACATCCACGGGAGCCTCTTTCTTCATAGGTATGAACCGGGCTACTTTCGTCAGTCGATCAACGATCACTCACACCGAATCGTTTCCTGAGCGTGAGCGAGGTAACCCATGGATGAAGTCCATGGAGATATCTTCGAACTTCCACTTGGGAATGGGCAACGACTGTAACAAACCACCGGGGCTCTTGCATTCCTCCTTCACCCTTTGACAAGCTTCGCAATGTGTAACAAAATACCTGACATCCTTCTTCATTCTCGGCCAACACATGGTCTTCTGTAAGCCGGCGTACATCTTGGCAATACTTGGGTGTACTGAATATTGAGAGCAATGTGCCTCTCTCAAGATATCCTCCCAGATTTTACCACCCTTGGGGATATAGAGCCGGCCACGAAAATAAACGAGGTCGTCTTTTACTATATACTCGTCAGTAGTCTCATCTTCGATTGACTTGATTGTCTGGGCAAGAGCTGCATCCCTTCCTTGCTCTGCCCGGATTCGGTCCCGGATATCACAAACTATGTCCATCGTTGCCAAGTTCTCTATATACTCTGCCGAAGGAGTCTTATATACCAAAGTAATATCCATCTCTTCAATCATCCGAGCTAACTCCATACTCATTAACCGATACTCTGGGCTCGAGTCTGGTACCTTTTTGCTCAATGCATCGGCCACCGAGTTCGCTTTTCCGGGGTGGTAGTTCAAGGTGAACTCATAATCGCACAGAAACTCTAACCACCGTCGTTGTCTCAAGTTCAACTCCTTCTGTGTATGAACGTACTTTAAGTAATTATGGTGCGAAAAGATCTCGCAGTGGACGCCGTAGTTCCTCCAAAACTTCAAGGCGAATACCACTGCTCCCAACTCCAAATCATGAACCGGATAATTTATCTCATGCTTCTTCAGCTGTCTTGAGGCGTAGGCAATTACATGGTCGTGCTGCATCAATACCGCTCCAATCCCTTGATATGACGCATCGGTGTAAACTTGAAATCCTTCCTTCCCAGATGGAAGTGCTAGGATGGGGGCGGAGGTAAGTCTATCCTTCAGCTCTTGGAATGCCGCTTCACATTGGGGTGTCCACTCATAAGCACACCTTTCTTTGTCAAGGAAGTAAGAGGGAGGGCAATCTTGGAGAATCCTTTTACGAACTCATGGTAGTACCCAACAAGTCCAAAGAATCTCCGCACATCGTCCGCTGACTTCAAGGGAGACCACTCCTTCATGGCATGCACCTTGGTCGGATCCACAGCTAATCCAGCTCCACTAATCACGTGGCCCAAGAAAGCAACCTCCTTAAGCCATAACTAGCACTTGCTAAATTTAGCAAACAAGGCGTGCTCTTTTAATTTCTTCAATACCAAGGTCAGGTGCTCAATATGCTCATCCTCCGTCTTTGAGTAGACTAGGATGTCGTCGATGAAATCGATGACGAAGATGTCCCAATAAAGCTCAAACACCTTGTTCATCAGGCTCATGAAGGCCGGGGGGCATTTGTTACCCCAAACGGTGATGTGCCCGCGAACAGACTCTTACTGTGGTTGGTTCGGTGAGTCGATCGCCGCGGGCTTGCTCGGGTAGGCAAGTGCACCTATCGCAAGTAGTACTCGATATTCGGGGGAATACCGAGGTCGTATTGTTCTCGGGGTCGCGTTGACTATTCTTACTCCTCCGGGAGGACTATTATTTTACTGAAAATAAGGTGGATTTTTTTTTTTACTTAATAAAAGGCGAAAAAGCAAAGGAGCGAAAAAACGATTTAGAGATTATTCGATGAAGGGTTAACGCTCGGCATCGAATCGGATTAAGACTAAAACAATTTTTAATAATAAAAAGACTTGGTTTTCAAATTAATAATAAGACAACTTGGCCGTGGAGGTTCCACAAATGTGAGCTCACCTAGCTATAGGGATATCGCTCACCTAAACGTTAAGACTATTCGACCGAACGTTAGTCCGACGAAGGATTCCTCTTAACGCCCGCTTTACGCTAAGAACCCCGCTATTGGGTGGGGGACCCAATCCGGTAGAATTACGCTAGTCCTCTCTCGAGGGAATGCACGCAACTCTATTTACCCAGGGGTGATCGGTCCATATGCACGGCCTCTCGGCTAGCTAGCATATGGACTACGGAAATAGGGCCCACACATCGATTATGTGGTCCTACGCGTCGTAAACCCGGGGTAAACCCTAAGTGCTTAAATTAAAATGAAAATGAAGAGCTTTAATTATTATAAATCATTTTAAATGTCCCAATGCTCTTCGATGCCGAGGCTAATAGCGATTAGCCACACATCGGTATGGGGACGGCTTATAATTTAGTGAGGCGCGAGTTCGAAATTAAATGCTACACGATTATAAGAAAGGGACAAAAGAAAAAAATAACAATATTTAGAGAGCTAAAAAGTTAACTAAACGAGAACTCACGCACACTCCAAATTATAAATTAAACAGAAACTAAGTTACACATGAATGAAATTTGCATAATTTAAATTTGCGAGTCCCACTCAAACGAGTGGGGGCGGTAAATAAAGGCTGAAAATTGCAAGTCCTACTCAAACGAGTAGGACTGAAATGAAAGCGAGTCCTACTCAAATGAGTAGGAGAAAATAAATGCGATTACAGGGCTAAAAAGTCCGGCCATTTAACTCAAGTGAGTAGGCGGAAAAAAAATAAAGAAAGTAAAATTGCAAGTCCTACTCAAACGAGTAGGACTGAAATAAAGTCCGGCCATTTAAACTCAAGTGAGTAGGCGGAAAAATAAAGAGAGAAAAATTACAAGTCCTACTCAAACGAGTAGGACTGAAAATGAAAACGATGCGCCATTTAACTCTTAACGAGTAGGCGGAAATAAATGCACACGAACACACACACTCCATATGAAATTCAAGAAAGCGATAAAGTTATACACCTACACCCACACACTCTACATAATTTGAATAAAGCATTAAAAGAAAGCATTAAAACAAAGCATGAAAATTTAACACCTAAACTCACACACTCTACACAATTTAAATCAAAGCATAAAAGTTATTACACCTACACTCACACACACTTCATGATGATTAAAGAAGAACAAAAGAAAGTTTATTCTCATACACTCACACACACTAATTACAAAGAAAAAAATAAAGTTACCTAAAAATGAAAATAACAAGATTTCTACTCCTAAAACTTACCCAAAACACATAAAAGAACAAACAAAAAGAGAATGAGCAAAAAGTTTTACAAAATAAAGTCAAAATCAAAGGTGCTCAAAAATTAAAACTTTAACTTTTTCATGCTTAGGTTTTGCCAAAAATGAATAAAAAGAGAAAATTACAATTTTTAGAAGACTAAAGTTTTTCAAAGTAAATTAAAAATCAAAGTTTTTGGAAAATTAAAATACCAACATTTTCATTCTTATAATGTTATGAAAGTGATAAAAAAGTGAGAAAGAAGTTGAAAAGAACAAAAAAGGTTTTACAATCCTAAAAGAAAACTAAGTAAAAAAAAACAAAATCACTTTTTAAAATCTCTTTTATAAAATCATAAGGATGAAATCAAAATCTAAGCATGAAAACTATTTAGAGGAAAAAGACATGGTGAGAAAAAAAAAAGAAAAACCTAATTCATCATTTCACGAATTTCAAACAAAACCTAACTTGAAAAATCAAAGGCATGTAAAGAGGGAATCCTAACATCCCTAAGCATGAAAACAAGTAAAAAAAATGTAAAGTAAGCATGTTACACTCATACACACACACACACTTTTCATAAATGAAGAACAAGTGAAGAACAAAGAATAAAAAGGAGAAGGAAAGTGGGGCACAAGTGTTCATTCCAAAGCCATATATGAAGAGAAAATTTAACATTTTATTGATTAAAATGAAACTATTACAAGCTATTACAAGTGTTAAAACTAAAGCAAAACAAGACATGAAATAAAAAGGGAAAAATTCTCCTTACATAGCCTTGAAAATCACGGATGCAGCCCACAAAAAGACACTAAATTGGCCCAAAAATCTGAACCCTTGGACCTTACAGAACTGGGCTATTTATAGGAAAAAATTTCTAAGTACACGCCCTCGGTCACGGGCGTGACATGGGGGCGTGACAGTACTATTCATGAAGGCGGCTGGCGATTGGACAGCAAAGTTGACTTCGGGCTGAGTTCGCAGCAGTCACGCCCTAGGTCACGGGCGTGACTATGGGCGTGTCGGGGAGGTAGAGCCGGGCGCGGGTTGCGTCAAATGTCCTCGGCAGCGTCTTGTCGGGACAGCTGGAAAGGTCACGCCCCATGTCACGGGCGTGACTATGGGCGTGACAGTTGGGTCGACACTCGACGAATGTCGAGCGGAAAGTGTCGAGTCGAAATCGTTGAGCTGAAATTGGGTCATGCCCCAGGTCATGGGCGTGACTATGGGCGTGACAGTTGGGGTCGACACTCGACGATCGTCGAGTGGAATTCGTCGAGAGGAGAGGACACGGGCTTGGGTCACGCCCCGTGTCGGGTGACACGGGCGTGTCGCCAGGCGTGTCAAGCCTTTTCTTCAGAAATTTTCCGATTTCACGGGAAATGCACAGTCACGGCTCGGTCACGGGCGTGACTCATGTGTCACGGGCGTGTACTTCCCAAATTTTGGCAGATTTTGGAATTTTTCTGAAAATCAAAATAAAACAAGTTAGGAGAAAATTTACAAGAATAGGAACATTTTATTGAACAAAAATAAGTAAAAACGACGAAAATAAATGAAAATGACTAAATTAATGTGCATAAAAATACGCATATTTACAGTTCATCAAATACCCCCATACTTAGGCTTTTGCTATTCCAGAGCAAAAGTTTGAGGTGAATCTATAAGGAATAAAAAAAAACTCTAAGTTTTGGCTATCGCTTAATCAATTATAAGAGAGATCGAAATAAATATACGGGGTGTAAGAGTTAAGTCCTAAAATTATGTAGATGATTTAAATAGCGCAAAAGTTTTGGCCAAAAGACTTCTTGATGCAATCAAAATAGAAGGCAACATTTGCAATGGTTAGGTTAACGAAAATAGTTTGGAATTATAAGAATTCTAGCTTATACGAGTGCTACCGGAAATAATACAATTTACTAATTATGCTCTCAAAAAGATTTTTGAATTAATTCTAGAATCGTGTAATTGGCTAAGGGGGTAGTGTGGTTTATGAAGAGGGTTTTGATATTTGAGGTGAGGTAATTTTTTCTCGAACCTCCATTTTTTTTTTCTTTTGGATTATTAGGAAAACGAAATCTTATTTTCCTAATATGATTTTTGTTTTTCAACTTCATAATAAAAAAATTAACCCAATGTATATTTGTAGGAGTAATGAATTTTATCCTCTTACTCCCTATATAATCTTTTTAAACTTATTGGGTGCCTATGTTTACGGAACGAAATCTTGTTCCCATTGACATAAGATCTTTTAAGGATAAAAATTCTTCATGCCAAGTAGGTCATGAAAAGTGAGGGGAGAAAGGAAAACTAGACTGTAATCCTAAAAATTTTTGAGAGCAACCTTAATAATTTGTACGTTCCAATTTTTCAGAAAGCTAAAAGTAAGTATAATTGAATTCTATAGTCGTTATTTTCTAACATAATATACGTGCTCCTATTAATGAAAAATTAGAAGTAGTGTCTAAAACGAGTCCGCTAGTTTTAGCAAAGCATAAAGAATTCTTTAAAACTTAACCCCGGCTATTTAAATGTTTCAATTAATAATTAACAAACGGGTAGCAAACAAAGAATTAATAGTATTCACATATAAATAAACTCAAAACAGAATTTTTGGATAGCAGAAAAGTTAAGTATGGAATATTTAATTTATTTATTTCAAAACTTTTTTTTTGTTTTTTTTGATTTTTTATAGTTTTTGTTATCATTTTTTTTTTGTTTGTTTTTCATTTATTATCTTTTTTTGTATTTTTGTTTTTCTCAATTTTTTTGAAAATGTTTTGAACTATTATCTTCTTTTTTTTTGTATTTTTAAAGAGAATTTTCAAAATATGTACAAAAATAAGGGAGAAAAAGAAAAAGGGTTGTACAAGAATGAGGAAGGGGGAGAGAGAAAAAACAAAAAAAAGATATACAAAGAGAAAAATTTTTGGATTTTTGTTTTTTCATTAAAATTTTTTTTGATTTTTTCATTTAAATTGTTGTTGTTTTTTTTTTTCATTTAAAATTTTGTTAAATTTTTTTTTTTGTTTTTTCATTAAATATTTTTTTTGAGTTTTTCATTTAAATTGTTTTTGTTTTTTTTTTTCATTTAAAATTTTTTTGTTTCATTTTAAGATGTTTTTTTAATTAATTTTTTTTTGTTTTTGTTTTATTGTTATATGTCTTTTTTTGTATTTTTCTTTTTTTTGAGATGCAGAAAAATTGAAGTGCAGAAGGTAAAGCACAAAAATACCCCCATACTTAAGTCCAACATTGTCCCCAATGTTGTATCGTAAGTATGCGGAACAGAAAAGAAAGACAATATGTACAAAGAAAGGAAAAGGAAGGGGGTAGAAGCTTCCCTGAAACGCGGTGGGGAAGGCCGATCAGAAACCCTGCGTTTATTAGAAAAAAAATAACAAAGATAATAAGGAAAGAGTGAAAAAGATAAGCGAGGGGTGCCTCCCAGGAGCGCTTTGTTTATAGTCGTGTAGCTTGACTATTTTGGCGGGTTTATAATGTGGAGGAAAGTTATGGTTTCGCTAAAACCGATCACTGGGTCGCCCGCGATGTAAGACTTTAACCGATGACCGTTTACTTTAAAAGAGCCTTTGTCCGGGTGGGAGACGAGTACGGTTCCATAAGGAAAAACTGCTTCAACTAAGAAGGGACCGGACCATCTAGATTTTAATTTACCTGGAAAAAGCCTAAGGCGTGAATTGTAAAGAAGGACAAGATCGCCCGGAGAAAATAATTTTTGGGACTTGATTTTTCGATCGTGATAGAACTTAGAGCGCTCCTTATAGAATTTATTGCTCTCGTAAGCGTTCGCACGCCATTCATCGAGCTCGTTTAGTTGCAGTTTTCTATTCTGAGCGGCTAAGTTGGAGTCGAGGTTTAAGTGTTTTAAAGCCCAAAGTGCGCGATGTTCTAATTCTACGGGTAAATGGCACGCTTTGCCGTAGACTAACCGGAACGGCGTACATCCAATAGCGGTTTTGTATGCCGTCCGATACGCCCACAACGCATCGTCGAGTTTAACGGACCAATCTTTCCTATTTAGCGAAACGGTTTTTTCTAAAATTCGCTTAATCTCTCGATTTACTACCTCGACTTGGCCACTTGTTTGCGGGTGGTAGGGGGTGGCAAGCTTGTGCGTGACTCCGTATTTAGCTAACGTCTTAGCCATAAGAGCGTTACAGAAATGCGTTCCCCTATCACTAACAATTGCGCGAGGCGTGCCGAAGCGAGAAAATAATTTTTTAAGAAATGTAACGACGACTCGCGCATCGTTGGTGGGGAGAGCTTGCGCTTCCGCCCACCTCGATACGTAGTCGACCGCCACTAAAATATACATATTTTTGAAAGACGGAGGTAGGGGGCCAACAAAATCTATGCCCCACAAATCGAAGACTTCGCATTCTAAAAACATGTTTTGGGGCATCTCGTCGCGACGAGAGATGTTACCCGACCGCTGACAGCTATCGCATGCGCGCACAAAATTATGCGCGTCTTTGAAGAGAGTGGGCCAAAAGTAGCCCGCCTCTAGCGCCTTCCGAGCGGTCCGGTTGGCTTGATAATGCCCACCGGCTGGACCCTCGTGGCAGTGCTTAAGGATTTGCAAGCACTCCACACCCGCAACGCATCGTCGAACCGCTTGGTCCGCGCAGATACGAAAAAGAAATGGGTCCTCCCAAAAGAAATTTTTCAAGTCAGAAAAGAATTTCTTCTTTTGATGACTGGAAAATTCTTTTGGAAGAACCCGCGCTACTAAAAAATTTGCAAAATCTGCGAACCAAGGCGAAGATGACGAAGATTTATTAATTGCAAGAAGGCGTTCCTCGGGGAATCTGTCATTTATTTCAGATTCGACGAGCGCTTCCGCACCTGGATTTTCTAAACGGGAGAGGTGGTCCGCCGCTAGATTTTCCGCTCCCCGCTTATCTCGGATCTCCAAATCAAACTCTTGTAGGAGGAGAATCCATCGAAGAAGGCGGGGCTTCGCATCATTTTTAGCTAATAAATATTTAAGCGCGGAGTGATCGGTAAAAACGATAACTTTAGATAGCGTTATATACGAGCGAAACTTATCGAAAGCGAAAACGACGGCTAAGAGTTCCTTTTCCGTTGTCGTGTAATTTACTTGTGCGGAAGTGAGCGTCTTGCTAGCGTAATAAATAGGATGAAAATGTTTTTCTACGCGTTGGCCAAGAACGGCACCTAAGGCAATATCACTAGCGTCGCACATTATTTCGAACGGAAGGGACCAATTAGGGGCCACTAATATTGGTGAAGAGATAAGTTTTTGTTTTATCAAATTAAATGCGGACTCGCATTCGCTACTAAAGATGAAGCGTGATTCCTTTTCCAAGAGGTGAGTTAGCGGCTTTGTTATTTTTGAAAAATCTTGAATAAAGCGTCGATAAAAGCCCGCATGGCCTAAGAAACTCCTAATAGATTTTACGTTTGTTGGATGCGGAAGTTTTTCTATAATTTCTATCTTGGCCTTATCCACCTCTATCCCCTTAGACGAAATCATATGGCCGAGGACCAAACCTCCTC
Organism: Platanthera guangdongensis; assembly: GCA_039583875.1. NCBI lineage: Eukaryota > Viridiplantae > Streptophyta > Magnoliopsida > Asparagales > Orchidaceae > Platanthera > Platanthera guangdongensis. Next base: position 72,472,400 of record CM077152.1, read on the forward strand.
GAACCATAAAGTTGCATTTTTCCCAATTTAAAACAAGGCTTGTGTCCTCGCACCGTTGAAGGACACGATCTAAATTGTTAAGGCAATCGGGAAAAGAGCGTCCGAAAACAGAAAAGTCATCCATAAAGACTTCCATAATGTCTTCTACTAGCTCGCCAAAGATCGCTAGCATACATCTTTGGAATGTAGCTGGCGCGTTGCAGAGTCCAAATGGCATTCTTCGATAGGCGAAGGTGCCAAACGGGCAAGTAAAAGTTGTTTTCTCTTGATCATCGGGGGAAATGGGGATTTGGAAAAACCCCGATAAACCATCAAGAAAACAATAATACGGATGACCGGATAAACGCTCTAAAATCTGGTCTAGAAATGGCAGAGGGAAATGGTCCTTGCGGGTGGCGTCGTTAAGTTTCCTATAGTCGATGCACACTCGCCAACCCGTAACAGTACGAGTTGGGACAAGCTCGTTATGCTCATTCGCCACTACGGTAAGACCGCCCTTCTTGGGCACGACATGCACGGGACTAACCCATGCACTGTCCGAAATAGGGTAGATAATCCCCGCATCTAACAACTTAATGATTTCGACTTTAACGACGTCTTTCATGTTTGGGTTAAGACGACGCTGCGGCTGAATCGTTTTGCGGCAATTATCGTTTAGGAAAATCTTATGGGTGCAAAAGGAGGGGCTAATCCCCTTTAGGTCAGAGATTTGCCACGCAATTGCGTGGCGATGTTTAAATAAAACTTCCAATAAATCGGAAGTCTCCGAATCACTCAAGTCCGAAGAAATGATAACGGGGAGCGTATCACCTTTTCCCAAAAAAGCGTACTTGAGCGAGGCGGGTAAGGGTTTGAGGTCTAGGATGGGCGGTTCTTCTAGGGAGGTTTTAATTCCTATGTCTTTCTTACCAATTGGTTCGAAAGGCAAGTCTATAGACGTATCCTCATCGCAGTTAAAATTTTCGAGCGCATAAATATCCTCATTTAAAAATACGGACTCGAAAATGGGAGAAGAACGATCTCCGAAAAAAGTATTTAAAGAATAGCAGAAATCGTCGCTCGATGACAAATTGTCCATCGAGGGATTAATAGAGAAAGTAACTTGGTCATCGCCTACTCGGAGGAGAAGGCTACCATTACTAACATCTATTAGTGCGCGGGAGGTGGCGAGAAAAGGGCGACCGAGTATTATTGGTACCTCGGCGTCCTCCTCGATATCTAAGATGACGAAGTCTACCGGGAAGGTAAACTTGTCGACTCGGACAAGGACGTCCTCCACTACCCCGATAGGGAACTTAACCGAGCGATCCGCTAATTGGATGCGCATATTCGTAGGACTAGGAGTACCCAAACCTAAACGCGAAAAGAGCGAGAACGGCATCAGATTAATGCTAGCCCCTAAATCAGCTAAGGCGTACTTTACTAATATATCGCCAAAAAGGCACGGGATGGAAAACCGTCCCGGGTCGATTTGTTTTGTGGGCAATTTATTAGTAAGGGCCGCCGAGCAGACAGCGTTGAGAGATACATGCGAAATATCCTCTAATTTGCGTTTATTAGAAAGTAGTTCTTTTAAAAATTTCGCATATTTGGGCATTTGCGAGATAGCCTCGCAAAAAGGAACATTAATGTGAATTTGTTTTAATAATAAAATAAATTTTTCATATTACGCGTCCTTACGCTCGTTTTCTAACTTGTGCGGATACGGGAGAGCCTTGTTTAAAATAATTTTTTCTTTTATAATAGGTAAAGGTGGCGTGAGCGAAGAAAGGGGAAGAGGGGTCGGAGGTGAAATATGTACCTGAGGGTCGGTCCGTTTTGGATCGACCACCTCCTTTCCGCTACGGAGGGTTATAGCGTTGGCGTTTTCCCGTGGATTGGGCTCCGTGTTTCCCGGCAGTGCCCCGAGCGCGTGCTCGGACATCATCCTCGCCAGCTGTCCAACCTGTTGTTCGAGTGTTTTTAGCAATCCGGTGATGTTCCGGATATTTGACTCGTTGGACGCAATATACTTCGAAAAATTTTCCTCCATCGGGGAGGGTTTCGGAAGAGGAGGGGGAGGAAGAAATCCGGGCGCATAAGAAATAGGGGGGCGCTGAGCATTATTCGGGTTGCTCCACGAGAAGTTGGGGTGATTCCTCCAACCCGGATTATAGTTATTACTATAAGGGTTGTTGTTGGGGTTGAAGGGAGGACGACCCGAATTTCCCATGAAGTCCACGAACTCTTCAGCTACGCAGACGTTAGGGGGAATAAAACAAGGCGGAGTGGAGGAGGCAGCAGACATCTCCGCCACCTGCTTTGTTAACCTTTCAACTTGAAGGGTCAAGAGAGCAGTGGCATCCACTTCAAAAAGACCAGCCGCCGGCTTTGTCCGTCCCCGCGGGACGTTCCATTGATAGGCGTTCATAGCCATCTCTTCGAATAAAGCCTGGGCGGCCTCGGGGGTTTTGTTGTTAAGCGTTCCCCCGGCAGCCGCGTCAATCATTTGACGCGTCTGAAAATTCAGCCCATTATAAAAAAATTGAACTTGCAACCACGTTGGCAGCGCGTGGTGCGGGCAACGGCGGAGGAATTCCTTAAATCGTTCCCAAGTCTCGTATAGAGACTCAGGATCGTTCTGCACAAACGAAGAAATGTCCGCCCGCAACTTTGCAGTTTTGGCGGGCGGAAAGTACTTCGTTAGGAACCGTTCCGTCAACTCAGCCCACGTGGTGATACATCCTCGCGGGAGGGCATTCAACCACGCCTTGGCTTTGGACTTAAGGGAAAAAGGAAATAAGTGCAAACGAATGGCGTCATCAGTGACGCCATTGATCTTGAAGGTGTCGCATATCTCTAAGAAATTGGACAAGTGGACATTCGGGTCCTCATCCGGCAGTCCATCGAACTGCACGGCGTTTTGGACCATTTGAATGACACTTGACTTTATTTCAAAATTATTATTGGCCACCGCAGGGAGAACAATACTCGACCCTGAATCATCCAGGTTAGGCCGGGCGTAATAAGACATAGTACGCTCGGCCGCCGGGGGAAGGTTAGGGGCGGCCATAACTACAACAGCGGGTTCTCCGATAGATTCTTCGGGATTTAAAGAAGGATTTCGGCGATGAGATCGGATACGCGCAAGAGAGCGTTCGATCTCAGGGTCGAAGTCTAAATCTTCAGACTCTGAGGGTTGTCCTCGGGTCATACACCCAAACAAAAATAAAACAAAAATAAATTTTTTTGTGTTTTTTTTTTTTTTAAATAAAGTTTTTAGTTTTTTTTTTTATATAGAAAATAAGTAAAATTAATAGACTCCGGAATTCGAAATAGCAACTCGAAAAGAGAGTCCCCGGCAACGGCGCCAAAAACTTGATGTGCCCGCGAACAGACTCTTACTGTGGTTGGTTCGGTGAGTCGATCGCCGCGGGCTTGCTCGGGTAGGCAAGTGCACCTATCGCAAGTAGTACTCGATATTCGGGGGAATACCGAGGTCGTATTGTTCTCGGGGTCGCGTTGACTATTCTTACTCCTCCGGGAGGACTATTATTTTACTGAAAATAAGGTGGATTTTTTTTTTACTTAATAAAAGGCGAAAAAGCAAAGGAGCGAAAAAACGATTTAGAGATTATTCGATGAAGGGTTAACGCTCGACATCGAATCGGATTAAGACTAAAACAATTTTTAATAATAAAAAGACTTGGTTTTCAAATTAATAATAAGACAACTTGGCCGTGGAGGTTCCACAAATGTGAGCTCACCTAGCTATAGGGATATCGCTCACCTAAACGTTAAGACTATTCGACCGAACGTTAGTCCGACGAAGGATTCCTCTTAACGTCCGCTTTACGCTAAGAACCCCGCTATTGGGTGGGGGACCCAATCCGGTAGAATTACGCTAGTCCTCTCTCGAGGGAATGCACGCAACTCTATTTACCCAGGGGTGATCGGTCCATATGCACGGCCTCTCGGCTAGCTAGCATATGGACTACGGAAATAGGGCCCACACATCGATTATGTGGTCCTACGCGTCGTAAACCCGGGGTAAACCCTAAGTGCTTAAATTAAAATGAAAATGAAGAGCTTTAATTATTATAAATCATTTTAAATGTCCCAATGCTCTTCGATGCCGAGGCTAATAGCGATTAGCCACACATCGGTATGGGGACGGCTTATAATTTAGTGAGGCGCGAGTTCGAAATTAAATGCTACACGATTATAAGAAAGGGACAAAAGAAAAAAATAACAATATTTAGAGAGCTAAAAAGTTAACTAAACGAGAACTCACGCACACTCCAAATTATAAATTAAACAGAAACTAAGTTACACATGAATGAAATTTGCATAATTTAAATTTGCGAGTCCCACTCAAACGAGTGGGGGCGGTAAATAAAGGCTGAAAATTGCAAGTCCTACTCAAACGAGTAGGACTGAAATGAAAGCGAGTCCTACTCAAATGAGTAGGAGAAAATAAATGCGATTACAGGGCTAAAAAGTCCGGCCATTTAACTCAAGTGAGTAGGCGGAAAAAAAATAAAGAAAGTAAAATTGCAAGTCCTACTCAAACGAGTAGGACTGAAATAAAGTCCGGCCATTTAAACTCAAGTGAGTAGGCGGAAAAATAAAGAGAGAAAAATTACAAGTCCTACTCAAACGAGTAGGACTGAAAATGAAAACGATGCGCCATTTAACTCTTAACGAGTAGGCGGAAATAAATGCACACGAACACACACACTCCATATGAAATTCAAGAAAGCGATAAAGTTATACACCTACACTCACACACTCTACATAATTTGAATAAAGCATTAAAAGAAAGCATTAAAACAAAGCATGAAAATTTAACACCTAAACTCACACACTCTACACAATTTAAATCAAAGCATAAAAGTTATTACACCTACACTCACACACACTTCATGATGATTAAAGAAGAACAAAAGAAAGTTTATTCTCATACACTCACACACACTAATAACAAAGAAAAAAATAAAGTTACCTAAAAATGAAAATAACAAGATTTCTACTCCTAAAACTTACCCAAAACACATAAAAGAACAAACAAAAAGAGAATGAGCAAAACGTTTTACAAAATAAAGTCAAAATCAAAGGTGCTCAAAAATTAAAACTTTAACTTTTTCATGCTTAGGTTTTGCCAAAAATGAATAAAAAGAGAAAATTACAATTTTTAGAAGACTAAAGTTTTTCAAAGTAAATTAAAAATCAAAGTTTTTGGAAAATTAAAATACCAACATTTTCATTCTTATAATGTTATGAAAGTGATAAAAAAGTGAGAAAGAAGTTGAAAAGAACAAAAAAGGTTTTACAATCCTAAAAGAAAACTAAGTAAAAAAAAACAAAATCACTTTTTAAAATCTCTTTTATAAAATCATAAGGATGAAATCAAAATCTAAGCATGAAAACTATTTAGAGGAAAAAGACATGGTGAGAAAAAAAAAAGAAAAACCTAATTCATCATTTCACGAATTTCAAACAAAACCTAACTTGAAAAATCAAAGGCATGTAAAGAGGGAATCCTAACATCCCTAAGCATGAAAACAAGTAAAAAAAAATGTAAAGTAAGCATGTTACACTCATACACACACACACACGTTTCATAAATGAAGAACAAGTGAAGAACAAAGAATAAAAAGGAGAAGGAAAGTGGGGCACAAGTGTTCATTCCAAAGCCATATATGAAGAGAAAATTTAACATTTTATTGATTAAAATGAAACTATTACAAGCTATTACAAGTGTTAAAACTAAAGCAAAACAAGACATGAAATAAAAAGGGAAAAATTCTCCTTACATAGCCTTGAAAATCACGGATGTAGCCCACAAAAAGACACTAAATTGGCCCAAAAATCTGAACCCTTGGACCTTACAGAACTGGGCTATTTATAGGAAAAAATTTCTAAGTACACGCCCTCGGTCACGGGCGTGACATGGGGGCGTGACAGTACTATTCATGAAGGCGGCTGGCGATTGGACATCAAAGTTGACTTCGGGCTGAGTTCGCAGCAGTCACGCCCTAGGTCACGGGTGTGACTATGGGCGTGTCGGGGAGGTAGAGCCGGGCGCGGGTTGCGTCAAATGTCCTCGGCAGCGTCTTGTCGGGCCAGCTGGAAAGGTCACGCCCCATGTCACGGGCGTGACTATGGGCGTGACAGTTGGGTCGACACTCGACGAATGTCGAGCGAAAAGTGTCGAGTCGAAATCGTTGAGCTGAAATTAGGTCACGCCCCAGGTCACGGGCGTGACTATGGGCGTGACAGTTGGGGTCGACACTCGACGATCGTCGAGTGGAATTCGTCGAGAGGAGAGGACACGGGCTTGGGTCACGCCCGTGTCGGGTGACACGGGCGTGTCGCCAGGCGTGTCAAGCCTTTTCTTCAGAAATTTTCCGATTTCACGGGAAATGCACAGTCACGGCTCGGTCACGGGCGTGACTCATGTGTCACGGGCGTGTACTTCCCAAATTTTGGCAGATTTTGGAATTTTTCTGAAAATCAAAATAAAACAAGTTAGGAGAAAATTTACAAGAATAGGAACATTTTATTGAACAAAAATAAGTAAAAACGACGAAAATAAATGAAAATGACTAAATTAATGTGCATAAAAATACGCATATTTACAGTTCATCAAACGGCATTACGGTGAACTTGTACAGTCTGTATCTTGAGAAAAAGGCCATTTTATGGATGTCCCCTTCTTGTATCCTCAACTGATAATATCCCGAGCGCAGATCCAACTTCGAAAACCAATACAATCCTACCATTTGATCGAACAGCTCGTCGATCCAGGGTAGTGGATAAGTGTTTTGCACTGTCAGTCGATTGAGCTCCCGATAGTCTATGCATAACCGCAAGGTTCCGTCCTTCTTCTTGACAAACAATACAGGGGCGCCTCAGGGTGACGAGCTGGGGTGAACGAACCTGGACTCCACCAGTTCTTGCAGTTGAACTCTGAACTCCACGAGTTCCTTCGGGGCCATTCGTTTAGGGGCCCTAGATACAGGCTTGGCTCCCGGTACTAGATTAATTTGAAAATCAACTTCTCTATGCGGGGTTAATCCTGGCTGTTTCTCATGAAATACCTCGGGGATGTCCCACACTACCTGTACATCTTTCATATCCAACGCCATCTCCTTCAACTCGAAACAGATCATGAATACTTCATCCCCCTTCATATGGGCTTTTACAGCCCAAACTAAAGATAACAACATACGTGGTGTGAAGCTAATACCTTGGAAGATGACATCTGAGTCCCCATGTCTCAAATAGATTTGTTTCTCTGTATAATCAATCCTTGCGAAGTGCCATTCCAACCACGCCATATCCAGAATGAGATCAAACTCTGGCATCCTCAAGACTGTGGCATGCATATCAAAGGCCTTTCCCTCAATAAGTATCTCAAATTCGCACTTGGCGGTTGCGATCATCTCAGAGCCGTCTTGGAGGCATACTCGTCGAGCTATACCAGTAGAGAATTGTACACCCTCCGTGTCTTTGATGAAGTCCTCGGACACAAAAGAGTGTAAGGCACCAGTATCGAATAGCGCATAGGTCGTCTTCCTGCCGACTACCACGGCGCCTAAGTACCAATAACCAAAACTCAACACTAGGTGTCTAGTATGTCTTAATCAACTTAAGTTTAAACAACAAAAATGAGAAAGCTAACTGCAACATACCTACAATCACATCTTGGGGATTCCGTTCTTGCGCCATGTTCAGCGCGTACACCTGATCCCGGGCAGGGCCGGGGTTTCCTCCTCGCAGTCCTCGTCCTCGACCACGCATGTAACCCCGTCCTCGAGGAGCTGCTGGAGGGAGGGCAGGAAAGACGTTCTCAAACAACTGCGGGCAGTAGCGTCTGATGTGGCACGGCTGAGGCGGTGGAGGCAACGCAGGCGGCTACGGAACTGGATGCTCCACTCTAAAATCTCGGTGGAAACGTCCTCCACCTCTTTGATGTCCTCTTCCTCTTTTAAAGTCTTGTCTCCTTCTATTTCTTGGGCTAGCTTCCATCACGCCCTCCGCAGGCCTCTTACCACTTGCCAAGTGGTCCGCCTCCAATCTCTTCGCCATGTCGATATTCTCCGCCAAGCTAGCGTCCGCTATAAATAAAATGTTATGCCTTAGGGGATCTCGCGTCCCTTTGTAGAAACGCTTGATGTACCCTCTATCATCCAAATCATATGAATGCACAAACCTCACGAGATGCTGTAACTCTCGCTAGTATTTTGTAACCGTCTTTGATCCTTGCTTCAGTAGAAGAAACCTCTCTTCGAGTTCATCTCAAGTAGATGAGGAAATGAAGTGCTCCAAGAAAAATCCCATGAACTCTCTCCAGCTTATCTTTGTATAAACTCTCCCTTGGAAGGTGGAGCCCATGAGGGACTTCCACCACCTCTTAGCATGTAGTTCCAAGACGGACACCGCCAACATCACAGCCACGTTGGCTGGGCAATGGATCCCCGCCAACAACTCCTGCACCGTGTCAAGCCATTCCTCCGTGCATACAGCCGACTCAGTCCCGAGGTAGGTAGGAGGGGAGAGAGCCCGAAAGGTGCTCAACCAGTTAGAGCCCGGAGCATGTTGTTGCACCAGAGGCTGCTGTGCCCTAAAGGCATCCAGGATGGCGGTGAGCGTCTGCCCCAACTCGGATTGTTGGAACTGAGTGGGAATGGAAGGGGCAAGAGTGCCCCCCATAGGCTCAACGTGCACTGGAATCTACACGTAGAATACAGACTTATGGTTAGGTTGGCTAATCTTAAGGTCAACGGTTGACATACTTAGTGTGAATTATATATGGGCACACCACTGCTTCCGCTAAGTCAGTTTGACCCCAAACTGACTAATCGAACGGGGGTGGAACCATTGTTGAATGACTTCTTTAGCTGAGAATCGTGGCAAATTGATACCATTTGGGAGACCCACCCCCCTCCCGGATCCCAAAACACGGCACGAAGGGGGTCTTATGCCCAGAACAGCCGCCATGCGGTAGCATTAGCCCACGGGCTAACCTGTACCACAAGATGCATATTCTGTCGGCTACAACCAATACAAATATATACTAACCCAACCAAAATAATAATAAGAGAAGTCCAATCCACACAAAGCATATATGTCCAAAAGTACATCAAATAAAGAAGCTAAAACATGCTTCTACAATATCAGAGTACAGTAAATAAACACCCAAAAGGCTACATCAAAGACGCTCAACGCTCGCATCTATAACCGATGGTAGTGACGGTACCGTCCCTTCAGGCCCTATCGTCCTGGCCTGGCTCTCCTGCTGCAGAGTCTGCGGCTGCTCTACTCGTGGGGTGACCTCATTAAAAGGAAGACGTAGCAACCTTGAGTCGAAAAGACTAAGTGGTTTCACATCCGCTCGCCTGGCGACTCCTCGGCACCGGGAGGAGAAAAGAGCAAGGGTACAAAGTATAATAATTAGTACAAGCAGGTGGTAATAGTATAATAAGATCAACAGTAGTATAATCTAGATGTTCTACAAAAGAAATAATGAACCATCAAGTATAAGTATATACAGCAGGAAAGTAACTTAACTTATAAGGATGCCCATACAAGCTTATAAGTTAAGGATTGGTTTACATAAAGTAACTCATCGTATAAGAGTGCCCATACAAACTTATACGATGAGGATCTTATTTCTGCAATGCTATGTAACGGTATGTATGCTATGAAATACTCACCCATGATCACACACATGCAACCGCTATGTCGACACAGACTTTAGTTCCCACTTTTCGAGCAGGTAGCTAACCTCTTGATGAGTCCGATTTATATAGGGTTTTTCGGACTCATCTGGGCTAGTTTTCACGCGTTTGCACTTCACTTTTAGTTCTATATCATTCCTATTTCTTCTTATCTATATTTCCATAGGAAGTGCACACTTTGGCCCGTGTTGTGTATTTTTGTACTAGTATTGTTTGTACTCTTTTTTGTGCTCGTCTAGAATATTTACACATATCAGTGCTGGGTTTAGGGGTCGTGCGCGTGTTTCGGGGACGTTTGGAAGCAGGAATACTGTGCACGATCATTGGATATGGTGTGCACAACCACTGGTCGTGCGCCGATGATCGTGCGCAATGTACCCTGATTTCCAGAATCTATCTGGGGTAATCGCACGACCACTGGACATAGTGCGCACGACTACCGATCATGCGCCACTGATCGTGTGCATTGATTAGTCTTTTCCTGTAGTTCTGTCTAGGGTAACCGCATGACCATTGGACATAGTGAGCATAACCACCGGTTTTGCGCCATTGCTCGTGCGCAGTGTAACAGCCTCATCCGCCGCATGGCATATAACAGAAGGTCCAGCTGGAACCCGATGCCATATACCACAGACAGTCGAAAAGGTTACATAAGAATATTCAAACTATCCAATTAAGACTACACGTCCTACACAAAGCATTCTAGCGGAAGCTTTTAAAGTTGAAAGAACCTAAAACTTAAATCCAATAAATATGAATGTCCACAACCACACTACTGGAATGAAACCAAAAATACATTGAAAGGTACATGTCCTTATGGCCTTACAATAGTTCACTTAATAAATAGTGTTTTCCATACATCGGCTCGTAGGCCGGCCACACATGACAAAAGTAAAGTATAACTATTCTTTACTGCCTTCTAGGGCCAGCACAGCAACATGGGCTCCAGCCCGCTATTTGGTACTCGGCTCCACAGAACCTGCAAGCACATTCCACCGCACGGTGGCAAACAAAGTAACGGTCAGCCAAAAGCCGACCAAATTATAACGACCCCGCCCCTAACTCGGGACGGTGGTGCTCTTTCCCTGCATACCATTAGCCCAATAAAATAATAAAGCGCAACTATACTACGCCACAGGTGTATGCTCGCATGGCCAAACACCCCGTGCACTCAGGGCACATTAACGGTGAATCCTGACATATCAGTGTCTTCACCACCATCCCAAAGATGGCAACCAAGTGAGCATTTTAGCTTTTCTGACCCTGTCTAGTCTAAGGCTCCCGACTATGCCAACGGCTAGTGCCCTTTTCGGATTTCTCGCACCGTTCCACATAGCCTAGGTCCAATTCCACTTGCCCGTTGCTCACGCCGCATATACACTTTAAGTCCTACGCGCGGGCCAAGCTTCTCTCGGATCCCAAAATTTTCCAAACAATCTCATAACCCAGTTATGATCAAGGTCGGTTCCCAGACCACCAAGTTAGCAGAACACATTTCCGCTCAGTTTTTCGGGTGCGCCTTGAAGCTAACCTCCAAGGATCCCTGCTGCAATCTACCGCGTAGAAACCCAAAAAAAACCCAAAGCACGGAGTCTTCTCCGGCAAAACATATCAAATGCAACATCACCATCCAGACAATACACGTCCGGGTAGGCTTCACACACAATGCCTATGCCCGTACTTACGATTCCGGACTCTATATGCAACATAAGGGGGACTATTCACATCAACCCCAAGGAACACCACGCACTCACCGCACGCTCGCAGGAGCGGGATTCCCTATGCAGAAAGAAAGAGTTTCACATTCTCAAGTAGAGAATCATTACCCTTGTAGTCCGCTTTGGCGCCATGGAAAAACTACACGGATGGAAATCTTCGCAACGAACTTTCCTCCACAGATCCGCTCTCAGATTTCGAAACGGTGCTCCGATGCTCCGCCGGTGGTCGGAATCCCTTCCTTCTTCCTCCTCTTTCCAACTCCTTGAGAGAGAGAATGGTTGGAGAGAAATGAAGGATTAACTCCCCTATTCCCGGCCTTAATAGAGCAGGAAATCATCTGGGCCGTTGGATCTTAATTAAAGAAAATGAACGGCTCAGATCTGCACAAAATTTCCCAGACCTTGGCCGAACATGGCTTGGCACACGGCCGTGTCCTAGGCCGTGTGCGTCGATCCAGGCACGATCGTCGAACGGAGGAAAGACACACGGGCAGATACACGCCCGTGTCTCACCTGACACGCTCGTGTCGGGTTCCTCGACACGCCCGTGTTCGGGGGCGTGTCACGCATAACCGCCATGGCAACGGACACGACCCAAAAGAACACAGGTAGGGACACGGGTAGGCACATGCCCGTGTCAAATGACACGCCCGTGTCACTTAGCCGTGTTTCTAGCTGTGTCCTTCTCGGGATGAAAACGACCAAAAACACCAGCCAGACATGGCCTTGGACACGCCCGTGTCCTAGGCTGTGTACCCTTATACAGGCACCAAAAATCCCTTTTGACACGACCGACTCAAATACAATTTTCGGGGAGTTACAAATCTCCCCCACTTAAGGAATTTCGTCCTGAAATTAAGCAAAGGTACACGAACCTAAATAATACCTGAGTGGAATAACTCGGGGTATTCCTCCAACATAGCTTGCTCTTGCTCCCAAGAAAGCTCCTCACGTCCGCAATTATCCCATCGGACTTTAACCATACGGATATCCTTGTTGCGGAGTCTCTTGACTGCAACATCTTCAATACGTACTGTCTTCACCCTTGTGGTCAACTCCTAATCAACTGGTACTTGATTATCCGCAATGATCTGCGAAGGTTCTTGCACTGCCTTACGCAACACCGATACGTGGAACACGTCATGCAGCCCACTCAAATCCACTGATAGCTTCAATCTATATGCCGCCTCGCCAACACGCTCTAGGATTTCAAATTGTCCAAGGTATCTCGGACTCAACTTCTTCAAGCGTCGAACCCGCGATACACCCTTGAACGGTTTGATTTTTAGATACACCATGTCGCCAACATTAAACTCCACGTTCTTATGCTTGGCGTTGAAATACTTTGTCTGCCTGTCCTGAGCGATCTTCAACCTTTCTTGAATTGTCCATATCACTGAAGTGGCGTCTTCCACCGCTTGACGTTTATACAACTTCGATTCGCCTGCCTCCAACCAAAACAACGGCGTACGATACTTCCTCCCGTATAAGGCTTCGAAAGGCGCCATCCCAATACTCGCCTGAAAGCTGTTGTTGTACGCAAACTCCACCATGTACAGGTGATCTTCCCACTGTTTTCCAAAATCTAGGACGCACATGCGAAGCATGTCCTCGATAGTCCGGTTGACCCTCTCGGTCTGACCATCCATCTGTGGATGAAAGGCTGTGCTGAAACTTAGCTTAGTTGCCAACATACTATGCACCAACCTCCAATCCTTCGACGTAAAGCGTCCATCTCGGTCACTAACAATACTGTGGGGCACACCATGCAATCGTACAATATTCTCCACGTAGAGTTTGGCTAACTTTTCTACTGGATCTTCCTTCTTGTTTGGAATAAAATGTGACACCTTTGTCAACATATCTACGACCACCCAAATGGCGTCGTTTCCCTTCTTTGACTTCGGCAAACCAAGCACAAAATCCATAGATATGTCATCGAATTTCCATTCTGGGATGGGTAGGGATTTCAAGAAAACTCCGGGTTTCTGGCATTCCGCCTTCACCATTGCACATGTACGGCACTTGGCCACATAAAGTTCTACATCCTTCTTCAAACTCGACCACCAGGATAATTTCTTTATGTCTCTATACATCTTCGTGCTTCCCGGGTGGACTGAGTACTTGGTATGATGAGTCTCATACATCAACTCCTCCCGAAGATTATCCGCACTAGGAACGCATAGGCGACCGTCCTTCCTTATCAACCCATCCTCAACAGCAAACTGGGAATTTGACCCATCCAATGATTCATCCAAGATCTGCTTCATGCTGTTATCCTGAACCAAAGCCCGCTGAACTCTATCAGCTAGGTCACACTGAACCTCTGTCCAAAACAGTTTTTCCTCAACACTAGATTTCTTGTCGACGCAAGATATCTCCAAATCCTCCAACTCATGGACCAATCTCTCATCATGTACCGACAACCAGTTGGCTTGTGTCGAAGTCCTGCGACTCAACGCATCCGCCACTGCATTTCCCTTCCCAAACACATAATGTATCTTGAAGGTGTAGTCACCTAAGAACTCCATCCACCTCCGCTACCTCATATTCAGATCCTTTTGGTCCAACAGGTACTTCAATCTCTTATGATCAGTGTAAATATCGACCTTCACACCGTACAGGTAATGCCTCCAAAGCTTTAGAGCAAATATCATGGCCGATAACTCTACGTCGTGGATCGGATAATTTGTCTCGTGAACCTTCAATTGTCGTGAACCATAGGCTATCACTCTCCCATGCTGTAGCAGAACACAGCCCAAACAACTGCCCGAAGCATCACTATAGATCTCGAACCCTTCGGTTCCAACTGGAGAACATAAAATAGGCGCCATGGTCAACCGCCTCTTCAACTATTCAAAATCTTGTTCGCACTCCAGCGACCACACAAACTTTTGATCCCTCCTAGTCAACGTCGTGAGTGGTAGCGCTATCCGCGAGAAGTTCTCTACGAAGTGCATGTAGTATCCAGTAAGCCCCAGAAAACTCCGGACCTCTGCCACTGTAGTCAAAGCAGGCCACTCTCGTATCGCCACTATATTCGCCGGATCCACGGCTATCCCTTCTCCACTAACAACATGACCAAGGAACACTATCGAGGATGACCAGAATTCACACTTGGAGGACTTAGCATACAACTGATTCCTCCTCAACGTCTCTAACACCATGTGTAGATGATTGTAATGGTCCTCTTCACACTGCGAGTACACCAGGATATCATCAGTAAATTCTATCACGAAACGATCCAGGTACTCTCTGAATGTCCTGTTCATCAGATCCATAAACACGGATGGCGCATTAGTAAAACCAAACGGCATGACCGTGAACTCGTAATGCCCAAACCGCGTACTGAATGCTGTCTTTGGATGTCGCTCTCACTTATCCTCAACTGGTAGTAACCGGACTTCAGATCTAACTTCGAATATACCGTTGACCCAACCAACTGATCAAATAGATCGTCAATCCGGGGAATCGGATATTAGTTCTTCTCCGTAAGCTTGTTCAACTCCCGATAGTCGATATAAAGCCGCAAGCTCCCATCTTTCTTGTTAACAAAGAGAACGGGTGCGCTCCAAGGCGACGAACTTTGACGCGCATAACCTTGCTCTAGCAACTCTTGCAGTTGCACCTTCAACTCTGCATCTCTCTTGGCGCTATACGATATGGAGAGCGTGACACCGGTTTGGCACCCGGTACCAGTTCAATGGTAAAATCAATCTCCCGCTAAGG
The DNA here is from genome assembly GCA_039583875.1 of Platanthera guangdongensis. Taxonomy (NCBI): domain Eukaryota; kingdom Viridiplantae; phylum Streptophyta; class Magnoliopsida; order Asparagales; family Orchidaceae; genus Platanthera; species Platanthera guangdongensis. The sequence goes on from CM077152.1 coordinate 72,487,572, forward strand.
AGGGGATCCTGGGAGATCATCTGGGAACATATCGGGATACTCGGACACAACTGGTATACTGTCAAGACTTGGCTTAGGCGTCGAAGTCTGCACTAATGTGACAAACAGCTCTGCCCCAGACCGAGCTGCCTTGATCACCTGAAGGGCCGACATCAAGATCTTACCCGACCCCTTCATGCCCGCGAAAGTCGTCTCCCGATCAGTGTTTTGACCCAACTTAACTTCCTTACGGTTGCAATCAATGCATGTACCCTGCTCCGAGATCCAATCCATACTGAATATTACGTTGAACTCCACTAACGGTAGAATCAACGCTCGCAAATCAAACCCCTGGTCTCCAATCCGAATCTTCATTACGCAGACCCTATCCGCGCACATTGAGCACTACTAGTCAACAACACATCCATTATGTCTTTTGCCATCAGAAGATGTACTCCGACACGCAATACAATTCCTTTGGGTAAACAGGGACGCAAAGCCCCCCCCCCCCCCTAAACGAACTGTGCTCCCGTCGGATAACGGAATTCAGAACAAAGTTTAGCACAAGTGGTTCTAGCTAACATGCACAAAGGCAACAAGTGTCTAAAGCCAAATGCTAGAATTTTAAACCTTACATGTCACCACGACCGTGTGCTTTCTGGCCTCTTGCTGACCCAGCCTGTACACATTAGGCTTCCTCTCGGACATTAAGCTTCCTGGCCTCTTGCTGACAGGACTTGTGGTTGCCCCCAATGCACCAGACGAAGGGGCTGAGTTCGAAGTCTTCAGCTTCTTGTTCCATCTGCGGACATCCGACTTTGAACTTGGCCCTTTGAACTGTGGTTTCTTAGTACTAGAGTCCTCACCTGCTCCTGACATAGCTTCCTTAATCTTCTGATCACCATCCAAACATTCTCGGGCAAAGTGCCCTTTCTTGCCACAAGCTTGACAGTTGTACATAACTTTGCTAGTCCCAGCCTTAGCCCCCTCTTTCGACATTCTGCGGGATGCAGTCCTCCTAGGATTTGCAGAGTTCGATACCCTACTCACTGGCATCGGGTGAATCCTCCCCAAATCTACTTCCAAAGATCTAGCTGACTCCACCAAGGCTCGGAATCCCAATAACTTTGGTCCTACCAGTAGGATTCGCAGCTCACCACGCAGCCCATTAAAGAATTTATCAACTATAGACTGTTCATTCTCCAATTCAAAGCATGGGTAGTGGCTTATGAAAAGGAACGCCTACAAATACTCATCGACTGAGTGCGTACCCTGCACTAAGGACATGTTCAACTGCTGGCATGCTGGCCTTCTTAAAGTCCTTTGATCCGACACACCACCCGATATTGAAGTTAGCTCAGGGACAAAAGGTTGCACATTTCTTCCCTGTTGTGCACTAGTTACAACGAGCACCCCTTCAACAATCCTTCTTATGGTGTCAAACGATGGAGAGGTATCAAGCATGTCGCTGAGTGCACTATAATCCTCAGAAACCAGACGTTCTATCGGCTCTGCGCCACTCCCGGTCACCTATAGTCGTACAAAATACCAATAAGTGACTAAACAAAATTGCAAAAAGCAACTATAGGAACACGCAGGTTACTCAAAACAAGTGTATTTTTCATTCCTAAGTGGACATTCATGGGTTCTTTTGATGTTATAACGATGACGCACACAAGTGCTCACCACCACTTAAAAGAATTCATCCACGAATTCATTCAAGCCTGACAGTAACCAGAAGTCTGATACCAAATTGTAACACCCCCATCCGTCGCACGGCATATAACAGAAGGTCCAGCTGGAACCCGACGCCATATACCACAGACAGTCGGAAAGGTTACATAAGAATATTCAAACTATCCAATTAAGACTACACGTCCTACACAGAGCATTCTTGCGGAAGGTTTTAAAGTTGAAAGAACCCAAAACTTAAATCCAATAAACATGAAGGTCCACAACCACACTATTGGAATGAAACCCAAAATACACTGAAAGGTACATGGCCTTATGGCCTTACAATAGTTCACTTAATAAATAGTGTTTTCCATACATTGGCTCGCAGGCCGGCCACACATGACAAAAGTAAAGTACAACTATTCATTACATCCTTATAGGGCCAGCACAGCAACATGGGCTCCAGCCTGCTATTTGGTACTCGGCTCTGCAGTACCTGCAAGCACATTCCACCGCACGGTGGCAAACAAAGCAACGGTCAGCCAAAAGCCGACCAAATTATAACGACCCCGCCCCTAACTCGGGATGGCGGTGCTCTTTCCCTGTATACCATTAGCCCAATAAAATAATAAAGCGCAACTATACTACGCCATAAGTGTAGGCTCGCACGGCCAAACACCCCGTGCACTCAGGGCACATTAACAGTGAAGTTTGACATATCAGTGTCTTCACCACCATCCCAAAGATGGCAACCAAGTGAGCATTTTAGCCTTTCCGACCCTGTCTAGTCTAAGGCTCCCAACTATGCCAACGGCCAGTGCCCTTTTCGGATTTCTCGCACCGTTCCACATAGCCTAGGTCCAATTCCACTTGCCCGTTGCTCACGCTGCATATACACTTTAAGTCCTACGCGCGGGCCAAGCTTCTCTCGGATCCCAAAATTTTCCAAACAATCTCATAACCCAGTTCTGATCAAGGTCGGTTCCCAGACCGCCAAGTTAGCAGAACACATTTCCGCTCAGTTTTTCGGGTGCGCCTTGAAGCTAACCTCCAAGGATCCCTGCTGCAATCTACCGCGTAGAAATCCGAAAAAAAAACCCAAAGCACGGAGTCTTATCCGGCAAAACATATCAAATGCAACATCACAGATCCAGATAATACACATCTGGGTAGGCTTCACACACAATGTCTATGCCCGTACTTACGATTCTGGACTATATATGCAACACAAGGGGGACTATTCACATCAACCCCAAGGAACACCACGCACTCACCGCACACTCGCGGGAGTGGGATTCCCTATGCAGAAAGAAAGAGCTTCACATGCTCAAGTAGAGAATCGTTACCCTTGTAGTCTGCTTGGCGCCATGGAAAAACTATACGGATGGAAATCTTCGCAACGAACTTTCCTCCACAGATCCGCTCTCAGATTTCGAAATGGTGCTCTGATGCTCCGCCGGCGGCCGGAATCCCTTCCTTCTTCCTCCTCTTTCCAACTCCTTGAGAGAGAATGGTTGGAGAGAAATAAAGGATTAACTCCCCTATTCCCGGCCTTAACAGAGCAGGAAATCATCTGGTCCGTTGGATCTTAATTAAAGAAAACGAATGGCTCAGATCTGCATAAAATTTCCCAGACCTGGGCCGAACACGGCTTGGCACATGGTCGTGTCCCAGGACGTGTGCCTCGATCCAGGCACAATCGTCGAACGGAGGAAAGACACACGGGCAGAGACACGCCCGTGTCTCACCTGACACGCCCGTGTCGGGTTCCTCGACATGCCCGTGTTCGGGGGCTTGTCACGCATAACCACCACGGCAATGGACACGACCCAAAAGAACACGGGTAGGGACACGGGTAGGCACACACCCGTGTCAAATGACACGCCCGTGTCACTTAGCCATGTTTCTAGTCGTGTCCTTCTCGGGATCAAAACGGCCAAAAACACCAGCAAGACACGGCCTTGGACACGCCCGTGTCCTAGGCCGTGTACCCCTATACAGGCACCAAAAATCCCTTTTGACGCGACTGACTCAAATAAAATTTTTGGGGCGTTACACGCAGTACCCCAGTTCTTCTTCCTAATCTGCCATGCCAGTGCTCACGATCACTGGACATAGTGTGCACGACCACTGGTAGTGCGCCCGTAATCATGCGCATTTTTCAATTCTGCTTTCTATAAATATGCAGGTGCCGCCCTAATTCCGGATCGCTCATTTTTCCTCCGCCGTTTTCGTCTCCGAGGAGGGATTCTGTCGTCCCCCTTCAATCTCCACCCTAGGGAGGTGCTCCGGGCAAGCTTTCACCGCCAAATACAAGCCGGAGCTTCCTCTCGGCCTCCTCCATCATCTCTTAGGCTCATTTCAAGCTTCAACGCCATAGCCATCAAGCAAAGGGAAGCTTGCAACTTTCGTCTGCTATCGTGACACGAAGAAGACGGGCCATTGGAAGGTGGTGACAGCCCTTCTCTACCCTGGACGCAGTTGAGGACCGAGCTTGGACGCAGATTGACAACCCGACGATTCCAACTGTGAATCCTCAACAAGAGTTCGGATTCGGTCGATCTCTTGCCTTGTTCTTGCTTTATTGTTGTTTATGTATTGTTGTAAACTTTATTTATAGATGATGTGCGCTTAGTTGTAAAAAGCTTATATTAAATCATGTCTTTGTGATTTGTATTTTCGTTATATTTGCTTGAGGTGTGTCATAGTCCATCCACCACCATCCACCCTTGTCGTACTAGCAATTGCTAGTGACGTACGTAGTAAAGAGGTGCTTTCGACCCTCATTCCTCTGTTCTAACCACCTCATCCGCAAGCCTACTCATCCATCCACCCAGCGATTCGGTGCATAGCAGCCCGACTAGTCTTCCATCCCGCCTAGCGAAGCATCGCATAGCGGCGTTGCATAGGAGTAGTTGTTAGATTTTTACTTTCTTTTTATCGTGAAAATCGAAACCCCCCTTAGTTAACTCCGACCTAAGGACTTCAATCTCAAGTCCTCCTCGAAATTAACTTCACCTTACTATGTTCCTTGAGAGATCGATACTTGGGAAAACTCGCCCATGTTATATTACTTGTTCGACTGGTTCACTGCCATGATGTTTAGCATCAAGTTTTTGGCGTCGTTGTCAGGGAATACAGTCGTGTGAGTTTCTGGAGAGGGAGATGTGAGATTGCTCTCCTTTTCCTTTGTAAATCGCATTTGTTTTATTCTATTTCTATTTTGCCTGCCTTTTTCTTGTTTGATTAGACAATTGTAGTAATATATTGTTGGATTTAGTAATTTGCATTATTTATTTTGAATCTACTATTTCAACACCATGTGGGGATATTTGTATGCCCAATGTCTTGGTGTGGAAAGCCTTCCCACGCTAGTCATGAATTCCCTACGAGAGATATTGAGCATAAGCCTCAGCGCACAATGCAAGAGATGTTGTATTCGTACAGCCCTTCAAACACTGTGCCGCGAGCTTATGGTCAATCGTCCTCGCCACATACACCATTCTCTTATTCCTCTCCGGCCCCACAAGGACCGCCGAGTAATGGGAGAAAGTGTTTGTATTATCGTAGAACAGATCATGTCCTGAAGGATTATGCCGAGTACCTCAGTGTTATGGAAGAGGATAATGAGCCGGACATCCGGATCATCCCGACTCCTACCCTCGGTGGCACATCTTCATCATCTGGTTATGTATCCCTGTCACCTTCATTTGTTGAAGGGAATGATGTGGACACAACCACCAGATGTGTGGCTGATCTAGGCTTCGATGTGGTTGAGCCCATGTCTCCTATGCATACATCTCCAAGCGTGGAGCCGATTCTTTGTGAGGAACCTGCGCTTGACTTTTATCCAAGCAAAGTTCTTCCGCCTTTTGTGCATTCTACTTCAGTCGTCTCCGACGACATTTTCGACGATGCAACACAAGTTGAGGCTTGTGATACATGTATTGTTTCCACTCCCATAGAGGAGGACAACCTTCCTGGTGTCGAGGATTCTCCCTCGATACCAAAGGAGGAAGTCCAAGTCTTGGTGGAGGCCTCTATGGATACGGCCGAGCCTTGTAGCATTGTCGACATTGCTAACGATATTTTTCTACCTCAACCTTTGGGGAGTGAAACCGGGATAACTCCCCCGATTATTTCTTTATGTTTTTCATCTCTTTTATTTTTTGACCCCCCTTCCTTATCTGAGCCTATGCAGGTTGAATCTCCACGGGTAAGTTTTGTTGACGTTGAGCCTTGCGCTCAGGCTGTCGACGAGTGCATCCTCTTGTGTGAGGAGGTTCCTACCTCCATCATAGTGGAAGCCCCTGCCGTCACCTTCGCCCCCAGCGAACTTGTGGTGGATGAAACCTTGCTAGGCAAGGATTTATTTTGTGGTCAGATGAGTGAGGACCAGGCTACAACCAATACAAATATATGCTAACCCAACCAAAACAATAATAAGAGAAGTCAAATCCACACAAAACATATATGTCCAAAAGTACATCAAATAAAGAAACTAAAAGATGCTTCTACTATATCAGAATACAGCTAATAAACGCCCAAAAGGCTACATCAAAGACGCTCAACACTCTCATCTGTAACCGATGGTAGCGACGGTACCATCCCTTCAGGCCCTGTCGTCCTGGCCTGGCTCTCCTACTGCATAGTCTGTGGCTGCTCTACCCACGGGGTGACCTCATTAAAAGGAAGATGTAGCAACTGTTAGTCGAAAAGACTAAGTGGCTTCACATCCGCTCCCCCGGCGACTCCTCGGCACCGGCCTGAGAAAAGAGCAAGGGTATAAAGTATAATAATTAGTATAAGCAGGTACAAGCAGGTGGTAATAGTACAATAAGATTAACAGTAGTATAATCTAGCAGTTCTACAAAAGCAATAACGAACCATCAAGTATAAGTATCTACAGCAAGAAAGTAACTTAACTTATAAGGATGCCCATACAAGCTTATAAGTTAAGGATCGGTTTACCTAAAGTAACTCATCATATAAGAGTGACCATACAAACTTATACGCTGAGGATCTTATTTGTGCAATGTTATGTAATGGTATGTATGCTATGCAATGACTCACCCATGATCACACACATGCAACTGCTATGTCGACACAGACTTTAGTTCCCACTTTTCGAGCAGGTAGCTAACCTCTTGATGAGTCCGATTTATATAGGGTTTTTCGGACTCATTTGGGCTAGTTTTCACGCATTTGCACTTCACTTTTAGTTATGTGTCGTTCCTATTTCTTCTTATCTATATTTCCATAGGAAGTACGCACTTTAGCTCGTGTTGTGTATTTTTGTACTTTTATTATTTGTAGTCTTTTTTGTGCTCGTCTGGAATGTCTGCACATATCAGTGCTAGGTTTAGGGATCCTGTGCATGTTTCGGGGATGTTTGGAAGCAGGAATACTGCGCACGATCATCGGATATAGTGCGCACGACCACTGGTCGTGAGCTGATGATCGTGCGCATTGTACCCTGATTTCCAGAATCTGCCTGGGGTAATCGTACGACCACTAGACATAGTGCGCACGACCACCGGTCATGCTCCACTGATCGTGTGCATTGATTCCTCTTTTACTGGAGTTCTGTCTGGGGTAATCTCACGGCCATTGGACATAGTGCGCACGACCACCGGTCGTGCGCCATTGCTCGTGCGTAGTACCCCAGTTCTTCTTCCTAATCTGCCATGCCAGTGTGCACGATCACTGGACATAGTGCGCACGACCACTGGTCGTGCACCCGTGATCATGCGCATTGTTCATTTCTGCTTTCTATAAATATGCAGGTGCCGCCCTAATTCCAAATCGCTCATTTTTCCTCCGTTGTTTTCGTCTCCGAGTAGGGAGTCTGTCGTCCTCCTTCAATCACCACCCTAGGGAGGTGCTCCGGGCAAGCTTTCACCGCAAAATCCAAGCCGAAGCTTCCTCTCAGCCTCCCCCAACATCTCTTGGGCTCATTTCAAGCTTCAACGCCATATCCATCAAGCAAAGGGAAGCTTGCAACTTTCGTCCGCAATCGTGACACGAATAAGACGGGCCATTGGAAGGTGGTGACAGCCCTTCTCTACCCCGGACGTAGTTGAGGACCGAGCTTGGATGCGGATTGACAACCCGACGATTCCAACCGTGAATCCTAAGCAAGACTTCGAATTCGGTCGATCTCTTGCCTTGTTCTTCCTTTATTGTTGTTTATGTGTTGTTGTAAACTTTATTTATAGATGATATGTGCTTAGTTGTAAAACGCTTATATTAAATCATGTATTTGTGATTTGTATTTTCGTTATATTTGCTTGAGGTGCGTCATATTCCATCCACCACCATCCACCATTGTCGTACTAGCAATTACTAGTGGCGTGCGTAGCGAAGAGGTGCTTTAGACCCTCATTCCTTCGTTCTGACCACCTCATCTGCAAGCCTATTCGTCCATCCGCCTAGCAATTCGGTGCATAGCAGCCCGACTAGTCTTTCATCCCGTCTGGCGAAGCATCGCATAGCGGCGTTGCATAGGAGTAATTGTTAGATTTTTACTTTCTTTTTATCACAACAATCAAAACCCCCCTTAGTTAACTCCGACCTAAGGACTTTAATCTCAAGTCCTCCTCGAAATTAACTCCACCTTACTGTGTTCCTTGAGATTTCGATACTTGGGAAAACTCGCCCATTTTATATTACTTGTGCGACCGGTTCACTGCCATGATCTTTAGCATCAAGTTTTTGGCGTCGTTGTCGGGGAACATAGTTGTGTGAGTTTCTGGAGAGGGAGATGTAAGATTGCATTCCTTTTCGTTTGTAAATCGCTTTTGTTTTGTTCTATTTTTGTTTTGCCTGCCTTTTTCTTGTTTGTTTAGGCCATTGTTGTAATATATTGTTGGATTTAGTAATTTGCACAATTTATTTTGAATCTGCTATTTCGACACCATGTGGGGATATTCGTATGCCCAATGTCGTTGGTGTGGAAAGCCTTCCCACACTAGTCATGAATTCCCTACGAGAGATATTGAGCATAAGCCTCAGCGCACAATGCATGAGATGATGTATTCGTACAGCCCTTCAAACACGTGCCCCGAGCTTATGGTCAATCGTTCTCGCCACATACACCGTTCTCTTATTCCTCTCCGATCCCACATGGACCGCAGAGTAATGGGATAAAGTGTTTGATTGTCGTAGAATAGATCATGTCCTAAAGGATTGTGCTGAGTACCTCCATGTTATGGAAGACGATGATGAGCCGGACATCCGGATCATCCCGACTCCTACCCTCGGTGGCACATCTTCATCATCTGGTTATGTGTCATTGTCACCTTCATTTGTTGAAGGGAATGATGTGGACACAACCACCAGATGATGCAGGCTAGTCCTTTTGGGCGTTATGATGATCGACCTAACTAACACAATGCTCTCCGCTAACTCTCACGTCGCGCTCAAGCAACCAAAATGCTGCAACCTCCCAACTCGAATATTCATTAAACATAGACGACGGAGGGTTCGCAAAGCCCTTCAAGATAGTACCAAGGTGATAGGCTAAGGTCCTCTCAAGCGAAAGGAACCCACACGGTTCGATCGAGCGTTGTTGTACCAAAAGAGAATCCACCGAAAACAAAAGATTCGGACAAGGGTAGTTCTCTCCCAACAAAATAAAACGAGGGCCGCCACGCCTCACGAACTTAAACGGAAAAAGGAAAACACCAATAATATCAATGAAAATTTAACCACGAAATTTCAAACGCTTCACAAACCATGCAACATGCATATGCCACAAGATCTATCAAGAGGAGAAAACACACAACGGTAGAGATTTTTGTTACACAAACCGGAATAGGTGATTCCGGTTATCGCGCTTGAATCGCACTTCTACAGTTCCGCCGGAGTTACGCAGGATGGAGAGGAAACTCGTCCTCCTTCGTCGGGTCACACCTTGACCGAGATCCTCGAGAGATTACCACAAGCACCTTGCTCTAACCACCAAGACAGAGGGGTGTCCGGATTCTTCCTTGAAGGGGGAAGGGGTTGGTCGGGTTGTGCTTGAGAGAGGTCGATCGGCTATGGATGAAAGGGAGAGGAGGCTAGGGGGTGGTGGCTTGTGAAGGAGGGGCTTTGGGTGGCCGAGAGAAGGAGGAGGGAGGGGAGGTTGGTGGCTAGGAGAGGGAGAGAAGGCTAGGATTGAGTGGGAGCCAAAATTAGAATAGGAGGGAGAGGGGAAGATTCCTTTTGGAGGTAGGATTTCAAATTCTCATTCAACTTAACCATATGAAAACAATCCATACCTATATATAGGCTACACCACTCAATCTCCACCTTAGAAAATTAACACCCTCATGATGGTTATTTGCACCCATCATGAATTAAATAATGCATAGAGTTTGCATGAAGAATAAAAAATGCAAGATGGTTATAAGCACCCATCATGCAATACAAAATTAAAATGCTTGAAATAAGATTGCTTAAAATAACAATCGATAAAATAACAATTTAATAAAATATATAATTATAATTATTTTATTCATAATTATATATTTTATTTAATAGTGGCGGCGGCGTTGGCTTTGAGGTAGAAATCCCATCCGTGAGTTTGCGGCCACAACCGTCCCAATCCACGAACGCTTTGGCGGCGGCGTTGGCGTCGAGGTATAAATACCATCCGTGAGCTTGCGGCAACGACCGTCCCAATCCACGAACGCTTTCAGACGGGGATCCATGGCGCCATCAATCCTCCCCCTCTCAAAAATACTCATCACTGATGAGTAGGCATGTGAGTACTCGCATGGAAGATCGTCGACGGGGAAGAAGAACCTGCAAGGCAAAAAGTGGTCTTGGGGGGACCTCAAAAACGCATTAGCCAACGAAGGAAAAAATAGTTTCCACAACATCAACCAACATACCTCCGATGGAGACCGAGAAAGAGAACGATCCTGGGAAACTTGCACCACCCAACCCGATAGAATTCAAAGTGGAATATATATACGGAGAGGTAGACATTTCAAGTGGCATAGAAGCATGAAGCATAAAATATGAAACGATGAAAATAGAAGCTATGCTTCAATCAGTGGAAAATTCTAATAGAAAAGTGATGTTACCAAACTCCCTTAAGGTTCGCAAAGGATGGACTTGCCGATTCGTTAATATTTTTAAGGTGCATGGGGGCATCCATTCAGGGGTGAGACAAACCAAACCTAAATCATCCACATAACGGTAGGAGACCCTCTGACACGAACTAGCAAGTGATTTAACAGACGCTTCTTGATTGATTAAGATGTTAAGAATGCGCCTAATTAAATTAAAACCGTGAGGGGTGAACCCATGTGCAACACGACTTGAGTTAACAGTAGAAAATAACGGGACTAAGCATGGTGGCATGGGTGCTCTACATTCATTAACGATTTCCGTGGAGTGCAACGTCGTAGTTTTAAATTTAGATTTCAATTTTGATTTAAAAATTTCACAAAGAAATGCCTGCGAAAACCTCTCATCTCCAACTATAGAGTTGGATGCTCTCGGAGTTGAAAGGTAGTGCGGGAGACACAACTCCACATACCCAACTTCGTTCACTAACGTGTGCATGCACGGATCATCAAAAGGCGGAGGATATATGCAAGAGACTGGTCTTGGCAAATAATTGTGTTTGGGGGACACCACATCAAAACGTACCATCGTCATGGAATCACTAGCGGTCCAAAATGAAGTCTTACCCAACGCCAAGTGGTCAAATGAACGGTCCATCCTAGGAACAGCATAGTCAGATCTATGAACAGTAGTGGAAAGACCGAACGCGACAACTAACAAATCGCTCACACACATCCATCTAGGTAAGTCTAATTGGGAAGCTGGATAAATAAACATCTCTAGATATCTCGGGCTAGAAATGACAAGCTCGTTCCCTAACAAGTCATCTAATCGAGTCAAGTGAACCGAAGGAGGAGTCGACATGGGCGATTCCAGAGGAGGAACTAAATCATACTCACCGTCAAAACATGGATTTAACGTCCAAGAAAAATCCTCCGGGTGCAGGTCAGTTGGTGATGAGAGCTGTTAGGAAAGCTCTTTATCAAGGGGGGTGGGTTCGAGACCTCGCCCCAACATCCCGCCGCACTAAGAATAGGCGCGGTCATGGGTAGGGTGTTTGGGCTGCAGCCCGGAAGTGGTCGGCAGAACGTTGTCCTCTGCCTAGGCCAACCGAGAGGGGTCAGCCCGGGGCTACTGCATCACCAGATGTGTGGCTGATCTAGGCTTCGACATGGCTGAGCCCATCTCTCCTGTGCATAAATCGTCTCCAAGCGAGGAGCCGATTCTTTGGGAGGAACATGCGCTTGACTTTTATCCAAGCAAAGTTCTTCCGCCTTTTGTGTATTCTACTTCAGTCGTCTCTGACGACATTTTCGACGATGCAACACAAGTTGAGGCTTGTGATACATGGATTGTTTTCACTCCCATGGAGGAGGATAACCTTCCTGGTGTCGAGGATTCTCCCTCGATACCAAAGGAGGAAGTCCAAGTCTTGGTGGAGGCCTCTAAGGATCCGGCCGAGCCTTGTAGCATTGTCGACATTGCTGACGATATTTTTCTACCTCAACCTTTGGGTAGTGAAATCGGGATCACTCCCCTGATTATTTCTTTATGTTCTTCATCTCTTTTATTTCTTGACCCCCCTTCCTTATCTGAGCCTGTGCAGGTTGAATCTCCACGGGTAAGTTGGGTTGACGTTGAGCCTTGCGCTTAGGCTGTTGACGAGTGCATCCTCTTGTGTGAGGAGGTTCCTACCTCCTTCATAGTGGAAGCCCCTGCCGTCACCTTCGCCCCCAGCGAACTTGTGGTGGACGAAACCTTGCTAGGCAAGGATTTATTTTGTGGTGAGATGCGTGAGGACCAGGCCTCCTCCTCATCCTACTTCCTATTTCCTCTACCTGCGAGGAGAAAGTACGATTATTTAGGCAGAGGGGTAACTGTTTTATCATCGTATCGGTACCCGTTACCGCAACGAATAATGGAATAGTTGCCTGTGCATTTTTATTTTCATAGGCCCATTAGCTAGAACTGTATAGAATTTAATAAGTCGTGCTTGGATGATAATAACCCCTGTACTTATCTTTCATTTCCTATATTTTTATTTTTCATGTCTAGCTTAGTTTTAGTATTTCTTTGTATTTTGTATATTTTTCTTTTGTTTTTGCAGAGCTCACCCCTACAGGTATTCATGGCAATTCGTATTGGCGGGGTTGTGATTCTTCGTATGGAGGGCTTGCTTCAGGTTTCCACGCGTCTTCTGGTATGCTCACTAGCTGAGCATTGGGTAACCTCTTCCCTTAGCTCTTTATGATTTTAATTTCTCTATCATATGCTGTGAAGTTTAGTTTAAGTATGGGGGAGAGCCAGTTTTGTTACCTTTTGTACGTGCACATCTCATGTACATACTAGAAGCTTTTATAGTTTTATTTTGATTAGTTCATTGCACTGCACACCACTGCACCCAAATGAGCGCGTGCTTAGCTTTTTGCGTGCTGCGAGTTAAACTCGTTTCTTTTGTATGATTTGGGAAAATTATTGTGTTGACATAGGATTGTGAGACGGGGTAAAATGTTGACCCTCCTGTGCTCCTAGTTGAGTGCTCTCATCTCGTGTAGAAATTAGAGTAGATTTAAATTTTTTGTATGCTTTTAGTTTTATATTTTTCTAATTGCGTAAATACTTTTTATTCTACTCAAAAATTGGTGAATCCGGTGTGAATCCGACGGTAGCTTAGGGATGTGTGTAGACGGTTGTTAGGTTCGTATTGCTTAAGTCGGGAGGATGGATAGTCTTTCTCGTTGGCTAAGAACTTGCCCCAAGCTATTCTTGAAGCATGGGTATAGGTTAGTTCACTCGCATGAGCGTGATGTAGGGCATCATTTTGGCCCAGTTGAGCTTTGTACCATTCCTAACGTCTTATCCTCGCTAGTCCCGTTGTGCCTACCCCTCCTTTTGATTCATCTCCACCATGATTTCACCAAAGCCTCATAGCCAATCCTATTCGCATACCCAAGTTAAGCTTTAGAGTTTTACATTTTCATTTTGGGATGTGATGTGGTGATATTACATGTGAATATGTGGATGTGCTCCAAAGTTTTATTTGCTGAAATTGTTAAAATAAAATAGGATTCGAAAAAAATATATACAAAAAAATTAATTGTGAAAAAGAAAAGTTAAAAGAAGAAAATGTTTGATTGAAAATTCTTTTTGAGATGAGATTATATTTGGAGTAGGCGGTACATACACACGTATTTAAAAAATTAAGTCTAGTGGTGGTGTACCCGTGTGTATTTTGCTTAGCAGAGGGATTCCTTTAATGATAGCTCATTTGGGTTAGGTGTGTAGCCTTCCTATTTATATTTGTTTACCTCACCGAAACCCAAGCCCCGTCTCTTCACCTAAAGTCCTACTGATTCGTGTGTGAACCAAACTAGTGTCGTGGAGAGAATGCGAAAGGGCAAGCATATGGTCACCGGCATTGGTGCATTCCTTTGGAGGTTATCCCGAGCCCCGATCTTTGGCAATGCTCTCCTAGCGATTAGTCTACTTTCTCCCTACGCATGACCGGCTGATTTACCGTGATTCCATTTTTGAGTAGTAATAAAATTTTGATACGCATTGTGAAAAGTATAAACTATTTTGTATACTTAGAAATTTCTTCTATTATATTTTTACGCGTGCGAGCATATGACTTCGCATGGTACTCCGTATGGCAATTTCCTTGTTTGCTAAATCATTTTCCCTATCTGCTTAGATTTTGTTTGCTCGGGACACGCAAATAGTTAAGTCTGGGGGTGTGATGAGTCTGATTTATATAGGGCTTTTCGGACTCATCTGGCCTAGTTTTCACGCGTTTGCACTTCACTTTTATTTCTATATCGTTCCTATTTCTTCTTATCTATATTTCCATAGTAAGTTCACACTTTGGCCCGTGTTGTGTATTTTTGTACTTTTATTGTTTGTACTCCTTTTTGTGCTCGTCTGGAATGTCTACACATATCAGTGCTGGGTTTAGGGGTCGTGTGCGTTTTTCGGGGACGTTTGGAAGCAGGAATACTGCGTATGATCAGCGGATATAGTGTGCACGACTACTGGTCGTGCGCCGATGATCGTGTGCAATGTACCCTAATTTCCAGAATATACCTGGGGTAATCACACGACCACTGGACATAGTGCGCACGACCACCGGTCGTGCGCCACTGATCGTGTACATTGATTCCTCTTTTCCTGGAGTTCCATCTGGGGTAATCGCACGACCATTAGACATAGTGCGCACGACCACCGGTCGTGCGACATTTCTCGTGCGCAGTACCCTAGTTCTCCTTCCTAATCTGCCATGCCAATGTGCACGATCACTGGACATAGTGCGCACGACCAATGGTTATGCGCCCGTGATCATGCGCATTGTTCAATTCTGCTTTCTATAAATATGCAAGTGCCGTCCTAATTCCAGATCCCTCATTTTTCCTCCGCCGTTTTCATCTCTGAGGACGAATTCAACTGTTCTCTTTGAATCTCCACCCTAGGGAGTTGCTCCGGGCAATCTTTCACCGCCAAATCCAAGCCGGGGATTCCTCTCGGCCTCCTCCATCATCTCTTGGGCTCATTTCAAGTTTCAATGCCATAACCATCAAGTAAAAGGAAGCTTGCAACTTTTGTCCGCTATCGTGACACGAAGAAGACGGGCTATTGGAAGGTGGTGACAGCCCTTCTCTACCCCAGACGCAGTTGAGGACCGAGCTTTGCACGGATTGACAACCCGACGATTCCAACTGTGAATCCTCAGCAAGACTTCGAATTCGGTCAATCTCTTGCCTTGTTCTTCCTTTATTGTTGTTTATGTGTTGTTGTAAACTTTATTTATAGATGATGTGCACTTAGTTGTAAAACGCTTATATTAAATCATGTCTTTGTGATTTGTATTTTCGTTATATTTGCTTGAGGTGCGCCATATTCCATCCACCACCATCCACCCTTGTCGCACTAGCAATTTCTAGTGGCATGCGTAGCGAAGAGGTGCTTTCGACCCTCATTCCGCCATTCTAACCATCTCATCTGCAAGCCTACTCGTCCATCTGCCCAGCGATTCGGTGCATAGCGGCCCAACTAGTCTTCCATCCCGCCTGGCAAAGCATCGCATAGCGGCATTGCATAGGAGTAGTTGTTTGATTTTTACTTTCTTTTTATTGCAACAATGAAAACCCCCCTTAGTTAACTCTGACCTAAGGACTTCAATCTCAAGTCCTCCTCGAAATTAACTCCACCTTACTGTGTTCCTTGAGAGATCGATACTTGGGAAAACTCGCCCATTTTATATTACTTGTGCGACCGGTTCACTGCCGTGATCTTTAGCATCACCTCTCAGGCATCAACCGTCGTGTCCAGGCGGAGACAGTAGAGCGGGCTTCTTTACTACTAGGCGGGTATCCACACTACTTCACCTAGGCCTCTGTACGCCTTAATGCTAAAAACACAATAGCGGAGCACATGCGTACTATGGCCCAGCGGGAGTCTCGGGTAGATGTGCACCGAGAACCAAGCCCCGAACTGTCCTTGTGTGACCCGGAAGGAGCCTCGGAAGAAAGCACGAGGACCAAGCCCAACCGTTCACTTGGCACAGAAGGAGCCCCGGGATATGAACACTGAGGACCGAGCCAAACCGCCCAAATTCTAACTGTCAACTCCTGTCGGTGTGACGACTGGCGATCCCGTAGACCTGCCACACTATCCTTAACCCAGGATTACGACACCGCGTGTCGACTCACACCGCATGCAATTCCACATCACCGTGGTATGGAAGGAGCCTCGGAGAAATAACGAGGACCAAGCCCAACCATTCACTCGACACAGAAGGAGCCCCGGGACGTAAACACCGAGGACCAAGCCCAACCGTCCGACTTTGACTCATCTCATTTCTATCCTAACTAGTGACGATCAACACCGCACTTACATCCTTTCACAATGCTACCCGTAGGGAGATGACACTCTAAGCATTGGACACTAAATTCATTCCGTTAAACATTTATACACATGGCCATAGGTTATCTCCCTACCTTTCATCCCAAATGATTCAACACGTTATTAACATGATGCGCATTTATATTAGTCTACCAATTTCTATCAAATCAGTTCGTTTAAGTATGCTTCGCTTCACAAATCAATTATGTGGAATCCAATTAATAAACTTCATCATTCATTGGACTAAGATGGTTAACATAAAAGAGTTCACCAAACCTCAAGTTAATTTGCAACATTATCTCTACCGAGTCCAAATCCAATATTATTCCAAACCCAGAATTTAAGTACAGGATAAATATGGACAACAAGTTCGACCGGAGATTCCCGATGCTACAAGAATCTGGTGAAGACATGTAACCCCTCGATGGAAAGGTCTTTCCATGGGATACAACGTTTATGTTCAGACCACAACCCAGATTCAATAGTACCCTACTTGAAATGAGCCTTGAAATCCGCTGCGTACAGAACACAATTCTGCATGCAGGATTTATCGGACGTCATTTGCATTCAGAATTTCCCGTGGCTACAAACTTCGCCTGAAGTCGTGCAACCACTCGTTGGAAAGGTATTTTCAAGGGCTTCAACTTTTGTGTTTAGTCAAAGTCCCAAATCTGGAAATATCACATCTGAAAATGGGCATGAAAATCATTGCGCACAGAACACAGATTCTGCACGCCTCTTAAAGCGGAATGAATGGCATCGGTTCATCTTCCTCCTCAAGTCAATCTTCCAAAATTACCTCCAAATATTCCTCCTCCCTTATTCACCCTCATGAGGACATGACTCTTCATGAAACCATCCCCCATCTTCGCATAGAAGGTTGGAGAGGTTGAAGACACCACTAACCTTAGATCACAAGCCCAAGAATGGCCTCTTCCTAGATAAATCACCATCTCGCTAGTCTAGACTCTTTTGACTCGACATCCCACCTAGATATCTACAGATCTAGAACTAAGGGAGAGGGGAGGAAGGTTACCTCATTTCCGGCGTTTCCACCATTTCCGTCCATGGATCGTGTAACTCTTCTCAGTGACATCTTCTCTTTCACGGCAGCGGCGGATCTTCTCCCCTAGGACTTGCTCCAGTAGTTTATCCCTCTCTACAAAAGTTCTCTCAGAAAAATGGCTGGAATGAGAAGTTAAAATGGCTAGGGTTTTCACTATCCTTATAAATGAAAAGTGACACGGGTAGGGACACGCCCGTGTCCTTACCCGTGTCCTGCTCGGGCGAAGCATCGACGACGGTTTTAGTGTCGGTTCAATACTCGACGCGGGTAGGGACACGGTCGTGTCCCTACCCGTGTCCACATGACACAGCTGTGTTCTTTGGTCGTGTCCTTCTCTGGACACACTTCATCGAACTCAACTTTACACACACACGGGTAGGGACACGCCCGTGTCACTACTCGTATCCTTCTCGGGCACACTTCGTCGAGCTCCACTCGACACACACACGGGTAGGGACACGCCCGTGTCTCTACCCGTGTCCTTCTCGGGTAATCTTCATCGATCTCAACTCAATACACACGGGTAGGGACACGATCATATCTCTACCCGTGTCCTCCTCGGGACACACCTCGTCGAGCTCTACTCGACACACACAGGTAGTGACACGCCCGTATCACTACTCGTGTCCTATTCTGGACTGATTTCTCCTCCCATTTACAAGTGCAGCCCAGTTGCCAGGACTCCCCTGAACCCAAGTCAGCTCTCCTGACTCAAAAACGCGTACGATGGGCCTAGTGTGAATCGGTACGTTACAAGCAAAACCAACCTTCTACTCACAAGGCCTCAGTATTGACAAAGCAATCACAAACTACTGTTCATCTTCAACGCCACTTCATTCAACTCTTCTACTCACAAGGCTTTAAGAAACAGTGTTCGGCAGGTTACTTCTCAGCACAAGCAGAACCAACATTGAAGGTCTTTACTTGCTACTATGAAGAAGATAATAATGAGTCCTTTCAATCCAAGAAGAGGCTGACATAGAGATTACATCTCTGGAGCGATTCATTACCAACAAACTTATTCTCTTTGTAATTCATTCCTGATCTGAGTTGTAAGCATGAACTATAAAAGGCCGAGTATAGGATTCTCCTGTGGATCTGAGTGTAGGATCCTTCTGTGGATCTGAGGCAGGGCCTGTGTGCCTGAGTTGTAGGGCAAATCGCACGAGCATATCTTTGATGTATTTCAATTGACGTATAAAAATTACGTCATTGCATTGAGAAATCTGAAATCCTAAGAAATAGGTGAGTTCTCTGACAAGGATCATTTCAAATTCGGATTGCATTAGAGTGACAATATCCTCACACATCTTTTCATTTGTGGCCCCAAAATGGTATGATCCACATAGATTTGTAAAATAAAAAGATCTAAGATTTCGGTTTTTATAAATAGGGTGGTGTCCGCACTACCCATCCTAAAGCCATGACCTAGGAGAAAAGTCATGAGCTTGTCATATCAAGCACGGGGTGCCTGCTTCAGTCCGTATAAGTCCTTCACTAACTTGTACACATGGTTTGGGTAAGCGACATTCATGAATCCGAGTGGTTGCTCGACATACACCTCTTCCTTAATATATTAGTTCAAGAATGAACCCTTAACATCCATTTGATATAATTTCATTTGTTTTTAACTTGTGAATGGCAAAAACATACAGATGGACTCAAGAAGTGCAACCGGTGCAAATGATTCCTCAAAATCCATGCCCTCTATATAAGAGTACCCTTGTGTCAACAACCTAGCTTTATTTCTAGTCATCCTAGATTCACCATCCAGTTTATTTTTTGTAAACCCATTTCATGTAACGGCCTCCCTAGCCTACGGCTCGAAAGGATGGCCGCTGGCACCCCCAGCACCATGCTCGAAAGGGTTCGGCCTAACCAAGTCTACAGACCATGCACCCCAACTCCTCTCCATACACAGGCGGGTTGTTGAGGCCGGGGATCGAACCCGAGACCTCCTTGATATGGAGTTTTCAAACCACTCCTCAAACCACTGATTTGTAACATCTCATTTCCAACTAGACCCTTAAGAGTGGTTTTGTCATTACTATGTCAGGAAAAAACCCTAGGAAGCCAAGAAGACCATGTGAGCTTAGGCATGTAGTAGGAAATCACCATGGTCTGCAAATAGTAGAATTCTAAACAGTAGTTTAGGATGACCATAGGACTTCACCATGAACTCATGACCCCACCACAACATCCCTAAACCATTAGAAGGTCCATTAGATCCCTAAGGGTCCATTGGAATCAACCCAGGGTGGCCAAGAACACCTAGGATCATCCTAGGCCTAAAATGGGCAAGGTGCCCTAACTAACGGCAATATGCCCCTAACATGCCCAACCAACCCTACCTAGGTCTTCCCAGACCTAGGGTGAAGTCAATGGGTCACCAAAGACCCATTGGGGTCAACTTTAGAGGCTGAGTTGACCCAAGTCAACCTTAGCCCTAAAAAGGTCAAAGTGCCCTAACAAAGGGGCAGGTGACCTCCAATATGCCCAGCCAACCCTACCTAAGTCTTCCTAGACCTTAAGTGAGGTCAATGGGTCACCAAGGACACATTGGGGACAACCCAAGAGGCTAAGTTGACCCAAGTCAACTCTAGCCCCAAAGTGGTCAAAGTGTCCTTACTAAGGGTCAAGTGACCTCCAAGGTGCGAATTCAACCCTACCCAACCCTACCTAGACCTTAGAGGAGGCCAATGGGTCACCAAGTACTCATTGGGGTGAACCCAAAAGGTCAAATTGACCTAGGTTAACTTTACCCAAGTGTTAGGTCAAGTTGGTTCAAATGGGCTAACTCAAGCTCAAACCCAAACCTGCTTGAGCTAACCTCATTTTTATTGTTCATGTGGGTTAGATAGCCTGCCAATAGGCAAGGGAGATGAGAAAATTCATTTATGATGACTAGGAGAGAGAAAGCTCCATTTGCCCTTTAATGGAGGAGAGAGAAAGTGAGAAAGAGAAGGTCATTCATGGTGGGGAAGGTGAATCACCACTCCATTCTTCACCAATTAATTAGTATTCATCTCCCCTATCAGTTTTGAGGAGTTTCCAAACAAATTGGGACCAAGGGGAGGTGAATTTCAAGGGATTTTCTCCATGACCAAAATTCCCTTTCATGACCATAAATGGCTTTGAAGCCTAAACCCTTCCCCTCCCCCATTTGATGACCCTAAAAGCTTCACTAGGCAAAGAGCAGAAGTTTCCACCTTTTTGCAAAAGAAATTGAGCCCTCCCACTGCACGGTTGTAACACACACAAAACTCCAAAATCCGGCCATGGCGCACCACCACCAAACCCGTCTACAAGCACGGTTGAAGGTCCTCCTCTACTCCTCTCTTCGTGGGCTAGATCTTTAAATCCTTTAGGAGAGAAATCGGGCTCAATTGAGCTGGATTGGGTCAGAGAAATTTCAGAAATTTCATGTTTTTTCAACCACTCGGGTTCGCCGGAATCCGCCCCTCCGGCGGCCGTGCCGCCGCCCGGCGAAAGCCGCCACCTCAACGAAGGTGGTGGCGGTGATGGCCGGCCAGGGAGGTGGTTGGATGGCCGGTAAAATGTCTTGTAAGTTGCTCCAGGTTCGGCCAATCCTATCCCTTGGTTGGAGGAAGAAGATGACCAGGAGGCGTTGAATCTGCTTCAAGATTCGTGCTGGATCTTATATATTTATTTTGATTTTTTTGTATTTATGTCCTGTTTACTGATTTGTGCTAAATTAAATACTAAAAATCCTTAGGAGATATTTCAAAAACGATTGTCAACATGAACATTTTAGCTCTATGGGTCTACATTAATGTAAAATTTGTTTCAACCAATTTGGATAAGTGGTTTGACCACAGCACTCATTTTGGTGAGGAATATACCTAGGCTAGACCAGAGACTTTTTTGAGTTCTCCCATCAATACATCCACCCAAATACTTTGAAATTTAGGACATAGGCTTTTCATATCCTTCCCCTCATACTGTCCAAAAATCAAAATTTTTGGATAGTATTTTTCTATAGTTTTGTGAATAATTTAATAAATCATATGGAATTTAATTAGGTGCCTTCAACTCCTCAAAAACCTCCAAACTTTTGGTGGGAGATCTTTGGGAATAGCATAAGGCTCCATATTTATTTTCATCACTTTTGGTGATGGTTTAGGTTGGAAGCAAGCAAACCCTAAGTTGGCTCAATAAGGGGTAATTAGGTCATAGTACTTTTTGTGAGGTTAAGTGGTTAGATCACCTCAACAGAGGCTGAGACTTTGTCTAGTGGTTTTAAATGACATTTAACACCCTCATATAGGTTACGGGGTGGTTTGGGGTAGGTTTGCCCTAGGACCCAAGTTCAAACCCTATGATAGGACTTTGGGTGTTTGAGAAGGGCATGGGGTCAAATGATCTTGTATGGACTTGAAATTTTGCACAGAGGATACTAGTGTAGCTAAGGTCCTCTGGTAAAAATCTTATAGGATGTGGAGATAGGTAGGCCTCTCAAAACCCTAACCATAGTTTAGGGCACAAACTTTTTAGTGATAGAATAGGGTATTAAAACTCATTGAACAGTGATGATACTTTGGTAGTGTAGTCCTATGGGTAGTATGAACCTATGAAAATTTAATTGGGAATTTTGGAGCAATAATTTTAGCACTTCTTTTGTAATGCATGAGTTAGTCCTACCTAATTATTTGGATATTGTGAACTCACTGTCCATTAGAAAGTCATGAAAATTAGGCAGAGGGAGTTCTAGACCACTATGCTCATATATGAATTTTATTAGAATTTTTAGATACATAATTACAGTACCTACTTCACAAGCTCATAAATTTGGAAACTTGTAAAATAATTCTTTCAAAGCTCATTTCTTGTTAAAAAATTATAAAACCTGGCCTAGTGTGTTTATTGATCATTATGTACATGTTTGCATTTTGTCAGAATTTTTGGATGTATTCTTGTTATACTTGTCTCTTAAAAATGATTAAAGAAGGTTATATTTAAAATTAGGGTTAGAGGCACAAACCTTGTTGTAAAATTGGGGGACCTTGGATTCTATGTTAAATAATCATATTGTATTTATCATGAATTTTTTGGAACATTTGCATGTCTGAAATTGGTACTTCATTTTCAAACTTGTGTTTTTGGATTACTAGAGAAATTAATTAAATTATCAGATAAATTAGGAAAATTATGAATTTCTGGATTTAGGCTAAACATGTCATGATAGACCCCCAATAATTATTATAGGGATATTGGATGACAATTTTGAGTACCTCCCATTGCACACATCATATAGCTTAGGATGGTAAGGGAAATGAGACTATCAACGAAATTCGTGATGAGGAGTGAGAAGTTTGGCTAGTGTTAGGAGGCGCTCGGGATCGACGAAACATCGTCTTCCCCGTAGGAGAGAAAGTGTCAATACACTAGGGCTATATCCAGTACAACATTTAAGGGATTGGGAACTGGGTAACAACCAATAATAGTAAGTGTATTGCGAAAGGGAGCTTTGGGCTTCAGCCCATCGTAGTTCCTAGTGCCCTTGAGTTCCCTTCACGGGGAATATCTTGGGCAGTCCTAGGCTAACCTAAACAATAGGAATAATAAACTATAAGGGCAACTAGTATAACAAGGGTTTCACATTCACACACCCCGGTAGCTCGGGAGGTTGATTAGGTTGGTTTGATTGTCATCCGGACGGTAGGTTCAGAAGGTAGATGCACGGACGGGTTAGTCCGAGGTGTCGGTAGCTCGAAAGGTTTTGGATACAAAATAAGGTGGTGAGTCTTCGGTATTGGACGGTCGTTCACACCAACGTCGATACGTTGACTTGGCGGTGTGGGACACTTAGCCAAAGAAAGTCTGGTGGATATAGCCAGCATTAGTACGTGAATACTCTAGGTTGTGTTCTTCTAGGGGCGTATAGAAGGGCTAGGCCTGGTAGTGTGGATACCCGCCTAGGAGTGGGGGGGCCCGACCCACTACCTCCGTTTGCCACTACGGAGGTTTTTGGGAGTGAAGCTAGCTGCCCAAATAGGGGGAACTAAAGGTCTATGCGCATAGAATATTGTGCGTGAGTTGCACTTGCATGAATCATGGCATAGCATATCACTACACTCATATTTACATACAACCGACACCCCCAACGTATAAATTGGTATGAGACTTTTTATACGATAGGAGCCTTGCAGAAGATCCCGTAACTTATAAGTTTGTATGGGCATTCATATAAGTTAAGGTTACTTACTTACTTACTTCTTACCTTGTCCTTCTTACATATGCTGCTTACTCTACTTGCTTACCTTACTGCATACTATTATAGAACTGCTAGCTTGTACCTTTCTTCCTATGCTACTTATACAATATAAATAAATGCAAGATTAGTTCCACTGTCACCTGCCACTTTGTACTCTCCATTTATGTAGCTTCCCTTTCCTCCTCCCCTCTCGGTGCCTAGGAGCCATGGGGGAGGGGGAGGGGATGATAGGGCTTAGTCTTTATGACCAATGGTTTTTGGACCACAACATTATAGGGGCTCCGGATGGGAGACAGAGACCAGCAGCTCAGGGACCAGCACCAGCAGAGTACTGTGCGCATGGAGGTGGGCCAGTCTAGTACCGGAGCACCAGTGACCATCTCCGTGAGTGATTAGTATTTCTTATAGCTTTTATGAGAGATTGTAGTGAGGATTTGTTGTACTGGGCTTAAGTCCGTTTATATTTTCAGTTTTGTTACTTTTCAGTACGCTCTATTATATATGGACTCGATGTGATTTCATTTACATATATTACATGTGATGGTGGACTTAGTTTTATCAAAACTATGTTATGTTTCTTTCTCTTTGGTGATCGAAAAGGCCGGGAGAATCGGCTTTTTGTAGTGGCGGCTTTCCCGAGTGTCGGGGCCACCGCAAAACGGTGGTTCTGGGCATAAGACCCCGGGGTTTTAAAAGAAAAAAAGGGGGGGTCTTACAAGTGGTATCAAAGTAAACCTCGATCCAAAAAAAGAAGTCCACAAAAACCTGGGTCACCCCCGCGCGAGCTTAGTTTGTGGACAAACTAGCAGCGGAAGCAGTGGTGGGCCCATAAGGGGAATCATAAAAAAAGTCCACTTTATCTCTTCCATTCATTCCATTGTACATTATCTAACAATTGGAATTCTTCTTTGTAGCCTGCAACAAACCCTGCCCCCAGCAGGGAGCACCTTAGGCTGCAGAGATCACATCATATAACTCTCTAGTCAATGAGTTAGACTCAACCCACTAGGACACATGAGTAACTATGACGACTTGTAGTATGCCTTAGTCCAAAATAGACCTTGGGTATGAACTTGGTTAAGGTAAGGAGATACCCAAAGAGAATAAAGGAGGAGTATTACACGAGAATGTCTACCTAAGCCATAAACTCAGGTGGCCCTACGGTCCATATCAAGGATTACTCAAACCGGTAGGATAGGCTTAAGGAGAATTGAGGCCATTAATCTATTAATAGAATGGCAGAAGACACCTTGTCTCAACCCTCATACCATTAACCAGATTACACGAAGACAACCACTAACACAAAAACCGAGGGCTGGATAGGATTTCAATTTCGGAAGAGACCCAATTGGGATTGGGAACATTTTGACCCTGATAAGGTTATCGTAAATGTGACTTAGATGGTTTAAAGTATGGAGTATATCGACAAGTTTCTGGACGGATATAAAATGTAATATCAAAGATACTTAGCCCAAGGTAGGTAGGGGCTTATCTTTTGTTTATTGGGGGCTTGTCTTTTGTTTATTGGGCAAGTGGTTGTGGATTTGGGTTTCCCTTAGACCTCTTCTAGAAAACATTGCATCGGGAATATAGTGAGATTGAAGTAAACCGATGATACTTGGACAACACCATGGTAATAAAGAAGAGTAATTATGAGACTTAACCATTATAAGATACCATGTGAATTTGATGATGGGTAGTAAGGTTCAGGATATTTGGGAAGATATGACTGAATTTCTATGTTGTAACATCAAAAGTGTGATAACACTAGGAAATTTGAAAGAAATTAGCAAACAGTATATCGAAGACGTATATCTTAGGTACGTCTCTGCAAGCTTGACTCGGATAGCATCAAGGACCAGAATATATACGTTTGATGACATTATAGTCACGATTAACAAGAACTCAAAGTACTGGAAGAGAATTGTGCTTACCAGAACGTGTGTTTCCCGAAATAAAGAAAGACATCATGGATTTTGTGACGCAGAGTGAGGTTGTCGGCTGGTGAAGGACAAGTGCAAAGGTTTTTGGGAACTACTACAGTCATTGCCCGCGTTAGAGTGGAAGTTTGAGGGTTTAATTACGAATTTCACATACAGATTACCACATCCCCACCCCAGGCACAATTTTAATTACAACATCAAGGATAGACTGACAGAGGTAGTTGGGGTCACCCCAATCTAGAAGAAAGCACATGTTGGTGTTTCATGAGATTTGGGAGTAGTTGCCCGTTATCATGGTGTGCTCAAAACGATCGTGTCAGATCAGAATGAACGGTTTATGCCCAAGGAAAGAAGATCATTCTAGGCTTATCTGGGCTCTCGGTCGACATTCAACACAACTCCCTTATAATAACAGTCACTAGACCAGCATAGGCATGGATTTTTGAGGCACTATATGGACGGAGGTGCAGGACTCCACTGTCTTGGGACTAGGATGAGGATCCAAAAGCACTCGGCTCGGAATTTATGAAGAACCCAGATACCTAGGAGTGACTACTTCAAGATAGGATGCTGGAGGCCCAGAGCAGAATGACCAAATATTACGATGCGCGATATTGCCAAGTAGATTGTCAAGATTGAGACCATGATTCCTGAAGACACATCTGGTGTATGGAGTCTCGCAGGTACGCGGGCGGGAGAAGCTCGGTCCATGGAATATGTGGTGTCATAGGATCCGGGAGCGGATCGGCCCATTGGCTTATAGGCTGGAGCTACCGCCAGAGTTAGCGGGTTTGCATGATGTCTTCCACGTCTCCTTTCTTAGGAAGGCTCTACTACGACGGGAACAGCAGGTTCTTGTCATAGATGGCTCGGGAGATTTTAATCAATCGGTAATAAGATGAGCCTGTCAGGATAGATGACACAGCAGCGTGGGTCTTGCGGCACAAGAAGGTCCCACTGGTCATGTAACGTCCCGAATCGCTCTAGGCCCCTAGTGTGTGTGTTTTGAGTCAGGAGGGTTGACTCAAGTCCTGAGAAGTGCAGGGAATTGGGCTGCACTTGTGGAGAAGTGGAGAAATCAGAGCAGGGTTACACGGGAGGCGACACGGGTAATGACACGGCCGTGTCCCTACCCGTGTGCGTCGAGTTGAGCTCGACGAGCCGTGTCGAGATCGTCGACTGTGTCGACACCAAGTGACACGGGTAGTGACACGGCCGTGTCCCTACCCGTGTGCGTCGAGATGATCTCGACGAGGCGTGTCGAGATCGTCGAGAGTCGTCGAGATCGTGACACGGGTAGTGACACGGCCGTGTCCCTACCCGTGTGCGTCGAGATGATCTTGACGAGGCGTGTAGAGATGTAACTCAAGAAGTACACGGCCAATGACACGGCCAGGCACACGGCCGTGTCATGTGAACACGGGTCGGGACACGGGCGTGTCCCTACCCGTGTCAAACATTGAACCGACATGGAAACCGCCACGGCCGTTTCGCGGAAGCAGGACACGGGTACGGACACGGCCGTGTCCCTACCCGTGTCACATTTTCTATTTAA
This sequence comes from Platanthera guangdongensis, assembly GCA_039583875.1. Classification (NCBI taxonomy): domain Eukaryota; kingdom Viridiplantae; phylum Streptophyta; class Magnoliopsida; order Asparagales; family Orchidaceae; genus Platanthera; species Platanthera guangdongensis. The sequence goes on from CM077152.1 coordinate 72,514,982, forward strand.
AGGGCAGAGAAAACCCTAGCCATTTTTCATTCTCATTTCACCCCCTATCTCCTGTGAGAACTCCTGGTGAGAGGAAAACCGCTGGAGCAAGTTCTACCGGAGGAGTTCCGCCATCGCCGTGAAAGAGAAGATGCCGCCGAGGAGAACTACGCGATCCATGGCAAGAAATGGTGGTACCGCTGGAGCCAACGTGAGTTTCCTACCCTCTCCCTTGGTGCTAGATCTTAGATATTTAGGAGAGACATCGGCTCAAGAGAGATTGATGGAGAGGAGAAGATTTCTAGGTTTGGTCATGCTAGGATTTGAATCCTAGATTTTAGATCTCTTCAACCCTTCCCCTTTTCTTCAATATGACGATGGGTGGAGGGTCTCGTGAGGAGTTTATGGCCTTTGAGGTTGAATAAGGGAGGAGAATATTTCTGGAAAATTTAGGAACGGTCGCCTTGAGGAGGAAGACGAACCGATGTCGTTCATTTTCCTTTAAGATGCGCGCAGAATCTGTATTCTGCGCGCAGCGATCTTATAGGCCCTTTTTATGTAGGATATGGGCAGATCTGGGCTTTTGGCTAAACACGAAAGTTGAAGCCCTTGGAAATACCTTTCCAACGAGTGATTGCACGACTTCAAGTGATGTCTGTGGCCCCGGGAAAAACCTAATCGAGTTGCTGTCCGGCAGTTCCTGTACACAGAAACTGTGTTCTGTACGCAGCAGACTTCAAGTCCGATTTCAGATAGGATAACGTCAAATCTGGGTTGAGGTCTGAATACGAGAGTTGTAGACCTCGGAAATACATTTCCATCGAGGGGTTACACGACTTCAACGGATTCCTGTAGCCTCGGGAATCTCCGGTTGAAGTTGCTGTCCAGACTATTCCTGCACTTAAAAATCTGGGTTTTATAACATTTGGATTTGGATTCGGAGAAACTAATATCACAGGTAACCCTGAGCCTTGGATAAACTTTTATGAATAATTAATTCAGTTGCATAAATGATGAAGATTATTAATCGGACTCCATGTGATCGAATTGTAAGATAGTATACTTGAATGATTTGACTTGTTAAAAGTTAGTAGATTTGTATACATATGCATCTTGATATATTGTGTTGAAATCACCTGATATGACATATAGAAGGATAACTCATGGCCATGTGAATGTTGAATAGTGGATTGAATTTGGTAGTCCAATACTTAGAGCGTCGCCTTCCTATGGGTAGTATTGTGTAAGTTTGTAAGTGCGGTGTTGACCGCCACTTGTTTTGGGTTGTGTTGAGATAAGGTGTGGATGGATGGTTGGGCTGTGTCCTCGTGCTCACTCTGAGGCCCCTTCAATGATATGTTGATGTGATATTTGCATGTGGTGTGAGTCGACACGCGGTGTCGTAATCCTGGGTTAAGGATAGTGTGGCAGGTCTACGGGCTCGCCAGTCGTCACACCGACGGGAGTTGGCAGTTAGACTTGGTCGGTTTGGGCTGTGTCCTCGGTGTTCACATCCCGAGGCCCCTTCGGCCATGTGAACGGTTGGGCTGTGTCCTCGTGCTTCTTCCGAGGCCCCTTCCGGGTCACGCAAGGCCAGTTCGGGCTGTGTTCTTGGTGCATATCTACCCAAGACCCCGCTGGGCCATAGTACGCAGGGGCTCCGCTGTTGTGTTCTTAGCGTTGAGGCGTACGGAGGCCTAGGTGAAGTAGTGTGATACCCGCCTAGTAGTAGAAGTGCCCGTTCTACTGTCACCGCCTGGCCATGGCGGCTGATGCCTGAGAGGTTAGCTACCTGCTCGAAAAGTGGGAACTATAGTCTGTGTCGACATAGCAATTGCATGGGTGTGCATGGGTGAGTCATTGCATAGCATTCATAGCATTTCATACATTGCACAACAAGATCCTCATCGTATAAGTTTGTATGGGCACTCCTATACGATGAGTTACCTTTATGTAACCCGATCCTTAACTTATAAGTTTGTATGGGCATTCTTATAAGTTAAGTTACTTTCCTGTTGTAGCTCTTATACTTGCTAGTCTAGTTGTAGCTCTTATATAAATGCTGATTATGATACTGTTACTCTTACACTACTGCCACCTGCTTGTACTTCCTTTACTTGCATACTTGTTATATATACTATACTCTTGTTCCTTTTCTCCGCCCGGTGCCGAGGAGTCGCCGGGGGAGCGGATGTGAAACCACTTAGTCGTTTCGACTAACGGTTGCTACGTCTTCCTTTTTAGGAGGTCACGCCGCAGGTAGAGCAGCCGCAGACTACGCCGCAGGACAGCCAGGCCAGGACGACAGGGCCTGATGTGACGGTGCCATCGATACCGTCTGTTACTGATGTTAGTATTTGATACTCTGATGTAGCCCGTTTGGGCAATGTTTAGCTGTACTCTGATATATGGTAGAAGCATGTTTTAGCTTCTCATTATTGATGTATTTGGACATTATAACTTAGTGTGGATTTTGACTTCTCTTGCTTATATTATTTGGTTGGGTTGGCATGTTATATTGATATTGTTGTAGCCGGCGGAATAGGCGTCTTGTGGTACAGGTTATCCCGTGTGCTAATGCTACCGCAAGGCGGCTGTTCCGGGCATAAGACTCCCTCTTCGTGCCGTGTTTTGGGATCCGGGTAGGGGGAGTATTACAAATGGTATCAATTTGCCACGATCCTCAACTACGAAGTCATTCAACAATGGTGCCACCCCCGTTTGGTTAGTCAGTTTGGGGACAAACTGACTTAGCGGAAGCAGTGGTGTGCCCATATGTAATTCACATTAAGTTTGTCCAACTTTGACCTTAAGTTTAGACAACCTGACCACAAATTTGTCGTGTACGTGTAGGTTCCACTGCATGTTGAGCCGGTGAGGGGTACTCCTACCCCTCCCATACCCACTCAGTTCCAACAGTCTGAGTTGGGGCAAACACTCACCGCCATTCTTGATGCTTTTAAGGTACAGCAGGCTCCGGTGCAACAACAGGACCCGAGCTCCAACTGGCTGAGCACCTTCCGAGCTCTCTCCCCTCCCGTCTACCTTGGGATGGAGTCAGCCGTACGTACAGAGGAATGGCTAGACACGATACAAGAGTTGTTGGCTGGTATCCGTTGCCCGGCCAACATGGCAGTAACATTGGCAGTGTCCGTCTTGGACTTACATGCGAAGAGGTGGTGGAAGTCCCTCATGGGCTCTACCTTCCAAGGCCGGATCTACACAGAGATAAGTTGGAGTGAATTCTCGGAGGTTTTCTTGGAGCACTTTATCCCTACATCGGCCCGAGATGAGCTTGAGCAGAGGTTCCTTCTACTAAAGCAGGGATCAAAGTCGGTTACAGAATACCAGTGGGAATTCCAGCATCTCGCAAGGTTTGCGGACTCTTATGAGTTGGATGACAGGGGTTATGCCAAGCGCTTCTATAAAGGGCTGCGAGATCCCCTAAGGCAGTCCCTTTTGTTTATAGCGGATGGTAGCTTGACGGAGATCATTGATATGGCGAAAAGATTGGAGGGGGACCACCTGGGATGTAGTAAGAGGCCTGCGGAGGACGTGATGGAAGCCGGCCCAAGTAATAGAAGGAGACGGGACTTCAGAGGAGGAAGAGGTTATCAAAGAGGTGGAGGGCGTGTCCACCGAAACTATAGGGTGGAGCATCCAGTTCCGCAGCCGCCTGCGTTGCCTCCACCCCCACAGCCTCAGCGATTTCAACAACCTGAAGGGCGCCGTGGTCTGGTGTGCTTCGAATGCAACCAGCCGGGCCACATCCGGCGTTTCTGCCCGCAGCTATATGGGAACGCCCCTCTTGCTCTCCCTCCTGCTCTCCCTCCAGCAGCTCCACGAGGGCGGGGATACATGCGTGGTCGAGGACGAGGACCGCCAAGAGGTAACCCCGGCCCTGCTAGGGATCAGGTGTACGCGCTTGACATGGCACAGGAACGGAACCCACAAGATGTGATTGCAGGTATGATTTAATTAGTTTACATATTTGCATGGTTTAACATGAATTGATTGGAACTTATTAGACACTAGCAATAAGTTTTGGTCGTTGGCACTTAGGCACCGTGATTATTGGCGGGAAGACAGCCTATGCGCTGTTCGATACCGGTGCCTCACACTCTTTCGTGTCCGAGGATTTCATAAAAGACGTGGGGGATGTTCAGTACTTCACGGGAATAGCCCGACGTGTACGCCTTCCGGATGGCTCGGAGATGATCGCAACCGCCAAGTGCGAGTTGGAGTTATTTATTGATGGGAAGGCCTTTGATACGCCGGCCACGGTTCTGAGAATGCCGGAGTTTGACATCATTTTGGGCATGGCATGGCTGGATTGGCACTTCGCGAGGATCGACTGCGCGGAGAAGCGGATCTATTTGAGACATGGAGACTCTGACGTCATCTTCCAAGGTATTGGCTTCGCGCCTCGCATGATGTTATCTTCCGTCCAGGTTGTAAAAGCTCATATGAAGGGGGACGAGGTCTTCATGATCTGGTTCGAGTTGAAGGAGGAAGCGTTGGAGTTAAAGGATGTACGGGTAGTGCGGGATTTTCCTGAGGTATTTCCTGAGAAGCTACCAGGATTACCTCCGCATAGAGAGGTTGACTTCCAGATCAATCTAGTACCAGGTGTCAAGCCTGTATCCAAGGCTCCGTACAGAATGGCCCCGAAAGAACTAGCAGAATTTAGAGTTCAATTGCAAGAACTAGTAGATTCAGGGTTCGTTCGCCCCAGTTCATCACCATGGGGTGCCCCTGTGCTGTTCGTAAAGAAGAAGGATGGAACACTGCGATTGTGCATAGATTATCGGGAACTCAATCGATTAACGGTGCGGAACACTTATCCGCTACCTCGGATCGACGAGTTGTTCGATCAATTAGTGGGAGCACATTGGTTCTCTAAACTAGACTTGCGCTCTGGATACTATCAGTTGAGGATACAAGAGGGGGATATTCAGAAAACAGCCTTCAGTTCGAGATATGGTTTGTATGAGTTCACAGTAATGTCGTTTGGGCTCACGAATGCACCTTCGGCCTTCATGAGCCTGATGAACAAGGTGTTTGAACCATACTTGGACATCTTCGTCATCGTTTTCATCGACGACATCTTAGTCTACTCAAAGACGGAGGAGGAGCATGTCGAGCACCTGATCTTGGTTTTAAAAAAATTGAAGGAGCACGCCTTGTATGCCAAGTTTAGCAAGTGTGAATTCTGGCTTAAGGAGGTTGCCTTCTTGGGGCAAGTGATCAGTGGAGCAGGATTAGCTGTGGATCCAGCTAAGGTGCTGGCCGTGAAGGAGTGGTCGCCCTTGAAGTCGGCGGCCGATGTACGAAGCTTTCTTGGACTTGCTGGCTACTACCGCAAGTTCGTGAAAGGATTTTCCAAGATTGCCCTTCCTCTTACCTCCTTGACGAAGAAGGGTGTGCCATTTGAGTGGACACCTAAATGTGAAGCAGCATTTCAAGAGTTGAAGGATAGGCTTACCTCCGCCCCCATCCTTGCACTTCCGTCGGGGAAGGAAGGATTTCAGGTTTACACGGACGCATCATATCAAGGGATGGGTGCGGTGTTGATGCAACAACGCTACCCGGAGTTGTTTGCCCAAGGTAATCTTATTTAAAACCATATGATAAACTTCCTGTTAAGTTTTTTTTTTTTTCTCCACACAGCCTAAGCCTGATTTCGGGGACGAAATCTTTTATTTTGTTTATAGGATTTGTAACGTCACGAATCGCTCTAGGCCCCTAGTGTGTGTGTTTTGAGTCAGGAGGGTTGACTCAAGTCCTGAGAAGTGCAGGGAATTGGGCTGCACTTGTGGAGAAGTGGAGAAATCAGTGCAGGGTGACACGGGAGGCGACACGGGTAGTGACACGGCCGTGTCCCTACCCGTGTGCGTCGAGTTGAGCTCGACGAGCCGTGTCGAGATCGTCGACTGTGTCGACACCAAGTGACACGGGTAGTGACACGGCCGTGTCCCTACCCGTGTGCGTCGAGATGATCTCGACGAGGCGTGTCGAGATCGTCGAGAGTCGTCGAGATCGTGACACGGGTAGTGACACGGCCGTGTCCCTACCCGTGTGCGTCGAGATGATCTCGACGAGGCGTGTCGAGATGTAACTCAATAAGTACACGGCCAATGACACGGCCAGGCACACGGCCGTGTCATGTGAACACGGGTCGGGACACGGGCGTGTCCCTACCCGTGTCAAACATTGAACCGACATGGAAACCGCCACGGCCGTTTCGCGGAAGCAGGACACGGGTACGGACACGGCCGTGTCCCTACCCGTGTCACATTTTGTATTTAAAGGGCAGAGAAAACCCTAGCCGTTTTTCATTCTCATTTCACCCCCTATCTCCTGTGAGAACTCCTGGTGAGAGGAAAACCGCTGGAGCAAGTTCTACCGGAGGAGTTCCGCCATCGCCGTGAAAGAGAAGATGCCGCCGAGGAGAACTACGCGATCCATGGCAAGAAATGGTGGTACCGCTGGAGCCAACGTGAGTTTCCTACCCTCTCCCTTGGTGCTAAATATTAGATATTTAGGAGAGACATCGGCTCAAGAGAGTTTGATGGAGAGGAGAAGATTTCTAGGTTTGGTCATGCTAGGATTTGAATCCTAGATTTTAGATCTCTTCAACCCTTCCCCTTTTCTTCAATATGACGATGGGTGGAGGGTCTCGTGAGGAGTTTATGGCCTTTGAGGTTGAATAAGGGAGGAGAATATTTCTGAAAAATTTAGGAACGATCGCCTTGAGGAGGAAGACGAACCGATGTCGTTCATTTTCCTTTAAGATGCGCGCAGAATCTGTATTCTGCGCGCAGCGATCTTATAGGCCCTTTTTATGTAGGATATGGGCAGATCTGGGCTTTTGGCTAAACACGAAAGTTGAAGCCCTTGGAAATACCTTTCCAACGAGTGGTTGCACGACTTCAGGTGATGTCTGTGGCCCCGGGAAAAACCTAATCGAGTTGCTGTCCGGCAGTTCCTGTACACAGAAACTGTGTTCTGTACGCAGCAGACTTCAAGTCCGATTTCAGATAGGATAACTTCAAATCTGGGTTGAGGTCTGAATACGAGAGTTGTAGACCTCGGAAATACCTTTCCATCGAGGGGTTACACGACTTCACCGGATTCCTGTAGCCTCGGGAATCTCCGGTTGAAGTTGCTGTCCAGACTATTCCTGCACTTAAAAATCTGGGTTTTATAACATTTGGATTTGGATTCGGAGAAACTAATATCACAGGTAACCCTGAGACTTGGATAAACTTTTATGAATAATTAATTCAGTTGCATAAATGATGAAGATTATTAATCGGACTCCATGTGATCGAATTGTAAGATAGTATACTTGAATGATTTGACTTGTTAAAAGTTAGTAGATTTGTATACATATGCATCTTGATATATTGTGTTGAAATCACCTGATATGACATATAGAAGGATAACTCATGGCCATGTGAATGTTGAATAGTGGATTGAATTTGGTAGTCCAATACTTAGAGCGTCGCCTTCCTATGGGTAGTATTGTGTAAGTTTGTAAGTGCGGTGTTGACCGCCACTTGTTTTGGGTTGTGTTGAGATAAGGTGTGGATGGATGGTTGGGCTGTGTCCTCGTGCTCACTCCGAGGCCTCTTCCATGATATGTTGATGTGATATTTGCATGTGGTGTGAGTCGACATGCGGTGTCGTAATCCTGGGTTAAGGATAGTGTGGCAGGTCTACGGGCTCGCCAGTCGTCACACCGACGGGAGTTGGCAGTTAGACTTGGTCGGTTTGGGCTGTGTCCTCGGTGTTCACGTCCCGAGGCCCCTCCGGCCATGTGAACGGTTGGGCTGTGTCCTCGTGCTTCTTCCGAGGCCCCTTCCGGGTCACGCAAGGCCAGTTCGGGCTGTGTTCTTGGTGCATATCTACCCAAGACCCCGCTGGGCCATAGTACGCAGGGGCTCCGCTGTTGTGTTCTTAGCGTTGAGGCGTACGGAGGCCTAGGTGAAGTAGTGTGATACCCGCCTAGTAGTAGAAGTGCCCGTTCTACTGTCACCGCCTGGCCACGGCGGCTGATGCCTGAGAGGTTAGCTACCTGCTCGAAAAGTGGGAACTATAGTCTGTGTCGACATAGCAATTGCATGGGTGTGCATGGGTGAGTCATTGCATAGCATTCATAGCATTTCATACATTGCACAACAAGATCCTCATCGTATAAGTTTGTATGGGCACTCCTATACGATGAGTTACCTTTATGTAACCCGATCCTTAACTTATAAGTTTGTATGGGCATTCTTATAAGTTAAGTTACTTTCCTGTTGTAGCTCTTATACTTGCTAGTCTAGTTGTAGCTCTTATATAAATGCTGATTATGATACTGTTACTCTTACACTACTGTCACCTGCTTGTACTTCCTTTACTTGCATACTTGTTATATATACTATACTCTTGTTCCTTTTCTCCGCCCGGTGCCGAGGAGTCGCCGGGGGAGCGGATGTGAAGCCACTTAGTCGTTTCGACTAACGGTTGCTACGTCTTCCTTTTTAGGAGGTCACGCCGCAGGTAGAGCAGCCGCAGACTACACCGCAGGACAGCCAGGCCAGGACGACAGGGCCTGATGTGACGGTGCCGTCGATACCGTCTATTACTGATGTTAGTGTTTGATACTCTGATGTAGCCCGTTTGGGCAATGTTTAGCTGTACTCTGATATATGGTAGAAGCATGTTTTAGCTTCTCATTATTGATGTATTTGGACATTATAACTTAGTGTGGATTTTGACTTCTCTTGCTTATATTATTTGGTTGGGTTGGCATGTTATATTGATATTGTTGTAGCCGACGGAATAGGCGTCTTGTGGTACAGGTTAGCCCGTGTGCTAATGCTACCGCAAGACGGCTGTTCCGGGCATAAGACTCCCTCTTCGTGCCGTGTTTTGGGATCCGGGTAGGGGGAGTATTACAGGTTAAGGTCATGTAGACGAACCATGGGTAGGAGGAGCATACTTGGGAGCCACCGCATCTAATGCAGCGGTGGTACCCGGATCTCTCTGGGTAAAGTATACATTCAACTTCCTATGGGATGTTACATTCAGTTACTCTCAGTAGAAACCCCGCAGCCTAACCTGAATTTCGAGAACGAAATTTTTATTTTTGTTTATTGGGATTTGTAACATCCCATTTCCAACTAGACCCCTAAGAGTTGTTTTGTCATGACTAGGTCGGGACAAAACCCTAGGAAGCCAAGAAGACCAAGTGAGCTTAGGCATGTAGTAGATAATCACCATGGTCTGCAAATAGTAGAATTCTAAACAGTAGTTTAGGATGACCATAGGACTTCACCATGACCCCATGACCCTACCACAACATCCCTAAACCATTGGAAGGTCCATTAGAGCCCTAAGGTTGCATTAGAATCAACCCAGGGTGGCCAAGTTGACCTAGGATCATCCTAGGCCTAAAATGGGCAAGGTGCCCTAACTAAGGGCAATGTGCCCCTAATGTGCCTAGTCAACCCTACCTAGGTCTTCCTAGACCTAGGGTGAAGTCAATGGGTCACCAAAGACCCATTAGGGTCAACTTTAGAGGCTGAGTTGACCCAAGTCAACCTTAGCCCTAAAAAAGGTCAAAGTGCCCTAACTAAGGAGCAGGTGACCTCCAATATGCCCAACCAACCCTACCTAAGTCTTCCTAGAACTTAATTGAGGACAATGGGTCACTAAGGACCCATTGGGGACAACCCAAGAGGCTAAGTTGACCCAAGTCAACTCTAACCCCAAAGTGGTCAAAGTGTCGTTACTAAGGGTCAAGTGACCTCCAAGGTGCCAAGTCAACCCTACCTAGACCTTAGGGGATGCCAATGGGTCACCAAGGACCAATTGTGGTCAACCCAAATGGTCAAATTGACCAAGGTTAACTTCACCCAAGTATTAGATCAAGTTGGTTCAAATGGGCTAACTCAAGCTCAAACCCAAACCCACTTGGGCTAACCTCATTTTTATTGTTCATGTGGGTTAGATGGGCTGCCAATAGGCTAGGGAGATGAGAAAATTCGTTCATGATTACTAGGAGAGAGAAAGCTCCATTTGCCCTTTAATGGAGGAGAGAGAAAGTGAGAAAGAGAAGGCCATTCATGGTGGGGAAGGTGAATCACCCCTCCATTCTTCACCAATTAATTAGTATTCATCTCCCCTATCAGTTTTGAGGAGTTTCCAAACGAATTGGGACCAAGGGGAGGTGAATTTCAAGGGATTTTTTCCATGGCCGAAATTTCCTTTCATGACCATAAATGGCTTTGAAACCTAGACCCTTCACCTCCCCCATTTGATGACCTTAAAAGCTTCCCTAGGCAAAGAGCAGAAGTTTCCACCTTTTTGCTGAAGAAATTGAGCCCTCCAATTGCACAGTTGTAACACACACGAAACTCCAAAATTCGGCCATGGCGCACAACTACCAAACCCGTCGGTAAGTATGGTTGAAGGTCCTCCTCTACTCCTCTCTTCGTGAGCTAGATCTTTAAATCCTTTAGGAGAGAAATCGAGCTCAATTGAGCCGGATTGGGTGATAGAATTTTCAGAAATTTCATGGTTTTTCAACCACTCGGTTTCGCCGAATTCCGCCCCTCCGGCGGCCATGTCGCCGCCCAGCGATAGCCCCCACCTCAACGAAGGTGGTGGCGGTGGTGGCCGGCCAGGGAGGTGGTTGGATGGCCGGGAAAAGGGCTTGTAAGTTGCTCTAGGTTCGGCAAATCCTAGTCCTTGACTAGAGGAGGAAGATGACTAGCAGGCGTTGGATCTGCTTCAAGATTCGTGCTGGATCTTATATATTTATTTTGATTTTCTTTTATTTCTGTCATGTTTACTAATCAGTGTTAAATTAAATATTAAAAATACTTAGGTGTTGTTTCAGAAAAAGTTGTCAACAAGAAAATTGTAGCTCTATGGGTCTAATTTAATTTTCAATTTGTTTCAACCAATTTAGGCAAGTGGTTTGACCACAGCACTCATTTTTGTGAGGACTATACCTAGGCTAGACCAGAGACTATTTTGAGTGCCCCCATCAATCCATCCACCCAAATACTTTGAAATTTAGGGCATAGGATTTTCATAACCTTCCCCTCATACTACCCAAAAATCAGAATTTGTGGACAAACTTTTTATATAGTTTTGTGAATAATTTAATAAATCATAGGGAATTTAATTAGGTTCCTTAAACTCCTCAAAAACCTCCAAAATATTGGTGGGTGATCTTGGAGAATAGCATAAGGCTCCATATTTATTTTCATCACTTTTGGTGATGGTTTAGATTGGAAGCAAACAAACCCTAAGTTGGCTCAATAAGGGGTATATTAGGTCATAATACTTTTTGTGAGGTTAAGTGGTAAGATCACCTCAATAGATGCTGATACTTTGTCCATTGGTTTTAAATGACATTTAACACCCTAATATGAGTTATGGGGTGGTTTGGGGTAGGTTTGCCCTAGGACCCAAGTTGAAACTCTATGATAGGACTTTGGGGGTTTGAGAAGGGCATGTGGTCAAATGATCTTGTATGGACTTGAAATTTTGTAAAGAGGATTCTAGTGTAGCTAAGGTCCTCTGGTAAAAATCTTAGAGGATGTGGAGATAGGTAGGCCTCTCAAAACCCTAACCCTAGTTTAGGGCACAAACTTTGTAGTGATAGAATAGGGTATTAAAACTCATTGAACAGTTATGATACTTGGGTAGTGTAGTCATATCGGTAGTATGAACCTATGGAAATTTAATTGGGAATTTTGGAGCAATAATCTTAGTACTTCCTTTGTAATGCATGAGTTAGCCCTACCTAATTATTTGGATATTGTGAACTCACTGTCCATTTGGAAGTCATGAAAATTAGGCAGAGGGAGTTTTAGACAATTATGTTCATGTATGAATTTTATTAGGATTTTTAGATACATAATTACAGTACCGACTTCACAAGCTCATAAATTTGGGAACTTGTAAAATAATTATTTCAGAGCTCATTTCTTGTTGAAAAATTATAAACTTAGCCTAGTGTGTTTATTGATCATTATGTACATGTTTGTATTTTCTCAGAATTTTTGGAAGTATTCTTGCTGTACTTGTCTCTTAAAAATGATTAATGAAGGTTATATTTAAAATTTGGGTTAGAGGCCAAAACCTTGCTGTGAAATTGGGGGACCTTGGATTCTATGTTAAATAATCATCTTGTATTTATCATGAATTTTGTGGAGCATTTGCATGTCTGAAATTGGTACTTCATGTTCAAACTTGGGTTTTTGGATTACTAGAGAAATAAATCAAATTATCAGATAAATTAAGAAAATTATGAATTTCAGGATTTAGGCCAAACATGTCATGATAGATCCCCAAAAAATATTATAGGGATATTTGATGATTATTTTGAGTACCTCCCATTGTACACGTCATATAACTTAGGATGGTCTGTGTTTAGTAAAAACTGCAGAAATCAAGATATGGTGCAAAGTGAACTTAGGGAGTTGGGATTTTAGTGTGTTGGTGTGATAAGGGAAATGAGACTATCAACGGAAGTCGTGTTGAGTAGTGAGAATTTTGGCTAGTGTTAGGAGGCGCTCGGGGTCGACGAAACATCGTCTTCCCTGTAGGAGAGAAAGTGTCAATACACTAGAGTTAGATCTAGTACAATATTTAAGGGATTGGGAACTGGGTAACAACCAATAATAGTAAGTGCCTTGCAAAAGGGAGCTTTGGGATTCATCCCATTGTAGTTCCTAGTGCCCTCGAGAGCCCTTCATGGGGAATACCTTGGGCAGTCCTTGGCTAACATAAACAGTAGGAATAATAAACTACAAGAGCAACTAGTATAACAAGTGTTTCACATTCACACACCCCGGTAGCTCGGGAGGTTGATTAGGTTGGTTTGATTGCCATCCGGACGGTAGGTTCGGAAGGTAGATGCACGGATTGGTTAGTCCGGGGAGCCGGTGGCTCAAAAGATTTTGGATACAAAATAAGGTGGTGGGTCTTCGGTATTGGACGGTCGTTCACACCGACGTCGATATGTTGACTCGGCGGTGTGGGACACTTAGCCAAAGAAAGTCTGGTGGATATGGCCAGCATTAGTACGTCGATACACTAGGATGTGTTCTTCTAGGGGCGTACGGAATGGCTAGGCCTGGTAGTGTAGATACCCGCCTAGGAGTGGGGGGCCCGACCCACTGTCTCTATTTGCCACTACAGAGGTTACTAGGAGTGAAGCTAGCTACCCAAATAGGGGGAACTAAAGGTCTGTGCGCATAGAGTCGTGTGCGTGAGTTGCACTTGCATGAATCATGGCATAGCATATCACTACACTCATATTTGCATACAACTGACACCCCAGCGTATAAATTGGCATGGGACTTTTTATACGATGGGAGCCTTGCAGAAGACCCCATAACTTATACGTTTGTATGGGCATTCATATAAGTTAAGGTTACTTACTTACTTACTTCTTACCTTGTCCTTCTTTCATATGTTGCTTACTCTCCTTGCTTACCTTACTGCATACTATTATAGAACTGATAGTTTGTACCTTTCTTCCTTATCCGCTTATACAATATAAATAAATGCAAGATTAGTTCCACTATCACCTGCCACTTTGTACTCTCCACCTTTATAGCTTCCCTTTCCTCCTCCCCGCTCGGTGCCTAGGAGCCATGGGGGAGGGGTAGGGGATGATAGGGCTTAGTATTTATGACTAATGGTTTTCGGACCACAACATTACAGGGCTCCGGATGGGAGACAGGGACCAGCAGCTCAGGGACCAGCACCAGCAGAGTACGGTATGTATGGAGGTGGGCCAGTCTAGTACCGGAGCACCAGTGACCAGCTCCATGAGTGATTAGTATTTCTTATAGCTTCTGCGAGAGATTGTAGTGAGGATCTGATATACCGGGCTTAAGCCCGTTTATATTTCCAGTTTTGTTACTTTTCAGTACTCTCTATTATATATGGACTCGATGTGATTTCATTTATATATATTACACGTGATGGTGGACTTAGTTTTATCGAAACTATGTTATGTTTCTTTCTCTTTGGTGATCGAAAAGACCGGCAGAATCAGCGTTTTGTAGTGGCAGCTTTCCCGAGTGTCGGGGTCACCGCAAAACGGTTGTTCTGGGCATAAGACCTCGGGGTTTTAAAAGAAAAAAAGGGGGTCTTATATTTCAAACCTATAACTGGATGGCTATTTGGACGCTCCACTAAAACCCAGACTTTAGTCCTATCGAATTGATTAAACTCCACAATCATAGACAAGAATCGAGATTCATCCTTTAAAGCTTCTGAGACGTTCTTGGGTTCAATTTCAGATAGGAAGCATAAGTTTGAAAATGATTCATGTAGTGCAGATCAAGTTCTAACTCCATGAGAGGGCTCTCCTATTACTAGTTCTCGTGGATGTTGCTTCAAAAAATTTAAGGTACCTGGAGGCCTATATCCGTGTATGAGAGTTGGAGTTTCCCTCGCCACTATTCGCTCCTCACACTTATCTCTTATCGGTACATTGTCATCAACTTCCTCTTCATTCGGCCTAGGTACTTCGGTTGCGGTATTTTCGTCAAAATGCACATGTGCCGATTCTTCAAAAACCAAGGTTCTCTTATTGTAGTCCCTATAGGCACGACTCTTACTCGAGTATCCTAAGAATATGCCTAGATCAGATTTTTTGTCAAATTTCCCTAAGTGATCCTTAGTGTTTAGAACAAAACATGGGCAACCAAAGACCCTCTACTATGACACGGACAATTTGTTCTTCAAAATATAGCTCATATGGAGTTCGCTTAATAAGGGGGCGAAGCATGACTCGGTTCATCACATAGCTTGCTCTGTTTACCGCTTCAGCCCTGAAAAATCGTGGTAAAACAAACTCGGCGAGCAATGTGCGTGATAACTCTTAAAGTGTGTGGTTCTTTCTTTCTACAACCACGTTCTGTTGTGGAGTGTGAGGGGCGGAGAATTTGTACGTTATTCCTAAGGTGTCACACAGGTTTGTGAAGTTCTCATTCTCAAACAATCCTCCATGATCTGACCTAATGCACTTTATTTTTAGCTCCTCATTTTGAAGTCTCATTCAAAGATTTGAGAATTCACTAAAAGTGTCAGATTTATTTGCGAGAAAGTTTGTCAAGCAATAGCGTGAGTAGTCATCTATAAGAACGAAAGTGTATCATTTTCCACCTAGACTACACGTACTAAGGGGACCAAACAATCCATTTGAATGAGTTCAAGTGGTCAAGTCGTGGAAACGTCATTTTTTGTTTTGAAAGAAGTTTTAACAAATTTACCTTTTGACAAGGAGCACACAAGGAGTTTAAACTACTACTTAGTTTGGGAAGTCCACAAACAAGTTTGTTTTTGAAAGTCCACCTAGTGTCAACTACCTTCACCTATGGGGGGGAATAGGTGACGTGCAGCGTTTTTGCGGAATTAAAATTGTACCTGCACACGAAAATAAAACAGCACAGCAAATAGAGTACACAAGCTATTTATAGTGGTTCCCCGATTTGGGTACATCCACTTTCCCCCTTCGACCTATCTCCCAACAAGGGACGACTCGGTCTCTTCACCAACAGGATTGAAATCCAATCCTTGCACTATCGGAAGGATCCCTTCCACACGTAGGAGTCAACACTCCCACACCACGGGTTGCACCCAACCCTTACAACTAGGAACCAACGTTCCTTTACAACAAATATGAAACAAGAATGTACAAGAAATACAAACAACTTTTGGAGACTAAGGTGTCCCTCTTCGTTCGATGACGTGTTCTTGAAGTAATCGAAGAGTCCACAACCCTAGATCTCACTTGGAGAGAATCTCCCCGAAACCGGCGGCGGCAAGAAGGGCGGCGGTAAGATTCTCGGGAACGGCGGCGACAACGGAGTGCGGCTGCTGTACTTTGGAGATTCAAACTTTGTAGCAAAGCTAGCAAGGTCTTCCAACGGTCACACTAGGATCGATCGTCTCGATCGATTCGGACGGGAAATGTTTTCCCGATCAACAAATCAAGAGACAAAGGATCTCTGGTTAGACGCATGAGACTCTAAGCTTGGCTAAGCTTCTGTCACCGGGATATCTGGAAGAAACCACGATCTAGCAGCCAGCGATCGCCCAGTACGAGCGGCGATGGCGGCGGCGGAGGTATCGCGATCTAGGTCACGTCGGTGGCTCGGCTTTTACAAATCTTCTTCGCTCCTTTACTGTTTAAAAATACGCGTGTATTTATACAGTAAAATACTCTTTTATGACCGTTATGGGTCCCACCTGAAGAAACCCTAAAAGCGGTTCAAAATAGAGCCTTAACATTTCATCCGGTCCAGTGGGATCCAGAAAATTGCCCAAGTCAAAATCGGCGAGAATCGAAGGTGATTCTCGTCGAATCGGCGAGAATCGAAGGTGATTCTCGTCGAATCGGCGAGAATCAAAGGTGATTCTCGTCGATTCGGCGAGAATCAAAGGTGATTCTCGTCGATGTTGACTTGTTTGCACACTCTGATTTAGCCGGATAGAGACGACGAGAATCAGCCAGTTATTCTCGACGATTCGGCGAGAATCATCAAGTGATTCTCGCCGAATCGGCGAGAATCACTTGGTGATTCTTGTCGATTATGACTTAGCGCCAGAGTCGCACGCTTTGATGTAGCCGGATAGAGACGGCGAGAATCAGCCAGTGATTCTCGACGATTCGGCGAGAATCACCAGTGATTCTCGCCGAATCGGCGAGAATCACTTGGTGATTCTCGTCGATTCACACTTAGACGATTTTTCGTCTTTCCACCCATGAGCTGCTCTTTGACCCATCCTTGCTCCTTGTCTGCACTTGCAATATCACAGCCCTGTACTTGAAAATAAGTACACTCCAATAGAGAGAGTGCACGTAGGCCAACACACTGATCTGCTCAACGAGGGATTATGTTGCGCAGACCCGTGTATATTGACCTACTGCACCCTGACATTGTTGTGCACTTAGCGTGGAATAACTGCAAGCATGACTTAAAATGTTTCATCAAATACATTGTGAATTCATCTTAGCTTGACAGGAGGCTTCGTCAAATCCGGGTAGTTGTGGATACATTACCCAACAATCTCCCCCTATTTGACGAAGCCAAAATCCTACTAGCTAAGATGAATGCCACCATCTAGATAATATATACATCATATAGAATTTAAAGATATGGCACAAGGAAATAGAGGCAAACAGGTCAAAGCTTGAGTCAATCATAAATTCATATACATATATATATATAAATATTTCCAAGATCGTTCATATAACAATAATAAAAGATAAAAATGTTCATGAGACAATGACAAGCTATAAATTTCTGTCTATTGCTCTTTGGCTAGGTCATCCTTATGTTTTTGAGCCAAAAACTTCTTTCTTTGCCTCTCAACGTACTCCTTGGGCTTTGGATAGTATCTTGGAGGAGGAGCTTTATCTGCCGCCGTGTTGGTCCTGAAGAAGATGTTCCGTTTAGCTTCATATGTCTTGTGCAACTCCCACTCATGATGGCTGTATACTTCGTTTCGATTGATTTCCCTTTTTTCTTGTAGCCAGAATGTGTCCAAGATGATACTCTTTGATACCGGACTCCACCTTTCGTTCCTTACTTCATCCTCCTTCAATCTGATTCTCTTTTCAGCTTGCGTTTCCTTAGAAGTCCCTTCTTGAGATTTTCTCTTGTCCCTAGCTTTTGCTAGGGATCCTTGGTCAAACATTGCCATCAGTTTTGCCTTGGAGGTGGCCCTAGCAGCCCTATGAGCATCAGCTTCACTTAAGGGAACTTCTTCAACACTTGGTCCCTCATCAGCCGCAGTATTAATTTCAGGAGCAGGAGTACCCTCAGGATTTTCAGGGATGTTAGCGCCTAGCGCTTCTTTGGGCATCCACCAGCAACTGTCATAAACATATGTGTTTGACTGCTAAAAATTTTTGATTATGATTTCTTGAAGCTCGGCCATCTTAGCTGTATATTCTTTCTCCCCCTTTTTGGCTTCGACTGCAATGGAGTTTGCATAAGAATGCAGTGACTCATCAATGTGCTTTGTAGTCTTGGAGAACTCGGTAACCAAGGCTTGTTGATTGATGTTAAGAGTCACCATATTGCCATCAAACTTTTGAATATTATTTGCTACGACATGAGCATTCTGATTTACTACGGCCAGAGTATCGGTGTTCTTTTTTAATCCGTCCATAAGAAGAGTTACAGCTTGGCCGGCCGCTGTATACTTTTCTTCAAACTTCTTTTCCATCACATCCAGTTTGTGATTGATCTCCACCACGTTCTTGAGCATGAGATTCTCAGATTTCTTAATTCTTTTTAACATTTTATTTTGAGCTTTCTCAAAAGATGCTTTGAGCTCATCCACGATACCTTGAATAACATTCACGGTGTGATTGGCTAGATCAGCTCGTAGTGGATGATCCTGAGGCATGCCTTGGCCTTGCACTTCAGCAGATGAACTTGTAGAGCTGTACACTAGCACAGTCTCTAATGGGGGAGTATTTTCAGCCTCAGTAGATTTCTTGGAAGTACTTAGCAGTCTCTGCTGAGAGGACTCCCCCTCCACTGTTGCACCAATGTTCTCAGGAACGATCTCAGGAGTGTGCTTGTCAGATGGAACTTCAGTGATGTCCTGAGGCTCCAATGCTTCCTGTCCCACATTTCCTTCTTCCTCATCTTCATCATCCATGAGATCATTCTCAGCTGCATCGTCTTCCAAACCTTCCTCAGCAGTCTCCTCTACATCACCTCCGGCTCCTAGATCATTCAGATTTAGGGCCGCCTCATTTTCCATCACAGCTTCACTTTATTCTTGTATATCCGCCACTGCATCTCTGGCTATCTGAGAGATGTCAGATACGATATTAGCATAAGCGGGTAGAGGCTCCCCCTCAATTCCTGCAGTCAGTGCATCAGGAATTTCACTGGGGATTACTAAGGAATCAGCCACAGTTCCGTCCTCGGCTGGAGATACTTCTTGTTGTTCTACCACGGCAGCCTGCCCAATGCGTCTCTCCCATCTGTCAAAGACGCTTGAGTCCATTTTCTTCAAGTAATGCAGTGGAACTCCTTTACTCATGTCATACATATCTCCGTTTAACTGATTGAGATATAGAATGATGATTCGGCCAAAGCTAGGAGATCTGAGAGTGTCCTTTATCTTCTCAAAAAGTAATGCCCCCCAGTTGAATCTTTTTCTGCAGACAATTGCCACAAGGATCTTGAACATGTCCGCAGAGATGTGGTCATGAGAGCCCGGTTTGCATATGAGTACTTTCCCAATGATGTCTGACAGAAGTTTCCCCTCCTCATTCATATCCTTTCGCTTTATCGATCTAGTTCCTCGAGCGAGTCCACAGAATAATAATGTCCTGGTTTTATCCTGTTCCTCCAGATAATCCTCGTGCGCAGAGCTAGTGAGCTGCAAGTATTGGGTCAGCTTGCTTGCAGACATCTTGATCTTTGCCCCTGCAACCTTGCTCTTGATGAGAGAGTCTTCATTCCGAAGTTTGGCGGTTGCGAAGAACTCCATCACTTCCATGTCCAAGATTTTACAGGGGTGCTCCAGTATGAATGAGAGTCCAGCCTCTTCAAGCATGATAATGATGTTTCTGAATTCATCAGAAGCATGTGAGAACCCTGTTCGAACCAACTCACAACCAGTGACCAGGCCGGCGGTTGTCCTTGGAGCCATTGCAAGACTAAAATCCCAATACTACGCCTAATCAGGAATCAAGAGGGAAGCTACACTAACAGTACATCACTGTAAGGGTGAGAAAGTGGTTACCCAAGAGCGTAGAAGGTGAGAATCGACGGAAACGACGGGAAACCGGAAGACGATTGCGACGTTGGTTGATCGAACCCGCCGAGACTTGGACGAACGCCCTGGACGCGAGAGGAGTGATCTACGGAGGGAAGAATCGGCGATTTGCCTGCTTGATATCAACGGAAGAGAAAGCGGGATTCCTGCGGTGGTCAACGGAAGGGGAAGAGTCGGCGAGCTTCCTTCGGCGAGTTTCCTTCGGCGAGTTTCCTTCGGCGAGTTTCCTACGGAATATGAAGGGTCGGCGGGATTCCTTTGTGATATCGACCGGTTTAACAGGGTTTTAATGGGGTTTCCGTGTGAAGAGCGAGATGCTAAGGATCGGTGGGAATTTGTCTAAGTTGAAATCGAAGGGATTCTTTAATAGGAGTCTACGGGTTAAGAGGCATACAGGATTCTCGAAGTCTTCTGATGTCAAGTCAATTTAAAAATCTTCTAAATATATATATATTTCTTAAAGCCAATCTATTTAGGGTTTGAACCGGACTTTTCCATACATTTCTTGATGTCAATTGTAAGTTGTCGAGATTTCCAATGACGTATCTTCGTTAGTTTTCAGTGAACTGATTTACGCCTGTAGATGTTAGTTCTCGAATCTACCAGTGGAATTACAGATAAATCTTCATTGATGTATCTAAGGTTTATGTTTACCGTGTTAACCTATACTTAGGTGTACACACATATATGTGTGTATATATATATATATATGTAAATGTCGAGACAATATGACTCAAGTCTTGGAGCTGATCAAAAATACCTGGGATTATGAGAGTTATCATTTAGCCCCTTTGGTTAAAACATACCAGGTGCTCAATATGAGTATGCCCATGTAGATATCACTTCTGTTATTCCAGATGCTTGTTCCAATTCAGTCTTGAAACATCTACTGTCTAGTTCCCATCATATTTACGGGAACCTATACTACCCTGCAAAAGAGAGTTACTTTACCTTAGGAACACAATATATATTGGGTCCTAGGTTCTTGTTATCATAAACACTCGAATGCCTTCCCTCAGAAATCCTGTCAGGAAGACTACCTCTGCCCAGAAGATGTGGATAGGCTCTTGCCCTTGACACAGAGGGGTTGTGCCAACAGTCTATGGCAAAGTATCCCATCTTGCCACAGCACCAACACGTGTGAATGTTGTATCTCCGTTTCTGACCTGATCTAGTGACTGAGGTAGTCATGAGCCTAGGTCCAAACGGGATAGATCTGGATCTGCTCCCAAAATTGCCTCTTCCACCGTGACACATGGAAGGGTGGAAGGAATGCATGTAGCGAGCGTCATGAGGCCAGGGAGGTGGTGCCTTCCTTTCAGTCAGCCCCCTTCCTGAGGCCCCATGAGAACTTACTGCATGACTTCTAACCTCCCTTTCCTGTGTCCTTGGGTGGTGAGAAGCGTTCTGAGAGCTGAAACCAGCAGATTCATGCCGAGTAGGGGCAGTGGCCGAGAATACAAAGGGCTCAGAATGAGCCTTAGGTATTCTCTCATGGGTGGCCATGACGGCCCTTGAACTATGGGTGTCTCCACATGAGGACAGATCACCCTGGCAGTGACCACGATTATTCCTGTGATCATACCTGAAGGCATGATGAGTGCCCTTCCTGCTTGGAGTGGGGGGTCGGAATACCGTTTCCCCATTTCTCCATGAATTGATAATTCGGGAGATCCACCCATTTTCCTCCTTTCTCTTCATAGCATCAACCTTGGAAAAGTTAGATACTATCCTTTTCTCATTCTCTAGACTACTCTCTAGATCTGAGATTTTAGAGTCCTTGACCTTGTTGGATGCCAATTGGAGAACCAACAAGATCTTCAGCCGAGCAATCTCCTGAGCTTGCTCCTCAACAAGTAGGTTGCTTTTCTAAAGGGCTCTCTTCAGGGAATCAGGATTTTTTGAAGGGAAATAGTTCCTGTCTTCAGGAACTTCAAGAGAGACGGGGCAAGATGAAGAAGTTACCTGCTCTTCAGTGTTTTTGTCACTAGCGTCAGTGACCGTTGTGTCATCCTCATCAGAACTGCTTTCCTCAATTTCTTCTTCAGTCTCTGACAAGGACACTGGAGCTCTGATACTGTCCGATTGATCCTTGCCTTCATCTTCGGAGGCGAGGACCCCTACATAGGCATCATCCTCTAGTTGATAGCAGATCCCAGCTTTCTTTGATCCCCCCATTAGCTCTGAGATCATTACCCACATAGATTTGGCCGTCCCACATTTTTCCAATCTAGAGCGAGAAGGTCCAGACCAGACATCCATGATAATCTGACGAATCATCTTGTCCAGATTAAATAATGAGAGTTCCGTCTCCGACATCTCAGCAATACACTTGGGCACTTGGATATTCTTTCCAGAGCCGGAGGTCTTCATAGGAATAAAAGGACCCTCTTCTAGGATGAAAGATGCTCGAGGATCGATAGCCTCCAAGTGATACGACACTCTCATCTTCCAGAAGGGATAATACTCCTTTGTGCATGTGGAAAGTCTTAGTGGAGAGATCTCATGATCCAGCTCCATGCTTCTGACACTGGTGGCAGGATTCTACTCAAGGTGTAAACCTTTTTGATGAGTAACCTGCCTCTGATACCACTTGAAAGTCCACCTAGTGTCAACTACCTTCACCTATGGGGGGGGGGATAGGTGACGTGCAGCGTTTTTTCGGAATTAAAATTGTACCTGCACACGAAAATAAAACAGCACAGCAAATAGAGTACACAAGCTATTTATAGTGGTTCCCCGATTTGGGTACATCCACTTTCCCCCTTCGACCTATCTCCCAACAAGGGACGACTCGGTCTCTTCACCAACAGGATTGAAATCCAATCCTTGCACTATCGGAAGGATCCCTTCCAGACGTAGGAGTGAACACTCACATACCTCGGGTTGCACCCAACCCTTACAACTAGGAACCAACGTTCCTTTACAACAAATATGAAACAAGAATGTACAAGAAATACAAACAACTTTTGGAGACTAAGGTGTCCCTCTTCGTTCGATGACGTGTTCTTGAAGTAATCGAAGAGTTCACAACCCTAGATCTCACTTGGAGAGAATCTCCCCGGAACCGGCGGCGGCAAGAAGGGCGGCGGCAAGATTCTCGGGAACGGCGACGACAACGGAGTGCGGCTGCTGTACTTTGGAGATTCAAACTTCGTAGCAAAGCTAGCAAGGTCTTCCAACGATCACACTAGGATCGATCGTCTCGATCGATTCGGACGGGAAAAGTTTTCCCGATCAACAAATCAAGAGACAAAGGATCTCTGGTTAGACGCGTGAGACTCTAAGCTTGGCTAAGCTTCTGTCGCCGGGAGATCTGGAAGAAACCACGATCTAGCAGCCGGCGATCGACCAGCACGAGCGGCTACGGCGGCGGCGGAGGTATCGCGATCTAGGTCACGTCGGCAGCTCGGCTTATACAAATCTTCTTCGCTCCTTTACTGTTTAAAAATACGCGTGTATTTATACAGTAAAATACTCTTTTATGACCGTTATGGGTCCCACCTGAAGAAACCCTAAAAGCGGTTCAAAATAGAGCCTTAACCTTTGATCCGGTCCAGTGGGATCCAGAAAATTGCCCAAGTCAAAATCGGCGAGAATCGAAGGTGATTCTCGTCGAATCGGCGAGAATCAAAGGTGATTCTCGTCGATTCGGCGAGAATCAAAGGTGATTCTCGTCGATGTTGACTTGTTTGCACGCTCTGATTTAGCCGGATAGAGACGACGAGAATCAGCCAGTTATTCCCGACGATTCGGCGAGAATCACTAGTGATTCTCGCCGAATCGACGAGAATCACTTGGTGATTCTCGTCGATTATGACTTAGCGCCAGAGTCGCACGCTTTGATGTAGCCGGATAGAGACGGCGAGAATCAGCCAGTGATTCTCGTCGATTCACACTTAGATGATTTTTCATCTTTCCACCCATGAGATGCTCTTTGACCCATCCTTGCTCCTTGTCTGCTCTTGCAATATCACAGCCCTGTACTTGAAAATAAGTACACTCCAATAGAGAGAGTGCACGTAGGCCAACACACTGATCTGCTCAACGAGGGATTACGTTGCGCAGACCCGTGTATATTGACCTACTGCACCCTGACATTGTTGTGCACTTAGCGTGGAATAACTGCAAGCACGACTTAAAAGGTTTCATCAAATACATTGTGAATTCATCTTAGCTTGACAGGAGGCTTCGTCAAATCCGGGTAGTTGTGGATACATTACCCAACATTTTTCCATTAGTTTAACAATTAATTTGCATCCAGAATGTCCTAGTCTCCTATGCCAAAGATCTAATTATTCATTCTTAGTGACTGAACATTTTAAATCATATGCAGATATAACCTCAAAGCTAACAGTATAAACATTATAAGTTCTAAAAGCAATAAGTAAGACACTAGTTGTTTTGGCATCAATGATTTTGCATGTATTTATAGAGGATTCAAATATAACATCTAAACCCTTTTCACAAAGTTGGCTAATAGAAATTAGGTTATGCTTAAGTCCATCTACAAATAGAACATTGGAAATTGAAAATGCCTTGGTACCTATGGTTCCGACTCCAAGTATGCAACCTTTGCTATTGTCCCCAAATATCCCCATGCCTCCCTTCTTCTTTTTCAGGCTAAGAAACTTGTCTTTATCTGCTGTCATGTGCTTGGAGCTACCAGAATCCAAGTACCACATGTTTTTCTTGTCCTTAGCATGCCAACACACCTAAAAAGAAGATTGGGGTAAAGATCTGGTTACTCAAGCTGCCCCACCCATATGATATGTAGAAGACTTTGGAAGACAGACTTGCATATTTTTCTTGGCACCTTTCCTCAGACACGAGCCAGATGTGTGACCAAACATTTGACAGTTTGAACACAAAGTGTAAGTAGTGGATGTTGTCATTATCATGTTGCTAGAGCTCATACTTGAGGATGGGGATAGCCTTCCAGAACTTTGACCATATTTTTAGACTTGTTAACGTTAGTCCTAGGCTTGACATGATGGTGATTTTCGCTCGGTGGTAACATTATACTTACGTACCCTACTCAAAATTTCCCAGATCTATGACACTGTGCTCCCAATAGCATATCTAGTGATTTTTGGCCTATTCCAAATTTTTGGATAACACATTTGAGATCATGGATCCTAGCCTTTAAGGCGGTGTTTTCAATAACTAGCATTATGCACTGATTAGCAAATTGCTTTTTTCCATCCTTTATCTTGGAAATAGAGATTTGAAGGCTTTTCTCCAAGACATTCCTATCATATATGAGACTGGTTGTTCTCAATGATGCCTTGGATAGACTTGATTTTAGTTCTTCGATCATTGTCATCGAGTGAGGACACTCGAGACACTCAATCTTCTCTCTGCCACTTTTTATTAATTCAGCTTTCATATTATCTAAGTCCTTTTTGATTTTCTTGTTATTGTTTCGAATGGACTTCTTCTCCTATATAACACTATTGAATTTCTCACACAAATGTTCATAAATTTCAAGAAGTTCAGTATAGGTGGGTGGAGTTATGTCAGTGTCACTCTAAACACTAGACTCATTGTCAGATTCCTCTTGATTCCTTCCCATGAGGCACAGATTTGCCTCATCTTCGCAACTCGAGTCTGAGGAGCTAGACTCGTCAGATCCATCCTCGTCCCAAGTCAGTGCCTTCAGTACCTTCTTCTTCCCTTTGTGTCGGCTTTGCTTCGCCTTTTCCTCCTTCTGGAGTCTTGGGAATTGCCTCTTTAAGTGCCCAGGCTTGTGGCTATGATAGCTCTCAGGCTGGGACTTCTCATCATCGCTTTCCATCTCCTTCGATGACTTGTTCCACATTCTGGCTTCTCCAGCTCCTCTTTTCAGGAATTTCTTAAATTGTCCCTGCTTCTTGGGATTCTTCATGAACTTTTTGAATTCCCGAACATAGAGTCTTTCCTCGTCATCTTCCTCAGATTCTTCAACAGCCATTCTCTCCCTTGTGGCCTTTAGCTCTAGTCCCTACTTCTATATTTCCCTAGGATACTCCTCCGCTTGAATCTTTAGTTCAAGTTCGTGTGTCTTTAGATTTCTGATGAGGCTCTCTATTTCTAGGGTGCAGATATCATGAGATTCAACAATAGCAGTGACCTTCGGGTTGAAGCGAGGGGGAAAGATCGAAGTATATTTCTCACCAGATCTCTATATGAGAAACTCTTCCCGAGGGATCGTGAGGCTTTGATGATCTTGGTGAAACGTGTATACATGTTGTCCACTTCCTCATCGATCACCATCCGGAATTGTTCGTATTCAGATTCGAGTAGGAACAACTTCGACTCCTTCACTTGCGAGGTACCTTTGTGAGTAAGCTCAAGTAGATCCCATATATCATAAGTAGTTTCAAAGTTATATATTCCATTAAATTCAATTTTGTCCAAAGCGCAGAATAAAGAACTCATAGCTTTAGCATTGTTCATACATCTAAGCTTGTCAGCATCATCCAACTTATCGTGTGGTTTTTCTAAGACGGTATCCCCTAATATGGTAGTAGGTGTAGTGTACTACGTCTCTACCATGGACCATACATCCATGCTTTGAGTCATCAGAAAATTTTTCATTCAGGTTCTCTAGTGACTATAGTCACACCCCGTGAACAGTGGAGGTCTACTCACACCTTGTCCCTCAGAAAATACATGAACAGATTTGGCCATCTTACTTCAGGATTTTAATCCTTTTGAAGCAACCTTCCTTTATTACCACTTGTTGGTTCTCGTGGCCAACCTTAGAGGGGGGGGTGAATAAGGTTTTTCACGTTAAATAAAATTTAATTGATTTTGCCCCAGGAAATCGAGTTCTGGAAGCTACCGTGGGGCATTAGGTAGCTAACACGCGGCGGTATGTCTATGAACTCGCTTTCCCTTGTAGATTCGGTTGTACACCCCAACAGAAGAATACCAACTGTAGATAACATAAGTAATAAAGAAAAAAAATGAATTTCACTACAAGATTTAGAACAACAAATGTTTTTGAAAATTACAAAATTGTGATCCCCGTAATGCCGGAGATCGAATGCGTGGAGAAAGAAAACCCTTTTGTTTTTTATACCGACCCGCTCCACGGACCGGTTGGCTCTCTCACTTTCTCTCCAAGAAAGATCTTTGAGCCAGCTCTTCACCTCCATGGAAGGAATGGTCTTAGAGCCCCGCTAGATCACATGATCTAGACGCCCCTACCCTGGGATGATTTCTCACGGAATCCTTCCTGGATTCCGACGACCTTCATCGCTCGATTTTCCCCACCTCAAGAATATAAAAGGAGAAGAAAAAGTACAACAAAAGTAAAAGAATCTAAGTTCGAATCTCCCTCAAAAAGCTCTCTCCGTTGAGCGATCCGCAATCAGTGCTCGAAATCTTCGAGCGCTTGCAATTGGTTGACTCTTTGTAGTTGTTGTTTTTCCTTGCTCGCCGGAGTTCTTCGTTCACAAATGGGAGGGAGGCGGTTTTCTTTTCCTTCGACGAAGACGATTGGAACAGAACACAGATAGGCGGTCGAACCCTAGAATTCCAGTACTTGATCTCTTTTCATCGTGGTATAGAATTTAGAACACGAGGTAACTTATATACATATTTAAGAAAATACGCTACCACCGGAGGTAGGACTAGTGCCCGATGGTAGGTTCGCACGGTACGTGCGGACAGCTGTCTTGCAAAATGGGAAAAATATTTAAAACAAACATTTTTCCTTTTCATCGTGCTAGCAAAGCATGTTAGGTAGATAGCACCCAGCGGTAACTCTGCCAGTTGTCCTCCAAATTTGGAAAAATAATCAAAATGAATATTTTCCTTTTTAAAATGCTAGCGCTGTGCGGTAGGTAGATAGTGTCCAGCGGTAGTCCTGTCTCAACACACTCAATGCCTTGAGCGTTAGGTGAGTTATCACCGCACAGTAGCAAGCTAGCTCCCGGTGGTAGTGCTGTCTCGATGCTCTCGACGCCACTATCTTAACGCTCTTGACACTCTTAATGCCTCTAACTAGCACGATGTGGTAGCAAGTTAGCGCCTGCGTGGTAGGTTCCCAAGAGCTTGGAAAATTAATTCATCGAGCTAATGCTGGCGGTAGGGCTAGCACAGCGCGGTATGTTCCCAAGCACTTTGTCCATTTCATTAAGTCTACCGCCCGACGTTAGCTGCTACCGCTCAGCGGTAGGTTCCAGAGGAGGGTTCCTTGCATTTCTCGGACCTGTAAAGCTGCACACTATACCAAACACAAGATGTACTCAAATACAACATGGTGGTCGATATTATCAAACTAAGTATATGTGAACCATTGGTTCCAACAATAACTTCCAGTTAGCTATGAGTCCTGTCTCTGGGAGGCCTTGGGCCATTGTTTGAAGCTGAGAGCCTTGTGAGCCCAGCTAAGGTGGCCATGTAAGCCAGCCTGAATGTTATTGCGAAGCCTGTGTCCGTGAGACAATGTGTGTAGCATTTTGTGAAACCTATGTCTGTGAGACAAGGTATGTTGAACGAAAAGCTGTGAGCCTGCAGAGCCTAGCTATTGGCTAGTCGAGCCATGATGATCATTACAGGCTCAGGTCTTGTGGACATGTGAGCAGTAATTGATGCTGGGAGCCTGGAGTACCCAGCAAGAAGGCCAGAGAGCCGAACGACCAAGGGGAGGCTGACCCTCATCTTGTCATTCTCCATAATGGTTGTGACCGTCAACATTGATATGGCAATTTAAGCAACGGGCTATGGCTGAACTGTACCTGTGTTATGGCATTCGGAACAAGATTGCCTAAAGTAACTAGCTTTTGTCACTAGCATAATGAGAATCTTAGGCCCTGAGCTAGAAAGACTAGAATGCTCAAGTATACCATGAAGTCTGGGATTGTGGATGGTGGTGGGACAAGGGAAGTCCGGTACACAGAGAATGTGCCCTGAGTGCATGGGATATGGGCCAATCGAGCCTACGTCTATTGCGAATGGTACTTAAGTGAACATTGTTATTTGCCAACAAAAATACATATACTGCTTCTTGCAAGGAAGGAGACCCGCCTCCCCGAGTGAGGGATGGTGTCGTTATAAATTGGTCACCTAATGCTGACCATTGCTTTGTTTGCCATATTTTGGTGTGCCGTGCTATGCAGGTCCTGGAGAGACAAGTGGAAAGTAGCGGGCTGCAGTCCTTTATGCTGTAATTGGCTGGCCTTCGAAGGCCCAAAGGCGAACGTTTTTGTTTCTCCTGTGTGGCCGGCCTGGATGCCGATGTATGAAAACACCTTTCGTAAAGGAAAAAGTTGTTTGGACGTAAGGCCCGTACATTTGGTGTATTTGGTTATTATTCTTATATGTATAGTGGACATTTCTTATATATGGGTTCTACAACTTAATCTGCATCCATTAGAATGTGCTCTGAGTTTGGATGCATATACAATAAAATGGTTTTAATGCGTAACTCGGGCGACTGTCTGCGGAATATGGCGTGGGGCCCCGGCCGGACCCTATGTTATATTTTATGTGACGGATGGAGGTGTTACATGCTGGCCTTTTCTAACACACTATTATAAATGTGAGAGGGACAGTAGATATACCCATACCTCGGGGAACCACTAGAAATACTTGTGTGTTGATTGTGTATTCTTGAAAGCTAACATAACAGTAAGTCACAGCACACCAAAGTAAGAAGATAGGCTAAAAAGACACAAAAACCTATTCAACCCCCCTCTAGGTGTTTAGCTACTCCTAAAACTAAATACTTTTAAGAGCCAACCGGTACTTGGGTGAGGCTCGGTATAGAAACCAAAAGGGTGTCATATTCATCGCCTCTGATCTCTGGAATCATAGAGATCTAGTTTTGTCTTATGCGTAAACCTTTTATTAGTTTTGAATAAAATCATGTTTCAATGGTTCATCTACTTTTTTTGTGTTTATATGTTGATGGTGCATTGAGTATTGTGAAAGAAATCTCAAAATGATTTTCTGCAAAACGAAACTGTGTCTGTGAATTAACATCGACGATAGCCTTATCGCCCTGCGGTATCTTCCAGAAAAGGTTGTCCTATGGAAATTTAATTTATTTCTGTATTTATTTGAAAGCCTTATTCAACCCCTCTAAGGTTGGATACCCGATCCAACAAGTGGTATTAAAGCTAGCTTATTCCAAAATGGTCTCACAATCGAAAAAAATGGCACCACTCGACCTTACAACTACTAGAGGGGATGAAATTATATACTTTAAAAATACATTGAAACCACCATTATTTATAGGTGTGGATTATATTGGGTTGAGACCCATAATAAGACAATTTTTCATTTCACTCGGTATAGAAGTTTGGAACATGACTATTATCAAGCTACCATGTAAACTAAATAGGGATGTGTGTCATTTAAAATCCAAAGTTATGAATAGCTTATTATGCACCTTTGATAAAAACATTTTTAAGCTTATTTGCGTTGAATTTTCTCAAAGTGGTCAGCAAGATAGCCTAAAGCCAAATTAATATTCTCAGAACTATCCAGTTCACACCTTGATCACGCGGAAACCGAAGAGCAAGCTTACACACCAAATGCAGCAAGAAGAAACAAGCAGGTCATATATTCATTAACTTCTTTACAGGGCGAGGTATACGTGGCGAGACATGATTTCTCCAGTACATAAGGAAACAGAAAGAACAATACAAGTCGAGCGGACAGGACTGGAGACCGTCGAGACCGCTTAGTCTGCCAAGGTCGTCGAAGCCGCCTGAATTTTTGCTGCTACAAGACGAATAGAACATGGAGTCCACCGAGACTGCGAGGTCACGCGGACACACCGTTATTCGATGACTTCTGCTAAACTGGAGAACAGACCGCCCATCCGCCTGAGTCCGGCAGACAGGTTATTGGACTTGGACAGCCACAACCTCTACTGCGATAGTCCGCACACTATATGCCGACAAAGAGGCTGTCCGCACAGCTCGAGAACAAAGCCACAATCTGCCATGATTCCACGACCAACAGGCAGTCTGCTCGGTCAACAGTGGACTCTGCGGATACCGCGGACATGCTGGACTTGTCACAGAATGTGACCAAGTCTAGTAAACCACCAAGGGCCTAGTGCGAGCTTGGCAGACAAGGCCCAGTCTACCTGCCCCCAAGGCAGATTGCCAACACTCCACCAGAATAAGGCAGAGCCTGAAAGCTACTACTCGCACAGCTGCCAAGACAACGACCAACTGCCGGACTCGACACCAGTCCGCGCAGTCCTCCGTAGAGCAGTTAATGCTTGCTGCAACACCGGAGAGATCGGCAAAGAGCACAGCCAATATCCAAGGCCAGTCTGCAACAACGGACACTCCGGACTCAACCAAGTCCGCAACACCTCCCGCGAATTTAATCTCCAATCCGCTCGACTACCCTAAGAACTTGCTAACTGCAAGGCCGCAGATCAAGCTAAGCACCGCCAACAGTCTGCGAACTGCAATCCGCTCAGGCCGCTTCGCTAGAAACCCGACTTCCTTGGTCAAAGGCCAACAAGACCGCACAATAGACTGCCCAGGTCGTGGACTTAGATCGCTCAGGCCGCGCAGTCCGCCCGGCCTGCCCATCACCCACTTTCACTTCACAAATTTCAACACTCCCCTTGAAGTGAGAAGTGGTGATCAAGCCCAGCAAGCCTCATAACAGTTGAAATGGCCCCTTCGACAGTGGCTTCGTGAAGATGTTAGCAAGATTATCTTCACTCTGAACATGCCCGACCAGAAGAGATCCCTGCAACACCTTCTCCCTTATGAAGTGGTGCTCGATCTCAATATGCTTGGTCCCTATGTGACACACTGGATTGTTTACCAGTTTGAGAGCACTCTCATTGTCATCTCGGAGCAAAGTAGGTCCTTGCAATTCTTCATGAACATCCTCTACAAGCCTCCTCAGTCAGATGGATTCCCGAGCAGCCAAGTCCAAAGCTTTATACTCATCTTCCATAGTAGATACTGATACTGAGTCTTGCTTCTGGCTACACCACGATATGCAAGTTGATCCACAAGTGAACACATAACCCGAAGTTGATCTTCGATCATCCGAGTCACCACCATAATCAGCATCTGTGTATCCAAGAAAATAAAACACCGTGTCCATACTATAGAGGAGTCTCATATCAGAAGTCGCTTTGACATACTTCAAGATGTTCTTTGTCGCTACCAGATCAGACTTCCTTGGTTCAGCCATAAACCGACATACTCAGCCAACAGCATAAGCAATGTCTGGCCTTGTAATCGTCAGGTAGATCAAGCTCCCCACTAGAGCTCTGAACACCAAGGGATCAGGAAGAATCCTTCCTTCTGTTGGGTCCCTAGTAACATTTGGGCTAGGTTCACTAAGTTAGGATCATATGACCCACCATGTATAGCCAGGGTCATAGTTGTATCCTAGAGTCTAGGCCAAGTCCTTAGAGTGAACATCACATGGACCAGCTATCAACAAGACTGCCAGAGACTCAAGACTTAGAATATTTCAAGACTCTATAAAGTGAGTTCAACGTTCATCGAACTCAGGTCAACGATTATCATGCTCAGTTCGACGATCTCAGAGTTAATTCTCTGAGCTGAGCTCGACGAACTATATTCTCTGATCGACGAAAACTTGGATTACAACAACACTTCAAGTTCAGGAAATATCAAGATATCCCAAGTCCTTAGAATCAGACTTGGTCGACAAACTTTATTCTTTGGTCGACGAATCTTTGGACTACTACAGCATTCTGTCAAGACTATGTTCTCTAGTCTCAGGTCGACGAACTTAGTTCTCTGCCCAACAAAATTCTGGATTATCTACTTCAACAACTAAGTCGGCACTAGAAGCACTTGTGTCGATACACAGATCATCAGTCGACACTTTGGAAAGGTTGTGTCGACACCACATAGAAGACTTGTGTCGACACTTAGAGTATATGTCGACACCAACTGAGTCGACACTAGAAGCACTTGTGTCGACACACAGATCATTAGTCGATACTTTGGAAAGGTTGTGTCGACACCACACAGAAGACTTATGTCGACACACTTGATATCAGTCGACACCACCTGTATTGACACCACGAGTAATTGTGTCGACACACAGAATATTTGACAACTCCAGAAACTCAGCTCGACGAAATCAAATCTTAGGTCGACGAATTCTGGAGACTTTAACTTTCATTTCAGATACAACTGTGAATATTCTAAGTCCAGAATAATTGCTGAACTCCAGTCGACGAACACAGTTATCAGCTCGACGAATTCTGTCATCAGTTCGACGATTCCAGACTTAGCATTTATTCCTTCTGTCCTTAGTCTATGATAATAATTTCTGAATGATTAATGATAAAATATTCTCTGAATATTACCGTTGGACGGTACATTAATCACGGCTTTCATCCAAATTATTGTTTTCCATTTTTCCAAGGGACAGTTGGGGAAAGAAATCAATGCAGTTTATTTTCAAGGACCGCCAGCATTGATTGCCGCAAAAGGATTCAAATTTTGAAAGTAAATTCCCTCAGGAAATATAAAAGAGATTTTTCTCTTTCCTGAAAAAAAGCACAGCAAGCAAGCAAGTAAGAACAATCAGAGTACCAGAGCAATTACAGAGACACAGCATACACAGACACAGAGATTTTCAGTCAGTCTGTCTTCAACAGCTTCTCTGCTTCTTTCACAAAAGCTCTGATACAAAAAGAAGATCTGCTCTCAGAAGAAGAAGAACAATCATACAAAATCAAGAGTCTTCTTACTTCAACACTCCAGGACTTCCAAGGACAACAACTATTAAATCTTTCACGAAGATCCTGCAGATAAAGGCTAAAAGCTTGAAGTCCTATCACCTTACAGCAAGGCTTCCATATTTCCCTGAACCATTCAAAATCTCAGGGGGAGCCATTTGCTACCATCAATAATCCACAAGTTTTCTCTCTAATTGTTGACAGAGAAGACATAATCAACTCTCTCACCCCCATTGTGTAAAGGGTTGTCATCTCCCTTCAAAAGTGATTCCTGGTTACAAGTCACCTGATCAAAAGACTTAGGGATTTGGTTTTTGAGCACCTGATCAAAAGCTCATTGGTGTCAGGCACCTGATCAAAAACCTGAGTGGATTCCTACTAGTGTGGTAGAAGAGTGGATGTACCCAGGTTCGGGAACCACTATAAATTTCTTGTGTCGTCTGGTTGCCCTCTTTCTTTTGTTTTCTTGTTGTGGCTGTGGTAGTTAGTTTTTGTGCTTTTATGTTTTGATTTATTTACTACTACACTTAGACTAATCTGTATTATCCAGCAGAGAATTTTATAAAACTCTAAATACTCTATTTACCCCCCCCCCCCCCCTCTAGAGTATTCGTGATCTAACTACTCACTTTCAATTGGTATCAGAGCAGGTTCCTTTTGTTGTACAAGATAACCCTTGAACCAAAGACCCTTTGTTAAATCTAAATTATATTTTTATTTTCATATTAGATTTATATACACGGCTATGACACAAAATAAAGACTATGCAAGCAGCAGACCTCCAGTTTGCAACCTAAACAGGTTTGCCATCTGGAAGGCAAGAATTACATTATACATGAATTCTATTGATAAGGATATATACAACTCTATTTTGATAGGTCCCCTTCAAGCTTCAACTTCTGCAACATCTATAAGCACTACTGTAGTTCCACAACCTGAGTGGACTGAAGCCCAGAATAAGGCAAAGATAGTTGATGCCAAGGCTATGAACATACTGACACAGACTATGTTAGATGATATTTTTCAGAAGGTGGCTGAATACACTTCAGCCAAAGCCATCTGGGATTCACTAAATCAGATGGTGGCTGGTTCAGCTGATGAGAGAAAGGATAGGAGATCCAACCTCATATCCTTATATGAGAACTTAAAGAAATAAGAAGCTGAATTAGTAGCTGATATGTATAACAGGTTAAGCTCAATCATCAATGATCTAGAAACCTTGGACAAGGACATCACCCTCATAGAGGTGAATGACAAGATCCTGATGTGAATCTGACCTAGTACTTGGACAGTGGTTGCTCCAAACATATGACAGGCAGTAAGGACGTTTTATCCAACTACAAGTCCAAGCTGGGGCCAAAGATCATCTTTGGTGACTCCAAATGTGGCCAGTTAGAAGGTTTTGGAGAAGTGAAGATTGAAGCTGTCACATTCAAGAAAGTGACATATGTTAGAGGACTGAAGCATAACCTCATCTCCATAAGTCAATTATGTGATAAAGGTTATCAGGTACATTTTAGTTCATCTTCATGTATTATCTCTGATAAAGAAAACAAAACAATTTTAATTGGGAATAGACAAGGCAACATATATTTAGTTGATTTTTTATCTGCCAATTCTGATATCTGTTTACTTAACTTAATCAGTAACCAGAATGATTTATTGCATAAAAGACTAGGTCATGTAAACCTGAAAAATATTATTAGGCTATCAAAAGACAACCTTGTTAGAGGTTTACCTTCTGGTGCCTACAAGAAGGAAGGTCTTTGCATGGCTTGTCAATTAGGTAAGCAAACTAAATCTAGTTTCAAATCCATTAATAAAAGTGATTCACCTAGGATTTTGTATTTGCTACACATGGATCTATTTGGACCCATTATTGTACAAAGCCTAAGAGTGAAATCCTACACTTTGGTTATTGTAGATGACTTCTCCAGGTTCACTTGGGTATCCTTTCTGAGATCTAAGTCAGATACCTTTAAGGTTCTTACAGATTTTCTCAGTACCATACAGATTGAGTTCTCTACTCATGTTGTATTGATCAGAAGTGATCATGGCACAAAGTTTGAGTCTCTTCTTATGCATGAGTTCTATGAGAAGGAAGGTATCAGGCATTGGTTATAAACTCCTAGAACTCCCCAACAAAATGGGGTAGCTGAAAGGAAAAAATAGGACACTCATTGAAGCTGCAGGTACGTTACTTGCAGATGCTTACATGCCACTATCCTTTTGGGCAGAAGCTGTGAACACTGCAAACTATGTCTTGAACAGAAGCCTGATACATAAGCTAAAGAATAGGACTCCCTATGAATTACTAAAAGGGAAGAAACCTAAAATAAACTATTTTAAAGTCTTTGGTTGTATATGTTATATTCACACAAACAACAAAAGATATATTAGAAAGTTTGAGGCAAAGGCTGAAGAGGGAATTTTTCTAGGATATTCCCAAGTAAGCAAAGCCTATAGGGTTTATAACAAATCAACTTTAAAAATTGAGGAGTCTATCCATGTTACTTTTGATGAAGCTAACATGTCTTGCAAGGAGAAAGAAATTTCTACCATAAGCAACTTGCAAGTATATCACTTGTGTGAGAGTTTGGAAGGACTAAACCTTACCCAAGAGGTCTAACTCATCCTTCTCCACAAGTCATTGAAGAAATTGAAGATGAAGGCATTGAAGGGAGTGATATTCCCCCAACAGCAAACATAATTCCATAGGAGGAATTAATTCCAAATGCTGTTGCAGAACCAACTCCACCAGCTGATCTTGTCACACTTAGGGATCACCCCAGATCTCAAGTTATTGGAGACATATCAGTAGGTGTACAGACAAGGCATCAACTCAACCAAGATTTGATACATGCCTGTTTTCTCTCTCAGATTGAACCACTATCCATCCATGATATAGAGCAAGATCCCCATTAGGTCATTGCAATGTAGGAGGAATTAAATCAGTCTGAGAGATGTAGAGTTTGGCATTTGGTTCCAAGGTCTCAAGACTATCCAGTCATTGGAACCAAATGGGTCTACAAAAACAAGCTGGATGCACAAGGAGTAATAGTGAGGAATAAAGTCAGGCTTGTTGCACAAGGATATAAGCAAGAAGAAGGAATAGATTATGACTAGACCTTTGCACCTGTTGCAAGGTTGGAAGCCATCAGAATATTCCTTTCCTATGTAGCTTACAAGAGATTCAAGGTCTATCAAATGGATGTGAAAAGTGTATTCTTGAATGGAGTACTCAAGCAAGAGGTGTGTGTTGAACAACCTCCAGGTTTTGTTTCTCCAACTCATCCGTCTTATGTTTACAAATTGCATAAAGCTCTCTATGGTCTAAAGAAAGCTCTAAGAGCTTGGTATGAGACTCTAGCCAGCTTTCTGTTAGAGCATAAATTTAATAGAGGCATTGTAGATAGAACACTTTTCACTAGACATCATAAGGATCAAATACTGTTAGTACAAATATATGTGGATGACATAATATTTGGGTCTACTGATTCAAAATTGTGCAAGATATTCTCTGATCTCGTGCATTCTAAATTTGAAATGAGTATCATGAGTGAGCTTTCCTACTTCCTTGGTCTCCAAGTGAAGCAGCTCCCTGATGGCATATTCATCTCCCAAGCTAAGTATGATAAAGAGCTTATCAAAAAGTTTGGGATGGCTGATGCCTCAGCAAAGAAGACACCTATTGCTACAAATGTTGTAATTGATTCAGATGCACATGGGAAACCTATGGATCAGAAACTATATAAGGCCATTGTTGGATCCATGTTATACCTTATAGCAAGCAGACCTGATATCATGTTTGTTACATGCCTTTGTGCTAGGTTCCAGGTGAACCCAAAAGAATCTCACCTTATTTTCCTAAAAAGAATTTTGAGATATATAAAGGGTTGTCCTAGTCTAGGCCTATGGTATCCCACAAAATAAGAATTTGAGTTAACTGGATACTCAGATGCTGATTTTGCTGGATGCAGGTTGGATAGAAAAAGTACTTCAGGAACTTGTCAGTTCCTGGATATGAGATTAGTATCCTGGTTTTGTAAGAAACAGTCATCTGTATCTACCTCAACTGCTGAGGCAGAATACATTGCAGCAGGTAGCTGTTGTTCCCAGATGCTGTGGATACAAAATCAATTACTAGACTATGGTATAAACTTAAATAATTCAACTCTACTTTGTGATAACACAAGTTTTATAGCCATAGCACAGAATCCAGTCCATCACAGTAGTACAAAGCATATAGAAATTAAGCATCATTTCATAAGAGAGTGTGTAAACAAAAACAAAATTAAGCTTGTTTATATCTACAATGATTTACAAAGGGCTGATATATTCAGCAAACCTCTGGATGAGAGAAATCATCACTTCTTTATAAATCGGCTAGGAATGATCAATGGAGAAGACTTAGTTTAGTTTAAGACTGCACTCGACGAATTTGTCAAAGTTCATCGAATGGAGCTCGACGAACTATGGAAAGTTTGTGAGATATTCGTCGAACGCAGGACGACGAACTCTCTGTGAGTGAAGTTGTTTTCGTCGAACGGAGATCGGCGAATTCACTTCAGAAACCTTTCGTCGAACGGAGCTCGACGAAATGACTTCAAATCTTCAGGCAGAGCTCGACGAATTATTTGACTATTAATTATTTCGTCGATCTCAAGTCAAAGAATTTCTTAATTTTCATGGAACGGAGTTTGTCGATTCATATTCTGGAAAACCTTATATCTAGGTTTTCTTCGACCTCCGTCCCGCGCTTTCTATTCTCTTGCACTTGATCGTCGTTTGTCTCTCTTGCAGGTGATTCCAATAGTTATTCCAGCAGGTGCCTTAACCGGAATGAAGTTTGACACGGGCTTTGACGTCGACTTCGAATCCTTTTAACATTCAGATCCAATATTTCTGCATATACTGGAACTTCTGGAGGAACAGAAATTGAAAACTCTGATGTCAACAAGGATAAAACTGTCTGCAACTAAAATTAGAGAGTGGGTTTATACATCTACATCAGAGGAGAACACTATGATCGGAACAATTGCGGGTAACTCTGTAACTTTGTCTCCCGCTGTAATTACTGAGATTTTTGGATTGATTAATGGTGAAGAACAGTTAGAAATCGATTCAAAAGAATATGATATGATGTTGGGTTCAATGGGATATACTGGAGATAATCCCAATAAGTTGTTAAAGAAACATCTGTCTGCCGAATTTAAGTTCTTGGCAGATATTGTAGGAAAGGTTTTGCTGGGAAAGCATACTGCTCATGACTACATCACCAGGCATCAATTCCTGGTCATGTGTATAGTAGTCAACAAGAAGAAAGTGGACTGGGCACAGATCATTTTTGATCTTATTAAGAAAAAGTGCAATAAGAAAGAAGTTTGCTTTGGAAGGATCCTAGGGATCTTCCTGAAGGAGAAGGCTGTTGAATCCCTGATCTCACAGACCATATTCATTAATGCCAGCAAGAGGCTCACATGCACCTTGTTTGGCAGGTGGGAGAGGACCATAACTAAGCCATCCAAGGCTTCCACCTCTTCCACCCCAGCTTCTGAAAGCACCAGGGCTGTAAGAGACACTCCCCACCCTACTGAAGAGATCATCCCCACACCTCCATCTCTTCCAGCGACTCAACAACCACAACAACTCCAACAACAACTTCCACCACATAACCAACCAACACACTTTGTTCATGTTTCTACTACAGCTACATCTTCTGCCACCTCTCCACCCCTAGATCTTACCAATATCCCCTCATCTCCTATTCAGGAATACCACCAACCCACTCCACCTCAATCACCCTTATCCCCCAATGCTACACTAGCTCCAACACCACCTTCATCTCCTCTTCCACCTCACCTATCCTCCATTCCAACTTTTGATCTTCTGACTTCCCCCCTCAATTCTCCTCCTCCTCCACATCCATCCACTCAGGATGTCCACATGATAGATGTCCCTCCTCCACCATCTCCAACATCTATCATCTCTCAAAATGTCTCCACCCAACATTCTACTGAAACATCCACTGCTCCAACATTGGACCCCTCCACCATATCTTCCATCATTGCTATCATCACACCCCTCATAAAATCAATCATAGCAGAGGCCATTATACCTCTTGCTACCTCTATATCTACTCTATTTGATCAACTTTCTGCCTTCACTGCTGCCTCATCTTCATTCAGGGGTCTGGCTCCAGTATACATTGAAACCAGGAAGGGGGAGATGCTTAATGAAGAAGCTGCAGCACCTCTAGCAGAAGTAGAAATCTCAGCTCTAGCAGCCCCACTAACAGCAGAGGCAGATGCACTACAAGCAGATATAGATTTAATTCCAGGGGTTGCAGATTTTATTCCTGATGATAGAGATTTAATTTATTTGATTCATTTCATTGAGACTGACATGGACCTTGATGAGTCAGTCCCTAACGACACAGTTGCTGAAGACATTCTTTCTGTTTCTGAATTCATAATTAATCCCACAGTAAACTTAGTTGATTTATTAAAAAGTTTTGATACTGCCTTTCTGAATTATATTCCAGCAGTACCTACTAAGACATCCTTAGTTATTGTATCATATACTTCTTCAATCTCTCCAAAAGTTGTTAAGCAACTTAAAGATAGTTTTGTTATTTCAAAGCCAACAGTCATGCCATATCCAGAAGAAGTTATTTCTGTTCCAACATTTGTAATGGATGACTCACCCATACCAAATCTGGATGATTTGATTTTGGCTGATATAGAAGAAGAAAGTAAGGCAGCTGCTGAAAGCACTGTCAGAACCAGCTCTCTAGTCTCTCTTATGGCTTCTTCTCCTGGTCTTGTTCAAGTTTCTGCTCAAGCTCCTGAAAAGCCAATCATTTTTGCTGAGGCTCTGAAAGCACTCAATGACCTATATGATGACCCTCAGGGATCAGATAATGATAATGATGATAATGAGGATGAGGAAGATGATTCAGATGATGAACCTAAGAGGAAGCAAGTATCCAAGAAAAGAAAATCCCGTCCTACTGCTGCTCCAAAGCTAAATCCAAACAATGACACTACCTATTATATTATCCAAAAGATAACTCCATACAAAGGGATGCCATCTTGGATGTGGTTATCCAAAAATCAGCAGAAGGAGTGGAAGAAAAGCAGAAGGTACTCTCCTCCTCCAGTTCAAAGATTCAGAAAAGATCCACCTCCTCCACCTCCTCCACCTCCTCCAGCTATTGGTTCTTCAAGCACATATTCTCAAAGATTTGCCCCACTTCAAACATATCAAAGACACCAAGGGAGATCATATGGAAGCATCCAGCACAGGCAATACTCTTCAGGAAAGCAACATCAGCAGCAGCAACAACATCAACAGTAGCAGCAACATCAACAACAACAGCAACAATCCACTGAACATCAACCAGCTGAAGCCTCTAAAAGGCCATCTTCTCCTCTTGTTCCTTTTGAAGATCCTGAAATAGCTACTACTGCTAGAATGGCCAGGTTCCAGGAAATTGTAGGACTTTCTATCATTAACAAAGCCAAAGCTGAAGGAAAGGATCCTTCTGAATATTCAATAATGTCAAAGTACAGGAAAGAGGAACTTAAAAGATTTGATAAAGCAAACAAGTTTTTCAATGTTGATGACTACATGAAGTTGCACCCAGAAGCAGTTGTCCCCAGAGCTACATCTTTGAAGATTATAGGGGCTGCTGACATGACCATGGCAAAAGTGCAAGCTTCAGATCCCAAAAGAGAGATTGTGTTTACAAAGCCTGGAGAGAAGAACAAGTAAGAAATGTCAAAGGAAAAGAAAGAGAAGAAGTAAATTTTGAACTCTTTTGTTTTCTACAATTATCTATAACTGCTCTATGTTCTGAACAAAGCTTATGTATATATATATCTGCTACATATGTTATTGATCTCTGCTAGATATTTGCTTTTTCTCCTTTGTTTATTTTTCAATTTTGATTTGAGTCTGTAATTAGTGACCTCACCCAAATAGGGGGAAATTGTTGGATCCCAAGTAAGATTTGGGCTAGGTTCACTAAGTTAGGATCATATGACCCACCATATAGAGCCAGGGTCATAGTTGTGTCCAAGAGTTTAGGCCAAGTCCTTAGAGTCAACATCACATGGACCAGCTATAAATAAGACTGCCAGAGACTCAAGACTTAGAAGATTTGAAGACTCTGTAAAGTGAGTTCGACGTTCGTCGAACTCAGGTCGATGATTGTCATGATCAGTTCGACGATCTCAGAGTTAATTCTCTGAGTTGAGCTCGACAAACTACATTCTCTGATCGACGAAAACTTGGATTACAATAATACTTCAAGTTCAGGAAAGATCAAGATATCCCAAGTCCTTAGAATCAGAGTTGTTCGACAAACTTTATTCTTTGGTCGTCGAATCTTTGGACTACTACAGCATTCTGTCAAGATTATGTTCTCTAGTCTCAGGTCGACGAACTTAGTTCTTTGCCCGACGAAATTCTGGATTATCTACTTCAACAACTGAGTCGACAGTAGAAGCACTTGTGTCGACACACAGATCATCAGTCGACACTTTGGAAAGATTGTGTCGACACCACACAGAAGACTTGTGTCGACACTCAGAGTATATGTCGACACCAACTGAGTCAACACTAGAAGCACTTGCGTCGACACACAGATCATCAGTCGACACTTTGGAAAGGTTGTGTCGACACCACACAGAAGACTTGTGTCGACACACGGGATATCAGTCGACACCACCTGTGTCGACACTAGGAGTAATTGTGTCGACACACAGAATATTTGACAACTCCAGAAACTCAGCTCGACGAAATCAAATCTTAGGTCGACGAATTCTGGAGACTTTAACTTTCATTTCAGATACAACTGTGAATATTCTAAGTCCAGAATAGTTGCTGAACTCCAGTCGACGAACACAGTTATCAGCTCGACGAATTCTGTCATCAGTTCGATGATTCCAGACTTAGCATTTATTCCTTCTGTCCTTAGTCTATGGCAATAATTTCTGAATGATTAATGATAAAATATTCTCTGAATATTACCGTTGGACGGTACATTAATCACGGCTTTCATCAGAATTATTGTTTTCCATTTTTCCAAGGGACAGTTGGGGAAAGAAATCAATGTAGTTTATTTTCAAGGTCCGCCAGCATTGATTGTCGCAGAAGGATTCAAATTTCGAAAGAAAATTCCCTGAGGAAATATAAAAGAGATCTTTCTTTCTTTCTTGAAAAAAAGCACAGCAAGAAAGCAAGTAAGTAAGAACAATCAGAGTACCAGAGCAATTACGGAGACACAGCATACACAGACACAGAGATTTTCAGTAAGTCTGTCTTCAACAGCTTCTCTGCTTCTTTCACAAAAGCTCTGATACAAAAATAAGATCTTCTCTCAGATGAAGAAGAACAATCATACAAAATCAAGAGTCTTCTTACTTCAACACTCCAGGACTTTCAAGGACAAGAACTATCAAATATGTCAAGAAGATCCTACAGATAAAGGCTATAAGCTTGAAGGCCTATCACCCTGCAGTAAGGCTTCCATATTTCCCTAAACCATTCAATATCTCAGGGGGAGCCATTTGCTACCATCAATAATCCACAAGTCTTCTCTCTGATTGTTGACAGAGAAGACATAATCAACTCTCTCACCCCCACTATGTAAAGGGTTGTCATCTCCCTTCAAAAGTGATTCCTGGTTGCAAGTCACCTGATCAAAAGACCTGGGGATTTGGTTTTTGAGCACCTGATCAAAAGCTCATTGGTTTCAGGCACCTGATCAAAAACCTGAGTGGATTCCTACCAGGGTGGTAGAAGAGTGGATGTACCCAGGTTGGGGAACCACTATAAATTTCATGTGTCGTCTGGTTGCCCTCTTTCTTTTGTTTTTTTTGTTTGTGACTGTGGTAGTTAGTTTCTGTGCTTTTATATTTTGATTTATTTATTACTGCACTTAGACTAATCTGCATTATCCAGCAGAGAATTTTATAAAACTCTAAATACTCTTTTCACCCCCCCCCCCCCTCTAGAGTATTCCTGATCTAACTGCTCACTTTAACCTTCATCTCGTCGAAGCTTCAGACCAATATCCAGAGGAATAGAGCAACTCTTCCCTTCGCCCATGCCGAATCGACTCACAATGTGATCCGCATATCCTTTTTGGAAAATGAGTATTCCGCTCTCCTTCCTCTCTACTTCGAGACCAAGGAAGTGATGAACCTCCCCCAAGTATGTCATCTCGAAGCAAATAGCAAGCTCAGCCCTGAGCCTAGCAACCTCCTCCTCTGAATTACATGTGATGATCATGTCATCAACATACAGCAGGACCAAGACTTGAAGCTCTCCATTCTTCTTGATGAACAATATAGAATCCGATTTGGAAGCAAGATAACCGCAGAATTGAAGATACTTTGTTATATTCCCATACCAAGCTCTAGGAGCTTGCTTCAACCCGTAGAGAGCCTTACTGAGCTTGCAGACAAAGTCTGGATGAACTTCAGAAACAAAACCAAGTGGTTGATCCATGAAGATGTCCTTATTAATTTCTCCGTAAAGAAAATCATTCTTCACATCAAGCTGCCACATCCTCCATCCCTTGCAAGCAGCCAAGGCGATCACTACCCGAACCGAAGTCATCCTTGTAATTGGACTAAATGTATCCTCATAGTCTTCTCCATATTGTTGTGAGAATCCTCGAGAAACCAAATGAGCTTTGTATCTATCAGTGCTCCCATCAGCCTTTTTATTCAACTTATACACCCACTTACAAGTCACTGGACTAATGTCATCAACCTTGGTCACAAGGTCCCAGGTTTCATTCTTCTTGAGAGCAGCATTCTCTTCCTTCATGGCATCATCCCATTCCTTGACTCCAGTGGCCTCATTGAAGTTTGAAGGCCCTCGCTCATCCTGAGGACCTGTAAAGAAGCAGGAGACAAAACTCACTGCATTCTCATCATAGTACCGAGTTGGTGGCTTCACAACCCTTTTTGATCTCCGAAGGGTCTGCTCTGTGCTCGCCACCTATGTTGCTTCTTCAGGCTCAACTCCAACTTCGGGTAAGCTTTGAGCAATGCTCCCCTTGCTTCCTGAGCCAGAAACCTCAACACCAGGGCTTAAATCAATAGGATCTGCTTGTGATACAACAAGCTCCTCTTCTAGAAGTTCTGTAGTCACCTTCTACTCTTCATCAACCTTGCTCTCTGGAAGATCAACCGACCCACCTCCATACGACGTTAGTTCGT
Organism: Platanthera guangdongensis; assembly: GCA_039583875.1. NCBI lineage: Eukaryota > Viridiplantae > Streptophyta > Magnoliopsida > Asparagales > Orchidaceae > Platanthera > Platanthera guangdongensis. The sequence continues at coordinate 72,559,727 of CM077152.1, forward strand.
CAAAGACCACATCTCTTGAAACAACAAACTTCTTCATCGCAGGATCCATGTAATTCCATCCCTTATTCCGCTCATTATAGCCAACAAAGACAAGCTTCTTTGCCTTTGCATCAAGCTTGGTCCTTGAAGCATCCGGGACATGCACATAGGAAGTTGATCCAAACACCCGAAGGTGTTCAACGCTTGGCTTCTCCTTCAGCAACATTTCAAAGGGAGACTTTATGTTGATCGGGCTGAGCGGCATTCGATTGATGACATAAGAGGCACAAGACATCCCCTCTGCCCAGAAGGACCTAGGAATGTCTTTCACATGAAGCCAACACTTACAGATTTCTGTCAGATGACGGATCTTCCACTGCGCTACTCCATTTTATTGTGGAGTATGAGCACAGGTGAGCTCTCTTTGGATCCCGTGCTTCCTGCAGAAGTTAGAAAACTCTGAGGATACAAACTCACCACTGTTGTTTGTTCTAAACTTCTTGATCCGCAAGCTAAAACAGCCCTCCACTAGCTCCTTGAACTCCACAAACACCTGGAAAGCTTCTGACTTCTCCTTCAAGAAATAAACCCAAGTGTATCTTGAGTAGTCATCAATCAACACAAGCATGTATCTGCTCCCACCAAGGCTAGCAGTGACGGTTGGTCCCATCAAGTCTCCATGGATACACTTCAATGGTCTCTTGGTTCTCGTTTGTGACTTATCAAACGGAAGGCGATGAGCCTTGCCGTACTGACACCCCGCGCAAACGTGATCGTCACCAAAGGAAGTTAGCTTAGGCAAGCCTCTCACAAGGCTCCTGTTTGCCATAGCTTTCAACTTATCCATTCCTACATGCCCCAGCCTTTCATGTCATATAACAGCGCTATCGTTTGCTCTCATCCGATCAACATAAGAGTTCATTGTAAGAACAAACAAGCTCTTAACTCTCCTCCCAACATGAACAACATCAGCCATTACAGCTGATACATTACGAAGGAACTTCACTTCTGTTGGCACAAACAGAACGTGATAACCTACGTCTACCGCATTGGTCACAGAGAAGAGGTTCTTCTTCATGCCCGGTATGTAATACACACTCCTGAACGTGAGTGGCCCCTTATCACTACCCAAATACACAACCCCCTCCTTATCTACTGCATAAATAGTATTATCAGTAGTTATGATAGCTACGTTACCTGAGTAGGCTTGCAGAGAAGAGATCTTCGACTTGTCTCCGGTGAGGTGATGACCACACCCGAAGTCCATGATCCACTCGTCGTTGAAGTCGACAGCAGACAAAGTACGGAAACAAGTGCCCATCATAAAAGCTTCACCCCATCCAGCTTCTTCAGTACTCAAGCAGGCTTCCTCCATGCCTGCAGCATGCCCAGGCTGCAGTTTGACATTGCAGTCATGCTTAAAGTGTCTAGCTGATGACACCTGTAGAACTTCAAGTTCTTCTTCCAATCCTTCTTAGGAGCAGCGCTCCACTCTGACTGATAAGAAGTTGAAGGCTCATTTTCAGCAGCAGTATTCTTCTTCTTCCCTTCCCATCTCTTCTTCTTTTTGCCCATGAACAGCGCTTCACTACCTCCTTCAGAGATAGTCACTCCTGCCATCTGTCTTGCCAAACTTTCCTGCAAAACAAGCAGGTTCTCAAGCTCTAGCAGAGATGGCTGAGTAGCTCAGCCTTGAACATAGGTTACAAAGGCAACGTACTCCTTCCGCAAGTCACGGATTTTGTGCCTTCTCAACTTGGCCTCAGAAATGGGCTCATCAGGATCAATCGCTGATATCTTAGCACATAGGCTTTTCATCTTCAAGAAGAACTTAGAGATAGTCAGGTCTCCTTGAGGTGTCCTAGCCAACTCATTCTCAAAGAACTGTAGCCTTGCTACATTCTTCCTATTGAACAACTCATCAATGGTCGTCCAGATATCAGCAGCTGACTCACATCCAATGATGTGATCAAATAGCTCCAGTGAAACAGCCCTCTTGAGAACAAACTCTGCCTTTGCATTTGTTTTTCTCTAGAGCCTCACCTGCTCAGTAGTCCCAAAAGTAGCAGTAACCTCCTTCCTGTCGTCACCACCGACGACCTCCCATTACTCCTCACCAAGAATAAAACTCTTCATACACGACTTCCACTTCTTGAAGCTAGTCGTGGTCAAGAGCTCAATACCCAGACCTCTTGCATAGTTCCCTTCCATTGTAGCAAACTTTGGTTAAGCTCCCAGAAGCACAGAGCAACAACAGAGCAACAACACAAGTTGATCACCGCTCAAGCAACTGAACCTTCCTCTGATACCATGTTGAATTTTCTCAAAGTGGTCAGCAAGACAGCCTAAAGCCAAATTAATATTCTCAGAACTATCCAGTTCACACCTTGATCACGCAGAAACTGAAGAGCAAGCTTACACACCAAATGCAACAAGAAGAAACAAGCAGGTCATATATTCATTAACTTCTTTACAGGGCGAGATATATGTGGCTAGACATGATTTCATCAGTACACAAGGGAACAGAAAGAACAATAAAAGTCGAGCGGACAGGACTGGAGACTGCCGAGACCGCTCAGTCTTCCAAGGTCGCCGAAGCCACCCGAATTGTTGTTGCTACAAGCCGAGTAGAACATGGAGTCCACCGAGACCGCGAGGTCACACGGACACACCGTTATTCGCTGACTACTGCTGAACTGGAGAACAGACCGCCTACCCGCCTGAGTCCGGCGGACAGGGTATTGGATTTGGAAATGCTGAATAAGAGAAGAACTGACAAGCCGTATAAGCGACCTGCTGAGACCATAGAGACCGCAAACTTCACTGATCCTGAACGAAGTCAAAGCCAAACTCTTGGCTTCTCAATGCTAGTCATGCGACCTGCATAAAGCAAACAGTTATCTCTACTCAACCCGCGTGGACAGGAAAAACCAGACCTCAGTAATTGACCAAGCCCCACTTACTGTTCACTCAGTTACTGTAGATTGTCTGGAGTGTCTATTTATAGGCTAGGTGAGGAGTGTGGTCACCACCCTAGTAAATAGAGTCACCGCCACAGTCCGTGCACTAGCAAAGCCCCGTCCGCTGAGTCCGCGAGGACTTAGCCAGATTCCAACAAAAAATGCAAGTAGCAAATACAAAGATGTCCACCACCGGTCGGACTCGCACCAGTCCACCCATACTATACAGACAAGGAACCAGCTCGCATAGCCCGCAATCATCACCACACATGGACAGCCACAACCTCTACTGCGACAGTCCGCACACTATATGCGGACAAAGAGGCTGTCTACACAGCTCGAGAACAAAGCCACAATCCGCCATGATTCCTCGACCAACAGGCAGTCCGCCCGTTCAACAGTGGACTCTGCAGATACTGCAAACATGCTGGACTTGTCACAGAATGTGACCAAGTCCAGTAAACCACAAAGGGCCTGGCGCGAGCTTGGCGGACAAGGCCCAGTCTGCTTGACCCTAAGGCAGGTCGCCAACACTCCACCAGAATAAGGCAGAGCCCGCGAGCTCCTACTTGCACAGCTACCAAGAAAACGGCCAAATGCCGGACTCGACACTAGTCCGCGCAGTCCTCCGCAGAGCAGCTAACGCTTGTTGCAACACCGGAGAGGTCGGCAAAGACCACGGAAAATTTCCAAGGCCAGTCCGCAATAACGGACACTACGGACTCAACCAAGTCCGCAACACCTCCCACGGGTTCAATCTCCAATCCGCCCGGCTACACCAAGAACTTGCTAACTGCAAGGCCGCAGATCAAGCTGAGCACCGCCAACAGTCCGCGAACTGTAGTCCGCTCAGGCCGCTTCGCTAGAAACCCAACTTCCTTGGTCAATGTCCAACCAGGCCGCACAACAGACCGCCAAGGCTGCGGACTCAGACCGCTCAGGCTGTGCAGTCCGCCCGGCCTGCCCATCACCCACTTTCACTTCACAAATTTCAACAATTTGTACTATCCCTACTACATATGAGATTTGAGAATTCTTAGGGAAAACTTATAGTCTCTCTTCTGCATATACAGAACTGGATCAATTTCTTTTTTATCTAAGCAAGAAACAGAATGAAGATTTATTCTTGGAGAAAGTCCCTGCATACACATCAAGTGGAAGGGATGATGAGCATGTATAGTTGGAAGAGGACCACCAAGATGACATTAAAGTAACATTATGTTCTACACTTGCCTCTTCCGTACTCGTTGCAAGTAAAACATATCTCCCCACATTAACATCGTCTTCTAAATACACTACTTGAGCTAGATTCAGCTTGACTTGAATTAAGAAGTTGAATTATATTTATTCAAACTTCGCATAGAAAATAAAAAGTTAAAAGCACAATTATGTGCAGAAGCCAAATTTATTGTGATACTTTCACAATCAAGCCCTTTAATTAAAAATGCTAAACATTGTAATGATTTTACTAAAATATATAGGGTTCTTAAAAAGGAGATTCATATGTTATAAGAAAATAATGAACGAATAGGTCTGGTTAAATCTTCTATAAGAACTGATTGTGATATATGTAATAAGTATAAAATAGAAATTAAGGAGATGGATGAGTCTTTTGAAAAATTCATAAGTAAGTTTAAAGCTCATAATGAATCTGTAGTTTCCATTCTTAAAAATACAAATTGCTTATAATAAAGCAAGGGAAAATTTAAAAAGTAAAAAAAAACAACGATTTGGAAACCAAAATCAACTTGCATCAGGAAATAATAAAGAAAAATTCACAAAATGTAAATTTATAGAATCAAGTAATGTCTAAGAGCAAGTTGAACATAAAATTTCATAACATTAATAAACTTGTAACACACCCATCCATCATATAGAATATAACATAAGGTCCGATCGGGGCCCTACGCCATATTCCACGGATAGTCAGTGGAGTTACGTATTGAAATCATAATTCATAAACACACATCCTAACTCATAGTGCATTCTTGTGGAAGTGAATTTAGTTATAGTTAGAACCCAACCTTATGGATGTCCACTATCACAAAATAGGAATGATAAACCAAATACAGAAATAGTATTGGCCTTAAGGCCTCACACATTGTTCTTGAATATTAATGTCTTACATACTTCGACATGCAGGCTAGCCACACATGAAAGGATAAATAAAACTGGTAATTCTCTTTGGCCTTCAAGGTCCGGCGTAGCAACCATGGGCTTTAGCACGCTATTTCCAGCTCGGCTCAGCTGCACCTGCACGAAAACATTCCACCCAAAGGATGGCAAACAAGACAACAGTCATCATTTGGTGACCAAATTATTACCACCCCACCCCTCACTCGGGGTGGCGGTGCGCCTTACCTACAGGAATAAGAATAATTATACATTTTCAATTAGAACGTGCAACTTAAGCACCATTTGCAACAGACAATGGCACGACCGTCCAACGCCCCGTGCTCTTAGGGCACATTTTCAATGCATAGGACCTCAAAGGGTCACACCTACGTTCTTTATGATGGTCAACAACGTTTGAGCATTCTAGTCTTTCAGGGTCGAAGCACGAACTGCCTTATCCAGAATAGGACACGGCCATGTGGCACGCCTGTGTCACATGGCTTTCACGCCCATGTCACTCAGTACATGCCCGTGCCTAGTGGTTGTGTACCTCATGCAATACACCACTAATTTAACCCGAGCGGGACACGGCCATGGGACACACCCGTGTCCCATGCCGTGTACTCCAAGACACACCCGTGTCCACCAGCACACATCCCTGGCTGATCTAGAGAATGACACGGCCCTGTGACACGCCCGTGTCATAGGTCGTGTACTCAACTTGACTTGCTACTCGACAATCGTCGAGCGCAGTTCGTCGATCAGAGGAGGACACGCCCTCTGACACACCCATGTCTCAGGGCGCGTTCCCTCTCGTGAACTTTCTGAGTGTATTTCGTCGAGCACTAGACAAGCTGCTAAACCCGATCAGGACACGCCCTGGGACACACTTGTGTCCCAGGCCTCGTCGCCCAACCTGTACCCAAATTTGGGATTTGGGGTGTTACAACCCTCCCCTCCTTCAAACAAATTCCGTCCCGAAATTTAGCGTAACTGTACACACCAACAAAGCCACACCTTCTTGCACCTTAACCAAATGATCCCCTTGATCAAACAAGTTGTTAACATATCATCATACAACATACAATATAGAATTTATTACATCACACAAGTAGCACAGTTCACTCTTCAATTTACTTCCGCTCATCTGCATCTTTCATAATTCGTTTGATGGGCTCTTGTACTTCCAAGCTAAACACTCGAGGCTGTTGTACTCCACCAGTTGAAATTTGCGATTCCTGCAATTCGAAATTGTACACTCGAGGTTGAGTCCGGGATGTAGATGACTCGGTCACTGTTTTACCCTTTTCTTCATAAGACGCACTTGTCCTTTTCTCACTCCTTGGACGGCCACTCCAACAATCACGGGCTATATGTCCCTACTTCCCGCATTTAAAACATGTACGTGTTTCAACGCGTTCTTGTCCATAGGTTGCTCCCGAAGAAACAGTCGAAGGAGTTGGTTCAATAGGCCTGAACCTTTTCTTATCTTGTCTCCGGAACTCTGATTGTTCTGACTGCGGGACTTTGAATTCCGGCTTGTCCACTACCAAGTTCTTCTTGTCCTGCACCCGTTTGAAATCTTTCTCCAGCGCACGGGCTGTATCTACTAACACTTGGAATCCTTGGTTCACTGAACTCGGGTGTGCCAACCTCAACTCATCACGCAGTCCCTCATAGAATCTATTCGTCTTCCGCGCTTGCTCAACAAAGGTAGACCCCGCATAGTGCCCCAACCTAGTAAACTCATGCAGGTACGTATCAACATTACTCTCACCCTGCACCAGATGTTGGAACTCATTTTCCATAGCAATTCACTGCGACATTGGCAAATACTTGGCCAGAAATAATCGTGAGAATTCTTCGATCGACATCTCTTCCAATCCTCGACCTGCCAAGTGGTGTAATTCCACATCATCCCAACAAAGCCTTGCATCTCCTTCCAACAAAAAAGTATCTAAGGTAACTTTCTGCGCATCCGCAGTCCGGATTGCTGCCAGGATCCTCTTCACGCTTGTGAGCCAATCTTCCGCCTGCGTTGGGAAACCAGTTCCTCCAAATGTAGGTGGATGAAACTCCATAAACAACTTCAACTGCTCGTCAACTGCTTGCTCATCAACCAAAGATCTTTTTTATTGTAACGCCACTAGCCGATACAACGTGATAGTGTCACAGCTCTGCTCTCAGCGACGCTACCGGGCTGCAGCCCAAGCAGCCCAAGCAGCCCAACCCCTCTCCAGCCACTGGCGGGTTGTGGCCACCAACAACCCGCCAGTGGCTGGAGAGGGGTTGGGGTGCTTGGGTTGTAGCCCGGTAGCGTCGCCTAGAGCGGAACCGTGACACTGTCACATTGTATCGGCTAGGGGCATTACAATAAATAAGTGCTCTCCCTTCTCTCTAGCTTTCTTAGAAAGAGAATGGCCCAAGATCAAATGAGGATTATCTTCTCATTCTCGGCCTTAAAGTAGCGGAAGCGTTGTGGGCCCATAACCCACGGGTCCCAGGATCGAAACCTGTCTCTGATACCACTTTGTAACGCCTCCATTCGTCATATGGAATATAACGGTGGGTCCGGCCGGGGTCCCACGCCATATTTCACAAACAAACGGTGGAATTATGTATGAATATCAAAATCTCGTTCTACTCGCATTAGGCAGATATATAAATATCACACATTGTGCACTCACGCAGAAACAATCCATCACAATCGTTAGCCACGCAGCCCAACGATCCGTGCACTCGGGGCACATTCTTGGTGTACCGGCTAACCAGGGTCCCACCACCATTCTAGGTCCGAAACCCAACAGTAAAATTGAGCATTTGGTCTTTCCGGCGCGCAGGCCTAGGACTCTCATTATGCGCTCCAACTGACCGCACTTTTAGGTCTTCAAGTCGGACGGACATAACGCAGGTACGGATCAGCCACCCCCCGTTGCTCAAGTCGCCTTGCCATCACCGAATACCAGCGTACTCGAGGCCCAATATATAAGGCGTTGGTCGGTTTCACCTTTCCTGATCGGCACTAGGCCTTTCAAGAGCTCATCAAGCTCACAATAGCCATACTATCCACCAAGTATTGGCTTCACCATTGCCACAATGTCCACCAAGATACTGGCTTAACAATAGCCACAATGTCCACCAATGGACTGGCTTCACAATCAACAAGGGGAGTTCATGCTAGCATCCTTCACGATCGCTTAGCGGGTTCCGCAGAACTCACTTTCTGCACCCAGCCCGCCCAAACCCTGCAGCCTCCTGCAATGCCAGAAAACTGGACTTGCCATAGCACACAGCACAAGCATCACAAGGGTGTTTTCCTGGACTACCACTCCAGTACTTCCTGCTACTGCCCTTCACAGGTCCAACCCATCGACTCCACAAACTACACGTTTAATCACGGAGTCTTCTCCGGTGTGCAAATGAAACATCACCAATCCAGACCAACCTGTCCAGATGAGCTTCACATAGTATGCTTATGACATACTACCTATTTTCGGCTCTAAATGCAAACTCAACCTGGAATCACTCACAATTTCCACCGCTTGGTGGAGGATTCCATGTATATGCATAAAGAAAGGACTTTGCTTGTCCAAGTAGGAGATCGTTACCCTTGACGATTGCTTTGGAGCCATAAACTACCGGATGGAAATCACAGCCATGGCCTTGCCTCCACGAATATGAACTCGGATCGTGATTCGGAACTCTGAAGCTCCTCCAGCAGCCGGCTCCCATCTTCTCTTCCTTCCTTGCTCTCACTTCTCTCCCTAGCTCTTTAGCCCTTAGAAAGAGAAATGAATGGAAGTTTACCCTTCCAATCTCGATCTTATACTAGCAGGGAAGGGCCTTGAACCTTGGATCCAAGATAAAGGGAATGAACGGCCTCTATTTTGTAACGACTAGCATATAATAGAAGGTCCAGACGGGGCCGCACACCATATGCCACAAAACAGACAGCGAAGTCATGAGCTAATATCAGAATTGTGCATCCTAACTCATAGCATTCTAGCGGAAGTTTTTAACATAAATACTGAACTCCAACCATGAATATCCACTGATATAAATACCAACATTTATATAGGAATGTACATTAAATACAATATTGTTTGGCCTTATGGCCTTACAATTGCTCTTTTCAATAGTGTGGTTTTCAAACATCGGCGCGCAGGCCGGCCACACATGAACAAAACATAGTATTCTTTATTTAGCCTTCCAGGGCTAGCAGCAGCAGCAGGGACTTCAGCCCTTAGGAGTCTCGCTCGGCTCTCCAACACCTGCACAGTGATATCCAACCAAGCGGTGGCAAACAAAGCAACGGTTAGCATTCAGCTGACCAAGTTATAACAACCCTACCTCTTTCCCGAGGTAGTGGTATTCCTTCACTATATGCATAGCAATTTATAGGCAGATATATAAATATCACACATTGTGCTCTCACGCACAAACAATCCATCACAAACGTCAGCCACGCGGCCCGACGATCCGTGCACTCTGGGCACATTCTTGGTGTACCGGCAAACCAGGGTCCCACCATCATTCTAGGTCTAAAACCCAACGGTAAAATTGAGCAATTAGTCTTTCCGGCGCTCAGGCCTAAGTCTCTCATTATGCGCTCCAATTGATCGCACTTTCAGGTCTTGGAGTCGGACGGACATAACGCAGGTACGGATCAACCACCCCCCCATTGCTCAAGTCGCCTTGCCATCACCAAATACCAACGTACTCATGATTTCACCTTTCCTGTTCGGCACAAGGCCTTTTCAAGAGCACATCAAGCTCACAATAGTCACACTGTCCACCAAGGACTGGCTTCACAAGAGCCATAAGGTCCACCACGGACTGACTTCACAATAGCCACAATGTCCACCACAGACTGGCTTCACAATAGCCACAATGTCCACCACGGACTGGCCTCACAATAGCCACAATCTCCACCACGGACTGGCTTCACAGTCAACGAGGGGAGTTCATGTTAGCATCCTTCACGAGCGCTTAGCGGGTTCCGCAGAACTCACTTTCTGCACCCAACTCCGCCCAAACCCTGCAGCATCCTGCAGTGCCAGAAAACTGGTCTTGCGATAGCACATAGTACAAGCATCATAAGGGTATTTTCCTAGACTACCACTCCAGTACTTCCTGCTACTGCCCTTCATAGGTCCAACCCATCGACCCCACAACCTATACATTTAACCGCGGAGTCTTTTCCGGTGTGCAAATGCAACATCCCCAATCCAGACCAACCTGTCCGGATGGGCTTTACACAGCATGCATATTCTGTACTCCATTTTCGGATCTATATGCCAAACTATTGGGGATTCCAAGAATCAACCAAAGGAAATCCCTTAGCAATCCACCCTCTGGTAGGGGAAATCCATGCACATGCCAAAAAGGAAGGAGTTCACATATCCAAGAAGGAAGATCGTTACCCTTGACGACCTCTTTGAAGCCATGGACTTCTAGCCGGCTGGAAAGCACCGCAGTGGCCTTGCCTCCACAACACTAGGCTCGGATCTCGAATCGAAACTCAGCAGCTCCACCGGTGGCCGGCTCCTTTCCTCCTCCTCCTCCTCCTCCTCCTTGCTCTCGCTTTTCTCTAGCTTTCTTAGAAAGAGAATGGCCAAGTGAATAATGAGAGATATCTTCTCTTTTTCGGCCTTAAAGCAGCACGAAGAAGCCTGGGACATCAGATCCTAGATCAAGGAAATGGACGGCCACGATTCGTCCACAAAAGTCTAATTTTGCCTGACACGGCCTGTGACACACCCGTGTCACAGGTCATGTACTGTAAGAGGCACACAAGTGACTTACCTAAAGTAGGATACGGCCATGTGACACGGCCGTGTCACAGGCCGTGTGTCCTAACACGCCTTCAGACACGCCCGTGTCTGTGGCCGTGTGCCTCAAGCGGCACAAACCCAATTCAACCCAAACAGGACATGGCAATGTGACACGCTCGTGTCACAGGCCGTGTGCCCAGAGACACACCCGTGTCCTTCTCATGTTCACCAGGCCTCACTACCTGGCCAAATTCAGAGAAGTACACGCCCGTGTCACAGGTCGTGTACCCTTACATGACATCAGACATGCCTCTAGCATGCATTTCATCGAGTGGAGTTCATCGACCAGAGGAGGACACGCCCTCTGACACGCCCGTGTCGCCGTGCATGTTCCCTCTCGATAACTCGTCGAGTGTAATTCGTTGAGCACTCAACAGGCTGCTCAGCCATATAGAGCAGGACACGGTCTGGGACATGCCCATGTCCCAGGCCGTGTCGCCCAAATTAAACCCAATCTTGGTATTTGGGGTGTTACAACCCTCCCCTCCTTACAATAAATTTCGTCCCGAAATTTGCACACAGTAAGGAAACTAGACGCAAGATGTTAGAACTTCACAAAAGTTTGATACACCTTGACAAGCACTACATAACAGTTTACACAAATAGCTCGGGAAATTCAGCTCGCATGGTCTGCTCTCGCTCCCATGTTAGCTCCTCATGGCCACAATTGTCCCACCGGACTTTGACCATCCTGATTGTCTTGTTTTACAACTGCCTATCGGCGCGATCCTCGATCCGAATGGGCCAATCCTTCGTCGTTAGCCCATACTCCACCGGCACACGATCATTCTCGATCACTTGAGCTGGATCTTTGACGGCTTTCTGAAGCAAAAAGATGTGAAACACATAATGTAATCCACTCAATTCTGCCGAAAGAGCTAGCTGATAGGCAGCTTCCCCAACTCGCTCCACCACTTCAAACGGGCCAAGATATCTCGGACTCAACTTTTTCAAACGCCGAATCCTAGACACGTCTTTGAAGATTTTGATCTTTAAATATACCCAATCGCCCAACGCGAACTCCACATTCTAGTGCTTGGTGTTGTAGTACTTTGCTTGTCGATACTGGGCTACGAGTAGCCTCCCTCAAATAGAGCATATCGTCGAGTTAGCTTCATCCACTTCTTTACACCTATACTGTTTGGATTCGCCTGCTTCTGCCCAATCTAACGGTGTATGGCACTTGTGACCATACAGAGCTTCGAACGGTGTCATACCGATGCTCGCTTGGTAGCTATTATTGTAGGCAAACTCCACCATATAAAGATGATCTTCCCATCTCTTACCAAAATTCAGGGCGCATATTCGAAGCATATCCTCCATTGTTCTGTTGGTCCTTTCAGTCTGGCCATCTGTTTGGGGATGAAAGGTTGTACTGAATGTCAATTTCGTTCCCAACAATTGATGGATTAGCCTCCAATCGTTCGATGTAAATCACCCATCACGATCACTCATGATGCGACGAGGAACACTGTGTAGTCGTACAATCTGCTCCACATAGAGCTTTGCCAAACTTTCCACTGAATCGTCACGCTTGTTCGGAAGGAAGTGCGCCACTTTCGTCAACCGGTCTATAATCACCCAGATTGAATCATTCCCGCGTTGAGATCTCGGCAACCCGTGCACGAAATCCGTTGAAATATCATCAAACTTCCATTCCGAAATCGGTAACGACTTCAAAAATCCTCCGGGATTCTGGCATTCCGCTTTCACCAAAGCACAAGTTTGACACTTAGCCACATAATGAGCGATATCTTTCTTTAATCCTGGCCACCAGAACAACTTTTTTATGTCCTTGGACATCTTTGTGCTCCCATGGTAAATTGAGTATTTTGTAAAGTGAGCTTCGTAGATCAACTCTTCTCTCAACTTACCCATACTCGGGACGCACAAACGACCCTCTTTCGGCAAAAGGCCATCATCCTAGGAGAATTGGCCATCCAGTCCATCTTGTGCATAGCATTGGAGACTTTCATCCAGCTCCATTGCTAGTCGAATTCTATCCACAAGGTCATATTGTACCTCCGTCCAATTTAAGCATGCATCGGCTGTGGAATTCTTGTCAACATAAGAAATCTCTAATGCTTCCAAATCCTGGATCAGATGCTCACCATGCGTCTGCAACCAATTTTCCCTCGATGGAGTCCTACGACTCAAAGCATCAGCGACCACGTTTCCCTTCCCGGGAGTATAATGAATCTAAAAGGTGTAGTCCCCAAGGAACTCCAGCCACCTTCATTGTCGCATATTCAGATACTTCTGCTCCAACAAGTACTTTAGGCTCTTATGGTCCGTAAAGATATCCACTTTTACGCCACAAAGATAATGTCGCCATAACTTAAGTTCAAAGATCACCGCCTCCAACTCTAAGTCGTGAACGGGATAATTTCGTTCATGCACTTTCAACTAGTGTGAGCCATAAGCAATCACTTTTCCAAACTGCAGAAAAACACAGCCTAAGCCGCTCCTTGAAGCATCACTATAGATCTCATATCCATCGGTACCACATGGTGATGTCAACACAGGCGCCATGGTCAACAGATTCTTCAGCTCTTCAAAAGCTCGTGCGCACTCCGGCATCCAAACGAACTTTTGATCCTTCCTCGTCAGTGTGGTCAGAGGCAAAGCGATCGCAAGAAGTTTTCAACAAAACGTCTATAGTAGCCTGCCAGTCCAAGGAATCTACTGACTTCGGCCACCAAAGACAACACCGACCACTCCTGAATGGCCCTTATCTTTGGCGGATCCACTGTTACGCCCTCTCCACTTACCACATGGCCAAGAAAAGCCGCTGACGACAGCCAAAACTCACACTTTGAGAACTTGACATATAGCTTATTCCTTCACAAGGTGTGCAACACCAACCGCAAGTGGTTCGCATGATCAGCTTCAGATTGAGAGTACACCAAGATATCATCAATGAACACGATCACAAACAAGTCCAAGTACTCTCTGAATGTTTGGTGCATTAGGTCCATGAATATCGATGGCGCATTGCATAGCCCAAATGGCATTACCGTGAACTCATAATGATCGTAGCGTGTTCCAAATGCAGTCTTGGGAATATCACCTTCCCAAATCCTCAACTGGTAATACCCAGACTTCAAATCCAATTTGGAATAGACGGTTGATCCCACTAGCTGATCGAACAATTCATCTATCCGTGGAATCGGATACCTGTTCTTCTCTATCAGTTTATTCAATTCTTGGTATTCAATACATAACCGCAAACCACCGTCCTTCTTTTTCACAAATAGAACAGGTGCGCTCCAAGGTGACATACTTGGGCGTATATATCCCTGCTCCAGCAACTCTTGCAATTGGACTTTCAATTCAGCCATTTTCTTTGGCGCGACGCGATATGGCGAGCGGGTCACAGGTTTCGCACCTGGCACCAACTCAATAGCGAAGTCGATCTCCCGCTAGGGTGGTAGCCCAGGAAGATCCTTAGGAAACACATCTGCAAACTCCGATACAACCGGAACATCACTCACACTGGCCTTTGGCTCAACCGTCTGAATCAGCGTGAAGAATACCTCCGAGCCCTTTCGAACAACCTTGATGACTTGGAGTACAGACATCAAGGTCCCGCTCACCCCTCGCATACCAGCGAACTTAGTCTCAATCTCGGTATTCTGGCCTAGTGTGATCTCTTTTGACTGGCAATCAATATAGATACGTTGCTCCGCTAGCCAGTCCATACCAAAAATCACATCAAATTCCGATATCGGCAGTACAGATGCAGTCAACCAGAAATCCTGACTTCCAATTTGAATCGCCACATCGCAAGCCCTATCCGCAATCATCAAACAACCATTCGGTAATAACATTTTGATGCACTTTGTCTTTACATGACGAGGTACTCCAATTCGAGCTACAAAGTCTTTAGATAGAAATGAATGTGAAGCACCAGTATTAAATAGTGCTATCGCCAATGTATTCTGAATCATAACAAAGCACGTGGCAATTACATCACACACAAGCTACACACCAAGCATGCAATAAGAAAAGCATTCAATAACTTAAATCGTACCTGTGATGATGTCACTTTGCTTTATGGCCTCTTGCTGGCCAAAGTTGTAGACTCGAGGCTGTGCCTGGGATGTAGAGGACTCCACCACTGCCATTCCCTTCTCAGCATAAGACGCTCCTGTCTTCTTGTCACCCTTTGGTGGAGCAACCCAACAATCATGGGCTATATGCCCCACTCATCCACAAGTAAATAAAGTACGAGTCTTTGGCCTCGACGTGGCCCCCGACGTTGCACCTGATGCAACCGTAGAAGGAGCTTGTCCATACGACTTGAACATCTTGCCCCATTTCTTTTTATAATATGATTTCCCAGGTCAGGGCGCCTTGAACTCTGGCTTTGTCACAGCCAATGCCCTTTTTCCTTGCACCCTCTTCATATCCTTTTCCAGCGCGCACGCAGTATCAACCAACGCCTGGAACCCTTGGTTCACTGAACTCGAAAGCAGGAATCGCAACTCATCCCGCAATCCTTCATAGAACCTATTTGTTTTCCACTGCTCATCGGCGAAGATGGAGCCCGCATATCGTCCCAACCGTATGAACTCATGCAGTTACGTCTCCACACTACCTTCTCCTTGCGTTAACCTTTGGAAATCATTTTCCATGGCAATGCATTGTGCCGTTGGTAGGTGCTTTCCCAGGAAGAGTCGCGAGAACTCCTCAATCGAAACTTGTATTAACTGTCTGCCTGCTAAGTGGTGTAACTCAATCTCGTACCACCATAACCGAGCCTCTCCTTCCAATAAGAAGGTGGACAAGGTGACCTTCTGATCTTCCTCTATTCTGATCGCCGTCAAGATACGCTTGACGCGCGACAACTAGTCCTCCGCCTGCGTAGGGGATCCCACACCCATAAACGTCGGCGGATTGAAGCTCATGAACTGCTTCAACTGCCTTTCAGCTGCTCGAGGATCAACAGCCGCAACAGGTTTTGGCCTCGCCGCAACCTGTTCTAACACCACTGCCGGCTGCGCTTGCCTGCAAGGCTGTGCTTGAAACATTGCAAATAGCGCCTCAGCAACTTAGCAGATAGTTTCCGTAGAAGGGGGAGGTGTAAGCACCTCAGCTGGTCCCATACTCTCATCAGAACGATGGGGCTCCGACTACCCAGCACCACTTCGAGTCACCTATAAGTGAACAAGACACACACACTAACGACCACACACAAGCAATAACATCAATATAGGAACGTGCAGGTTCCTCAAACAAGTGTATTTGCATTCCTACGTGGATATTCAAGAGTTTATTAGCATTAACGCGATTCGCACTTACACGTGATCGCCACCCCACAAAAGAATTCGACCACGAATTTGAAAGGGCAAAAACTGAGACAACTGATACAAAAAATATAACGACTCCATTCGTTCATAGAGCATATAATAGAAGGTTCTGTCGGGGCCCCACACCATATGACACAAAACAAGCGGCGATGTCACGGGTTAATATCAGAGTTGTGCATCCTAACTCATAGCATTCTAGCGGAAGTTTTAAACATAAATACTCAACTCCAACCATGAATGTCCATTGATATAAATACCCACATTTATATAGGAATGTACACCAAATACAATATTTTTTGGCCTTATGCCCTTACAGTTGCCTTTTTCAATAGTATGGTTTTCAAACATTGGCGTGCACGCCGGCCACACATGAACAAAACATAGTATTCTTTATTTAGCCTTCCAGGGCTAGCAGTAGCAGCAGGGACTTCAGCCCTTATGAGTCCCGCTCGGCTCTCCATCACCTGCACAGGGACAGCCCACCAAGCGATGGCAAATAAAGCAACGGTCAACATTCAGCTGACCAAGTTATAATGACCCTACACCTTTTCCGGGGCAGTGGTATTCCTTCCCTACAGGCATAGCAATTTATAGGCAGATATATAAATATCACACATTGTTCTCTCACACACAAACAATCCAACACAACTGTCAGCCACGCGGCCTGATGATCCGTGCACTCAGGGCACATTCTTGGTATACCGGCGAACCAGGGTCCCACCACCATTCTAGGTCTGAAACCCAACGATAAAATTGAGCATTTAGTCTTTCCGGCGTGCAGGCCTAAGACTCTCATTATGCGCTCCAATTAACCGCACGTTCAGGTCTTCGAGTCGGACGGGCATAACGCAGGTACTGATCAACCACCCCCCATTGCTCAAGTCGCCTTGCCATCACCGAATACCAACGTACTCGCTGCTAAATATAAGGCGCGAGTCGGTTTCAACTTTCCTGTTTGCCACGAGGCCTTTTCAAGAGCTCATCAAGCTCACAATAGCCACACTGTCCACCAAGGACTTGCTTCACAAGATCCACAAGGTCCACCACGGATTGGCTTCACAATAGCCACAATTTCCACCACGGACTGGCTTCACAATAGTCATAATATCCACCACGGACTGGCTTCACAATAGCCACAATGTCCACCACGGACTTCCTTCAGAATCAACGAGGGGAGTTCATGCTAGCGTCCTTCATGAGCTCTAAGCGGGTTCCGCAGAACTCACTTTTTGCACCCAAATCTGTCCAAACCCTGCAGCATCCTGTTGTGCCAGAAAACTGGTCTTGCGATAGCACACAGGGTATTTTCTTGGATTACCACTGCAGTACTTCCTGCTACTGCCCTTCACAGGTCCAACCCATCGACCCCACAACCTATACGTTTAACCATGGAGTCTTCTCCGGTGTGCAAATGCAACATCACCAATCCAGACCAACCTGTCCAGATGGGCTTCACACAGCATGCCTATTCCGTACTCCATTTCCGGATCTATATGCCAAACTATTACGGATTCCAAGAATCAACCCAAGGAAGTCCCTTAGTAATCCACCCTCTGGTGGGGGAAATCCATGCATATGCCAAAAAGGAAGGACTTCACATGTCTAAGAAGGAAGATCGTTACCCTTGACGACCTCTTTGGAGCCATGGACTTCTAGCTGGCTGGAAAGCACCGCATCGGCCTTGCCTCCACAACCGTGGCCTCGGATCTCGAATCGAAACTCAGCAGCTCCACCAGTGGCCGGCTCCTTTCCTCCTCCTCCTTGCTCTCCCTTCTCTCTAGCTTTCTTAGAAAGAGAATGGCCAAGTGAATAATGAGAGATATCTTCTCTTTTTTGGCCTTAAAACAGCAGGGAGAGGCCTGGGCCATCAGATCCCAGATCAAGGAAATGGATGGCCACGATTCTTCCACAAAAGTCTAATTTTTGCCTGACACAGCCTGTGACACGCCCGTGTCACAGGCCGTGTACCGTAAGTGGCATACAACCGACTTACCCAGAGTAGGACATGGACATGTGACACGCCCGTGTCATAGGCCGTGTGCCATAACACGCCTTCAGACACGCCCGTGTCTATGGACGTGTGCCTCAAGCGGCACACACCCAATTCAACCCAAACAGGACACGGTCATGTGACACGCCCGTATCACAGGCCGTGTGCCCAGAGACACACCCATGTCCTGCCTGTGTTCACCAGGCCTCACTGCCTGGCCAAATCTAGAGAAGTACACGGCCATGTGACACGCTCGTGTCATAGGCCGTGTACCCTTACACGGCATCAGACACGCCTCCAGCGTGCATTTTATCAAGTTGAGTTCGTTGACCAGAGGAGGACACGCCCTCTGACACGCCCGTGTCGCCGGACGTATTCCCTCTCGAGAACTCGTCGAGTGCAGTTCGTCGAGCACTCTACAGGCTGCTCAGCCATACAAAGTAGGACAGGCCCTGGGACACGCCCGTGTCCCAGGCTGTGTCGCCCAACTTGAAACCAATCTTGGGATTTGGGGTATTACAGATTTGCCCTCAAATCTATACTTTTAGGCTGACACGGCCTGTGACACGCCCGTGTCATAGGCCGTGTACCTTAAGTGGCGCACGAACCTCCTTATCCAGAACAGGACACGGCCATGGGACACGCTCGTGTCACATGGCTGACACGCCCGTGTCACTGAGTACACTCATGTGCCTAGTGGTCGTGTACCTCAGGCAGTACACCACTAAATTAACCCGGGCGGGGCACGGCCATGGGACACGCCCATGTCCCAGGCCATGTACCCCCAAGACACACCCGTGTCCACTAGCACAGATCCTTGGCTGATCCAGAGAAGGACAAGGCCATGTGACACGCCCGTGTCATAGGCCGTGTACTCAACTTGACTTGCCGCTCGACAATCGTCGAGTGCAGTTCGTCGACTAGAGGAGGACATGCCCTCTAACACACCCGTGTCGCAGGGCGTGTTCCCTCTCGTGAACTTTCCAAGTGCATTTTGTCGATCACTCGACAAGCTGCTCAACTCGAGCAGGACACGCCCTGGGACACGCCCGTGTCCCAGGCCGTGTCGC
Organism: Platanthera guangdongensis; assembly: GCA_039583875.1. Lineage (NCBI taxonomy): Eukaryota > Viridiplantae > Streptophyta > Magnoliopsida > Asparagales > Orchidaceae > Platanthera > Platanthera guangdongensis. The sequence goes on from CM077152.1 coordinate 72,578,987, forward strand.
CCAAACTGAACCCAAATTTGGAATTTGGGGTGTTACACTACTTATGTCAGAAACCCCTTCGCACAGCATGTCGCATTCGCATCTTTCGTTGTCACGATCATTGATGTCCCTCCCTCCCCCATCCTATGTGTCCACGATGTCCACTCCTGAATCCCTCCTCTTGCTCTCCCACTAACCCGAAGCCTCCACCAGCCTCTCCTGAAGCCCTCATCGTTTCCAACAACGGTGTTCTGACTGAATCCTTTGTCTTTGTCCTAGGGCGCACCGATCGCATCACATCTCATACAAAAAAGGTATCAATAATAGTATAATTTGTCCCCTTATCAATCTCAGTGTAAAACAATGCTGTAGAAAACCATGGCATCTTCCTGTTTTTGCACGTTGATCGCATCGCATCTTCCTGCTTTTGCTCCAGATTTATTTGTGTGCATCCATTGTTTTTTTAATCTCTGTAATATCTGTTTTTATTGAACACTACTGCTTCATATTTTCATTCACGAGTTGTCTCAGTGAAGTTTCTCAATGGAAAGGAACATGCACACGTCTATTCTGAAATAGCTGCTAGGTACGAGTCTATTCTGCGTGTTTTGAAATAGTTATTTTCAAAAGTAGGGCTGATATCAACTCTTAGTCGGAGAGAGTTGATCGGGTTCATAAGGAATTTAAAATTTTGAGATTGGTTTTGTAACACCCCCTATCCGTCGCAAAGCATATAGCAGTAGGTCCGGCCGGGGCCCGACGTCATATACTACAGACAGACCTGGTGTTTACTCAATGGAAAACATCCAACCAATCCAACGTCCTACACAGAGCATTCTTGCGGAAGCAGTTTATATAAGTTGTAATTAAAGAACCCAGCACAAAAGCATGAATGTCCACTAATATCAAATATGAATGTCGTACATACACGAGTACAAGCCTTAAGGCCTTACAAAAATGGTTTACTTCAATATTAAATGTTTTACAAAACATGGCACGCAGGCCGGTCATACATGAGTAAAAGTAGTAAACACTCCAATTAGGCCTTCGAGGACCGGCTTCGCAAGTTGGGCTTTAGCCCGCTATTGACCGCTTGGTCCAGCAGTACCTGCAAGCAAGAAAACCACCGCACGGTGGCAAACAAAGGCAACGGTCAGCAATGCTGACCAAATTATAACGATCCCGCCCCCAACTCGGGGCGGCGATGCTCCTTCCCTGCATTTCATTAGCATAAGCGAGCAATATATCAATATTCATTTCATCACAGGCGTAGGCTCACACGGCCACACACCCCATGCACTCAGGGCACATTTTCGGTGAACCGGCCAATGTCACGTCAATTTAAGCCATAGACATTCCAGACTCACCACCGCCACTTTGACGGCCAAACATATGAGCAATTTGTCTTACCGGCATGGGTCACGACAATTTAAGCCATAGACCGTCGAAGACCCTCATCTATGCCAACGGCTCTAACCGAACGATATAGAAATGGGTACGGTTCCATCTAACCCGTGCTCACATCGCAACGACAGTTTAAGCCATATACGCGGGTCAAACTTCTCCTGAGTCCCATTTTCGTCACACAATTCACATAACTTGGTTATGTTCAAGTTGGCTCTCAGGACTCCAAGTTGGCAAGATCACGCATCTGCCCAGTTTTCCGGGTGCACCTTTGGGTTAATCCCCAAGGCTCCCTATTGCAATCTACCACGTAGAAAACCCGAAAAACAATCAATCGCACTGAGTCTTCTCCGGCATTTATGCAATGCAACATCACCGATCCAGACCAACATGTCCGGGTAGGCTTCACACATCATGCCTATGTCCGTTCTCGCTTACGGACTCTAAACAACGGGAACTTTACATATCTACCCGAAGGAACGCCTCCAACTCACCGCAAACTCGCGAGAGCGGGCTTCCTATGCAAAGAAGGAGAGCTACACATGCTCAAGAAGAGAATCGTTACCCTAGCGTTCTTCTTTGGCGCCATGGAAAAGTAAGCGGATGAAAAGCACCGCACTCTCTTCGCCTTCGTGGATCCGAAGTCGGCTCACGATTTAGAGCTTCGAAGCTCCTCCAATGGCCGGATCTAGCTTCTTCTTCCTCCTTTGGCTCTCCTCTCTCTCTTGACTTAGAAAGAGAACCACTCAAGTAAAAGTGAGGGTTCCAAAGGTCCAATCCTGGGTATATCTCATCAGGAACAACCCCCGGCCACTAGATCCCAAATTAAAGAAACGAACGGCTTTGATTCGGGCCTGAAATGTATAATCTGGACAGAGCACGGCCTGCCACACGCCCGTGTCCAGGGCCGTGTCCCCCATTCACCGTAAAAATCGACGCGCCTGGAACAACATACGGGCATCTGACACGCCCGTGTTCTACATGACATGCTCGTGTTCCAACTGACACGGCCGTGTGGTCGATCGTGTGCCCCCATCGATTTATCCCGCAAACAACCCGAGAACAACACGGGTTCTTGGACACGCCCGTATCCTAACCTGTGTCCACTCGAACACGCCTGGACTCCAGGCCGTGCTCACGATCTCGACACTTCGTCGAGCGAAGTTCGTCGACTACCTAACACGGCCTTGGACACGGCCGTGTCCTAGGCCGTGTGCCTTATCTCGACACATCGTCGAGCGAAAATCGTCGACTTCGCTGGCCGATCGTCGACACAGGCTCGACACGCCCTGAGACACGACCGTGTCTCAGGCCGTGTGCCCTATCTCGACACTTCGTCGAGCGAAATTCGTCGACACCCCGGGTCGATCGTCGACACGGGCTCGACACGCCCTGAGACAAGCCCGTGTCTCAGGCCGTGTTCTCTGCTCGACGATTGTCGACTCCAAAATCGTCGACCTCTCGACCAAATCATCGATTCCAGCCTGACACACCCTGGGACATGCCCGTGTCCCAGGCCGTATGCCTACTGCCAGATTCCAAATCTGGCCCAAAACATCCCCCGTCGCTCTTTTGAGTTTCGGGGCGTTACAACTCTCCCCCTCTTAAAAGAATTTCGTCCACGAAATTATATATAAAGGAAAGACATGTACAAAATTAAATTGTACCTGAGCGGAACAACTCCGGATACTCGTCAAGCATAGTCTGCTCTCGCTCCCAAGAGAGCTCCTCACGACCACAATTGTCCCAACGGACCTTGACCATCCTGATCTCTTTATTGCGTAGCCGCTTGACCTCCGAGTCCTCAATCCGCACGGGTTTGACCTTTGTCGTCAACCCACTATCCACCGGCACTTCATCAACTGCGATCACTTGTGAAGGCTCTTGCACCGCCTTCCATAGCACCGAAATATGGAATACATCATGTAACTCACTTTGCTCCACTGAGAGCTTCAACTGATAGGCTGCTTTACCAACCCGCTCCAAAACCTCAAACGGCCCAAGGTACCTCGGGCTTAGCTTTTTCAATCGCTGCACTCGCGAGACACCCTTGAATGGCTTGATCTTTAAGTACACATAGTCGCCCACAGCGAACTCCGCGTTCCTGTGCTTGGCATTATAGTACTTAGCTTGCCGGTCCTGAGCGATAAGCAACCTCTCCCGAATGGTACGCACCAACGAAGTAGCATCCTCCACTTCTACTCGCTTATACAACTTTGACTCTCCTATTTCTAGCCAAGACAATAGCGTGCGACATTTTCTACCATATAGGGCCTCGAAGGGCGCCATTTGAATACTCGCTTGGTAGCTATTGTTGTATGCGAACTCCACCAAATAAAGATGGTCTTCATATTGCTTTCCAAAGTCCAAGACACACATGCGGAGCATGTCTTCCATAGTTCTATTGACCCTCTCGGTCTGCCCATCCATTTGCGGATGGAAGACTGTGCTGAATTTCAACTTTGTTCCCAACATTTGCTGCACTAGCCTCCAATCATTGGACGTGAACCGCCCATCTCGGTCACTCACGATGCTGCGGGGCACACCGTGAAGCCGTACTATATTATCCAGATATAGTTTTGCCAACTTCTCCACCGGATCATCCTTACTATGTGGAATGAAATGCGACACCTTCGTTAGCCGATCTACGACCACCCAAATGGCGTCGTTCCCCTTTTGCAATCTTGGCAAACCGTGCACAAAGTCCATAGAGATGTCGTCGAATTTCCACTCCTGAATAGGCAAGGACTTAAGAAATCCTCCCAGCTTTTGGCACTCGGCCTTCACCAAGGCGCGCGTTTGGCACTTCGCCACGTAGAGCGCCACATCTTTCTTCAAGTCCGGCCACCAAAACAGTTTCTTTACATCGCGGTACATCTTCGTGCACCCCGGGTGAATCGAGTACTTGGTATGGTGTGCCTCATACAACAATTCCACCCGTAAATTGCCCACACTTGGGACGCACAGACGACCGTCTTTCCAAAGCAATCCGTCCTCCACAACGAATTGGGAATTTGACCCATCCAGAGCCTCTACCATGAACTGCTTCATATGGACATCCATATCCAAAGCCTGCTGAATCCGATTAGCCAGGTCATATTGGACTTCAGTCCAATTCAGCACTGCTTCAGCACTTGCTTGCTTATCCACACAAACAATCTCCAACGCCTCCAACTCCCGAACCAACCGCTCATCATGCATCGATAGCCAATTGGCTTGAGCTGGGGCTCGGCGACTCAACGCGTCCGCAACCGCATTCCCTTTACCAGGCACGTAGTGGATCTTGAATGTATAGTCTCCCAAGAACTCCATCCATCTACGCTGCCGCATATTCAGATCTTTCTGATCAATCAGATACTTCAGGCTCTTATGTTCGGTGTAGATATCAATCTTCACACTGTACAAATAATGCCTCCACAGCTTCAAGGCAAAAATCATGGCCGCTAACTCCAAGTCATGGACCAGATAGTTCCTTTCATGCACTTTTAGCTATCTCGAGGCATAAGTTATTACACTTCCGTGTTGCAGTAGCATGCAACCCAAACTGCTGCCCGAAGCATCGCTGTAAATCTCATAACCTTCGATCCCACATGGCGAACTCAGCACAGGCACCGTGGTCAACCGACACTTCAACTTCTCAAAAGCTCGTGCACGCTCCGGCGTCCAAACGAACTTCTGCTCCTTCCTCGTCAAAGTAGTGAGAGGTAACGCTATCCGCGAGAAGTTCTCTACGAAGCGCCTATAATAGCCGGAAAGCCCCAGAAAGCTCCGGACTTCCGCTACCGTAGAAAGCTCAGGCCACTCCCGTATCGCAACAATCTTCGCCGGATCCACAGCAATACCCTCTCCACTCACTATATGACCGAGGAACGCCACTGAGGATAACCAAAACTCGCACTTCGAGAACTTGGCATGCAACTGATTCCTCCTTAGCGTCTCGAAAACCAAATGAAGATGCTTGAAGCGATGTTCCTCACTCTGCGAGTACACCAAAATATCGTCGATGAAGATGATCACAAAATGGTCCAAGTACTCCCTGAAGGTCATGTTCATCAAATCCATGAACACTGACGGCTCATTAGTCAGCCCAAACGGCAAGACCGTAAACTCATAATGCTCGTATCTCGTACTGAACGTTGTCTTTGGGATATCACTCTCCCTTATTCGCAGCTAATAGTACCCGGACTTGAGATCCAACTTTGAGTACACCGTCGACCCGACAAACTGATAAAAAAGATCATCGATTCGGGGGATCGGGTACTTGTTCTTCTCCGTCAACTTGTTGAGCTCCCGATAATCAATACATAACCCCAAGCTTCCGTCCTTCTTCTTAACAAAGAGGACCGGTGCGCTCCAAGGCGAAGAACTTGGGCGCACATACCCTTTCTCCAACAACTCTTGCAGTTGTACCTTCAGCTCCGCCATTTCCTTAGGCGCTAGCCGATAATGAGATCGTGACACAGGCTTTGCACCTGGCACTAGCTCAATCGTGAAATCTATCTCCCGTTGCGTCGGGGCTCCAGGAAGATCTGCGGGGAACACATCAGGGTACTCAGCTACCAATGATATACTATCCAACGCGGGCTTCGGCTTCGCAACCTCCACTAGTGTAAAGAACAGTTCTGCACCGGCACGAACCGCCTTCACCACCTGAAGAGCAGACATCAACATCTTGCTCGACCCCTTTAAGCCTGTAAAAGTCATCTCACGACTTGCTCTCACCTTGACTTTCTTGCGACCGCAATCGATATAGGCTTGCTACTCCGAGAGCCAGTCCATGCCAAATATAATGTCGAACTCCACCAACGGAAGTAACGACGCTTGCAGATCGAACTCCTGATTCCCAATACAAATCTTAACATCGCAGATTCTATCCGCGCGCATCGAACACCCATTGGGCAACAACACATCCAACTTATCCCTCGCCATCGTAGAAGGGACTCCGATGTGTGATATAAATCCCTCGGACAAGAAGGAGTGTGAAGCTCTCATATCAAAGAGTGCTCTAGCTGGATTTTCACAAATCAAAAAAATCCTAAACAAGCAGTGGTAAGGTAACATGGGCATAATAAGTATTTAAAGAAATTAACTTGCTATAAATTAAACCGTACCTGTTACCATATCTGCCTGTTTGATGGCCTCCTGTTGGCCAAGATTATACACCCTTTGTTGGGCCGTAGCATAGTGGGACGCGGTCGACTCCACCGCCTTGCCCTTCTCTTCATAGGTCGCTCCCGGCCTTCTCTCGGACTTGGGATGTCTGCTCCAACAATCGCGGGCAAAATGCCCCGACTTCCCACAAGTAAAGCATGCTCCCGGGGTCCGACCCATAGTCGCCCCAGAAGCACCAGAACGAGCTGGACCCGAAGTCCTATGCTTCTTGAAGGACCTTCGATAGCCGGACTTTGAAGTAGTCGGCACTTTGAATTGAGACTTCGTGTCACCCAAGCTTTTCTTTGCTTGTACGTTCTTCATGTCCTTCTCCAAGGACCGGGTCGTGTTGGCCAAGGTTAAGAAACCCTGCATTATTGGCCCCGAGAGTAATAACCTCAACTCATCTCTCAACCCTTCGTAGAATCGATTCGTCTTGCGCTCCTCATCCGCGATGGTGGAGCTAGAATATCGACTAAAACGAGTAAACTCAAGGAGATATTCATCCACGCTCCTGTCCCCTTGTACCAACTTCAAGAACTCGTTCTCCATCGAAATCCTCTGAGTAGAAGGGAGGTACCTTGCTAAGAACAATCCCGAGAACTCTTCCATCGGGACGTCTGTAAGTTGTCTACCTCTCAAATGATGTAGCTCCAATCCTTCCCACCATAATCTCGCTTCACCGTCCAAAAGGAACGTAGCAATGGTGGTCATTTGCCACTCCTCCGTCTGCGTTGCTGTCATGACTCTCTTCCCCCTAGAGAGCCAGTCTTCAGCTTGAGATGGGGTTCCCAACTCCGAGAATACTGGAGGATTAAAGCTCATGACAAGCTTGAGCTGTAAGACCCCCCCCCCCCCCCCTCCCGGATCCCAAAACACGGCACTAAGGGGGAGTCTTATGCCCGGAACAGCCGCCTTGCGGTAGCATTAGCACACGGGCTAACCTGTACCACAAGACGCCTATCCCGCCGGCTACAACAATATCAATAAATCATGCCAACCCAACCAATTTAGTAAACCAAACAGAAGTCAAATCCACATTAAGTTATATAAAGTCCAAATACATCAATAAAGAGAAGCTAAAACATGCTTCTACTATATATCAGAGTACAGCTAAACATTGCCCAAACGGGCTACATCAGAGTAATCAAAACTAACATCAGTAACAGACGGTATCGACGGCACCGTCACATCAGGCCCTGTCGTCCTGGCCTGGCTGTCCTGCTGCGTAGTCTGCGGCTGCTCTACCTGTGGCGTGACCTCCTAAAAAGGGAGACGTAGCAACCGTTAGTCGAAACGACTAAGTGGTTTCACATCCGCTCCCCCGGCGACTCCTCGGCACCGGGCGGAGAAAGAGAAACAAGGGTATAATATATATCAGTAAGTATAAAAGTAAGGTGACAAGGTACATGAGTATCAATGTATAACTAGCAGTTCTACAAAAGCTATCAAGGTATAATAACAAGTGTAAGAAAACTACAGCAGGAAAGTAACTTAACTTATAAGAATGCCCATACAAACTTATAAGTTAAGGATCGGGTTACATAAAGTAACTCATCGTATAAGAGTGCCCATACAAACTTATACGATGAGGATCTTGTTGTGCAATGATATGAAATGCTATGAATGCTATGCAATGACTCACCCATGCACACCCATGCAATTGCTATGTCGACACAGACTGTAGTTCCCACTTTTCGAGCAGGTAGCTAACCTCTCAGGCATCAGCCACCGTGGCCAGGCGGTGACAGTAGAACGGGCACTTCTACTACTAGGCGGGTATCACACTACTTCACCTAGGCCTCCGTACGCCTCAACGCTAAGAACACAACAGCGGAGCCCATGCGTACTATGGCCCAGCGGGGTCTTGGGTAGATGTGCACCAAGAACACAGCCCGAACTGGCCTTGCGTGACCCGGAAGGGGCCTCGGAAGAAAGCACGAGGACACAGCCCAACCGTTCACATGGTCGGAGGGGCCTCGGGAAGTGAACACCGAGGACACAGCCCAAACCGACCAAGTCTAACTGCCAACTCCCGTCGGTGTGACGACTGGCGAGCCCGTAGACCTGCCACACTATCCTTAACCCGGGATTACGACACCGCGTGTCGACTCACACCACATGCAAACACCATATCAACACAACATGGAAGGGGCCTCGGAAGTAAACACGAGGGTACAGCCCAACCATCCATCCGCACCCTATCTCAACACAACCAAAATAAGTGGCGGTCAACCCCGCACTTACATCCCTTCACAATACTACCCGTAGGGAGACAACGCTCTAAGTATTGGTCCACTAGACTCATTTCATTAATCAAACATATCCATGGCCATGATCTATTCATCTATATGACTTCCCAAATGATGACAATGTAAAATAACGTAATGCGCATATAAGATCTATCACATCTTCCTTTTTAGTAATATCATAACTTAAACATGAAGTGCACCATATTCAATCTTTCAATTCCTACCAGTTCGATTCTTTTAAACAAGTTTGTTTCACAATTTGGTAATATGAAATATGATTAATAAGATACTTCAATCACACAACAAATGATTAATCATAAGGGTTCATCCAAGACAAGTATCTTGCATTAATAATTTCACCGAAACGAAATCCATTTTTCCATTAAGCCCAGAATTTAGGCGCAGGTTGAATCTGGTCAGCAACTTCGACCGGAGATTCCCGAGGCTACAGGAATCCGGTGAAGTCGTGTAACCCCTCGATGGAAAGGTATTTCCATGGACTACATCTTTCATATTCAGAGCTCAACCCAGATTTGACATTATCCTATTTGAAATCGGACTTGAAGTCCGCTGCGTACAGAACACAGTTTCTGCATGCAGGATTTATTAAACACCATTTTCGTTTGGATTTTCCCGTGGCTACAGACTTCGCAAGAAGTCGTTCAACCACTCGTTGGAAAGGTATTTTCAAGGGCTTCAACTTTCGTGTTTAGTCAAAAGCCCAGATCTGACCATAATACACTTAAAAATGGTCACGAAGTTCGCTGCGCGCAGAATACAGATTCTGCACGCATCTTAAGGCGGAATGAACGGCATCGGTTCATCTTCCTCCTCAAGGCGATCTTCCAAAATCATTCCAGAAAACCTACTCCCTTATTCACCCTCAAGAGGCCAAAACCCTTCACGAAACCATCCCTTATCATCCATTGAAAAAGGGCGTGGTTGAAGAGATCTAAAACCTAAGACACAAGTCTTAGCATGACCTTTCCTAGAAAACTCCTCCTCACCATCAAGACTCTCTTGAGTCGATGTCTCGCCTAGGAAAATAACTATAGATCTAGCACCAAGGGAGAGGGTAGGAAACTCACATCGGCTCCAGCGGTACCACCATTTCTAGCCATGGATCTCGTAGTTCTCCTTGGCGGCATTTTCCCTTTCACGGCGATGGCGAATCTCCTCCGGTAGGACTTGCTCCTGCAGTTTTCCCTCTCACAGGAGTTCTCACTGGAAATAGGGGATGAAAAGAGAATGAAAACGGCTAGGGTTTTCTCTCCCATATATATATAAAATGTGACACGGGTAGGGACACGGCCGTGTCCTTACCCGTGTCCTGCCTGGCGAAACGGCAACGACAGTTTCCATGTCGGTTCAATACTTGACACGGGTCGGGACACGCCCGTGTCCCAACCCGTGTTCACATGACACGGCCGTGTGCCTGGCCGTGTCATTGGCCGTGTGCATCTTCAGTTACATCTCGACACTTTTCGTCGAGCTCAACTCGACGCACACGGGTAGGCACACGGCCGTGTCCCTACCCGTGTCCCTTGGTGTCGACACAGCTCGACGATCTCGACACGGCTCGTCGAGCTCAACTCGACGCACACGGGTAGGCACACGGCCGTGTCCCTACCCGTGTCCCTTGGTGTCGACACAGCTCGACGATCTCGACACGGCTCGTCGAGCTCAATTCGACGCACACGGGTAGGCACACGGCCGTGTCCCTACCCGTGTCACTTCCTTTTTACACTGATTCTCCACTTCTCCACAAGTGCAGTCCAATTCCCTGCACTCTCAGGACTCAAGTCAACCCTCCTGACTCAAAACACACACACTAAGGGTCTAGAGCGATTCGAGACGTTACAAATCCTATAAACAAAATAAAAGATTTCGTCCCCGAAATCAGGCTTAGGCTGTGGGGAGAAGAGCATAACAGGAAATTTAACATATGCTTTTAAATAAGATTACCTTGAGCAAACAACTCCGGGTAGCGTTGCTGCATCAAATCCATTGGCTCCCACGTGTACTCTTCTTTCCCATGATTCGACCATAGTACCTTCACCAAGGGTACACTTTTGCGGCGCAAAGTCCTTGTCTCGCTGTCAACAATCCGCACCGGCTCGAGTCGCACAGACCTATCTGATGCCACTGCACCATCAGTAGTGGGAATATACTGGTCGGGCCGCAACAGTGCTTTTCGAAGCGACGACACATGGAACACGTCGTGGAGATTTTCTAGTTCTGGTGGTAACTCCAACCGATAGGCCAACGGGCCAATCCTTTCCAATATAGTATAAGGCCCAACATACCTTGGGCTGAGCATTTTCACTCCACGCACCCGCGACACTCCATGCATCGGCCGAATCTTGAGGAACACTTTTTCTCCCACCTGGAACTCCACCATCCGATGCTTTTTATTATAATATTTCGCCTGTCGACTTTGAGCCTCCAACATGCGATCCCGTATCAATCTGACCGCCGCATCAGTATCATCTATATATTCGTTCCCCAATGTCTTCGGATCTTCATCTTGCACCCAAGACAAGGGAGTCCTGCACCTTCTTCCGTAAAGGGCTTCATGGGGCGCCATGCCGATGCTTGCCTGATGGCTATTATTATAGGAGAATTCCACTAGTGGCAAGAGCCTTTCCCATGGCTCTCCTCTGTCCAACACACATAACCTCAATAAATCATCCAGTGTTCTGATGGTCCGCTCTGACTGCCCGTCCGTCTGTGGATGAAATGCGGTACTAAAGGTTAGGCGTGAGCCCAAATACGCCTGTACCGCCTTCCACTCATTGGATGTAAACCGACCATCCCGATCTGAAACAATTGTCTTGGGCACGCCATGATACCGTACAAATTGCTCCACAAAAAGGCGTACCAAAACATCCACGTGTGCTTCCTTCTTCATTGGAATGAACCGGGCCACCTTTGTCAGTCGATCCACAATAACCCATACTGAATCATTCCCGGAGCGTGAGCGAGGTAGCCCATGGACAAAGTCCATGGAGATATCCTCGAACTTCCATTCGGGGATGGGCAATGACTGCAACAAACCACCGGGACTCCTGCATTCAGCCTTCACTCTTTGGCAAGCTTCGCAATGTGTAACATAGTACCGAACATCCTTCTTCATTCCCGGCCAACACATGGTCTTCCGCAATCCGGCGTACATCTTAGCAATACCAGGGTGCACTGAATATTGAGAGGAATGTGCCTCTCTCAAGATATCCTCCCGAATTTTGCCGCCCTTGGGAATATAGAGTCGGCCACGAAAATAAATGAGGCCGTCTTTGAGTGTGTACTCATCGGTGGTCCCATCTTCAATTGCCTTGATTGCCGGGGCCAAGGCCGCATCCATTCCTTGTTCCACCCGAATCCGGTCTCGGATATCACAAACTATGCTCATGTTGGCCAAATACTCCGCATACTCTGCCGAAGGATCCTTGAATACTAGAGTAATTTCCATCTCCTCGATCATCCGAGCCAACTCCATGCTCATCAGCCGAGACTCTGGGCTGGAGCCTGGCACTTTTCTACTCAAGGCATCGGCTACCGAGTTCGCTTTCCCGGGGTGGTAGTTCATGGTGAACTCGTAGTCGCATAGAAATTCCAACCACCGCTGTTGCCTCAGGTTCAACTCCTTCTGAGTGTGAACATACTTCAAGTTTTTGTGATCGGAAAAGACCTCGCAGTGCACGCCATATAAATAATGCCTCCAGACTTTCAAAGCGAACACCACTGCTCCCAACTCCAAATCATGAACCGGGTAATTGATTTCATGTTTCTTTAACTGCCTTGAAGCATAAGCGATCACATGCCCGTGCTGCATCAGCACCGCTCCCATCCCTTGGTATGATGCGTCCGTGTAAACTTGGAATCCTTCCCTACCCGACGGAAGTGCAAGGATGGGGGCGGAGGTAAGCCTATCTTTCAACTCTTGAAATGCCGCTTCACATTGAGGTGTCCACTCAAATGGCACACCCTTCTTCGTCAAGGAGGTAAGAGGAAGGGCAATCTTGGAAAATCCTTTCACAAACTTGCGATAGTAACCAGCAAGACCAAGAAAGCTTCGTACATCGGCCGCCGACTTCAACGGCGACCACTCCTTCACGGCCCGCACCTTAGCTGGATCCACAGCTAATCCTGCTCCACTGATCACATGTCCCAAGAAGGCAACCTCCTTAAGCCAGAATTCACACTTGCTAAACTTGGCATACAAGGCGTGCTCCTTCAATTTCTTCAAAACCAAGGTCAGGTGCTCGACATGCTCCTCCTCCGTCTTTGAGTAGACCAAGATGTCGTCGATGAAAATAATGACGAAGATGTCCAAATACGGTTCAAACACCTTGTTCATCAAACTCATGAAGGCCGAAGGGGCATTTGTGAGCCCAAACGGCATTACTGTGAACTCGTACAAACCATATCTCGAACTGAATGCTGTTTTCTGAATATCCCCCTCATGTATCCTCAACTGATAGTATCCGGAGCGCAAATCCAATTTAGAAAACCAATGCGCTCCCACTAGTTGATCGAACAACTCATCGATCCGCGGTAGCGGATAAGTGTTCCGCACCGTCAACCGATTGAGTTCCCGATAATCTATACACAATCGCAGTGTTCCATCCTTCTTCTTCACGAACAGCACAGGGGCTCCCCATGGTGATGAACTGGGGCGAACGAACCCTGAATCCACCAGTTCTTGCAATTGAACTCTAAACTCCGCGAGTTCTTTCGGAGCCATTCTGTACGGAGCCTTGGATACAGGCTTGGCACCTGGTACTAGATTGATTTGGAAGTCAACCTCTCTATGCGGAGGTAATCCTGGTAGCTTCTCAGGAAATACCTCAGGAAAATCCCGCACTACCCGTACATCCTTTAATTCCAACGCTGCTTCCTTCAACTCGAACCATATCATGAAGACCTCATCCCCCTTCATATGAGCCTTTACAGCCTGAATAGAAGATAATATCATATGTGGCGCGAAGCCAATACCTTGGAAGATGACGTCAGAGTCTCCATGCCTCAAATAGATCCGCTTCTCCGCGCAGTCGATCCTCGCGAAGTGCCAGTCCAGCCATGCCATGCCCAAAATGATGTCAAACTCCGGCATCTTCAGAACCGTGGCCGGCGTATCAAAGGCCTTCCCATCAATAAATAACTCCAACTCGCACTTGGCGGTTGCGATCATCTCTGAGCCGTCCGGAAGGCGTACACGTCGGGCTATGCCAGTGAAGTACTGTACATCCCCCATGTCTTTTATGAAATCCTCGGACACAAAGGAGTGTGAGGCACCGGTATCGAACAGCGCATAGGCTGTCTTCCCGCCAATAATCACGGTGCCTAAGTACCAACAACCAAAACTTATTGCTAGTGGCTAGTAAGTTCTAATCAATTCAAGCTAGATCATGCAAATATGTAAATTAATTAAATCATACCTGCAATCACATCTTGTGGGTTCCTTTCCTGCGCCATGTCAAGCGCGTACACCTGATCCCGGACCGGTCCGGGGTTTCCTCTTGGCGGTCCTCGTCCTCGACCGCGCATATATCCCCGCCCTCGTGGAGCTGCTGGAGGGAGAGCAGGAGGGAGAGCAGGAGGGAGAGCAGGAGGGGCGTTCCCATATAGCTGCGGGCAAAAACGCCGGATATGGCCCGGCTGGTTGCATTCGAAGCACACCAGACCACGACGCCCTTCAGGTTGTTGAAATCGCTGATGCTGTGGGGGCGGAGGCAACGCAGGCGGCTGCGGAACTGGATGCTCCACCCTATAGTTTCGGTGGACACGCCCGCCACCTCTTTGATAACCTCTTCCTCCTCTGAAGTCCCGTCTCCTTCTATTACTTGGGCCGGCTTCCATCACGTCCTCCGCAGGCCTCTTACTACAACCCAGGTGGTCCGCCTCCAATCTTTTCGCCATATCGATGATCTCCGCCAAGCTACCATCCGCTATAAACAAAAGGGACTGCCTTAGGGGATCTCGCAGCCCTTTATAGAAGCGCTTGGCATAACCTCTGTCATCCAACTCATAAGAGTCCGCAAACCTTGCGAGATGCTGGAATTCCCGCTGGTATTCTGTAACCGACTTTGATCCCTGCTTTAATAGAAGGAACCTCTGCTCAAGCTCATCTCGGGCCGATGTAGGGATAAAGTGCTCCAAGAAAACACCCGAGAATTCACTCCAACTTATCTCTGTGTAGATCCGGCCTTGGAAGGTAGAGCCCATGAGGGACTTCCACCACCTCTTCGCATGTAAGTCCAAGACGGACACTGCCAATGTCACGGCCATGTTGGCCGGGCAACGGATACCAGCCAGCAACTCTTCTATCGTGTCTAGCCATTCCTCTGTATGTATGGCTGACTCCGTCCCAAGGTAGACGGGAGGGGAGAGAGCCCGGAAGGTGCTCAGCCAGTTGGAGCTCGGAGCTTGTTGTTGCACCGGAGCCTGCTGTGCCTTAAAAGCATCAAGAATGGCGGTAAGTGTTTGCCCCAACTCAGACTGTTGGAACTGAGTGGGTATGGGAGGGGTAGGAGTACCCCCCATCGGCTCAACATGCAGTGGAACCTACACATACACGACAAATTTGTGGTCAGGTTGGCTAAACTTAAGGTCAAAGTTGGACAAACTTAATGTGAATTACATATGGGCACACCACTGCTTCCGCTAAGTCAGTTTGTCCCCAAACTGACTAACCAAACGGGGGTGGCACCATTGTTGAATGACTTCTTAGTTGAGGATCGTGGCAAACTGATACCATTTGTAAGACCCCCCCCCCCCCTCCCGGATCCCAAAACACGGCACTAAGGGGGAGTCTTATGCCCGGAACAGCCGCCTTGCGGTAGCATTAGCACACGGGCTAACCTGTACCACAAGACGCCTATCCCGCCGGCTACAACAATATCAATAAATCATGTCAACCCAACCAATTTAGTAAACCAAACAGAAGTCAAATCCACATTAAGTTATATAAAGTCCAAATACATCAATAAAGAGAAGCTAAAACATGCTTCTACTATATATCAGAGTACAGCTAAACATTGCCCAAACGGGCTACATCAGAGTAATCAAAACTAACATCAGTAACAGATGGTATCGACGGCACCGTCACATCAGGCCCTGTCGTCCTGGCCTGGCTGTCCTGCTGCGTAGTCTGCGGCTGCTCTACCTGTGGCGTGACCTCCTAAAAAGGGAGACGTAGCAACCGTTAGTCGAAACGACTAAGTGGTTTCACATCCGCTCCCCCGGCGACTCCTCGGCACCGGGCGGAGAAAGAGAAACAAGGGTATAATATATATCAGTAAGTATAAAAGTACAATCAGGTGACAAGGTACATGAGTATCAATGTATAACTAGCAGTTCTACAAAAGCTATCAAGGTATAATAACAAGTGTAAGAAAACTACAGCAGGAAAGTAACTTAACTTATAAGAATGCCCATACAAACTTATAAGTTAAGGATCGGGTTACATAAAGTAACTCATCGTATAAGAGTGCCCATACAAACTTATACGATGAGGATCTTGTTGTGCAATGATATGAAATGCTATGAATGCTATGCAATGACTCACCCATGCACACCCATGCAATTGCTATGTCGACACAGACTGTAGTTCCCACTTTTCGAGCAGGTAGCTAACCTCTCAGGCATCAGCCGCCGTGGCCAGGCGGTGACAGTAGAACGGGCACTTCTACTACTAGGCGGGTATCACACTACTTCACCTAGGCCTCCGTACGCCTCAACGCTAAGAACACAACAGCGGAGCCCATGCGTACTATGGCCCAGTGGGGTCTTGGGTAGATGTGCACCAAGAACACAGCCCGAACTGGCCTTGCGTGACCCGGAAGGGGCCTCGGAAGAAAGCACGAGGACACAGCCCAACCGTTCACATGGTCGGAGGGGCCTCGGGAAGTGAACACTGAGGACACAGCCCAAACCGACCAAGTCTAACTGCCAACTCCCGTCGGTGTGACGACTGGCGAGCCCGTAGACCTGCCACACTATCCTTAACCCGGGATTACGACACCGCGTGTCGACTCACACCACATGCAAACACCATATCAACACAACATGGAAGGGGCCTCGGAAGTAAACACGAGGGTACAGCCCAACCATCCATCCGCACCCTATCTCAACACAACCAAAATAAGTGGCGGTCAACCCCGCACTTACATCCCTTCACAATACTACCCGTAGGGAGACAACGCTCTAAGTATTGGTCCACTAGACTCATTTCATTAATCAAACATATCCATGGCCATGATCTATTCATCTATATGACTTCCCAAATGATGACAATGTAAAATAACGTAATGCGCATATAAGATCTATCACATCTTCCTTTTTAGTAATATCATAACTTAAACATGAAGTGCACCATATTCAATCTTTCAATTCCTACCAGTTCGATTCTTTTAAACAAGTTTGTTTCACAATTTGGTAATATGAAATATGATTAATAAGATACTTCAATCACACAACAAATGATTAATCATAAGCGTTCATCCAAGACAAGTATCTTGCATTAATAATTTCACCGAAACGAAATCCATTTTTCCATTAAGCCCAGAATTTAGGCGCAGGTTGAATCTGGTCAGCAACTTCGACCGGAGATTACCGAGGCTACAGGAATCCGGTGAAGTCGTGTAACCCCTCGATGGAAAGGTATTTCCATGGACTACATCTTTCATATTCAGAGCTCAACCCAGATTTGAAATTATCCTATTTGAAATCGGACTTGAAGTCCGCTGCGTACAGAACACAGTTTCTGCATGCAGGATTTATTAAACACCATTTTCGTTTGGATTTTCCCGTGGCTACAGACTTCGCCAGAAGTCGTGCAACCACTCGTTGGAAAGGTATTTTCAAGGGCTTCAACTTTCATGTTTAGTCAAAAGCCCAGATCTGAACATAATACACTTAAAAATGGTCACGAAGTTCGCTGCGCGCAGAATACAGATTCTGCACGCATCTTAAGGCGGAATGAACGGCATCGGTTCATCTTCCTCCTCAAGGCGATCTTCCAAAATCATTCCAGAAAACCTCCTCCCTTATTCACCCTCAAGAGGCCAAAACCCTTCACGAAACCATCCCTTATCATCCATTGAAAAAGGGCGTGGTTGAAGAGATCTAAAACCTAAGACACAAGTCTTAGCATGACCTTTCCTAGAAAACTCCTCCTCACCATCAAGACTCTCTTGAGTCGATGTCTCGCCTAGGAAAATAACTATAGATCTAGCACCAAGGGAGAGGGTAGGAAACTCACATCGGCTCCAGCGGTACCACCATTTCTAGCCATGGATCTCGTAGTTCTCCTTGGCGGCATTTTCCCTTTCACGGCGATGGCGAATCTCCTCCGGTAGGACTTGCTCCTGCAGTTTTCCCTCTCACAGGAGTTCTCACTGGAAATAGGGGATGAAAAGAGAATGAAAACGGCTAGGGTTTTCTCTCCCATATATATATAAAATGTGACACGGGTAGGGACACGGCCGTGTCCTTACCCGTGTCCTGCCTGGCGAAACGGCAACGACAGTTTCCATGTCGGTTCAATACTTGACACGGGTCGGGACACGCCCGTGTCCCAACCCGTGTTCACATGACACGGCCGTGTGCCTGGCCGTGTCATTGGCCGTGTGCATCTTCAGTTACATCTCGACACTTTTCGTCGAGCTCAACTCGACGCACACGGGTAGGCACACGGCCGTGTCCCTACCCGTGTCCCTTGGTGTCGACACAGCTCGACGATCTCGACACGGCTCGTCGAGCTCAACTCGACGCACACGGGTAGGCACACGGCCGTGTCCCTACCCGTGTCCCTTGGTGTCGACATAGCTCGACGATCTCGACACGGCTCGTCGAGCTCAACTCGACGCACACGGGTAGGCACACGGCCGTGTCCCTACCCGTGTCCCTTGGTGTCGACACAGCTCGACGATCTCGACACGGCTCGTCGAGCTCAATTCGACGCACACGGGTAGGCACACGGCCGTGTCCCTACCCGTGTCACTTCCTTTTTACACTGATTCTCCACTTCTCCACAAGTGCAGTCCAATTCCCTGCACTCTCAGGACTCAAGTCAACCCTCCTGACTCAAAACACACACACTAAGGGCCTAGAGCGATTCGGGACGTTACATGAGCTGTCTCTCGGCTGCCCTCCTTGACACCAACGGCTCCACTACTACATGTTCCACTCTCCTCGGCTCAGCCGCTTGCAGCGGTACCTGCTCCATCGCAGGAGCGGGCTGCTGTGTTTGCCTTGCAGGCTGCGCATTAATCATGGCCAACACTGCTTCGGCCACCAATCGTATGGTTTTAGCAGATAGAGGTGTTGTAGGAGCTTCATTAGGTGCAATGCTAGCCTCAGAATCTCGACGTTCCGACGGCCCAGCACCACTTCTGGTCGGCGAGCTAGCTACTATAAAATTTAACACTTCATGAGGCTTAGGCCTTTCTGGCCAGCGAGCTAGCTCCTGCTTGCGATCCTTGCCCTGTAGAAATTATTAGTAACGTGGGTCAGCAAAGGCTGACCTCAAACTGTGTAACCAACACATCTCCTCCCGGCCGCCCCTAACGGACCCCGGGGAACCCTCCAACCTGCAAGTCAACACTTCGTATGCAATATATAAATATAAACAAGAAGTGCATTAAGAACAAGCTTGGATGTCTCAAACATCATACACGTTCTCTACGGGTTGAGCATATAATATAAAAAGGGGCCTACTTATGCAACATGTATGCAACCACTTGGGTTTCACCCAAGGCACCCTATAGCGTATGCATCTAGCACAACATCACATCAATTGGGTACTCATCGTTTCCCCATTGGCATAAAGCCACAAACAAAGGGGGTAACACAATCTCCCCCAACGGCGCACAGGCCGCCACATGGAACTCTTGCTAAGACCCCACCCGCTCAAGGTCTTAGACCCGGGCTTGCTTGCAAGCTCTGATGTCTCATGTCAGGATTCCAACAAACACAAACTGACCGATTCTAAGAAGCCTTGCTGGACCCCACCCGCTCATGGCCTCATTGCCCGGCCTTGCCCCCATGCTTGGCATTCTTGTCAATCTCACAGAAGGGGACTAGTCTCGCCGGGACACTTTCCACACATTACTTGCACGTCACAGGATAGTCAGCCGACCACGGAGACACAACCATGCCTTGACACATCACAAACCAAGACAATTCCACCCTAGTCCCTCATTTGTACTGCAGCGTTCCCGCGCACCAAGGAAACATCTACCACTCATGCGGAGCTAACCTTGTCCACCAAGGAAACCATCTACCGCCATTGAGGAGCTAACCTTGTCCGGTTCCGCCTACACGTACTTACTCGAGAAAAGGGGAAAAACATCACCACATCACAAAACGGTATCTTGCCGCAACGGATCTCTACGAATCCTTAAAGCTCGTATGCAACATCACTGAGTCGGACTAACGGTCGCGACTACGGCTTCACACACCATGCATAATCCACTAACGGAGCGGATCTCTAATGCAAAAACATGCGGGGGACGGACTCAATCGACCCGGAGGTTCCTCTTGAACCTTGGCAACCCAAACCCCTCTCATTTGAGTGTTAGGTGCCCAAAAACTAGAAAAGAAAAGATGCTAAGACATGCATCCTAAAAACCGAGAGGAGAAGTGTTGTTACCTTCCGACTCCTCTTCCTAGCCATGTCAAAATAGACGGATGAAAATCTTCGCAACGGTCTAGCCTCCACGGATCTGGACTCGGCTCGCGATTTGGAGCACCAAAGCCTCTCCAACAGCCGGATCTCTACTTCTCCTTCTTCCTTGCTCTCCCTTCTCTCTAGAATTTTAGTAAGAGAAAACTTGGAGAAGAATGAGGGTTTCTAACCCTATTCTCGGGCTTAACTCCCTAAGAGCAGTCCTGGACCATCAGATCCTAAAATAAGGGAAAGAATGGCCACGATCCGCCTGAAAAATAAAACATCTGGGCCGAACACAGCCTGGCATACGCCCATGTCCAGGGCCGTGTCTCTCATTCTCCATCACAAATTGACGCGCCTGGAACAACACACGGGCATCCGACACGCCCGTGTTCGACCTGACACGCCCGTGTCCCGACTGACACGGCCGTGTGGTCTGCCGTGTGCCTCCATCGGCACAGCCCCGAAATCAACCCGAGAACTACACGGGTATTGGACACGCATGTGTCCTTGCCCGTGTCTACCTCAACACTCCTGGGCTTCAGGACGTGTTCACTGTCTCGACACTTCGTCGAGCAAAGTTCGTCGACCATGCGGGACACGCCCTGTGACACGCCCGTGTGACAGGCCGTGTGCCCCTGTCTCGACACTCGACACTCGTCGAGTGAACTTTGTCGAGAGAAGTTCGTCGACTGACTAACACGGCCTTAGACACGCCCGTGTCCTAGGCCGTGTGCCTTGTCTCGACACATCGTCGAGCGAAAATCGTCGACTCCCCGGACTAATCGTCGATATGGGATCGACACCCCCTGAGACACGCCCGTGTCTCAGGTCGTGTGCCTTGTCTCAACACATCGTCGAGCAAAATTCGTCGACCTCTCGACCAAAATGTCGACTAGAGCACAACATGCCCTGGGACACGCCCGTGTCCCAGGCCGTGTGCCACCTGCCACAAACCAAACTTGTCCATAAAACACTGGTCGACCCTCTCTCAAAATTTGGGGTGTTACAACACTCCCCCCCTCCTTAAAAGAATTTCGTCCCGAAATTACAAAGCAAAAGGAAACAATGCTTAAATTGTACCTGAGCTGAAGAGCTCTGGATACTCTTCTTGCATGGCTTGTTCTCGCTCCCAAGAGAGCTCCTCACGACCGTAGTTGTCCCATCAGACTTTCATGAGTTTAACCTCATTATTCCGCAACTGCCGAGTCTCTGAATCCTCTATAGCAATTGGAAGGACTCGCGTCCTCAAGTCTTCCTCAATCGGCACCGATGCCAGCTCGATCCCCACACTAGCTTCCACCAAGGCTTTCCTCAAGACGGAGACATGGAAGACGTCATGCAATCCACTCAGCTCCGCGGACAACACCAACCGATAGGCTGCTTCTCCCACCCATTCAACAACTTCAAAAGGCCCCAAAAACCTTGTACTCAACTTCTTGAGTCGGCGAATCCGTGAGACGCCTTTGAACGACTTGATCTTCAAATAGACCCCATCGTCTACTGCAAACTCCAACTTCCTGTGGCGAGCATTAAAGTATTTTGCTTGCCGGTCTTGCGCCACCTTCATAAGCCCTTGAATGGTTCGTACCAACTCACAAGCATCAACTACCACCTCCTTTTCCAAAATTTTGGTGTCTCCCGCCTCTGTCCAAGACATCGGTGTTCGACACCATCTCTCATACAAAGCTTCGTATGGAGCCATTTTTATACTTGCTTGATAACTGCTATTGTACGCGAATTCCACCATGAAGAGGTGATCCTCCCACTTCTTGTCGAAGACAAGAATGCACATTCTCAGCATATCCTCCATAGTATGGTTCGTTCTTTCGGTTTGCCCATCAGTTTGAGGATGGAACGCCGTACTGAACTTTAGCTTTGTGCCCAAACTCTTCTGAACCAATCTCCAGTCCTTGGATGTAAACCGTCCATCTCGATCGCTGACTATGCTCTTAGGAATCCCGTGCAGTCGTATAATGTTGCGAATATACAACTCCACCAGCTTCTCCACGCTGTCCTCCTTCCGATTTGGGATGAAGTGGGTCACCTTGGTTAAGCGATCCACGATCACCCAAATAGCATCATTACCCTGATACGATCTAGGCAAACCATGTACAAAATCCATGGAGATGTCATCAAATTTTCACTCAGGGATTGGAAGGGGCTTCAGGAACCCGCCCGGCTTCTGACATTCGGCCTTCACCAAGGCGCAAGTTTGGCAACGATTCGCATACAAAGCTACGTCCCGCTTCAGCCCCGGCCACCAAAAGGATTTCTTCATATCCAAGTACATCTTTGTACTGCCCGGGTGAATGGAGTACTTTGTGAAGTGAGCCTCAAACATCAACTCCTCATGGAGTTTGCCGAACTGCGGTATACAAACCCTTTCATCCTTCCTCAGAATCCCATCAACCATCTCCCAGGCGCTGCTCTCGCCCTTTTGAGCCTCCAACACAAATGGTTGAAACTCCACATCCAACCAAGTCGCTTCCCGAATGTGATCGGACAAGTCATTCTGCACTTCAATCCAGTTCAACCGAGCCACGCTGGACTCGCCTCTCGCAACACATTCCAAACCAAGGGACTCACATTCCCGTACCAACCGCTTATCCTGAGCTTCGATCCAATTCCCTTGCCCCGAGTACTTTCTACTCAAGGCATCCGCCACCACATTGGCTTTACCTGGCGTATACTGAATCGCCACCTCATAGTCTCCAAGAAACTCAACCCACCTGCGTTGTCGCATGTTCAAGTCCTTTTGATCCAAGAGATACTTCAGGCTTTTATGATCCGTGAAGATCTCCACCTTTGCACCATACACATAATGTCGCCATATTTTCAACGCAAAAATTACCGCAGCCAACTCCAAATCATGGACGGGGTAATTCCTCTCATGAGGCTTCAGCTATCACCTTGCCATGCTGCACCAAGACGCAACCCAAACCGCATCCCGATGCGTCACTGAAGATCTGAAATCCCTCGGTCCCTTGCGGTAGACTTAGGATTGGAGCCATCATTAGTCTCTCTTTCAGTGCCTCAAATGCTTGACTGTACTCTTGAGTCCACACAAACTTATGATCTTTACGAGTGAGTGAGGTGAGGGGTAGAGCTATCCGCGAAAAGTTCTCCACAAATCTCCTATAATACCCGGCTAGTCCAAGAAAACTTCGGACTTCCGCCACGGTCCTCAAGACTGGACAATCTCTGATGGCTTCCACTTTTGTTGGATCCACTGCCACCCCATCCCCACTAATCACGTGGCCCAAAAATGCCACCTTCTCTAACCAAAACTCGCACTTGGAGAACTTTGCATACAACTGATTCTCCCTCAGCACTTGCAAGACCACTCTCAAGTGGGTCTCATGCTCCACTTCCGATTTGGAATACACCAAGATGTCATCGATGAAGACAACCACAAAAGAATCCAAGTATTCCCGAAATACCTGGTTCATAAGGTCCATGAACACAGATGGCGCGTTCTTCAGCCCGAACGGCATCACCGTAAACTCAAAGTGTCCGTACCTCGTACCAAAGGCAGTCTTGGGTATGTCCTTGTCCCGAATTCACAGCTGATAATAGCCTGACTTCAAGTCCAATTTTGAGTACACCACCGACCCTACCAACTGGTCGAACAAGTCGTCTATCCGAGGAATCGGATACTTATTCTTAACGGTCAGTTTATTCAGCTCTCGGTAGTCTATGAACAGCCGCATACTACCGTCTTTCTTCTTTACAAATAACGTTGGCGCGCTCCGCGGTGAATAACTGGGTCTGATATACCTTTTCTCCAACAGTTCCTGTAGCTGTACTTTGAGTTCAACCAACTCCTTTGGTGCCATCCTAAACGGAGGACGTAACACCGGCCTAGCCTCCGGCTCTAACTTGATCGATAAATCGATCTCCCGCCGAGGAGGCGCTCCAGGAAGTTCATCAGGAAACACATCATTGAACTCTGCCACCACGGGCACTTCCTCATTAGACAACTGGGAGAGGCGAACCTCCAATAACGCTACTAGCGCTACACCACCCTGGTTAACCGTCCGCATCAATTGCATGGCCGAAATCAGGGAATAGGCCACTCCACAAAGGCCCTCAAATTTGACCTCCGCCTGCCCTTTGCTCTTTAGGGTCACTACCTTAGATAGGCAATCAATACTGGCGTGCTGCTCTGCAAGCCAGTCCATGCCCAAAATGACATCGAACTCAACCAATGGTAAAATCGCTGCTACCAAAACGAAGTCAACTCCGTCCAGCTCCCAACAGATGCGCCCTTTGGCACCGGTGGTCATGGATGACCCATTGGGCATGCGCACTTTCATCTCCGCGTTCGCTGAGAAAGACTCAACTCCTATTCTCCGGATGAAGCTCTCCGCGAGAAAGGAGTGTGATTCTCCTGTATCGAACAATACCCTAGCGGGGTATCCGGAAACTAATACGAAGCCTACAGCATAGACATCACACAAAAAAAAGTCTAAAAGTATGAAGCACAAAATTTAAACTTAAATTTCTTTCATACCTGTCACCACATCGGTTTGGCGGATCGCTTCCTGCTATCCAAGGTTGTTGGCCCTTGGTTCCACCGGTTGGAACCGAGAAGCGCTTGACTCCGCCATCTTCCCTTTCTCCGCGGCACTGGGGCCAGAGAGTACAGTCTGCTCCTGCCTTGCCTCTTGCTCCACTCCTCCTTGAGGACAAACACGAGCTATGTGCCCCACCTTACCGCAGTTGTAGCACGTCGGCGGTGCCCTAGAGTGAGAACCTCCAGGCATCCACTTGCTCTTCTCATCGGATCTGGAAGTGTGAGGCTTTTTCCTCCACCTACTCCCTTCAGACTTTCCCTGAGATTGGGGAGGCTTCCCTTCCCCTTGCTTGGGAGTGAAACCCTTACGATGTTGGGTTCGCTCCAGATCACTCTCCAATATCCTGGCAACCTCAACTAACTCATTGAAACCAGTTCTCTTCATGGAAATGAGGGGTTGCCTCAGATTCTCCCTCAGCCCCTGGTAGAAGAGATTATCCCTCTCTACATCATCTGCCATCGTAGTTCCCGCGTAACGACCCAAACGGGTGAACTCCTGCACATACTCGTTCACCGTCTTGTCTCGCTGCATTAAGTGCAGAAACTGCCTCTGAAGGGCCAACCGTATAGAAACGGGAATGTACCTCTTTAGAAAAGCATCCCCAAATTCCTCCATCGACGGGGTGTGTCCCAGGAACTGGCGGACACTATGGCTCACCCACCACAACTTGGCGTCTCCCTCCAACATGAACGTCGCATACCCAGATTTCTTTTCTTCTGGCGTCTCTACCGCCCTCAAAAGCTCTTGAATTTGAACCCACCAATCCTCCGCATCCGTTGGCGTACCAACTCCCTTGAACGACGGGGGATGGAAGCTCAGGAAATACTTCATGTGCTGGTCTCCATGTCTGATAACCACCCTTTCCGCCAAAGGCTCCACTCGTCTGGCTTCTCCGCCTGGCACGGCCATCGCCGTGTCCGGTGTAGCAGGGGTTACTACCTGAGCTGCCGCTGCAGCTTGGGCTACCACCATCACTTCTGCAAGCATGCGGCAGAAATCGGTCGGGTTTACACCCGTGCCCAAAAGACCAGGAGCAGTGCCACTGCTCGCCGAGAGTTCTTCTCTTGCTCTCGATGTTCCCGCCTCGTTGCTTGCACTCTTCAAGAAAACAAGAAACAAGGAATCAGTCTCTAATCTCAAGACTTAAACATAAGGACACTCATGGTCCCGCGTTACTCTTATCTGGATAACTTCTCTACGCATTGACCTCGAATCTAACCTCCCTCTGATACCAAATTGTAATACCTCCCCTGTAATGAACGTATAATAACAGTTATCAAGCAAGTATAAAAATGGCGCCATACGAAGCTTTGTATGGGAGACGGTGTCGAACAACGATGTCTTGGACAGAGGCGGGAGACACCAAAATTTTGGGAAAGGAGGTGGTAGTTGACGCTTGTGAGTTGGTACGGACCATTCAAGAGCATATGAAGGTGATGCAAGACCGGCAAGCAAAATACTTTAATGCTCGCCACAGGAAGTTGGAGTTTGCGGTAGGCGATTGGGTCTATTTGAAGATCAAGTCGTTCAAAGGCATCTCACGGATTCGCCGACTCAAGAAGTTGAGTCCAAGGTTTTTGGGGCCTTTTGAAGTTGTTGAACGGGTGGGAGAAGCAGCCTATCGGTTGGTGTTGTCTGCGGAGCTGAGTGGATTGCATGACGTCTTCCATGTCTCCATCTTGAGGAAAGCCTTGGTGGGGGCTAGTGTGGTGATCGAGCCGGCATCGGTGCCGATTGAGGAAGACTTGAGGATGCGGGTCCTTCCAATTGCTATAGAGGATTCGGAGACTCGGCAGTTGCAGAATAAAGAGGTTAAACTCGTGAAAGTCCGATGGGACAACTTCGGCTATGAGGAGCTCGCTTGGGAGCGAGAACAAGCCATGCGAGAAGAGCATCCAGAGCTCTTCAGCTCAGGTACCATTTAAGCATTGTTTCCTTTTGCTTTGTAATTTCGGGACGAAATTCTTTTAAGGGGGGGGGGGGAGGTTGTAACACACCAAATTTTGAGAGAGGGTCGACCAGCATTTTCTGGCCAAGTTTGGTTTCTGGCAGGGGGCATACGGACTGGGACACGGGCATGTCCCAGGGCGTGTCGGGCTCCAGTCGACGTTTTGGTCGAGAGGTCGACGAATTTCGCTCGACAATGTGTCGAGACAAGGCACACGAGCGTGTCTTAGGGCGTGTCGAGCCCGTGTCGATGATCTGTCTGGGGAGTCGACGAATTTCGCTCGACGATGTGTCGAGACAAGGCACACGGCCTAGGACACAGGCATGTCCAAGGCCGTGTTAGTCAGTCGACGAACTTCTCTCGATGAAGTTCACTCGACGAGTGTTGAGTGTCGAGACAGTGGCACACGGCCTGTGACACGGGCGTGTCACAGGGCGTGTCCCGCATGGTCAACGAACTTCGCTCGACGAAGTGTCGAGACAGTGAACACAGCCTGAAGCCCAGGCGTGTTGAGGTAGACACGGGCAAGGACACGGGCGTGTCCAGTACTCGTGTAGTTCTCGGGTTGATTTCAGGGCTGTGTCGATGGAGGCACACGGACGACCACACGGCCGTGTCAGTCAGGACACGGGCATGTCAGGTCGAACACGGGCATGTCGGATGCCCGTGTATTGTTCAAGGTGCGTCGATTTGTGATGGCGAATGAGAGACACGGCCCTGGACACAGCCGTGTGCCAGGCCGTGTTCGGCCCATGTGTTTTATTTTTCAGGCGGATCGTGGCCATTCTTTCCCTTATTTTGGGATCTGATGGTCCAAGACTGCTCTTGGGGAGTTAAGTCCGATAATAGGGTTGGAAACGCTCATTATTCTCCAAGCTTTTTCTTACTAAAATTCTAGAGAGAAGGGAGAGCAAGGAAGAAGGAGAAGTAGAGATCGGACTGTTGGAGAGGCTTCGGTGCTCCAAATCGCGAGCCGAGTCCAGATCCATGGAGGCTAGACCGTTGCGAAGGTTTTCATCCGGCTATTTTGACATGGCTAGGAAGAGGAGTCGGAAGGTAACGACACTTCTCCTCTCGGTTTTTAGGATGCATGTATTAGTATCTTTTCTTTTCTAGTTTTTGGGCACCTAACACTCAAATGAGAGGGGTTTGGGTTGCCAAGGTTCAAGAGAAACCTCCGGGTCGATTGAGTCCATCCCCGACATGTTTTTGCATTAGAGATCCGCTCCGTTAGTGGATTAGGCATGGTTTGTGAAGGTGTAGTCGCGACCGTTAGTCCGACTTGGGGATGTTGCATACGAGCTTTAAGGATTCGTAGAGATTCGTTGCGACAAGATGTCGTTTTGTGATGTGGTGATGTTTTCCCCTTTTTCTCGAGTAAGTACGTGTACGCGGAACCAGACAAGGTTAGCTCCTCAATGGCGGTAGATGGTTTCCTTGGTGGGCAAGGTTAGCTCCGCGTGAGTGGTAGATGTTTCCTTGGTGCGCGGGAACGCTGCAATACAAATAAGGGACTAGGGTGGAATTGTCTTGGTTTGTGATGTGCTAAGGCGTGGCTGTGTCTCCGTGGTCGGCTGGCTATCCCGTGACGTGCAAGTCCTGTATAGAAAGTGTCCCGACGAGACTAGTCCCCTTCTGTGAGACTGGCGAGAATGCCAAGCATGGGGGCAAGCCCAGGCAATGAGGCCATGAGCGGGTGGGGTCCAGCAAGACTTCTTAGAATCGGTCAGTTTGTGTTTGTTTGAATCCTGACATGAGACGTCAGAGCTTGCAGGCAAGCCCGGGTCTAAGACCTTGAGCGGGTGGGTCCTTAGCAAGAGTTCCATGTGGCGGCCTATGCGTCGTTGGGGGAGATTGTGTTACCCCCTTTGTTTGTGGCTTTATGCCAATCGGGAAACGATGAGTACCCAATTGATGTGATGTTGTGCTAGATGCATACGCTATAGGATGCCTTGGGTGAAACCCAGGTGGTTGCATACATGTTGCATAAGTAGGCCCCTTTTTATATTATATGCTCAACCTGTAGAGAACGTGTATGATGTTTGAGACATCCAAGCTTGTTCTTAATGCACTTCTTGTTTATATTTATATATTGCATACGAAGTGCTGACTTGCAGGTTGGAGGGTTCCCCGGGGTCTGTTAGGGGCGGCCGGGAGGAGATGTGTTGGTTACACAGTTTGAGGTCAGCCTTTGCTGACCCACGTTACTAATAATTTCTACAGGGCAAGGATCGCAAGCAGGAGCTAGCTCACCGGCCAGAAAGGCCTAAGCCTCATGAAGTGTTAACTTTTATAGTAGCTAGCTCGCCGACCAGAAGTGGTGATGGGCCGTCAGAACGTCGAGTTTCTAAGGGTAGCAGTGCACCTAATGAAGCTCCTACAACACCTCTATCGGCTGAAACCATACGATTGGTGGCCGAAGCAGTGTTGGCCAAGATTAATGCGCAGCCTGCACGGCAAACCTAGCAGCCCGCTCCTGCGATGGAGCAGGTACCGCTGCAAGCGGCTGAGCCGAGGAGAGTGGAACAGGTAGTAGTGGAGCCATTAGTGCCAAGGAGAGCAGCCGAGAGACAACTCAAGCATGTCATGAGCTTTAATCCTCCAGTATTCTCGGGGTTGGGAACCCCATCTCAAGCTGAAGACTGGCTCTCCAGGGTGAAGAGAGTCATGACAGCAATGGAGACGGAGGAGTGGCAAATGACCACCATTGCTACGTTCCTTTTGGACGGTGAAGCGAGATTATGGTGGGAAGGATTGGAGCTACATCATTTGAGAGGTAGACAACTTACAGATGTCCCGATGGAAGATTTCTCGGGATTGTTCTTAGCAAGGTACCTCCCTTCTACTCAGAGGATTTCGATGGAGAACGAGTTCCTGAAGTTGGTACAAAGGGACAGTAGCGTGGATGAATATCTCCATGAGTTTACTCGTTTGAGTCGATATACTAGCTCCACCGTTGCGGATGAGGAGCGCAAGACGAATCGATTCTACGAACGGTTGAGAGATGAGTTGAGGTTACTACTCTCGGGGCCAATGACGCAGGGTTTCTTAACCTTGGTCAACACGGCCTGGTCCTTGGAGAAGGACATGAAGAACGTACAAGCAAAGAAAAGCTTGGGTGACAAGAAGTCTGAATTCAAAGTGCCGACTACTTCAAATTGTACCTGCACCTATGGGGGGAATAGGTGACGTGCAGCGTTTTTGCGGAATTAAAATTGTACCTGCACACGAAAATAAAACAGCACAGCAAATAGAGTACACAAGTTATTTATAGTGGTTCCCCGATTTGGGTACATCCACTTTCCCCCTTCGACCTATCTCCCAACAAGGGACGACTCGGTCTCTTCACCAACAGGATTGAAATCCAATCCTTGCACTATCGGAAGGAACCCTTCCATACATAGGAGACAACACTCCCACAACACGGGTTGCACCCAACCCTTACAACTCGGAACCAACGTTCCTTTACAACAAAAATGAACTAGAATGTACAAGAAATACAAACTACTTTCGGAGACTAAGGTGTCCCTCTTCGTTTGATGACGTGTTCTAGAGGTCACGAAGAGTCCACAACCCTAGGTCTCTCTTGGAGAGAATCTCCCCGAAACCGGCGGCGGCAAGAAGGGTGGCGGCTTGGTTCTCGGGATCGGCGGCGACAACGGTGTGCGGCTGCTGTACTTTGGAGATTCAAACTTCGTAGCGAAGCTAGCTAGGTCTTCCAACGGTCACACTAGGATCGATCGTCTCGATCGATTCGGACGGGGAAGGTTTTCCCGATCAACAAATCAAGAGACAAAGGATCTCTGGTTAGACGCGTGAGACTCTAAGCTTGGCTAAGCTTCTGTGGCCGGAAGATCTGGAAGAAACCACGATCAAGGTTGGCGAACAACTTGCACGAGCGGCGACGGCGGCGGAGCAGGTATCGCGATCTAGGTCACGGTCGCCGGCTCGTGTATTTCTTTCTGTGTCCTTTTACTGTTCAAAAATACGCGTGTATTTATACACAAGTATACTCCTTAATGACCGTTGTGGGTCCCACCAGAAGAAACCCTAATTCCGGTTCAAAATAGTGTCAGCGGCAGAGTCCGGTCCAGCGGTTTCCAGAAAAGTGTCCAAGTCAGATTCGGTGAGAATCAAAGGAGATTCTCGACGAGTCGGCGAGAATCAGCCGGTGATTCTCGACGATTCGGCGAGAATCACTAGTGATTCTCGCCGAATCACTTGATGATTCTCGACGAATATGACTTAGTGCCAGATTTGCCCTCTTTAATGTAGCCGGAAAGAAACGGTGAGAATCAGCCAGTGATTCTCGTCGATTATCACTTAGACGATTTTTCGTCTTTCCGCCCAAAAGCTGCTCTTTGACCCATCCTTGCTCCTTGTCTGCTCTTGCATAATCACCACCCTGTACTTGAAAGTAAGTACACTCCAATAGAGAGAGTACACGTAGGCCAACACACTGATCTGCTCAACGAGGGATTACGTCGTGCAGACCCGTGTATATTGACCTACTGCACCCTGACATTGGTGTGCACTTAGCGTGGAATAACTGCAAGCACAACTTGAAATATTTTGTCAAATACATTGTCTA
This sequence comes from Platanthera guangdongensis, assembly GCA_039583875.1. NCBI lineage: Eukaryota > Viridiplantae > Streptophyta > Magnoliopsida > Asparagales > Orchidaceae > Platanthera > Platanthera guangdongensis. Next base: position 72,610,563 of record CM077152.1, read on the forward strand.
TTTACCTTAGCTTGTTCAGGGGCTTCTTCAAATCAGGTATGTTGTGGATACAATACCCAACAATCTCCCCCTATTTGAAGAAGCCTAAACCCTACAAGCTAAGGTGAATAAAGCATATGGGAATGAAAATCATAACCTTGAAATTGAGTTGAGAGAGATATTCATTACCAATACCAATTTCTTGAGAGCAAACTGGGATCCACCTTAGCCTTAGCCGAGAGGGTAATCTCCCCCTTTTCGGCTTCTGCAAATCAGGGTCTGTAGCATTTGACCCCTTGCTCCCCCTCAGTTCTTGCACATGTGCTCACACTTGAGTTCCTGGCAAAGCCTCCCCCTAGATGCACGAGCATGGAGCTTCTGTAGTCTTCATTTCTCATAGTTTAGCATCCCCAATTCAGTTTTGAAAAGACTGAACTTGGCTTCGTCTAAGGGCTTTGTGAAAATGTCTGCAATCTGCTTGTCCCTAGCTTTTGCTAGGGCTCCTTGGTCAAACATTGCCATCAGTTTTGCCTTGGAGGTGGCCCTAGCAGCCCTATGAGCATCAGCTTCACTTAATGGAACTTCTTCAACACTTGGTCCCTCATCAGCCGCAGTATTAGTTTCAGGAGCAGGAGTACCCTCAGGATTTTCAGGGATGTTAGCGCCTAGCGCTTGTTTGAGCATCCACCAGCAACTGTCATAAACATATATGTTTGACTGCTCAAACTTTTTGATTATGATTTCTTGAAGCTCGGCCATCTTAGCTGTATATTCTTTCTCCCCCTTTTTGGCTTCGACTGCAATGGAGTTTGCATAAGAATGCAGTGACTCATCAATGTGCTTTGTAGTCCTGGAGAACTCGGTAACCAAGGCCTGTTGATTGGTGTTAAGAGTCACCATATTGCCATTAAACTTTTGAATGTTATTTGCTACGACATGAGCATTCTGATTTACTACGGCGAGAGTATCGATGTTCTTTTTTAATCCGTCCATAAGAAGAGTTACAGCTTGGTCGGCCGCTGTATACTTGTCGTCAAACTTCTTTTCCATCACATCCAGTTTGTGATTGATCTCCACCTTGTTCTTGAGCATGAGATTTTCAGACTTCTTAATTCTTTTTAACATTTTATTTTGAGCTTTCTCAAAAGATGCTTTGAGCTCATCCACGATACCTTGAATAACATTTACGGTGTGATTGGCTAGATCAGCTCGTAGTGGATGATCCTGAGGCATGTCTTGGCCTTGCGCTTCAGCAGATTCGTTTGTAGAGCTGGACACTAGCACAGTCTCTAAGGGGGGAGTACTTACAGCCTCTGTAGATTTCTTGGAAGTACTAAGCAGTCTCTGCTGAGAGGACTCCCCCTCCACTGTTGCACCAATGTTCTCAGGAATGATCTCAGGAGCGTGCTTGTCAGATGGAACTTCAGTGATGTCCCGAGGCTCCAATACTTCCTGTCCCACATTTCCTTCTTCCTCATCCTCATCATCCATGACATCATTCTGAGCTGCATCGTCTTCCAAACTTCCCTCATCATTTTCCTCTACATTACCTTCGGCTCCTTGATCATGCACGTTCAGGGCCGCCTCATTCTCCATCACAGCTTCACTTTATTCTTGTATATCCGCCACTGCATCTCTGGCTATCTGAGAGATGTCAGATACGATATTAGCATAAGCGGGTAGAGGCTCCCCCTCAATTCCTGCAGTCAGTGCATCAGGAATTTCACTGGGGATTACTAAGGAATCAGCCACAGTTCCGTCCTCGGCTGGAGATACTTCTTGTTGTTCTACCACGGCAGCCTGCCCAATGCGTCTCTCCCATCTGTCAAAGACGCTTGAGTCCATTTTCTTCAAGTAATGCAGTGGAACTCCTTTACTCATGTCATACCTATATTCGTTTAACTGATTGAGATATAGACTGATGATTCGACCAAAGCTAGGAGATCTGAGAGTGTCCTTTATCTTCTCAAAAATCAATGCCCCCTAGTTGAATCTTTTTCTGCAGACAATTGCCACAAGGATCTTGAACATCTCCGCAGAGATGTGGTCATGAGAGCCCGGTTTGCATATGAGTACTTTCCCAATGATGTCTGACAGAAGTTTCCCCTCCTCATTCATATCCTTTCGCTTTATCGATCTAGTTCTTCGAGCGAGTCCACAGAATAACAATGTCCTGTTTTTATCCTGTTCCTCCAGATAATCCTCGTGCGCAGAGCTAGTGAGCTGCAAGTATTGGGTCAGCTTGCTTGCAGACATCTTGATCTTTTCCCCTGCAACCTTGCTCTTGATGAGAGAGTCTTCATTTCGGAGTTTGGCGGTTGTGAAGAACTCCATTACTTCCTTGTCCAAGATTTTACAGGGGTGCTCCAGTATGAATGAGAGTCCAGCCTCTTCAAGCATGATAATGATGTTTCTGAATTCATCAGAAGCATGTGAGAACCCTATTCGAACTAACTCACAACCAGTGACCAGGCCGGCGGTTGTCCTTGGAGCCATTGCAAGACTGAAATCCCAAGACTATGCCAAATCAGGAATCAAGAGGGAAGCTACACTAACAGTAAGTCACTGTAAGGGTGAGAAAGTGGTTACCCAAGAGTGTAGAAGGTGAGAATCGACGGAAACGGCGGGAAACCGGAAGAAGATCGCGACTTTGGTCGATCGAACCCGCCGAGACTTGGACAAGCGCCCTGGACGCGAGAGGAGTGATCTACTGAGGGGAGAATCGGCGAGTTGCCTGCTTGATATCAGCGGAGGAAAAGGCGGGATTCCTGCGGTTGTCGATGGAAGGGAAAGAATCGGTGAGTTTCCTTCGGTGAGTTTCCTGTGGAATATGAAGGGTCGGCGGGATACTGTGCGATATCGACGGGTTTAAAAGGGTTTTAACGGGTTTCCGTGTGAAGAGCGAAAAGCTGAGGTTCGGCGGAGGTCTTCGGTTTAAGCGGGTTTTAGCGGGTTTCCAGTTTGGCTAAGTCGAAATCGAAGGAATTCTTTAATAGGAATCTACGGGTTAAGAGGCATGCCGGATTCTCGAAGTCTTCTGATATAAAAAATCTTCTAAATATGTATATATGTATATCTTAATGCCAGTCTATTTAGGGTTTGAACGGGGTTTTTCCATACATTTCTTGATGTCAATTGTAAGTTGTAGTGATTTCCAATGACGCATCTTCGTTAGTTTTCAGTGAACTGATTTAGGCCTGTAGATGTTAGTTCTCGAATCTACCAGTGGAATTACAGGTAAATCTTTATTAATGTATCTAAGGTTTATGTTTACAGTGATAACCTATCCTTAGGTGTACACACATATATGTGTATATATATATATAAATATATATATATGTATATGTTGATATAATATGACTCAAGTATATGAGCTGATCAAAAATACCTGGGATTATGAGATTCATAATTTACCCCCTCAGGTTGAGGCATACCAGGTGTTCAATGTGAGTATTCCATTGTAAATAGTACTTCTGATATTCCATATATTTGTTCCAATTTAGTCTTGAAACATCTTCTGTCTAGTTCCCATCATATTTACGGGAACCTAGACTACCCTGCAAAAGAGAGTTACTTTACCTTAGGAACCCAATACATATTGGGTCCTAGGTTCTTGTTAGCATAAACACTCGAATGCCTTCCCTCAGAAATCCTGTCAGGAAGAGTACCTCTGCCCAGAAGATGTGGATAGGCCCTTGCCCTTGACACAGAGGGGTTGTGCCAACAGTCTATGGCAAAGTGTCCCACCTTGCCACAGCACCAACACGTGTGAATGTTGTATCTCCGTTTCTGACCTGATCTAGTGACTGAGCTAGTCATGAGCCTAGGTCCAAACGGGATAGATCTGGATCTGCTTCCAAAATTGCCTCTTCCACTGTGACACTTGGAGGGGTGGAAGGAATGCATGTAGCGAGCGTCATGAGGCCAGGGAGGTGGTGCCTTCCTTTCAGTCAGCCCCCTTCCTGAGGCCCCATGAGAACTTATTGCATGACTTCTAACCTCCCTTTCCTGTGTCCTTGGGTGGTGAGAAGCGTTCTGAGAGCTGAAACCAGCAGATTCATGCCGAGTAGGGGCAGTGGCCGAGAATACAAAGGGCTCAGAATGAGCCTTAGGTATTCTCTCATGGGTGGCCATGACGGCCCTTGAACTATGGGTGTCTCCACATGAGGACAGATCACCCTGGCAGTGACCACGATTATTCCTGTGATCATACCTGAAGGCATGATGAGTGCCCTTCCTGCTTGGAGTGGGGGGTCGGAATACCGTTTCCCCATTTCTCCATGAATTGATAATTCGGGAGATCCACCCATTTTCCTCCTTTCTCTTCATAGCATCAACCTTGGAAAAGTTAGATACTATCCTTTTCTCATTCTCTAGACTACTCTCTAGATCTGAGATTTTAGAGTCCTTGACCTTGTTGGATGCCAATTGGAGAACCAACAAGATCTTCAGCCGAGCAATCTCCTGAGCTTGCTCCTCAACAAGTAGGTTGCTTTTCTAAAGGGCTCTCTTCAGGGAATCAGGATTTTCTGAAGGGAAACAGTTCATGTCTTCAGGAACTTCAAGAGAGACGAGGCAAGATGAAGAAGTTACCTGCTCTTCAGTGCTATTGTCACTAGCGCCAGTGACCGTTGTGTCATCCTCATCAGAACTACTTTCCTCAATTTCTTCTTCAGTCTCTGACAAGGACACTGGAGCTCTGATGTTGTCTGATTGATCCTTGCCTTCTTCTTCAGAGGCGAGGACCCCCACATAGGCTTCATCCTCTAGTTGACAGCAGATCCCAGCTTTCTTTGATCCCTCCATCAGCTCTGAGATCATTACCCACATAGATTTGGCCATCCCATATTTTTCCAATCTAGAGCGAGAAGGTCCAGACCAGACATCCATGATAATCTGACGAATCATCTTATCCAGATTAAATAATGAGAGTTCCGTCTCCGACATCTCAGCAATACACTTGGGCACTTGTATATTCTTTCCAGAGCCGGAGGTCTTCATAGGAATAAAAGGACCCTCATCCAGGATGAAAGATGCTCGAGGATCGATAGCCTCCAAGTGATATGACACTCTCATCTTCCAGACGGGATAATACTCCTTTGTGCATGTGGGAAGTCTTAGTGGAGAGATCTCATGATCCAGCTCCATGCTTCTGACACTGGTGGCAGGATTCTACTCAAGGTGTAAACCTTTTTGATGAGGAACCTCCCTCTGATACCACTTGAAAGTCCACCTAGTGTCAACTACCTTCACCTATGGGGGGGGGGGAATAGGTGACGTGCAGCGTTTTTGCAGAATTAAAATTGTACCTGCACACGAAAATAAAACAGCACAACAAATAGAGTACACAAGCTATTTATAGTGGTTCCCCGATTTGGGTACATCCACTTTCCCCCTTCGACCTATCTCCCAACAAGGGATGACTCGGTCTCTTCACCAACAGGATTGAAATCCAATCCTCGCACTATCGGAAGGAACCCTTCCACACGTAGGAGACAACACTCCCACAACACGGGTTGCACCCAACCCTTACAACTCGGAACCAACGTTCCTTTACAACAAAAATGAACTAGAATGTACAAGAAATACAAATACAAACTACTTTCGGAGACTAAGGTGTCCCTCTTCGTTTGATGACGTGTTCTAGAAGTCACGAAGAGTCCACAACCCTAGGTCTCACTTGGAGAGAATCTCCCCGAAACCGGCGGCGGCAAGAAGGGCGGCGGCTTGGTTCTCGGGATCGGCGGCGACAACGGTGTGCGGCTGCTGTACTTTGGAGATTCAAACTTCGTAGCGAAGCTAGCTAGGTCTTCCAACGGTCACACTAGGATCGATCGTCTCGATCGATTCGGACGGGGAAGGTTTTCCCGATCAACAAATCAAGAGACAAAGGATCTCTGGTTAGACGCGTGAGACTCTAAGCTTGGCTAAGCTTCAGTCGCCGGAAGATCTGGAAGAAACCACGATCAAGGTTGGCGAACAACTTGCACGAGCGGCGACGGCGGCGGAGCAGGTATCGCGATCTAGGTCACGGTCGGCGTCTCGTGTATTTCTTTATGTGTCTTTTTACTGTTCAAAAATACGCGTGTATTTATACACAAGTATACTCCTTAATGACCGTTGTGGGTCCCACCAGAAGAAACCCTAATTCCGGTTCAAAACAGTGCCAGCGGCAGAGCCCGGTCCAGCGGTTTCCAGAAAAGTGTCCAAGTCAGATTCGGTGAGAATCGAAGGAGATTCTCGACGAGTCGGCGAGAATCAGCCGGTGATTCTCGACGATTCGGAATCACTAGTGATTCTCGCCGAATCACTTGATGATTCTCACCGAATCACTTGATGATTCTCGACGGATATGACTTAGCGCCAGATTTGCCCGCTTTAATGTAGCCGGAAAGAAACGGCGAGAATCAGCCAGTGATTCTCGACGATTCGGCGAGAATCACACTAGTGATTCTCACCGAATTGGCGAGAATCACGTGGTGATTCTCGTCGATTATCACTTAGACGATTTTTCGTCTTTCCGCCCAAAAGCTGCTCTTTGACCCATCCTTGCTCATTGTCTGCTCTTGCATAATCACCGCCCTGTACTTGAAAGTAAGTACACTCCAATAGAGAGAGTACACGTAGGCCAACACACTGATCTGCTCAACGAGGGATTACGTCGTGCAGACCCGTGTATTTTGACCTACTGCACCCTGACATTGGTGTGCACTTAGCATGGAATAACTGCAAGCACAACTTGAAATATATTGTCAAATACATTGTCTATTTACCTTAGCTTGTTCAGGGGCTTCTTCAAATCTGGTACATTGTGGATACAATACCCAACAGAACGTACAAGCAAAGAAAAGCTTGGGTGACAAGAAGTCTGAATTCAAAGTGCCGACTACTTCAAAGTCCGGCTATCGAAGGTCCTTCAAGAAGCATAGGACTTCGGGTCCAGCTCCTTCTGGTACTTCTGGGGCGACTACGGGTCGGACCCCGGGCGCATGTTTTACTTGCGGGAAGTCGGGGCATTTTGCCCGCGATTGTTGGAGCGGACGTCCCAAGTCCGAGAGAAGGTCGGGAGCGACCTATGAAGAGAAGGGCAAGGCGGTGGAGTCGACTACGTCCCACTATGCTCCGGCCCAACCAAGGGTGTATAATCTTGTCCAACAAGAGGCCATTAAACAGGCGGATGTGGTGACAGGTACGGTTTAATTTATAGCAAGTTAATTTCTTTAAATACTTGTTATGCACATATTACCTTACCACTGCTTGTTTAGGATTTGTTTTGATTTGTGAAAATCCGGCAAGAGCACTTTTCGATACGGGAGCTTCACACTCCTTCTTGTCCGAAGTATTTATATCACGCATCGGAGTCCCTTCTTCGATGGCAAAGGATAAGTTGGATGTGTTGTTGCCCAATGGGTGTTCGATGTGCGCGGATAGGATCTGCAATGTTAATATTCGTATTGGGAATCAGGAGTTCGATCTGCAAGCGTCGTTACTTCCGTTGGTGGAGTTCGACATTATATTTCGCATGGATTGGCTCTCGGAGCAGCAGGCCTATATTGATTGCGGTCTCAAGGAAGTGAAGTTGGGTGCAAGTCGTGAGACGACTTTTACGGGCTTAAAGGGGTCGAGCAAGATGTTGATGTCTGCTCTTCAGGTGGCGAAGGCGGTTCGTGCCGGTGCAGAACTATTCTTTACACTAGTGGAGGTTGCAAAGCCGAAGCCCGCGTTGGATAGTATTTCAGTGGTATCGGAATACCCTGATGTGTTCCCCGCAGATCTTCCTGGAGCCCCGCCTCAACGGGAGATAGATTTCACGATTGAGCTAGTGCCAGGTGTAAAGCCTGTGTCACAATCTCCATATCGTCTAGCGCCTACGGAAATGGCGGAGCTGAAGGTTCAACTGCAGGAGTTGTTGGAGCAAGGGTATGTGCGCCCAAGTTCTTCGCCTTGGAGCGCGCTGGTCCTCTTTGTTAAGAAGAAGGACGGAAGCTTGAGGCTATGTATTGATTATCGGGAGCTCAACAAGTTGACGGAGAAGAACAAGTACCTGATCCCCCGGATCGATGATCTTTTTGATCAGTTGGTCGGGTCGACAGTGTACTTGAAGTTGGATCTCAAGTCCGGGTACTATCAGCTGCGAATAAGGGAGATTGATATCCCAAAGACAGCGTTCAGTACAAGATACGGGCATTATGAGTTTACGGTCATGCCGTTTGGGTTGACTAATGCGCCGTCAGTGTTCATGGATTTGATGAACAGGACTTTCAGGGAGTACTTGGACCATTTTGTGATCGTCTTCATCGACGATATTTTGGTGTACTCGCAGAGTGAGGAAGATAACTTCAAGCATCTTCATTTGGTTTTGGAGACGCTAAGGAGGAATCAATTGTATGTCAAGTTCTCGAAGTGCGAGTTTTGGTTATCCTCAGTGGCGTTCCTCGGTCATATAGTGAGTGGAGAGGGTATTGTTGTGGATCCGGCGAAGATTGTTGCGATACGGGAGTGGCCTGAGCTTGCTACGGTAGCGGAAGTCCGGAGCTTTCTGGGGCTTGCTGACTATTATAGGCGCTTCGTAGAGAACTTCTCGCGGATAGCGTTACCTCTCACTACTTTGACGAGGAAGGAGCAGAAGTTCGGTTGGACACCGGAGTGCGCACGAGCTTTTGAGGAGCTAAAATGTCGGTTGACCACGGCGCCTGTGCTGAGTTCGCCATGTGGGACCGAAGGCTATGAGATTTACAGTGATGCTTCGGGCAGCGGTTTGGGTTGCGTGCTACTGCAACACGGAAGTGTAATAGCTTATGGCTCAAGACAGCTAAAAGTGCATGAAAGGAACTTTCCGGTCCATGACTTGGAGTTAGCGGCCGTGATTTTTGCCTTGAAGCTGTGGAGGCGTTATTTGTACGGTGTGAAGATTGATATCTACACTGGTCATAAGAGCCTAAAGTATCTGATTGATCAGAAAGATCTGAATATGCGGTAGCGTAGATGGATGGAGTTCTTGGGAGACTATACATTCAAGATCCACTATGTGCCTGGTAAAGGGAATGCGGTTGCGGAGGCGTTGAGTCGCCGAGCCCCAGCTCAAGCCAATTGGCTATCGGTGCATGATGAGCGGTTGGTGCGGGAGTTGGAGGCATTGGAGATTGTTTGTGTGGATAAGCAATCAAGTGCTGAAGCAATACTGAATTGGACTGAAGTCCAATATGACCTAGCTGATCGGATTCGGCAGGCTTTGGATATGGATGTCCATATGAAGCAGTTCATGGTAGAGGCTTTGGATGGGTCAAATTCCCAATTCGTTGTGGAGGCCGGATTGCTTTGGAAAGACGGTCGTCTGTGCGTCCCAAGTGTGGGCAATTTGCGGGTGGAATTGTTGTACGAGGCACACCATACCAAGTACTTGATTCACCCGGGGAGCACAAAGATGTACCGCGATGTAAAGAAACTGTTTTGGTGGCCGGGCTTGAAGAAAGATGTGGCGTTCTACGTGGCGAAGTGCCAAACTTGCGCCTTGGTGAAGGCCGAGTGCCAAAAGCCGAGAAGATTTCTTAAGACCTTGCCTATTCCGGAGTGGAAATTCGACGACATCTCTATGGACTTTGTGCACGGTTTGTCAAGGTCGCAAAAGGGGAACGACGCCATTTGGGTGGTCATGGATCGGTTAACGAAGGTGTCGCATTTCATTCCGCATAGGAAGGATGATTCGGTGGAGAAGTTTGCAAAATTGTATGTGGATAACATTGTATGACTTCACGGTGTGCCCCGCAGCATCGTGAGTGACCGAGATGGGCGGTTCACGTCCAATGATTGGAGGCTTGTGCATCAAATGTCGGGAACAAAGGTAAAATTAAACACAGTGTTCCATCCGCAAATAGATGGGCAGACCGAGATGGTCAATAGAACTATGGAAGACATGCTTCGCATGTGTGTCTTGGATTTTGGAAAGCAATGGGAAGACCATCTTTACTTGGTGGAGTTCGCGTACAACAATAGGTACCAAGTGAGTATTCAAATGGCGCCCTTCGAGGCCCTATATGGTAGAAAATGTCGCACGCTGTTGTCTTGGCTAGAAACTGTTAAATTTTCTCAGCGTGGTCAGCAAGGTAGCCCAAACGCCAAATTAATATCTTCGGCACTACCCAGTTCTCACGTTGAACCAGCAGAAAACCAAGGAACAAGGTTTATCCCAACAAACAATGGAAGCACAAGCAGATCTTTTATACATTCACTTCTTTACAATGCGAGGTATACATAGCGAGACATGATTTCGCTAGTATAAACAGCGTGTGACCAAGTCCAAAACCATTAAAGGCCAATGCGAGCATGGCAGACACAAACTCTTGTCTGCCAAACACCCTAGCACACAGACCGCCAGCAGTCCGCAAGCTACTCGCACACCTGCCCAACGCAGCAGCCATCTCCCGGACTCCACACACCAGTCCGCCAACGACCTCCACAGCAAGCACCTGCTGTATCACCAGAGCTCGACAAGGCCTCAGCCAAGCTCTAAGCCCAGTCCGCAATAGCCCAATCCGCGGACACACTAGTCTGCAAGCTTTCCGCGGACATGAGCCAAACCGCCAATCAGCACAAGCTTGCACCACGACCACTGAGCAATGCACCAGTCCGCAAGCCTCTATCCGTTCAGGCCGCTCCTTGGCTAAACCAAACAGCCAACGTCCTATCAGCAGATAACAGGACGCATAGTCCGCGGACTTCACCCGTGCAACCCGCTCAGAAGAACAGTCGGATTCTACTAGACTTTCCACCATGCCGCAAACAGCAGTCCGCCCAGTCCTCCTAGTCAGCCAACGCTGTCCGCCCAGGCTGCCCGGCCTGTCCCGTCAACCACTTCCACTTCACAAATTTCAACACTCCCCCTTGAAGTGGGAAGTGGTGACCAAGCCCAACAAGTTGCGCAATCGCTCAAAGGGCCCCTTTCGACAGTGGCTTCGTGAAGATGTCAGCAAGATTATCTTCACTCTGAACATGCCCGACCAGCAGAGATCCTTCCAACACCTTCTCCCTGATGAAATGGTGATCAATCTCTATATGCTTGGTCCTGGCGTGACACACTGGATTGTTTACCAGCTTGAGAGCACTCTCATTGTCACCCCGGAGTAAAGTCGGCCCTTGCACTTCTTCATGAATATCCTCTATAAGCCTCCTCAACCAGATGGCTTCCCGAGCAGCCAAGGCCGAAGCCTTATACTCTGCCTCCGTAGTTGAGATAGACATCGAGTCCTGCTTCTTGCTACACCACGAGATGCTAGCTGAACCGCAAGTGAACACATAACCATAAGTAGACCTCTGATCATCCGAATCACCGCCATAGTCAGCATCCGTGTACCCAAGCAATGCAAACTCTGAGTCCCTTCCATAGAGGAGTCTCATGTCAGAAGTTGACTTGACATACTTCAAAATATACTTTGCCGCCAATAGATGAGATTGCCTTGGTTCAGCCATATATCGACTTACTCGGCCAACTGCATAAGCAATGTCTGGCCTTAAAATCGTAAGATAGATCAAGCTCCCAATAAGAGCCCTGAACACCAAGGGATCATGAAGAACCCTTCCCTCATCTCGTCGAAGCTTCAGCCCAGGTTCCAGTGGAGTAGAGCACTTCTTCCCTTCGTCCATGCCGAACCGCTTCACAATGCGATCTGCATACCCTTTCTGGCAAATGAGAATCCCGCACTCCTTCCTCTCCACCTCAAGACCGAGAAAGTGATGCAGCTCTCCCAAGTCTTTCATCTCGAAGAGTATAGCAAGCTCAGCCCTGAGCCTTGCTACTTCCCCCTCCGAATTCTCTGTGATGATCATGTCATCCACATACAGCAGGACCAAGACTTGTAGCTCCCCCTTCTTCTTGACGAAAAAGCTTGAATCCGAGTTGAAAGCAAGGTATCCACAGAATTGCAAACTCTGCAATCTTCCCATACCAAGCTCTAGGAGCTTGCTTTAACCCATAGAGAGCCTTCCTGAGTTTGCAGACATAGTCTGGATGCTTTTCAGAGACAAAACCAAGCGACTGATCCATGAAGATGTCCTTGTCAATCTCTCCGTAAAGAAAGGCATTCTTCACATCGAGTAGCCACAACCTCCATCCCTTGCTAGCAGCCAAGGCGATCACCACTCTAACTGAAGTCATATTCACAACTGGACTGAATGTCTCCTCATAGTCTTCTCTATACTGTTATGAGAATCTTCTAGCGACCAGGCGAGCTTTGAACCTATCAATGCTCCCATCAGCCTTCTTCTTCAACTTATACACCCACTTGCAAGTAACCGGAGTAATGTCATCAACCTTGGGCACAAGGTCTCAGGTTTCATTCTTATTCAGAGCATCAATCTCTTCTTTCATGGCACCTTCCCACTCCTTCACTCCGGTGGACTCGTTGAAGTTTGCAGGCTCTCACTCATCCAGAGGACCTGCAAAGAAGCAGGAGACAAAGCTCACTGCATTCCCATCACAGTACCGAGTCGGTGACTTAACAACCCTCTTCGATCTCCGAAGGGTCGGCTCCTTGCTCACTGCTTCCATTGCTTCTTTGGGCTCAAATCCTACTTGGGGCAAGCATTGAGCAGTGCTCCCCCTGCTTCCTAAGCCAGAAGGCTCAGCCTCGGAGTTAGAAGCAACATGAGCTGCTGGTGAAATAGCAAGCTCCTCTTCCAAGCCTTCAGCAGCCACCACCGGTGCTTCATCAACCTTGCTACTTCCGGTTAGCTCAACCGAGCCACCTCCATATGACGTCAGCTCGTCAAAGACAACGACTCTTGACACCACGAACTTCTTCGTCACAGGGTCCATGCATTTCCATCCCTTCTTCCGCTCATCGTAGCCAACAAAGACAAGCTTCCTTGCCTTCGCATCCAGCTTAGTCCGTGAAGCATCCGGGACAAGCACGTAGCAAGTTGAACCGAACACCCGAAGGTGTCCAACACTAGCCTTCTCCTTCAGCAACAGCTCAAAAGGAGTCGTCATGTTGATAGGGTTGAGTGGCATCCGGTTCATGACATAAGCAGCACAAGACATCCCCTCCGCCCAAAAGGACCTTGGGATATCTTTCGCATGAAGCCAGCATTTGCAGGTCTCCGTCAGATGACGGATCTTCCACTCTGCTACCCCATTTTGTTATGGAGTGTGAGCACAATTAAGCTCTCGTTGGATCCCATGCTTCCTACAGAAGTTAGAAAACTCGGAGGAAACAAACTGACCCCCGTTATCAGTTCTAAGCTTCTTGATCCGCAAGCCAAGCCGGCCTTCTACCAACTCCTTAAACTCCACAAACAAACGGAAGGCTTCTGACTTATCCTTTAAGAAGTACACCCAAGTATATCTTGAGTAGTCATCAACCAAGACAAGCATGTATCTGCTTCTACTAAGGCTGGTAGTAACCGTCGGTCCCATCAAGTAGCCATGTATGCACTCCAATGGTTTCTTGCTCCCTATTTGTGATTTATCAAACGGAAGGCGATGTGCCTTACCGTATTGACAGCCCGCACAAACATGCCCATCACCAAAGGAGAACAACTTAGGTAACCCCTTTCACGAAACTTCTACTAGCCATCGCCTTCAGCTTGTCCATGCCTACATGCCCCAGCCTCTCATGCCAGATAGCAGCGCTATCATTGGCCCTCATACGATCAACATAAGAATTGGTGGCAAGAACAAACAAGTTCTGCACCCTCCTCCTTACATGAGCAACATCAGCCTTTACCGCTGATACGTTGCGAAGGAACCTCACGTCTGTTGGCCCAAACAGAATGTGATAACCAGCGTCCACCGTATTGGTCACCGAGAAGAGGTTCTTCTTTATGCCCAGCACGTGATACACACTCCTTAACGTGAGTGGCCTCTGATCACTACCCAAAGACACGACCCCCTCTTTCTCTACTGCATAAACAGTATTATCAGCAGTGATATTAGCTTCATTACCTGAGTATGCTTGCATGGAGGTGAACTTCGACTTGTCTCCGGTGAGGTGATGATCACACCCGGAGTTCACGATCCACTCGTTGTTGAAGTCCTCAGTAGACAAGGCATGGACACAAGTGCCCGTCATGAAATCTCCGCCCCATTCTGCTTCTTCACTTCTCGAGCAAGCTTCCTCCTTTCCCGCAGCATGCCCAGGCTGCAGTTTGACCTTGCAGTCCCGCTTGAAGTGCCCTCGCTGATGACACCGGTAGCACTTCAAATTCTTCTTCCAGTCCTTAGGAGCATTGCTCCTCTCCGGCTGATATGAAGTTGAAGTCTCCTTCTCACCAGCAGCCTGCACCTTCTTCTTCTTCTTCCCTTCCCATCCTTTCTTCTTGCCTGAGAAGAAAGCTTCGCTGCCTTCTTGATTAATATTAACTCCAGCCATCTGCCTTGCCAAGCTCTCCTGCGATGCAAGCAGATTCTCCAGCTCCAGCAAAGACGGCTGAGTATCCCACCCTTGAACAGATGTCACAAAGGCCACATACTCCTTCCGCAAGCCGCGGATAATGTGCCTTTTCATCTTAGCCTCAGAGATAGGCTCATCAGGATCCAGTGCCGACAGCTCAGCACACAAGCTCTTCATCTTTAAGAAGTACTTCGAGATGGAAAGGTCTCCCTGAGTTGCCCTACCCAACTCATTCTCCAGTAACTGAAGCTGCGCCACATTCTTCCTATTGAACAACTCATCAATGGTTGTCCAAATATCAGCAGCCGACTCACATCCAATGATGTGATCAAACAGTTCCGGAGACCCGGCCCTCTTGAGGATAAACTCCGCCTTAGCATTTGTTTTCCTCCAGAGCCTAACCAGCTCAGCAGTACCGAACGCAGCCGTGACTTCCTGTCTGTCATCACCACCGATGACTTCCCACAGCTCCTCACCCAGAAGATAACTCTTCATGCACGACTTCCACTTCTTGAGGTTAGTCGGCATTAAGAGTCCAATGCCAAGACCCCTTGCAAAGTTCCCTTCCATTGCAATACCTGTTGGCAACCTTTCAGAAGCTCCGAGCAATAACACAGGTTGATCACCACTCAAGCACTGAGTAACAACACTGGTTGACTACCGCTCACGCAATTGAACCTCGCTCTGATACCATGTCAAATTTTCTCAGTGTGGTCAGCAAGGTAGCCCAAACGCCAAATTAATATCTTCGGCACTACCCAGTTCTCACGTTGAACCAGCGGAAAACTAAGGAACAAGGTTTATCCCAACAAACAATGGAAGCACAAGCAGATCTTTTATACATTCACTTCTTTACAATACGAGGTATACATAGCGAGACATGATTTCGCTAGTATAAATAGCTATAACCAGAAAGCACCAAAAACCAAGCCAGGCGGACATCACCGGAGTCCGCCGAGACCGCCGAGGTCGCCGAGTCCGCTGAGATCGCCCGAAATTAAGCTGCAATCCGCCGAATAGCCACGAAGTCTGCCGAAGCCGTGAGGCCGCGCGGACACACCGTTATTCATCTCCTGCTGAAGCTGAACTGAGGAACACACCGCCTACCCGCCTGAAGCCGGCGGACAGGTAATTGAAGCTGGCA
The DNA here is from genome assembly GCA_039583875.1 of Platanthera guangdongensis. NCBI lineage: Eukaryota > Viridiplantae > Streptophyta > Magnoliopsida > Asparagales > Orchidaceae > Platanthera > Platanthera guangdongensis. The sequence goes on from CM077152.1 coordinate 72,626,073, forward strand.
AAGTTGAAACAGAGCTGACAAGCCGCAGAGCTACCTCCTACTGAATCCGTAGAGACCGCACAACTTCCAAGTACTTGACTGAAGTCACAGCCAAACTCCTGGCTCCTTGAAGCTACCCGCGCGACCTGCACACATCACACAGTTAACTCTGAATCAATCCGCGCGGACAGAAAAACTGAGACCGCAGCACCTCGCCGAACCCAACTTACTGTTCTCTCAGTTACTGTAGACCTGCCAGGGGGTCCTATTTATAGGCGAGGTGAGGAGTGTGGTCACCGCCCTAGAGATAGAGACACCTCCCTAGCCTACGCGATAGCAAAACACCGTCCGCCGAGTCCGCAAGGACTTAGCCGGATACCAAGGAAAACCACCAGGAGCAAGGCAACATTGGCGAACCCTCATCAGTCCGCCCAAGCTCTGCGGACAAGGCATCATCCCGCAAAGCCCCCAACCACTGCAGGACAGCAACCCCCTTCAATGGCTGTCCGCACAAACCTGAGGCAGTCCGCAAGACTCAAACCTCAATCCGCCACAAGTCCACGACCAAAGGCAGATAGCAACAGTCCTCCCGATCAACAGCGGACTTGGCGGATACTGCGGACACCATAGTCTTGGCACAGCATGTGGCCAGGTCCAAAACTATCAAAGTCCAATGCGAGCATGGCGGACATAAACTCTTGTCCGCCAAACACCCTAGCACACAGACCGCCAGCAGTCTGCAAGCAACTTGCACACCTGCCCAATGCATCAGCCATCTCCCAGACTCCACACACCAGTCCGCCAACGACCTCCACAACAAGCACCTGCTATATCACCAGAGCTCGACAAGGCCTCAGCCAAGCTCTAAGTCCAGTCCGCAACAGCCCAATACGTGGACACAATAGTCCGCAAGCTTTCCGCGAACATGAGCCAAACCGCCAATCAGCATAAGCTTGCACCACGGCCACTGAGCAATGCACCAGTCCGCAAGCCTCTATCCACTCAGGCCGCACCTTGGCTAAACCAAACAGCCAACGTCCTATCCGTAGATAACAGGTCGCATAGTCCGCGGACTTCACCCTTGCAACCCGCTCAGAAGAACAGCCGGCTTCCACAATACTTTCCACCAGGCCGCAAACAGCAGTCCGCCCAGTCCGCCTAGTCCGCCAACGTTGTCCGCCCGGGCCGCCTGGGCTGTCCCGTCAACCACTTCCACTTCACAAATTTCAACAGAAACGGGTGAGTCAAAGTTGTATAAGCGATTAGAAGTGGAGGATGCTACTTCTTTGGTGAGAACCATTCGAGAGAGGTTGATTATCGCTCAGGACCGACAAGCAAAGTACTATAATGCCAAGCACAGGAACGTGGAGTTCGCTGTGGGCGACTATGTGTACTTAAAGATCAAGCCGTTCAAGGGTGTCTCGCGGGTACGGCGATTGAAAAAGCTAAGCACGAGGTACCTTGCGCCGTTTGAGGTTTTGGAGCAGGTTTGTGAAGCAGCCTATTGGTTGAAGCTCTCAGTGGAGCTAAGTGGGTTACATGATGTATTCCATATTTCGGTGCTACGGAAGGCGGTGCAAGAGCCTTCGCAAGTGATCGCGGTTGATCAAGTGCCGGTGGATAGTGGGTTGACGACAAAGTTCAAACCCGTGCGGATTGAGGACTCGGAGGTCAAGCGGCTACGCAATAAAGAGATCAGGATGGTCAAGGTCCGTTGGGAAAATTGCGGTCGTGAGGAGCTCTCTTGGGAGCGAGAGCAGACTATGCTTGAAGAGTATCCGGAGTTGTTCCGCTCAGGTACAATTTAATTTTGTACACATCTTTCCTTTATATATAATTTCGTGGACGAAATTCTTTTAAGAGGGGGAGAGTTGTAACATCCCGAAACTCAAAAGAGCGACGGGGGATGTTTTGGCCCAGATTTGGAATCTGGTAGTAGGCACACGGCCTGGGACACGGGCGTGTCCCAGGGCGTGTAAGGCTGGAGTCGACGATTTGGTCGAGAGGTCGACGAATTTGGAGTCGACGATCGTCGAGCAGAGAACACGGCCTGAGACACGGGCGTGTCTCATGGCGTGTCGAGCCTGTGTCGACGATCGGCCAGGGGTGTCGACGAATTTCGCTCGACAAAGTGTCGAGACAGGGCACACGGCCTGAGACACGGGCGTGTCTAAGGGAGTGTCAAGCCCGTGTTGACGATCGGCCAGCGAAGTCGACGATTTTCGCTCGACGATATGTTGAGACAAGGTACACGGCCTAGGACACGGGCATGTCCAAGGCCGTGTCAGGCAGTCGACGAACTTCGCTCGACGAAGTGTCGAGACTGTGAGCACGGCCTGGAGCCCAGGCGTGTTCGAGTGGACACGGGATAGGACACGGGCGTGTCCAGGAACCCGTGTTGTTCTCGGGTTGTTTTCGGGATAAATTGATGGGGGCACACAGCCGACCACACGGCCGTGTCAGTTGGAACACGGGCGTGTCATGTAGAACACGGGCATGTCGAATGCCCGTGTGTTGTTCCAGGCGCGTCGATTTTGACGGCGAATGGGGGACACGGGCGTGTGCCAGGCCGTGTTCGGTCCAGATTGTACATTTCAGGCCCGAATCAAGGCCGTTCGTTTCTTTAAATTGGGATCCAACGGCTAGGGGTTGTTACTGATGAGATATACCCGGGATTGCACCTTTGAAACCCTCACTTTTACTTGAGTGGTTCACTTTCTAAGTCAAGAGAGAGAGGAGAGCCAAAGGAGGAAGAATAAGCTAGATTTGTCCATTGGAGGAGCTTCGAAGCTCCAAATCGCGAGCCGACTTCAGATCCACGGAGGCGAAGAGAGTGCGGTGCTTTTCATCCGCTTACTTTTCCATGGTGCCAAAGAAGAACTCTAGGGTAATGATTCTCTTCTTGAGCATGTGTAGCTCTCCTTCTTTGCATAGGAAGCCCGCTCTCGCGAGTTTGCAGTGAGTTGGAGGCGTTCCTTCGGGTAGATATGTAAAGTCCCCTTTGTTTAGAGTCCGTAAGCGAGAACGGACATAGGAATGATGTGTGAAGCCTACCCGAACATGTTGGTCTGGATCGGTGATGTTGCATTGCATAAATGCCGAAGAAGACTCCGTGCGATTGATTGTTTTTCGGGTTTTCTACGTGGTAGATTGCAATAGGGAGCCTTGGGGATTAACCCAAAGGTGCACCCGGAAAACTGGGCGGATGCGTGATCTTGCCAACTTGGATGCCTGAGAGTCAACTTGAACATCACCGAGTTATGTGAATTGTGTGACGGAAATGGGAGTCGGGAGAAGTTTGACCCGCGCATATGGCTTAAACTGTCGTTGCGATGTGGGCACGGGTTAGATGGAACCGTACCCATTTCTATGTCGTTCGGTTAGAGTCATTGGCATAGATGAGGGTCTTCGGCGGTCTATGGCTTAAATTGTCGTGACCCATGCCGGTAAGACAAATTGCTCATATGTTTGGCCGTCAAAGTGGCGGTGGTGAGTCCGGAATGTCTATGGCTTAAATTGACGTGACATTGGTCGGTTCACCGAAAATGTGCCCTGAGTGCACGGGGTGTGTGTCCATGTGAGCCTACGCCTGTGATGAAATGAATATTGATATATTGCTCGCTTATGCTAATAAAATGCAGGGAAGGAGCATCGCCGCCCCGAGTTGGGGGCGGGATCGTTATAATTTGGTCAGCATTGCTGACCGTTGCCTTTGTTTGCCACCGTGCGGTGGTTTTGTTGCTTTCAGGTACTGCTGGACCAAGCGGTCAATAGCGGGCTAAAGCCCAACTTGCGAAGCCGGCCCTCGAAGGCCTAATTGGAGTGTTTACTGCTTTTACTCATGTATGACCGACCTGCGTGTCGTGGTTTGTAAAACATGTAATATTGAAGTAAACCATTTTTGTAAGGCCTTAAGGCTTGTACTCGTGTATGTACGACATTCCTATTTGGTATTAGTGAACATTCATGCTTTTGTGCTGGGTTCTTTAATTGCAACTTATATAAACTGCTTCCGCTAGAATGCTATGTGAAGGACGTTGGATTGGTTGGATATTTTCCATTGAGTAACCACCCGGTCTGTCTGAAGTATTTGGCGTCGGGCCCCGGCCGGACCTACTGCTATATGCTATGCGATGGATAGGGGGTGTTACAGGTTTGGCTCCAAATTGACATACACTCAAAATCTATTTCGAGCTAGCTCCAAGACTCTACTCAAATTATAGAATAGTTTAGCATACAATTTAAATAGATCTGAAATATAACTGAAACATAATCACGCATGGTTCTTCCTTGAGCTGCTATTTTATTTTTGTAATAAACACATTACAGAATTAAAAAATATATCTAATGCATATTACTATTCAAATCTGAATCCCAGTGTGAGTTCTTCACAGATCTCAACTAATGAGTGTTATCATTCAATTAGATTACTGATTTACATTTTTCTTTCCCAATCAATAGATGTGTGTATTTGGATTTTCGCACATGTCGCACAACTTTAACTGCAAGGTATTGTAGCAGTTGTATTTTTTTATTAGTTGATGCAAACAAGTAGCAAGTCTCTTATTTCACATTGTGCTTACTTTTCTTTCACAACATCATTACTTTATCGCTTCTCTTTCTGATCATGCACATGCATATGACTAAATGACAACATAGTTTTTCATTGTTATGTGGTGTTATACTTGAAAAAAAAAAGATTATTAAGAACCGTTGGGGGGTGGCCAAGCCTGCCGCCGTGGACGGAGGAAACCTATCGTTGTGGGCCGGATACTGTCGCGCGCAGCACGGGGGGCCTCCGTGCAAGATAAAAAAGACACCTACATCATCACAGTCGTCCATCATGAATACAATCAAAGCATCGTTGTTGTGCACAGGAGCATTTTGCGCATCCCCTTCTTGGTGTCGCTGGTTGAGCCCCTTCAATGTGGTAGTTACAACCTTTATTAAAACAAAAAAAACTATAAAATATCTAACATTTTGCACATTGATGCAATCTCGGCAAGAGCACTGATTGTCGTCAAGTAATAAACTAGTGGAGCTATCCTCCGAGTATCGAATCTCTCGAGGAGTGCAGATTGGGAGTGTGATCTTCCACATAGGAAAGTGATTGTAAATGCAACAAAGGATGGGGGAGTTTTAGGACAACTAAAATTAATCGCGTGGGTCGACTTCACCGCTTCGCAAGGGTGGAATACTCTGATGAGTATTAAGGCGTGCAATTGTAACTGTTGAGGGTCGAAAACAGCTCTTCATCAGGCCAGCCCCTAACACACGTTAGTGCAGCATATCACCAAGCAACAACCAAAAGATAGCTAAGGAAGTAAATCTCAAACTAAAAACAACAACAACAACAACAACAACAACAATAATAAACAATCATGAACACCCGCGGACACACCTTCCAGTTCGCCGCTCCTGTGCAGATAGCCAGTCCGCCCCAGCTTCTCCAAGGCCGGACTCCAATATCCAGTCCGCCTTGCCGCCAGAGACCAAGCCAGGACCACCACAGCCGGACTCCACAACAGCCGTGTCCGCCATTCTGCGGACAAGGCATCAGCCCGCAAAACCCGAGCCCACAGCCTCGCCATCAAGACGCCTGCCGGACTCAGCGGACACCCGGCTTCCGTCCGCATATCCCAAGTCCATTGCCTAATCACCAAGGCATTGCCGGACTCAGCGGACACGCCGATCCAGTCCGTGTACACAGCGAACTCCAGTCCGCTTCCGAGTCCATATCCTCATCACAAGGCTCAACCGGACTCAGCGGACTCTGGCTCCAGTCCGCACGCTCCTGCACAAGCAATCCTCCAGTCTGCATATCCCCAAGCTAGCACACAAGGCAACAGCACTTCTACTAAGCTTGGCGGACTGAGAAATCAGCCCGCGCTCCACTGCGCGATCTCCCCGGACTGAGCCAACCTGGACTTGGTTCAGTTCCCACCAAGTCCAGCCCACTGGCCGCAAGGGCCAGTCCGCACTTAGAGGCGGACACTGGATCTAGCCCGCCATATCGGGCGACCTCCAGTTTCTGTCCGCGCTGACCGGCGGTCTCCACGGCTTCCACTTGCCGCTTCACTAGAGCAAGACCAAGGCATCTGCCAAACCGGTCTGCCGAGCTCCAGTTCTTCAGTCCGCTTCAAGCCGGACTCCGCGGATAACATTCCTATCCGCCCGGTTACTTCCTGGGAGTAAACCGCCTGCTGAGCATACACTGTCCTGTCAGACCGCCGCTGCTGTCCGCGCAGTCCGCGCGAACAGACCGCCCAGGCCGCCACAGAGCAAACCGCCTGCAACATCCCTGCCGACCTAGCAGTCCGCCAACCCAGTCCGCGTAGTCCGCGCGGATAGGTTTCCCAAGCCTTCCATTCACCCACTTTCACTTCACAGAATTCAACAGTAATAACTATAATCCGGGTTGGAGGAATCACCCCAACTTCTCGTGGAGCAACCCGAATAATGCTCAGCGTCCCCCTATTTCTTTTGCGCCCGGATTTCTTCCTCCTCCTCCTCTTCCGAAAACATCCCCGATGGAGGAAAATTTTTCGAAGTATATTGCGTCCAACGAGTCAAATATCCGGAACATCACCGGATCGCTAAAAACACTCGAACAACAGGTTGGACAGCTGGCAAGGATGATGTCCGAGCGCGCGCTCGGGGCACTGCCGGGAAACACGGAGCCCAATCCGCGGGAGAACGCCAACGTTATAACCCTCCGTAGCGGAAAGGAGGTGGTCGATCCAAAACGGACCGACCCTCAGGTACATATTTCACCTCCGACCCCTCTTCCCCTTTCTTCGCTTACGCCGCCTTTACCTATTATAAAAGAAAAATTTATTTTAAACAAGGCTCTTCCGTATCCGCATAAATTAGATAACGAGCGTAAGGACGCGCAATATGAAAAATTTATTTTATTATTAAAACAAATTCACTTTAATGTTCCTTTTTGCGGGGCTATCTCGCAAATGCCCAAATATACGAAATTTTTAAAAGAACTACTTTCTAATAAACGCAAATTAGAGGATATTTCGCATGTATCTCTCAACGCTGTCTGCTCGGCGGCCCTTACTAATAAATTGCCCACAAAACAAAACGACCCGGGACGGTTTTCCATCCCGTGCCTTTTTGGCGATATATTAGTAAAGTACGCCTTAGCTGATTTAGGGGCTAGCATTAATCTGATGCCGTTCTCGCTCTTTTCGCGTTTAGGTTTGGGTACTCCTAGTCCTACGAATATGCGCATCCAATTAGCGGATCGCTCGGTTAAGTTCCCTATCGGGGTAGTGGAGGACGTCCTTGTCCGAGTCAACAAGTTTACCTTTCCGGTAGACTTCGTCATCTTAGATATCGAGGAGGACGCCGAGGTACCAATAATACTCGGTCGCCCTTTTCTCGCCACCTCCCGCGCACTAATAGATGTTAGTAATGGTAGCCTTCTCCTCCGAGTAGGCGATGACCAAGTTACTTTCTCTATTAATCCCTCGATGGACAATTTGTCATCGAGCGACGATTTCTGCTATTCTTTAGATACCTTTTTCAGAGATCGTTCTTCTCCCATTTTCGAGTCCGTATTTTTAAACGACGATATTTATGCGCTCGAAAATTTCAACTGCGATGAGGATACGTCTATAGACTTGCCTTTCGAACCAATTGGTAAGAAAGACATAGGAATTAAAACCTCCCTAGAAGAACCGCCCATCCTAGACCTCAAACCCTTACCCGCATCGCTCAAATACGCTTTTTTGGGAAAAGGCGATACGCTTCCCGTTATCATTTCTTCGGACTTGAGTGATTCGGAGACTTCCGATTTATTGGAAGTTTTATTTAGACATCGCCACGCAATTGCGTGGCAAATCTCTGACTTAAAGGGGATTAGCCCCTCCTTTTGCACCCATAAGATTTTCCTTAACGATAATTGCCGCAAAACGATTCAGCCGCAGCGTCGTCTTAACCCAAACATGAAAGACGTCGTTAAAGCCGAAATCATTAAGTTATTAGATGTGGGGATTATCTACCCTATTTCGGACAGTGCATGGGTTAGTCCCGTGCATGTCGTACCCAAGAAGGGCGGTCTTACCGTAGTGGCGAATGAGCATAACGAGCTTGTCCCAACTCGTACTGTTACGGGTTGGCGAGTGTGCATCGACTATAGGAAACTTAATGACGCCACCCGCAAGGACCATTTCCCTCTGCCATTTCTAGACCAGATTTTAGAGCGTTTATCCGGTCATCCGTATTATTGTTTTCTTGATGGTTTATCGGGGTTTTTCCAAATCCCCATTTACCCCGATGATCAAGAGAAAACAACTTTTACTTGCCCGTTCGGCACCTTCGCATATCGAAGAATGCCATTTGGAATCTGCAATGCGCCAGCTACATTCCAAAGATGTATGCTAGCGATCTTTGGCGAGCTAGTAGAAGACATTATGGAAGTCTTTATGGATGACTTTTCTGTTTTCGGACGCTCTTTTCCCGATTGCCTTCACAATTTAGATCGTGTCCTTCAACGGTGCGAGGACACAAGCCTTGTTTTAAATTGGGAAAAATGCAGCTTTATGGTTCGAGGAGGTTTGGTCCTCGGCCATATGATTTCGTCTAAGGGGATAGAGGTGGATAAGGCCAAGATAGAAATTATAGAAAAACTTCCGCATCCAACAAACGTAAAATCTATTAGGAGTTTCTTAGGCCATGCGGGCTTTTATCGACGCTTCATTCAAGACTTTTCAAAAATAACAAAGCCGCTAACTCACCTCTTGGAAAAGGAATCACGTTTCATCTTTAGTAGCGAATGCGAGTCTGCCTTTAATTTGATAAAACAAAAACTTATCTCTTCACCAATTTTAGTGGCCCCTAATTGGTCCCTTCCGTTCGAAATAATGTGCGACGCTAGTGATATTGCCTTAGGTGCCGTTCTTGGCCAACGCGTAGAAAAACATTTTCATCCTATTTATTACGCTAGCAAGACGCTCACTTCCGCACAAGTAAATTACACGACAACGGAAAAGGAACTCTTAGCCGTCGTTTTCGCTTTCGATAAGTTTCGCTCGTATATAACGCTATCTAAAGTTATCATTTTTACCGATCACTCCGCGCTTAAATATTTATTAGCAAAAAATGATGCGAAGCCCCGCCTTCTTCGATGGATTCTCCTCCTACAAGAGTTTGATTTGGAGATCCGAGATAAGCGGGGAGCGGAAAATCTAGCGGCGGACCACCTCTCCCGTTTAGAAAATCCGGGTGCGGAAGCGCTCGTCGAATCTGAAATAAATGACAGATTCCCCGAGGAACGCCTTCTTGCAATTAATAAATCTTCGTCATCTTTGCCTTGGTTCGCAGATTTTGCAAATTTTTTAGTAGCGCGGGTCCTTCCAAAAGAGTTTTCCAGTCATCAAAAGAAGAAATTCTTTTCTGACTTGAAAAATTTCTTTTGGGAGGACCCATTTCTTTTTCGTATCTGCGCGGACCAAGCGGTTCGATGATGCGTTGCGGGCGTGGAGTGCTTGCAAATTCTTAAGCACTGCCACGAGGGTCCAGCCGGGGGGCATTATCAAGCCAACCGGACCGCTCGGAAGGTGCTCGAGGCGGGCTACTTTTGGCCCACTCTCTTCAAAGACGCGCATAATTTTGTGCGCGCATGCGATAGCTGTCAGCGGTCGGGTAACATCTCTCGTCGCGACGAGATGCCCCAAAACATGTTTTTAGAATGCGAAGTCTTCGATTTGTGGGGCATAGATTTTGTTGGCCCCCTACCTCCGTCTTTCAAAAATATGTATATTTTAGTGGCGGTCGACTACGTATCGAGGTGGGCGGAAGCGCAAGCTCTCCCCACCAATGATGCGCGAGTCGTCGTTACATTTCTTAAAAAATTATTTTCTCGCTTCGGCACGCCTCGCGCAATTGTTAGTGATAGGGGAACACATTTCTGTAACGCTCTTATGGCTAAGACGTTAGCTAAATACGGAGTCACGCACAAGCTTGCCACCCCCTACCACCCGCAAACAAGTGGCCAAGTTGAGGTAGTAAATCGAGAGATTAAGCGAATTTTAGAAAAAACCGTTTCGCTAAATATGAAAGATTGGTCCGTTAAACTCGACGATGCGTTGTGGGTGTATCGGACGGCATACAAAATCGCTATTGGATGTACGCCGTTCCGGTTAGTCTACGGCAAAGCGTGTCATTTACCCGTAGAATTAGAACATCGCGCACTTTGGGGTTTAAAACTCTTAAACCTCGACACCAACTTAGCCGCTCAAAATAGAAAACTGCAACTAAACGAGCTCGATGAATGGCGTGCGAACGCTTACGAGAGCAATAAATTCTATAAGGAGCGCTCTAAGTTATATCACGATCGAAAAATCAAGTCCCAAAAATTATTTTCTCCGGGCGATCTTGTCCTTCTTTACAATTCACGTCTTAGGCTTTTTCCAGGTAAATTAAAATCTAGATGGTCCGGTCCCTTCCTAGTTGAAGAAGTTTTTCGTTATGGAACCGTACTCGTCTCCCACCCGGACAAAGGCTCTTTTAAAGTAAACGGTCATCGGTTAAAGTCTTATATAGCAGGCGACCCAGTGATCGGTTTTAGCGAAACCATAACTTTCCTCCACCTAATAAACCCGCCCAAATAGTCAAGCTACACGACTATAAACAAAGCGCTCCTGGGAGGCACCCCTCGCTTATCTTTTTCGCTCTTTCCTTATTACCTTTGCTGTTTTTTTTCTAATAAACGCAGGGTTTCTGATCGGCCTCCCCCTACGCATTTCAGGGAAGCTTCTACCCCCTTCCCTTTTTTTTCTTTGTATATATTGTCTTTCCTTTCTGTTCCGCATACTTACGATACAACATTGGGGACAATGTTGGACTTAAGTATGGGGGTATTTTCGTGCTTTACTTTCTGCACTTCAATTTTTCTGCATTTCAAAAATACAAAAAAATACATATAACAAAAAAAAAAATTTAAAAAAACATCTTAAAATGAAAAAAAATTTAAATGAAAAATCCAAAAAAAAAATTTTGTTTTTTCTCTCTCACCCTTCCTCATTCTTGTACAAACCTTTTTCTTTTTCTCCTTTATTTTTGTACATATTATGAAAATTCCTTTAAAAAAATAATAATACAAAAAAAAAGATAATAGTTCAAAAGAAATTTCAAAAAAAATTGAGAAAAACAAAAATACAAAAAAAAGATAATAAATGAAAAACAAAAAAAATGATAATAACAACTATAAAAATCAAAAAAAAAATGCTTGCAACAAATAAATTAAATATTTCATACTTAACTTTTCTGCTATCCAAAAATTCAGTTTTGAGTTTATTTATATGTGAATTTGATTAATTCTCTGTTTGCTACCCGTTTATTAATTATTGATTGAAAAATTTAAATAGCCGGGGTTAAGTTTTAAAGAATTCTTTATGCTTTGTTAAAACTAGCGAACTCGTTTTAGGCACTACTTCTAATTTTTCATTGATAGGAGCACGTATATTATGTTAGGAAATAACGACTATAGAATTCAATTATACTTACTTTTAGCTTTCTGAAAAAAATTGGAACGTACAAATTATTAAGGTTGCTCTCAAAAATTTTTAGGATTACAATCTAGTTTTCCTTTCTCCCCTCACTTTTCATGACCTACTTGGCATGAAAAATTTTATCCTTAAAAGATCTTATGTCAATGGGAATAAGATTTCGTTCCGTAAACATAGGCACCCAATAATTTAAAAAGATTATATAAGGAGTAAGAGGATAAAATTCATTACTCCTACAAATATACATTGGGTTAATTTTATTCTTATGAAGTTGAAAAACAAAAATCATATTAGGAAAATAAGATTTCGTTTTCCTAATAATCCAAAAGAAAAAAAAAATGGAGGTTCGAGAAAAAAATTACCTCACCTCACATATCAAAACCCTCTTCATAAACCCACTACCCCCTTAGCCAATTACACGATTCTAGAATTAATTCAAAAATCTTTTTGAGAGCATAATTAGTAAATTGTATTATTTCTTGTAGCACTCGTATAAGCTAGAGTTCTTATAATTCCAAACTATTTTCGTTAATCTAACCATTACAAATGTTGCATTCTATGTGATTACATCAAGAAGTCTTTTGGCCAAAACTTTTGCGCTATTTAAATCATATACATAATTTTAGGACTTAACTCTTACACCCCGTATATTTATTTCGATCTCTTTTATAATTAATTAAGCGATAGCTAAAACTTATAGTTTTTTTTTATTCCATATAGATTCACCTCAAAATTTTGCTCTGGAATAGCAAAAGCCTAAGTATGGGGGTATTTGATGAACTATAAATATACGTATTTTTATGCACATTAATTTAGTCATTTTCATTTATTTTCGTCGTTTTTACTTATTTTTGTTCAATAAAATGTTCCTATTCTTGTAAATTTGCTTTTAACTTGTTTTATTTTATTTTGCAGAAAAATTCCAAAATCTGCCAAAATTTGGGAAGTACACGCCCGTGACACATTGGTCACGCCCGTGACCGGGCCGTGACTGCGCATTTCCCGTGAAATCGGAAAATTTGTGAAGTAAAAGCTCGACACGCCTGGCGACACGCCCGTGTCACCCGACACGGGGCGTGACCCAAGCCCGTGTCCTCTCCTCTCGACGAATTCATCTCGACGATCGTCGAGTGTCGAAACCAACAGTCACGCCCAGTGTCACGCCCGTGACCTGGGGCGTGACTCAATTTCCGCTCGACGATTTCGACTCGACACTTTTCGCTCGACATTCGTCGAGTGTCGACACCAACTGACACGCCCAGCGTCACGCCCGTGACCGGGGGCGTGACCTTTCAAGCTGGCCCGACAAGATGCTGACAAAGACTTTCGGCGCAACCCGCGCCCGGTTCTACCTCCCCGACACGCCCAGAGTCACGCCCGTGACCTGGAGCGTGACTACTGCGAACTCAGCCCGAAGTCAACTTTCCCGTCCAATCGCCAGCCGCCTTCATGAATAGTACTGTCACGCCCCCCCTACACGCCCGTGACCGAGGGCGTGTACTTAGAAATTCTTTCCTATAAATAGCCCAGTTCTGTAAGGTCCAAGGGTTCAGATTTTTGGACCAATTTAGTGTCTTTTTGTGGGCTTAATTCGTGGATACTAGTGCTATGTAAGGAGATTTCTCCCTTCTTATTTCATGTTTTATTTTGCTTTATCTTCTAGCTTTGTAATAGTTTGATAATTTCAATAAAAATGTTAGATTTTCTCTCTCTATATAGCATGAAAATTCATTTGGATGGCTCACTTCTTCTCCCTTTTTTTATCCTTGGTTTCATCCTTGTTCTTCATTTATTGAAATGTGTATGTGTGTGTATGAGTGTAATTTACTTTACTTTACATGTCTTTAACTTGTCTTCATGCTTAGAATTTTGATTTCATTCTCATGAAGTTATAAAAGAGATTCAAAAAGTGATTTTGTTCCCTTTTTTACTTAGTTTTCTTTTAGGATTGTAAAACCTTTTTTGTTCTTTTCATCTTCTTTTTACCTTTTTTATCACTTTCATAAAGTCATAAGAATGAAAATATTGGCATTTTAATTTTCCAAAAACTTTGGTTTTTAATTTGTTTTGAAAAACTTTTGTCTTCTAAAATTGAAATTTCCTCTTTTTATTTGTTTTTGGCAAAATCTAAGCATGAAAAAGTTAAAATTTTAATGTTTAGGTAACTTTCATTTTGCTTTTTATTTGTGTGTGTGAGTGTATGAGCCTAAATTTCCTTTTGTTCTTCTTAATCTTCATGAAGTGTGTGTGAGTGTAGGTGTATAACTTTTATGCTTTGATTCAAATTGTGTAGAGTGTGTGAGTGTAGGTGTTAAATCTTTTATGCTTTCTTTTAATTGCTTTTTTTTAATGCTTTGTTCAAATTATGTAGAGTGTGTGAGTGTAGGTGTTAGCTTTATTACTTTCTTGAATTTCTTATGGAGTGTGTGTGTCTGTGTGTATTTATTTCCGCCTACTCGTTAAGAGTTAAATGGCGCACCGTTTTCATTTTCAGTCCTACTCGTTCGAGTAGGACTTGTAATTTTTCTTTCTTTATTTTTCTGCCTACTCACTTGAGTTTAAATGGCCGGACTTTATTTCCCGCCTACTCGTTCGAGTAGGACTTGTAATTTTTCTTTCTTTATTTTTTCGCCTACTCACTTGAGTTTAATGGACGGACCTTTTAGCCCTGTAATCGCATTTATTTTCTCCTACTCATTCGAGTAGGACTCGCTTTCATTTCAGTCCTACTCGTTTGAGTAGGACTTGCAATTTTCAGCTTTTATTTACCGCCCCCACTCGTTTGAGTGGGACTCGCAAATTTGAAAAATGCAAATTTCTTTTATGTGTAACTTAGTTCCTTTTTAATTTATAATTTGGAGTGTGCGTGAGTTCTTGTTTTAGCTAGTTTTTCAGTTTTCTAAATGTTGTTATTTTTCTTGTGTCCCCTTCTTATAAACGTTTAGTGTTTAATTTCGAACTCGCGCCTCACTAAATTATAAGTCGTCCCCATACCGATGTGTGGCTAATCGCTATTAGCCTCGGCATCGAAGAGCATTGGGACATTAAAATGATTTATAATAATTAAAGCTCTTTATTTTCATTTTAATTTAAGCACTTAAGGTTTACCCCGGGTTTACGACGCGTAGGACCACATATAGATGTGTGGGCCCTATTTCCGTAGTCCATATGCTAGCTAGCCGAGAGGCCGTGCATATGGACCGATCACCCCTGGGTAAATAGAGTTGCGTGCATACCCTCGAGAGAGGACAAGCGTAATTCTACCGGATTGGGTTCCCCACCCAATAGCGGGGTTCTTAGCATAAAGCGGGCGTTAAGAGGAATCCTTCGTCGGACTAACGTTCGGTCGAATAGTCTTAACGTTTAGGTGAGCGATATCCCTATAGCTAGGTGAGCTCACATTTGTGGAACCTCCACGGCCAAGTTGCCTTATTATTAATTTGAAAACTAAGTCTTTTTATTATTAAAAATTATTTTAGTCTTAATCTGATTCGATGCCGAGCGTTAACCCTTCATCGAATATTTTCTAAATCGTTTTTTTTTGCTCCTTTGCTTTTCCGTCTTTTATTAAGTAAAAAAAATCCACCTTACTTTCAGTAAAATAATAGTCCTCTCGGAGGAGTAAGAATAGTCAACACGACCCCGAAAACAATACGATCTCGGTATTCCCCCGAATATCGAGTACTACTTGCGATAGGTGCACTTGCCTACCCGAGCGAGCCCGCGGCGATCGACTCACCGAACCAACCACAGTAAGAGTCTGTTCGCGGGCGCATCAACAGTCCTGGGCCCTTGGATCCCAAAAGAAGGAAATGGACGGCCACGATTCGCACTAAAAATAACACTACTGGGCCGAACACGGCTTGTGACACGCCTGTGTCCAAGGCCGTGTGCCTCAATCGATGCTGAAACTGTCGCATCCCGACCAGGACACAGGCTTAGACAAACCCGTGTTAACCTTGACACACCCGTGTCAATCAATACACGTCCGTGTTACGGGGCGTGTTCCTCAATCGACACAGGACCAAAAATAGCTCGAAGAGGACACGGGTTCTCGACACGCCCGTGTCAATTTTGACACGCCCGTGTCAACCAGAACACGCCTGTGATCTAGACCGTGTTCCTCACCCGACACAGTCCGGCTAATAACCCGAGCAAGATAAGGCCTTGGACATGGCCGTGACTCAGCCCGTGTTCAGTGTTTCGATGCCTCGTTGACTGTATTTTGTCGACCACTCGGCAAGTTCGTCGAACCCAAGCAAGACACGACACTGGATACGCCCGTGTCCCAGGCCGTGTGACCCTTACCAGGCACCAAACTTGGCTCTAAACACTGTCCGTGCCTCTTTTGAGTTTTGGGGCGTCACAATTCTCTCCCTCTAAAAAGAATTTCGTCCTGAAATTACAGAAAGGAAGAGATACACAAAACTTAAACGATACCTGAGTGGAATAACTCTGGGTACTCCTCAAGCATGGTCTTCTCTCACTCCCATGAGAGCTCCTCCTGACCGCAGTTGTCCCAATAGACCTTGACCATCCTGATGTCTTTGTTACGTAGTTTCTTGACTTCCGAGTCTTCAATGCGAACGGG
The DNA here is from genome assembly GCA_039583875.1 of Platanthera guangdongensis. Classification (NCBI taxonomy): domain Eukaryota; kingdom Viridiplantae; phylum Streptophyta; class Magnoliopsida; order Asparagales; family Orchidaceae; genus Platanthera; species Platanthera guangdongensis. The sequence continues at coordinate 72,642,165 of CM077152.1, forward strand.
TTTGACCTTCGTCATCAACCCATTATCAACCGGTACTAGATCGACCGTAATCACTTGCGAAGGCTCTTGCACTGCCTTCCGCAACACCGATATGTGGAATACATCATGTATACTACTCAGTTCCACTGATAGCTTTAATCGATAAGCTGCTTTGCCAATTCGCTCCAGAACCTCAAACGGTCCAAGGTATCTCGGGCTTAGCTTCTTCAAGCGTCGTACCCGTGAGACGCCCTTGAACGGCTTAATCTTCAAATACAGCCAGTCGCCAACAGCGAACTCAACATTCCTATGCTTGGCATTATAGTATTTAGCTTGCCGGTCCTGAGCGATTAGCAATCTTTCTTGAATAGTTCGTTCCAACAAAGTTGCATCTTCCACTTCTTGTCGCTTGTACAGTTTTGACTCACCCATTTCCAACCATGACAATGGCGTGTGACATCTCCTACCACAAAGGGCCTCGAAGGGCGTCATTTGAATGTTTGCTCGGTAGCTATTGTTATAAGAAAATTCCACCAAGTACAAGTGATCTTCCCACTGCTTCCTGAAATCCAAGACGCACATGTGAAGCATGTCTTCCATCGTCCTGTTGACTCTCTCGGTCTGACCATCCGTCTGCGGATGAAAGGTCGTGCTGAAACTCAGCTTGGTTCCCAACATTTGTTGCACCAACCTCCAGTCATTGGACGTGAACCGCCCATCTCGATCACTCACGATGCTGCGGGGCACACCGTGAAGTCGAACAATGTTATCCACATAAAGTTTTGCCAATTTCTCCACCGAATCATCCTTCCTATTCAGAATGAAGTGCGACACTTTCGTCAATCGATCTACGATCACCCAGATGGCGTCGTTTCCTTTCTGCGACCTTGGCAACCCATGCACAAAGTCCATTGAAATATTGTCAAACTTCCACTCCGGGATAGGCAAGGACTTCAATAAACCTCCAGGTTTCTGGCACTTCGCCTTCACTAAGGAGCATTTTTGACACTTCGCTACATAAAGTGCCACGTCCTTCTTAAGTCCTGGCTATCAGAACATCTTCTTCATATCACGGTACATCTTCGTGCTCCCTGGGTGAATCAAGTACTTGGTATGATGAGCCTCAAACATCAATTCCACCCGCAGTTTACCAACATTTGGGACGCACAGATGACTGTCCTTCCATAAAAATCCATCCACAACATCAAATTGGGAATTTGACCCATCCAAAGCCTCAACCATGATTTGCTTTATGTTGCTAACCAAATCCAGAGCCTGCCGAATTAGATCAGCCAGGTCATACTGAACTTCTGTCCAGTTCAATTGCACTTCGGCACTAGTCTTCTTGTCAACACAAGAGATCTCTAATGCCTCCCACTCCCGAATCAAACGCTCGTCATGAACTGATAACCAGCTGACTTGCGTAGGGGCCCTGCGACTCAACGCAACCGCAACCGCATTGTCTTTCCTAGGAACATAATGAATCTTGAATGTGTAGTCCCCCAGGAACTCCATCAATCTCCGTTGCCGTATGTTTAGATCCGTTTGATCCAATAAGTACTTCAGGCTCTTGTGGTCGGTATAAATATCGACCTTCACACTGTACAGGTAATGCCTCCACAGCTTTAGGGCAAATATCACGGCAGCTAACTTCAAGTCATGGACCGAATAATTCATCTCATGTACCTTCAGCTGACGCAAGCCATAAGCTATTACACTTTCATGCTGCAGTAGAACACAACCCAATCCACTGCCTGAAGCATCACTGTAGATCTCAAAGCCTTCGGTCCCACTCGGCGAACTTAGAACAGATGTCGTGGTCAACCGTCTTTTCAACTCTTCGAAAGCTTGTGCGCACTCAGGTGTCCAAACAAACTTCTGCTCTTTCCTCGTCAGAGTCGTGAGAGGTAAAGCTATCCGCGAGAAGTTCTCCACAAAGCGCCTGTAATAGCCGGCAAGCTCCAGAAAACTCCAGACTTCCACTACCGTAGACAGCACAGGCCAATCCCGTATAGCAACTATCTTTGCCGAATCCACCGCAATTCCCTCTCCACTAACTATGTGATCAAGGAACGCTACTGAGGATAACCAAAACTCGCATTTGGAGAACTTGGCATACAGTTGGTTCCTCCTCAGCGTCTCCAACACCAAATGCAGATGCTTAAAGTTATCCGCCTCATACTGCGAGTACACCAATATATCGTCGATAAAGACGATCACTAAGTGGTCCAGGTACTCTCTGAAAGTTCTGTTCATCAGATCCATGAGCACGGATGGCGCATTAGTTAGCCCAAACGGCATGACGGTAAACTTATAGTGCCCGTATCTCGTGCTGAAAGCTGTCTTGGGGATATCACTTTCTCTTATCATCAGCTGATAATATTTGGATTTAAGATCCAATTTCGAGTACACCGATGACCCAACTAACTGATCGAATAGATCATCAATCCTTGGGATTGGGTACTTGTTCTTCTCCGTTAACTTGTTCAGCTCTCGATAATCGATACAGAGTCGCAAGCTTCCGTCCTTTTTCTTAATAAAAAGGACTGGTGTTCTCCAAGATGATGAACTTGGATGCACATAACCATGTTCCAACAGCTCTTGAAGTTGAACCTTCAGCTCTGCCATCTCCTTAGGCGCTAACCGATACAGGGAGCGTGACATAGGTTTGGCACCTGGCACTAGCTCAATAGTGAAGTCAATCTCCCACTGAGGTGGGGATCCAGGGAGATCGCTAGGGAACACGTCAGGGTACTCGGATACCACTGGGATGCTGTCCAAAGCAGGCTTAAGCTTCGAAGCCTCCACTAGCACGAAAAATAGCTCTACACTAGCACGAACTGCCTTAACCACCTGAAGAGCAGACATCAAAGTCTTGCTCGATCCTTTCAAGCCCGCAAATGTCGTCTCACGGCCAGTTCCCAATTTTACCTCCTTGTGATTGCAATCAATGTATGTCTGCTACTCCGAGAGCTGGTCCATACCAAAAATCACATCGAACTCCACTAGTGGCAGTAACGATGCTTGCAAGTCAAACTCCTGACTCCCAATTCATATCTTTACTCCACAGACTCTATCTGCATGCATTGAACACCCATTTGGCAACAACACATCCAGTTTGTCCTTTGCCATCGAAGAATGTACTCCGATGCGCGATATAAATCCTTCAGACAAAAAGGATTGCGAAGCTCCCGTATCAAACAGTGCTCTTACCGGATTATCAAAAATCAAAACAAAGCCTAAATACAAATAGTAATAAGCTAATATACACAAGTTAACAAGTATTTAAAGCTAACTTGCTATAAATTTAAACCATACATGTCACCACATTAGCTTGCTTTATGGCCTCCTGCTGGCCAAGGTTATAGACTCTATGTAACGTCCCGAATCGCTCTAGGCCCCTAGTGTGTGTGTTTTGAGTCAGGAGGGTTGACTCAAGTCCTGAGAAGAGATGACACGGGTAGTGACACGGCCGTGTCCCTACCCGTGTGCATCGAGTTGAGCTCGACGAGCCGTGTCGAAATCGTCGAGAGTCGTCGAGAATCGTCGAGTGGGGAACACGGGTAGTGACACGGCCGTGTCCCTACCCGTGTGCATCGAGTTGAGCTCGACGAGCCGTGTCGAAATCGTCGAGAGTCGTCGAGAATCGTCGAGTGGGGAACACGGGTAGTGACACGGCCGTGTCCCTACCCGTGTGCGCCGAGTTGGGCTCGACGAGAAGTAGCGAGATGTAACTGAAGATGCACACGGCCAATGACACGGCCAGGCACACGGCCGTGTCATGTGAACACGGGTTGGGACACGGCCGTGTCCCTACCCGTGTCAAACAGTGAACCGACATGGAAACCGCCACGGCCGTTTCGCGGAAGCAGGACACGGGTACGGACACGGCCGTGTCCCTACCCGTGTCACATTTTGCTTATAAGGGGCAGAGAAACCCTAGCCGTTTTTTCACCCTCATTTCCTTCCCCTATTTCCTGTGAGAGTTCCTGGTGAGAGGAAAACCGCTGGAGCAAGTTCTACCGGAGGAGATCCGCCATCGCCGCGAAAGAGAAGATGCCGCCAAGGAGAACTACGCGATCCATGGCCGGAAATGGTGGTACCGCTGGAGCCAACGTGAGTTTCCTACCCTCTCCCTTGGTGCTAGATCTTAGGTATTTAGGAGAGACATCGGTTCAAGAGAACTTGATGGAGAGGAGAAGATTCTAGGTTTGGCCATGCTAGGATTTGAATCCTAGATTTTAGATCTCTTCAACCCTTCCCCTTTTCTTCAATACGATGATGGGTGAATGGTTTCGTGAGGAGTTTTGGCCTTTGAGGTTGAATAAGGGAGGAGAATATTTCTGGAAAATTTAGGAACGATCGCCTTGACGAGGAAGACGAACCGATGCCGTTCATTTTCCTTTAAGATGCGCGCAGAATCTGTATTCTGCGCGCAGCGATCTTCTAGGGCCTTTTTATGTAGGATATGTGCAGATCTGGGCTTTTGGCCAAACACGAAAGTTGTAGCCCTTGGAAATACCTTTCCAACGAGTGGTTGCACGACTTCAGGTGATGTCTGTGGCCCCGGGAAAACCAAATCGAGTTTGCTGTCCGGCAATTCCTGTACACAGAAATTGTGTTCTGTGCGCAGTGAACTTCGAAGCCGATTTCGAGTACGTTATTGTCAGATCTGGGTTGTGACCTGAATATGAAAGTTGTAGATCATGAAAAGATCTTTCCAACAAGGGGTTACACGACTTCACCGGATTCCTGTAGCCTCGGGAATCTCCGGTCGAAATTGCTGTCCAGATTAGTGATACACTTAGAATTCTGGTTTTATATAAAGTGCAACAAGAGTCGGTGGAATTCTGTCAAGATTAAATAATTGATGCTAATCACCGAAGAACTTTGAATGATGGTGTTTATTATTTAGAATGCATACAACTGATTTATTATTGCAAGTTGTCTTGAGATTTGGATGGTTTCCTTTATGTTTAATCGAATCGAATTGATAAGATGTTGATAGATTATAACATATGCGCATCATATAAGTCTTATGTAGAGTTCATATGGAATGACATATAGAAGATTAAACTATGGCCATGATATGTTGATTTGGTGAAATGAAATTTATTAGTTCAACACTTAAAGCGTCGTCTCCCTACGGGTAGTATTGTGGAAGAACGAAAGTGCGGTGTTGACCGTCACTTGTTTTGTTGTGATGAGATAGGTGTGGATGGATGGTTGGGCTGTGTCCTCGTGTTTACTTCCGAGGCCCCTTCCATGATATGTTGATGTGGTGTTTGCATGTGGTGTGAGTCGACACGCGGTGTCGTAATCCCGGGTTAAGGATAGTGTGGCAGGTCTACGGGCTCGCCAGTCGTCACACCGACGGGAGTTGACGGTTAGACTTGGTCGGTTTGGGCTGTGTCCTCGGTGTTCATGTCCCGAGGCCCCTCCGACCATGTGAACGGTTGGGCTGTGTCCTCGTGCTTTCTTCCGAGGCCCCTTCCGGGTCACGCAAGGCCAGTTCGGGCTGTGTTCTTGGTGCACATCTACCCAAGACCCCGCTGGGCCATAGTACGCATGGGCTCCGCTGTTGTGTTCTTAGCGTTGAGGCGTACGGAGGCCTAGGTGAAGTAGTGTGATACCCGCCTAGTAGTAGAAGTGCCCGTTCTACTGTCACCGCCTGGCCACGGCGGCTGATGCCTGAGAGGTTAGCTACCTGCTCGAAAAGTGGGAACTATAGTCTGTGTCGACATAGCAATTGCATGGGTGTGCATGGGTGAGTCATTGCATAGCATTCATAGCATTTCATATCATTGCACAATAAGATCCTCATCGTATAAGTTTGTATGGGCACTCTTATACGATGAGTAACTTTTATGTAACCCGATCCTTAACTTATAAGTTTGTATGGGCATTCTTATAAGTTAAGTTACTTTCCTGTTGTAGCTCTTATACTTGCTAGTCTAGTTGTAGCTCTTATATAAATGCTGATTATGATACTGTTTCTCTTACACTACTGCCACCTGTTTGCACTTCCTTTACTTGCTTACTTGTTACATATACTATACTCTTGTTCCTTTTCTCCGCCCGGTGCCGAGGAGTCGCCGGGGGAGCGGATGTGAAACCACTTAGTCGTTTCGACTAACGGTTGCTACGTCTTCCTTTTTAGGAGGTCACGCCGCAGGTAGAGCAGCCGCAGACTACGCCGCAGGACAGCCAGGCCAGGACGACAGGGCCTGACGTGACGGTGCCGTCGATACCGTCTGTTACTGATGTTAGTGTTTTGCTTACTCTGATGTAGCCCGTTTGGGCAAAGATTAGCTGTACTCTGATATATTGTAGAAGCATGTTTTAGCTTCTCTTTATTGATGTATTTGGACTTTATATACTTAGTGTGGATTTTGACTTCTCTTGCTTATATATTTGGTTGGGTTGACATGATTTATTGATATTGTTGTGGCCGGCGGGATAGGCGTCTTGTGGTACAGGTTAGCCTGTGTGCTAATGCTACCGCAAGGCGGCTGTTCCGGGCATAAGACTCCCCCTTCGTGCCGTGTTTTGGGATCCGGGGAGGGGGGGGGGTCTTACAAATGGTATCAGTTTGCCACGATCCTCAACTACGAAGTCATTCAACAATGGTGCCACCCCCGTTTGGTTAGTCAGTTTGGGGACAAACTGACTTAGCGGAAGCAGTGGTGTGCCCATATGTAATTCACATTAAGTTTGTCCAACTTTGACCTTAAGTTTAGCCAACCTGACCACAAATTTATCGTGTACGTGTAGGTTCCGCTGCATGTTGAGCCGATGAGGGGTACTCCTACCCCTCCCATACCCACTCAGTTCCAACAGTCTGAGTTGGGGCAAACACTCACCGCCATTCTTGATGCTTTTAAGGCACAGCAGGCTCCGGTGCAACAACAGGCCCCGAGCTCCAACTGGCTGAGCACCTTTCGGGCTCTCTCCCCTGCCGTCTACCTTGGGACGGAGTCAGCCGTACGTACAGAGGAATGGCTAGACACGATACAAGAGTTGTTGGCTGGTATCCGTTGCCCGGCCAACATGGCAGTAACATTAGCAGTGTCCGTCTTGGACCTACATGCGAAGAGGTGGTGGAAGTCCCTCATGGGCTCTACCTTCCAAGGCCGGATCTACACTGAGATAAGTTGGAGTGAATTCTCGGAGGTTTTCTTGGAGCACTTTATCCCTACATCGGCCCGAGATGAGCTTGAGCAGAGGTTCCTTCTATTAAAGCAGGGATCAAAGTCGGTTACGGAATACCAGCGGGAATTCCAGCATCTCGCAAGGTTTGCGGACTCTTATGAGTTGGATGACAGAGGTTATGCCAAGCGCTTCTATAAAGGGCTGCGAGATCCCCTAAGGCAGTCCCTTTTGTTTATAGCGGATGGTAGCTTGGCGGAGATCATTGATATGGCGAAAAGATTGGAGGCGGACCACCTGGGATGTAGTAAGAGGCCTGCGGAGGACGTGATGGAAGCCGGCCAAAGTAATAGAAGGAGACGGGACTTCAGAGGAGGAAGAGGTTATCAAAGAGGTGGAGGGCGTGTCCACCGAAACTATAGGGTGGAGCATCCAGTTCCGCAGCCGCCTGCGTTGCCTCCACCCCCACAGCCTCAGCGATTTCAACAACCTGAAGGGCGTCATGGTCTGGTGTGCTTCGAATGCAACCAGTCAGGCCACATCCGGCGTTTCTGCCCGCAGCTATATGGGAACGCCCCTCTTGCTCTCCCTCCTGCTCTCCCTCCACCAGCTCCACGAGGACGGGGATATATGCGTGGTCGAGGACGAGGACCGCCAAGAGGAAACCCCGGACCGGTCCGGGATCAAGTGTACGCGCTTGATATGGCGCAGGAACGGAACCCACAAGATGTGATTGCAGGTATGATTTAATTAGTTTACATACTTGCATGGTTTAACATGAGTTGCTTAGAACTTATTAGACACTAGCAATAAGTTTTGGTCGTTGGCACTTAGGCACAGTGAGTATTGGCGGGAAGACGGCCTATGCGCTGTTCGATACCGGTGCCTCACACTCTTTTGTGTCCGAGGATTTCATAAAAGACATGGGGGATGTTCAGTACTTCACGGGAATAGCCCGACGTGTACGCCTTCCGGATGGCTCGGAGATGATCGCGACCGCCAAGTGCGAGTTTGAGTTATTTATTGATGGGAAGGCCTTTGATACACCGGCCACGGTTCTGAGAATGCCGGAGTTTGACATCATTTTGGGCATGGCATGGCTCGATTGGCACTTTGCAAGGATCGACTGCGCGGAGAAGCGGATCTATTTGAGACATGGAGACTCTGACGTCATCTTCCAAGGTATTGGCTTCGCTCCTCGCATGATGTTATCTTCCGTCCAGGTTGTAAAAGCTCATATGAAGGGGGACGAGGTCTTCATGATCTGGTTCGAGTTGAAGGAGGAAGTGTTGGAATTAAAGGATGTACGGGTTGTGCGGGATTTTCCCGAGGTATTTCCTGAGAAGCTACCAGGATTACCACCGCATAGAGAGGTCGATTTTCAGATTAATTTAGTACCAGGTGCCAAGCCTGTATCTAAGGCCCGTACAGAATGGCCCCGAAAGAACTCGCGGAGTTTAGAGTTCAATTGCAAGAACTAGTAGATTCAGGGTTCGTTCGCCCCAGTTCATCACCATGGGGTGCCCCGGTGCTGTTCGTGAAGAAGAAGGATGGAACCCTGCGATTGTGCATAGATTATCGGGAACTCAATCGATTAACGGTGCGGAACACTTATCCGCTACCTCGGATCGACGAGTTGTTCGATCAATTAGTGGGAGCACACTGGTTCTCTAAACTAGACTTGCGCTCTGGATACTATCAGTTGAGGATACAAGAGGGGGATATTCAGAAAACAGCCTTCAGTTCGAGATATGGTTTGTATGAGTTCACAGTGATGCCGTTTGGGCTCACAAATGCACCTTCGGCCTTCATGAGCCTGATGAACAAGGTGTTTGAACCATATCTGGACATCTTCGTCATTGTTTTCATCGACGACATCTTGGTCTACTCAAAGACGGAGGTGGAGCATGTCGAGCACCTGACCTTAGTTTTGAAGAAATTAAAGGAGCACGCCTTGTATGCCAAGTTTAGCAAGTGTGAATTCTGGCTTAAGCAGGTTGCCTTCTTGGGGCATGTGATCAGTGGGGCAGGATTAGCTGTGGACCCAGCTAAGGTGCGGGACGTGAAGGAGTGGTCGCCCTTGAAGTTGGCGGCCGATGTACGAAGCTTTCTTGGACTTGCTGGCTACTACCGCAAGTTCGTGAAAGGATTCTCCAAGATTGCCCTTCCTCTTACCTCCTTGACGAAGAAGGGTGTGCCATTTGAGTGGACACCTAAATGTGAAGCAGCATTTCAAGAGTTGAAGGATAGGCTTACCTCCGCCCCCATCCTTGCACTTCCGTCTGGGAAGGAAGGATTTCAGGTTTACACAGACGCATCATATCAAGGGATGGGAGCGGTGCTGATGCAGCACGGGCATGTGATCGCTTATGCTTCAAGGCAGTTAAAGAAACATGAAATCAATTACCCGGTTCATGATTTGGAGTTAGGAGCAGTGGTGTTCTCTTTGAAGGTCTGGAGGCATTATTTATATGGCGTCCACTGCGAGATCTTTTCCGATCACAAAAACTTGAAGTATGTTCACACTCAGAAGGAGTTGAACCTGAGACAACGGCGGTGGTTGGAATTTCTATGCGACTATGAGTTCACCATGAACTACCACCCCGGGAAAGCGAACTCGGTAGCCGATGCCTTGAGTAGAAAAGTGCCAGGCTCTAGCCCAGAGTCTCGGCTGATGAGTATGGAGTTGGCTCGGATGATCGAGAAGATGGAAATTACTCTAGTATTCAAGGATCCTTCGGCGGAATATGCGGAGTATTTGGCCAACATGAGCATAGTTTGTGATATCCGAGACCGGATACGGGTGGAGCAAGGAATGGATGCGTCCTTGGCCCCGGCAATCAAGGCAATTGAAGATAGGACCACCGATGAGTACACACTCAAAGACGGCCTCGTTTATTTTCGTGGCCGACTTTATATTCCCAAGGGCGGCAAAATTCGGGAAGATATATTGAGAGAGGCGCATTCCTCTCAATATTCAGTGCATCCGGGTATTGCTAAGATGTATGCCGGACTGCGGAAGACCATGTGTTGGCCGGGAATGAAGAAGGATGTTCGCTACTATGTTACACATTGCGAAGCTTGCCAAAGAGTGAAGGCTGAATGCAGGAGTCCCGGTGGTTTGTTGCAGTCGCTGCCCATCCCCGAATGGAAGTTCGAGGATATCTCCATGGACTTTGTTCATGGGTTACCTCGTTCCCGCTCCGGGAATGATTCGGTGTGGGTTATTGTGGATCGACTAACAAAGGTGGCCCGGTTCATTCCAATGAAGAAGGAAGCACACGTGGATGTTTTGGTACGCCTTTTTGTGGAGCAATTTGTACGGTATCATGGCGTGCCCAAGACGATTGTTTCGGATAGGGATGGTCGGTTTACATCAAATGAGTGGAAGGCGGTGCAGGCGTATTTGGGATCACGCCTAACCTTTAGTACCGCTTTTCATCCTCAGACTGACGGACAGTCAGAGCGGACAATCAGAACGCTGGAGGATTTGTTGAGGCTATGTGTGTTGGACAGAGGAGAGCCATGGGAAAGACTCTTGCCCCTGGTGGAATTCTCCTACAACAATAGTCATCAAGCAAGCATCGGTATGGCGCCCCATGAAGCCCTTTACGGAAGAAGGTGTAGGACTCCCTTGTCTTGGGTGCAAGATGAAGATCCGAAGGCATTGGGAAACGAATACATAGATGATACTGATGCGGCGGTCAGATTGATACGGGATCGCATGTTGGAGGCTCAAAGTCGACAGGCGAAATATTACAATAAAAAGCACCGGATGGTGGAGTTCCAAGTGGGCGAAAAAGTGTTTCTCAAGATTCGGCCGATGCATGGAGTGTCGCGGGTGCGGGGAGTGAAAAAGCTCAGCCCAAGGTATGTTGGGCCTTATACTATATTGGAAAGAATTGGCCTGTTGGCCTATCGGTTGGAGTTACCGCCAGAACTAGAAAATCTCCACGACGTGTTCCACGTATCGTCGCTTCGAAAAGCACTATTGCGGCCCGACCAATTTATTCCCACTACTGATGGTGCGGTGGCGTCAGATAGGTCTGTGCGACTAGAGCCGGTACGGATTGTTGACAGCGAGACAAGAACATTACGCCGCAAAAGTGTCCCCTTAGTGAAGGTGCTATGGTTGAATCATGGGAAGGAGGAGTACACTTGGGAGCCAATGGATCTGATGCAGCAACGCTACCCGGAGTTGTTTGCCCAAGGTAACCTTATTTAAAAAACATGTGATAAACTTCCTGTTAAGTTTTTCTCCACACAGCCTAAGTCTGATTTCGGGGACGAAATCTTTTATTTTGTTTATAGGATTTGTAACGTCCCGAATCGCTCTAGGCCCCTAGTGTGTGTGTTTTGAGTCAGGAGGGTTGACTCAAGTCCTGAGAAGAGATGACACGGGTAGTGACACGGCCGTGTCCCTACCCGTGTGCATCGAGTTGAGCTCGACGAGCCGTGTCGAAATCGTCGAGAGTCGTCGAGAATCGTCGAGTGGGGAACACGGGTAGTGACACGGCCGTGTCCCTACCCGTGTGCATCGAGTTGAGCTCGACGAGCCGTGTCGAAATCGTCGAGAGTCGTCGAGAATCGTCGAGTGGGGAACACGGGTAGTGACACGGCCGTGTCCCTACCCGTGTGCGCCGAGTTGGGCTCGACGAGAAGTAGCGAGATGTAACTGAAGATGCACACGGCCAATGACACGGCCAGGCACACGGCCGTGTCATGTGAACACGGGTTGGGACACGGCCGTGTCCCTACCCGTGTCAAACAGTGAACCGACATGGAAACCGCCACGGCCGTTTCGCGGAAGCAGGACACGGGTACGGACACGGCCGTGTCCCTACCCGTGTCACATTTTGCTTATAAGGGGCAGAGAAACCCTAGCCGTTTTTTCACCCTCATTTCCTTCCCCTATTTCCTGTGAGAGTTCCTGGTGAGAGGAAAACCGCTGGAGCAAGTTCTACCGGAGGAGATCCGCCATCGCCGCGAAAGAGAAGATGCCGCCAAGGAGAACTACGCGATCCATGGCCGGAAATGGTGGTACCGCTGGAGCCAACGTGAGTTTCCTACCCTCTCCCTTGGTGCTAGATCTTAGGTATTTAGGAGAGACATCGGTTCAAGAGAACTTGATGGAGAGGAGAAGATTCTAGGTTTGGCCATGCTAGGATTTGAATCCTAGATTTTAGATCTCTTCAACCCTTCCCCTTTTCTTCAATACGATGATGGGTGAATGGTTTCGTGAGGAGTTTTGGCCTTTGAGGTTGAATAAGGGAGGAGAATATTTCTGGAAAATTTAGGAACGATCGCCTTGACGAGGAAGACGAACCGATGCCGTTCATTTTCCTTTAAGATGCGCGCAGAATCTGTATTCTGCGCGCAGCGATCTTCTAGGCCCTTTTTATGTAGGATATGTGCAGATCTGGGCTTTTGGCCAAACACGAAAGTTGTAGCCCTTGGAAATACCTTTCCAACGAGTGGTTGCACGACTTCAGGTGATGTCTGTGGCCCCAGGAAAACCAAATCGAGTTTGCTGTCCGGCAATTCCTGTACACAGAAATTGTGTTCTGTGCGCAGTGAACTTCGAAGCCGATTTCGAGTACGTTATTGTCAGATCTGGGTTGTGACCTGAATATGAAAGTTGTAGATCATGAAAAGATCTTTCCAACAAGGGGTTACACGACTTCACCGGATTCCTGTAGCCTCGGGAATCTCCGGTCGAAATTGCTGTCCAGATTAGTGATACACTTAGAATTCTGGTTTTATATAAAGTGCAACAAGAGTCGGTGGAATTCTGTCAAGATTAAATAATTGATGCTAATCACCGAAGAACTTTGAATGATGGTGTTTATTATTTAGAATGCATACAACTGATTTATTATTGCAAGTTGTCTTGAGATTTGGATGGTTTCCTTTATGTTTAATCGAATCGAATTGATAAGATGTTGATAGATTATAACATATGCGCATCATATAAGTCTTATGTAGAGTTCATATGGAATGACATATAGAAGATTAAACTATGGCCATGATATGTTGATTTGGTGAAATGAAATTTATTAGTTCAACACTTAAAGCGTCGTCTCCCTACGGGTAGTATTGTGGAAGAACGAAAGTGCGGTGTTGACCGTCACTTGTTTTGTTGTGATGAGATAGGTGTGGATGGATGGTTGGGCTGTGTCCTCGTGTTTACTTCCGAGGCCCCTTCCATGATATGTTGATGTGGTGTTTGCATGTGGTGTGAGTCGACACGCGGTGTCGTAATCCCGGGTTAAGGATAGTGTGGCAGGTCTACGGGCTCGCCAGTCGTCACACCGACGGGAGTTGACGGTTAGACTTGGTCGGTTTGGGCTGTGTCCTCGGTGTTCATGTCCCGAGGCCCCTCCGACCATGTGAACGGTTGGGCTGTGTCCTCGTGTTTTCTTCCGAGGCCCCTTCCGGGTCACGCAAGGCCAGTTCGGGCTGTGTTCTTGGTGCACATCTACCCAAGACCCCGCTGGGCCATAGTACGCATGGGCTCCGCTGTTGTGTTCTTAGCGTTGAGGCGTACGGAGGCCTAGGTGAAGTAGTGTGATACCCGCCTAGTAGTAGAAGTGCCCGTTCTACTGTCACCGCCTGGCCACGGCGGCTGATGCCTGAGAGGTTAGCTACCTGCTCGAAAAGTGGGAACTATAGTCTGTGTCGACATAGCTATTGCATGGGTGTGCATGGGTGAGTCATTACATAGCATTCATAGCATTTCATACATTGCACAACAAGATCCTCATCGTATAAGTTTGTATGGGCACTCCTATACGATGAGTTACTTTTATGTAACCCGATCCTTAACTTATAAGTTTGTATGGGCATCCTTATAAGTTAAGTTACTTTCCTGTTGTAGCTCTTATACTTGCTAGTCTAGTTGTAGCTCTTATATAAATGCTGATTATGATACTGTTTCTCTTACACTACTGCCACCTGTTTGCACTTCCTTTACTTGCTTACTTGTTACATATACTATACTCTTGTTCCTTTTCTCCGCCCGGTGCCGAGGAGTCGCCGGGGGAGCGGATGTGAAACCACTTAGTCGTTTCGACTAACGGTTGCTACGTCTTCCTTTTTAGGAGGTCACGCCGCAGGTAGAGCAGCCGCAGACTACGCCGCAGGACAGCCAGGCCAGGACGACAGGGCTTGACGTGACGGTGCCGTCGATACCGTCTGTTACTGATGTTAGTGTTTTGCTTACTCTGATGTAGCCCGTTTGGGCAAAGATTAGCTGTACTCTGATATATTGTAGAAGCATGTTTTAGCTTCTCTTTATTGATGTATTTGGACTTTATATACTTAGTGTGGATTTTGACTTCTCTTGCTTATATATTTGGTTGGGTTGACATGATTTATTGATATTGTTGTGGCCGGCGGGATAGGCGTCTTGTGGTACAGGTTAGCCTGTGTGCTAATGCTACCGCAAGGCGGCTGTTCCGGGCATAAGACTCCCCCTTCGTGCCGTGTTTTGGGATCCGGGGAGGGGGGGTCTTACACTCTAGGTTTAGCTGGAGCATAGTGGATGCGATTGACTCCACCGCCTTGCCCTTCTCCTCATAGGTTGCTCACGGCTTCCTCTCAGACTTTGGACGTCCGCTCCAACAGTCTCGGGCAAAGTGTCCCAGCTTTCCACAGTTATAGCATGCACCCGGGGTTCGGCCTGTAGTTGCCCCCGAAGCACCGGAAGAAGGTGCTGAACCCGAAGTCCTAGCCTTCTTATAAAACTTGCAAAACCCAGACTTTGAGGTAGTCGGCACCTTGAACTCTGTCTTTTTAGCACTAGAGTCTTTCTTTGCTTACACATTCCTTAGATCCTTCTCTAAAGACCGGGCCGTATTAACCAGGGTCAAGAAGCCCTTCGTCATAGGCCCCGAGAGCAGTAACCTTAGGTCATCCCTCAAACTCTCATAGAAACGGTTTGTCTTACGCTCCTCATCAGCAAATGTAGAGCTAGCGTATCGACCCAATCAGTTGACTCGACGAATCTGGCACCTTGGCATTCAATACGTCGAGTCCACTCAACGCCTTCGTCGAGTCAAGTGTTGATTCGACGGGTTTGGCACTGAGAGCGTTGAGGCGTTAAGTTCACTCAACACCATTCATCGAATATCTAATGGATACTCAACGATTCATCGGGTATTATTTATATACTCGACGATTCGTCATATATGTCATTGGTACTCGACGATTCGTCAAGACAATGGTTGTCTGGTCGAAAATGCTGGATTCTAAGTCCCGGGTTTGCGAATAGCGATGAGAGCTGTTATATTTATTCCATGGGTATAAATAGAAGTATTTTAGGGTTTCTCATTACCGAAAAACTGTTCATTCTGTCTAAGCACACGAGTCGCACTGTGCGAGAGACCCGAACCCTAAAATCCACTACCCACTGTCGGATCATATTATAAGTTGACGGATGACCCAGATTCAAAATGGTTTTCCTGTACAGAGCGCCACTGTCGTGCTGTAATAAGCTCATGCTGCACGGTACCTCGGACGGTGTCTTGCTAGGCAAGCCCATCGTTCAAACTCTCCATTCATACGCCGACAAGTAGCCGCGCTGTACCTATCATGCTACCTCCCCACAGTACCATACTACCGTCAAGCGGTAGGTGATTCGACGTGTCGTTACGCCGACTACATTGAAAGGTCTATTACCGCCAATGGTAACACTACCGTCGGGCGGTACTTCACCGAGAGCTATGACAATTAAATAAGCTACGTTACCGCCGACGCTAGCACTACCACCAGTTGGTATCCTTCAGTGAGCTATTTTTGTTAAATTTTGGGGCGTTACACGCTTCCTCTCGTACTTCTTCCTTGTGCTCCCCCGCGTGCTCTACTCCAAGTACGCCCCGCGCGCTCCATCCATGTGCACCCCCATGCACTCCATCCATGTGTGCTCGCGTGCACTCCATTCTAGTTGCGCCCCCGCTCCCTCCATCCAAGTGTCCTTCCGTGTGCTCTGCTCCATTCCCACGTTTGCTACGCCCGACTCTTTAGACGACCTCCGAGAGCACACTTCAAATGTCAACAATTTACAAGACAAATTTAGGAGACTGCCAAAATCCGTCTTAACCGCAAAAGGCCGTCTTGACCGCCAAAGACCGTCTTGACCGCCAAAGCCCGTATTAACCGCCAAAGCCCGTATTGACCGCCAATGCCCGCCTGGACTGCCAAAGTCCGTCATATCTGCCAATGCCGCCTGCGAAAATCATCATGCACGTCGAAGGTCGCAAGAAGTAAAATGGTGGCCCCCTATCGTTCGGTAGTCTGCATGGCAACCTAGTAATTTAGTAGCCCCCCTCAACTCAGCAGCGGGTCCATCAGTCAACAAGTCAACCACTACAGACTCCTCTAGGCGTAGTATGAGACAAGCCATATATGATAAGTTGCTCATAGCACATCGCACATGCATCCAAGCCGCAGATACCCGAACGTGCAAAGCACAACGCTCCCGCTCCCAAGCACTAGCAAAAGACGACATAATAAAACGAGCGTCATGCTTCCCACTGGATAAGAAGAAATACTCAGCTTCGTAAGCGGTGGTTTGTCACCGTCCGAGCCCTATGTTCACTTTTTCTTTAGAAAATTTAACGTGAGACGATTTGTTGCTCTCGATTCTATTAATAGTCATGTACAAGAACCAACAAATAGTGAAGATTTAGTCGGCATATATCAGACAACGTGATTTTTCACCCAGTTGACGTGTTTTCAATATTAAAAAAATTGACTTGTCAGCTTTTCTTTTTTCCTTTGATTGTTTACGCTCTCGACCGCTCTCGAGCTTAGACAACCCAATTTAATCCGATCTACGAAGAGCCTAGAGCGATACGCGCCGCCAACCATTTGCTTTCCTTCTCCCACAATTTCGTCTAAAACTTTGTTTACGTGAGCCTGTGCAAGTCACTAAAATATACGGATGTTATCAAAAATATAGCATACATCCATACATTATAGAGTTCTTGCTGGGTCCGTGCAAACCCCTATGGAATAGCTCGAGGTAATATCTGTCATGGATTGGGTTTGGTCCGATAGCAGCCTGGTTGGAGAACTGTATGAATCAGATTCATCAACTGGAGGTAAACGTGGTCCACCGACAATAACAAAACAGCCTGTGTGCCCGTTTTCAACGGGTTGGTGAATGAGTGACTATTCATATTTCATACGCAAATAGGGCCGTTAATTCCTGTTGCCGCTTATCGGCTGGGCCTGGGAGTGGACGATTATCGGCTGGGAGTGCCGGGGAAAATAATATAGGCGTAAAATATAATTATGTAAATAGATAATATAAAGCAGTAAATCATATGCTCGACGCCCTCTCTGTAGGCGTTACGTAAGTAAATTTAAAGATTGTGAAGTGGATGTTAATGTCATTTATAAATAAGGAAGAGTGAAAACTAAAATTCGGTAAGTATTGCCAGCTGTATGCAACCGCCTGCCTCGAAGTAGCTAACGCAATGGCCCACGATGGGTCACCAAACCGGCTATCACCAGTCTCCAATCACTACTTATATCTCGCCCTTGGCAGCGTCTCTCTTAAACCAACCAATACCAGTACAACAACAACAAGGGGATTTTTTCCCCTTTCAGACAGGGAGGGTGATTTATACCCTGTTTCCCTGGACTTATATGGCGGCGAGGAGCAAGGATGCTGATCGGATCAAGGGACCATGGAGTCCCGAGGAAGATGAGATGCTGCAGAGACTGGTGGTGAAGCACGGCCCCAGGAACTGGTCTCTGATTAGTAAATCGGTTCCCGGTAGGTCTGGGAAGTCCTGTCGGCTGCGGTGGTGCAATCAGCTTTCTCCGTCGGTGGAACACCGACCTTTCACGTCTGAAGAGGATAGGATTATCATCAGCGCACACCAGCGCTTTGGCAACAAGTGGGCGACCATCGCACGTTTACTGAATGGCCGCACCGACAACGCCATTAAAAATCACTGGAACTCCACGCTCAAGCGCAAATACTCCGCCTCCGACGCTGCCGCTTCCGAGGAGGCTATTGTGAGGGATCTGGATGAAGGTAGGTCGCATAAGAGATCAAACAGCGCGGGGATCTATTTTAATCCTGGGAGCCCGTCTTCCTCTGACGTAAGCGACTCGAGCAATCACAGCCATTCGGTGATAACACCGACCCCGATGGTTGCGCCGGCCCTGGTTCCTGCCGGGCAGGTCTACCGGCCCGTGCCGAGAACCAGTTACATCGTCCAGCAGGGTACTACTACGGCGCAGCTCCAACACGGCATCGACACTGTCGCATCCAACTCCAGTGGAAGCAGCAGCAACATCATCTCCGATCCCATCACCTCCCTCACTTTGTCCCTCCCAGGATCCTCATCAAATCAGTCCGAAGCCTCCGATCACCGCCTACATCTCCATAACCGCAGCGAGCACCTTTTGATCCCGCATCCCTCCGGCCGGGGAGTCTCCACCGACGGCTCCCTGATTCTGCCAAAGCCGGAGAATCAACTGATACCCGCAGCGCCGTTCCCTTTTACAGCTGAATTCCTGGCGGTGATGAAAGAGATAATCCGCCAAGAAGTGAGGAGCTGCATAAGCGAGATGAGCACGCCGTCACACCATGAGAGTTTGCGGAACGCGGCGCTCGAGAGGATCGGTATAACAAAGATCGATTATGGAAGACGAGAACTGTAGACTCAGCCCATATGAGGTAGAAGTGAAATCTCCCTTCTCGCTTAGAGGACACGTAATCCCTCTGTAGTTTTATTAGTTTCTTTCTCGTCAAATCTCTTCCTACTGGTTGTTAATACAAAAATAAGTTCAGTCTCGGTGATAGTTTTTTTTCCGCAAAACTGATGTACAGGAAAAAGGTTATCGAGCTGTGAATAAAAAAAATTAATAACCATTAAAAATCTATAGAGAGATTCAGAGAAATTTTGAAAAAAATTTGTTTCTATTGTAAAAATACTTTTATTAGTACCTCGTAATTACACGTTATAACAGTAATTAGGTTCTTTCTCCTAGAATATCTCTATTTCTATAATAAAAAATTAATCGAGAGTCATGTCTCTTATTATGGCAGGTGACAGCTTGCATTTGTAACTGATTCTGGCCATTTTTATTTAATATGCCAAAATATTAAATGCTATTTCAAACATTGAAGACTTGAAGTTAATGTTTCTGCCCCGTTGGGAACCGTAAGATATGCTGTCTGTTGTGTTGAAATATACTTTTAAAAGCTTGGAGCAGTTAGATAAATTTAATATTAGTTCTGGCAGGACGAATGACAGCTATTATCATTTAAATTCACGTACGAATCCGTAGAGCTCATTATTTAAGACAGGTAGCAGTTGATTTTAAAATAATAATGCTAGCAAATTATCATGATTTTTGGCTAGTTTGTGAACAATTTAGAAATATGAATTGTACTTGGTTTAATAAAATTACGTCATTAATAATACTAATAAAAAAAAAGTAGTTTTCCTCATTTTTAACTTAAATTTTTAGAGGTTATTATATACACACACATATGAGTGACATGCATGGGAGTTCGGCCTTCGGCCAGGGAGGCATTTGCCCTAGGTGCGACATTTGTCGTTAGGGCGGCATTTGTCTTGCGGGCGGCACTTGTCGTCAGGGCACTTGTCGTCGGGGCACTTGTCGTGGGGGCGATACTTGTCGTGGTTGCGACACTTGTTGCAGATGCGACATTTGTGATCGGTGCGACATTTGTGCTGGGGGCGA
The DNA here is from genome assembly GCA_039583875.1 of Platanthera guangdongensis. Lineage (NCBI taxonomy): Eukaryota > Viridiplantae > Streptophyta > Magnoliopsida > Asparagales > Orchidaceae > Platanthera > Platanthera guangdongensis. The sequence continues at coordinate 72,662,022 of CM077152.1, forward strand.
CATTGGTCGTGGGTGTGACAATTGTCGTGGGCGGTGAAAAATTTTGTGGGCGGTGACATTTTTTGTGATAGGCGACATTTGTCGTGGGCAACGATAACTATCTAAGAAAGACTTTCAACCATAAATAGGTATCAACAAATGTTTGGTTGTATAGAAAATAATATCGGCGATGAAATTTTTGAATTGAATAAAGTTATGATTATGTTATAACAATATAAATTCATTCAAAATCACATTAACAAAAATAAACTTGAACCTTAGCTGAACATTACCACAATAGATATCCATTATTTTTAAGGCAAATGAAGAGTAGTCTCTTAATCATCTAACAAAACGTATGATGTGCAAAATAGAGATTTATTAGGAAATTAATTTTAAATTTCATTCCTTCTGCAAAAAAAAATTATAATGATACAGAATATCAAAACTTTACAGTGCCTCGTGCATTGTTCAATCAGGGGCAACTTGAGATCGAGTGCAGTGAGAACTTAGAAATATAACTAAAAACAATCAACGTCATGATTCTACATTGAGCAATGGAAATGAATCATTATTTTTTTCCTTAACCAATTGAAATAGTTCTTGTTTATGAAAAAAATTTAGTTGTATTTGATGTCATATCGTGTTTCTCATCATTGTAGGGTCAATCTGATCAAATATTTCTCTAAATACAACATTTCTAGTGAACATGCCTTCATGACCCTCGATAACATAGTTTTTGAATAATACTATTGTGATGTGCTGAAATCCGTCAAGATAAAGCAACGTACAACTGGTCATGACTAAATTCATGATTTGGAAGATAGATCCCGACATTTCCTATTGTCTGTCCTTGAGACTTGTTAATTGTTAAAACGAATCTCAATATAACAGAAAATTGTTTTCTCGTTAGTTTAAACGACATCTTATAATTCTCTGCACGCTTAAGTGGTATGCGTGAAATAAAAACTCTTAGACCCTTGAAATGTCCTACCAATATATTTGTCTCAATGATATTTCTTCCAAATCTACGACATATTAGTTTAGTGTTGTTGCACAATCCAATTTTTGGATCTATATTTCAGAGCAGCATAATGAGGCAGCCACATTTCAATGCTAATTTGTGTGGGGGTAGATTTCTGGGATTAATTGAGTTTAAGAATTATATGAGATATAAGTTATGTTTATAATTAAAGACAAAAAAAGAATAGTAAGTTGTGCTATCTACCAGGAACATAAATATGCATTTTTTTCATTCTGTTTATTAACATCTTCATTCAATAGAGTTATCAGAGCCCTTATCTCCATGTACTCTACATCGATACTGTTGATATTGTACGTTAGTATATTAGGGAAAACAAAAGTTGCTAAATCATCAACTGAATGCTCTCATTTTCAAGGCATAACAATTGAGTTAAGAAGTCAAATCATATCATTTTTTGTTGTTAGCTGCTCGTCATTTCCAACCCTGAGTAAGTATTCTGCAAATTGAACGTCATCACATGCCCTTATATTTTCTCTTAGTTTAAGCAACCTCACTTCTGGCCATAAAAAGACTCAACGATGCTTGATCTAATTATTTCCAGTTTTGTACCATTCACAACGACGAGTGTAACCTGTCTGAAATCACCCCCCCATTATAAGAATCTTTCCCACAAAAGGTTTGTCGTTTCCTAGAACATCTCGCAATGTACGATCTAAAATTTCGAAAATTTTCTTATTTGCCATGGGTGCCTTGTCCCAGATAATGACATATCCAAGTTCGACCAGTTTGCACATATCTGGTTGTTTACTGAAACCACAATTTAGTACGTTTTCGAGTTTAATTGGTATTTTGAATCGATACTGTGCAGTGCAGTCACCTGGGAGTAAATTTACTGTTATACCAGAAGTTGCAGTAGCTATAATAATGCGTCCTTTACGGAAAGTTGCTAATATAGACCGGTAGAGGAACGTTTTACCGTTTCCACAAGTACCGCCAACGAAAAAAATAGCTTTGTTTCCTTCTGCTATACTGTTGCATACAATGTTGTACGTAATTTGTTGCAATTATTCAAGAGTGCTGTCAAATCTAAATCCGCATCTGATATTTGAATTGAAAGTTCATTGTCAATCAAACCCGATAAGTCTATTGAATATTGTTTGCCCTCGCTTAACCTTGGCATGTCAAAATCTTTAGTGATTTTATTATATTGTTCAAAAATGTTGTTTAGCTCACAAAGTAATCTGTTAATAAGAAATTACTATTTGAAGTGCTGGTGTTACCGTAATCTTCGATCATTTCCATATGATTTTCTTCCCAGAGTGTTTTGGTCCCGGTCGGCTGACAATACAACAATATTGTTGCAAATAATCTTCGTAATGTAGAATGCATTCTGAAATTTCTGACTTCAGCTAGACATTCTCTAATAATATTGTCTTCTTTAAGCAACCCTTGCTTCTCGACAGCTTCTTTGAATGTTGCACAACTGTTGGGTATTGTATCCACAACGTACCTGATTTGAAGAAGTCCCTAAACAAGCTAAGGTAAAAAGACAATGTATTTGATGAAATCTTTTAAGTTGTGCTTGCAGTTATTCCACGCTAAGTACACACCAATGTCAGGGTGCAGTAGGTCAATATACACGGGTCTGCGCGACGTAATCCCTCGTTGAGCAGATCAGAGTGTTGGCCTACGTGTACTCTCTCTATTGGAGTGTACTTATTTTCAAGTACAGGGCTGTGATAATGCAAGAGCAGACAAGGAGCAAGGATGGGTCAAAGAGCAGCTCATGGGTGGAAAGACGACAAATCGTCTAAGTATTAATCGACGAGAATCACCAAGTGATTCTCGCCGATTCGGGGTCAAGAGCAGCTCATGGGTGGAAAGACGAAAAATCGTCTAAGTAATAATCGACGAGAATCACTAGTGATTCTCGCCGAATCGTCGAGAATCACTGGATGATTCTCGCCGTCTCTATCCGGCTAAATCAGAGCGTGCAAATCTGTCGCTAAGTCAAAATCGTCGAGAATCACTGGCTGATTCTCGCCGAATCGACGAGAATCACCTTCAATTCTCGCCGATTTTGCCTTAGGCGAATTTCTGGAACCCGCTGGACCGGACTCAGCCGCTGGCGCTGTTTTGAACCGATTTTAGAGTTTCTTCTGGTGGGACCCACAACGGTCATAAAGAAGTATTCTACTGTATAAATACTCGCGTATTTTTGAATAGTAAAAAGGTAAGACAGAAAAACGAAAGCCGAGCCGCCGACGTGACCTAGATCGCGAAACTTGCTCCGCCGCCGTCGCCGCTCGTGCCAGTGGATCGCCGACTTTTGATCGTGGTTTCTTCCAGATCTCCCGGCGACAAAAGCTCAGCCAAGCACAGCGTCTCACGCGTCTAACCAGAGATCCTTTGTCTCTTGATTCGTAGATCGGGAAAACCTTCCCCTTCCGAATCGATCGAGACGATCGATCCTAGTGTGACCGTTCGAAGACCTTGCTAGCATTGCTACGAAGATTGAATCTCCAAAGAACAGCCGCAGCACGCCGTTGTCGCCGCCGATCCCGAGAACCAAGTCGCCGCCCTTCTTGCCGCCGCCGGTTTCGGGAGAGATTCTCTTTAAGTGAGATCTAGGGTTGTGGACTCTTCGTTGAATTCAAGAACACGTCATCGAACGAAGAGGGACACCTTAGTCTCCATAAGTTGTTTGTATTTCTTATACAATCTATTTTCAATTTCTTTGTAACGGACCAATTGGTCCCTAGTTGTAAGGGTTGGGTGCAACCCGTGTTGTGGGAGTGATGACTCTGAAAGTGCAACTAGATCTGATATACTCTAGAGGGGGGGTGAATAGAGTATATGGTGCTTTAAAAACTTTTACAAACTTTTACAACAATTGTTGTAATATGTGTGAGCAGGGAAGCAATAATAAATCTAATTACAGCACAAGGTTAAACAAAAACTAAACACAGAAAAATCAAGGCCAGAAACAAAAATGAAAGCAAGCAGAACCAGAAGACACAAGGAAATATAGTGGTTCCCCAAACTTGGGTACATCCACTCTTCTACCACCCTAGGTAGGAATCCACTGCAGGATGAGTTGATCAGGTGTCCTGGGCACCAATGAGCTTTTGATAAGGTGCTCAAAAACCAAAGCAGATTTTTTGATCAGGTGTCTTGCCACCAATGAGCTTTTGACAAGGTGCTCAAAAACCAGGTTCAAACTTTTGAAGGGAGTTTGAAAAACCCTTTACAGAGTGGGGGTGAGAGATTGATGGAAGTCTTCTCTTTCTCAAACAACTGAGAAGACTATGTGGATTGATGTCAAAGCTCCCCCTGAATCCTTGAGATCTTCAGGAAGAAAAGCTTTGTTGAGGGTGATAGGCCTTCAAAGATTGAGCTCCATCAATAGATGATTTCAGCAAAAGGGACTGAAATGTTGAGTGTCTGGAGTCTGGAATATGTTGGCCTTGAACACTTTGAAAACTACAGAGATCTGAAGATTTGAGAAAACTTGATCTCCTTGGTTGAGTGTTCTTCAGAATTCTTTTAGACAGAAGATTTTTGAGAGTGTCTCTGTAGTCAGTATGTCTCTCTCTGTATTGTGTGTGTTCTTCTATGTGAGAGATTCAAAAAGTTCTATGTGTTTTTTTTTCTCTGGTACAGAGTAGAGTATTATTCTCTGTCAAGGATAGCCGTTGGTCTGCATTGATTGCATCCTTAATTGCATAATCTCTTCTGGAGGAAAGTCCACAGAAACATTCCTTGAAAAATCCCTTGAAACTTGGTCCAGAATTGAATGAAAACGGCTAGCAAATCTCTGAATTAATTGCAGAATAACTCCTAACTGATTTTGAATTTGAATTCTGGAAGTTATCTGAAATCGTCGAACTGAGCTCTACTATCGTCGAGCTGAGCTCAGCGATCTGGAAATACACAGCAGCAAAATATCGTCGATCTGAGCTCAAAGATCGTCGAACTGAGCTCAGAGATAAAGATCCAAGGCAGAGTCAAAATCGTCGACCTGAGCTCACCGATCGTCGAATGGAGTTCGAAGATATTATGAAGTTGAGCTCAGCGATCGTCGAATGGAGTTCGACGATCTGTCGAAGTTTGAGCTAGACGATCGTCGACCGGAGTTCGACGAATCGTCGTGCTGAGCTCGACGATCAGACTTAGTCTCCAGACAGAAAAACTTGGTCTTCAGGGCAGCTTCCAAACCTAGACTTCTAACCCTTAGACTCAATTCTAATTGACCTTTTAAGCTATACAGGAGGTCAAGCAAAGGTTCCTAGAGACATAGTGATCCTGACCCAAATTAGTAATAGGGTGTTCCAACAATCTCCCCCTATTTGGGTTAGGATTACTATTTACAGACTTTGGAAAAATTTAAATAACAACATACAAGTATTAAGCAGAAAAACAACAGCTAGACAAGCAGAAACACAGAGATATATATATATATATCATCCAGATAGCAATCAGAATTCACAGAAACTGTCACCTTACAATGTCACTTCTTCTCTTTGCCTTTAACCATTTTAATTTCTCTGTTAGGGTTTAGGGCTTCTTTGTTGGACCTGGTGTCATCTGCTGCACCCAAATTAGTTTGCTTTGTAGGCCTGGGAACCACAGCTGCAGGATGTAACTCCATGTATCTGTCAGCATCAAAGAATTTACTGGAAGCATATCTTTCTAATTCTTTCTGTCTTTGCTCAGACATTGTAGAAATGTTGGAGGTATCCAATCCTTGATCTCTGGCCTTCTTAATCTGATCCAGTGCAGCCAATTCCTTTAACCTGACAGTCCAAGCAGCTGGGTTATTTTCAGGGTCCTCAAAAGGTACATGTGGCTCATACCTGTTGGAAGGGTTGTCTTGAGGAGGCCTGGCAGACACAGTCTCTTTTAGCTTGTAGGGGAAAGGACCTGATGATGTATCAGATGAAACATGTCCTCCCCTAGAATATGGGTGCTGCCTGGAATACCCTTTGGAATAAACTTGAATATCTCTCTGATTGCCCCTATATCCTCCTCTCCTAGAATATGAACCCCTGGATTGGCTTTCCCTTTGATAGGATCTGGCATGAGGTTGATAGAGAGCCTGGCTTCTGGCTGGGGGTTGACTTGCAGAGCTTCCACCTACACCTGCATCAGGAGGAGGTGGTGGAGGAGGATGAGGGTGCTGGAATTGGGATGAGCCCTTCTCATATTTTCTCTTTTTCTTCATGGCTTTCAGCTGGTTCTTGGAATACTGCATCCAGTGTTGAGTGATTGGGCAATTATGAAAGATATAATAAGGAATATCATTGTTATCCTTAACTTTAGCAGGAGGAACCCTTTTCATTGCTTTGCTCCTTGCCTTCCTTTTCCTGGCAATGGTAGCAGATGAGTCATCAGAGTCTGTTTTGAATTCATCAGATTCAGAACTCTGATCATCATATAGAGCATCAATTTTCTTCATAAGATCTTTCTTCAGTTGAACAGAGGCAGATGAGGCAGAAGCTGAAACAGCAACAGCAGTAGGGGTTGAGATGGTAGCAGCATGGACAACAGCAGATGGAGAAGGTGCAACAACAGCAGCAGCAGGCTCTGGGCTGGTGATAACAGCAGCAACTTCACTAGCAACAACAGATTCACTATCAGCAACAGAGACTGGAGAGTTGATAGCAGCAACAACTTCACTGACAATAGCAGAAACATCATCAAAAACTGCAGCAGGCTCAATTTCAGTGGCCTCTGACATCAGAATGTCCTTGGATATTAGCTCATCAGAAGCAGTTGGAACTTCAGCAGCAGTATGAATATCTTCAGCAGCAGCAGCATCAACAATCTCAGAAGCAAGATCAGTCCTTTCTTCAGAAGCAGCAGCAATGACTGAATGTACAAAAGAAGTGAGGATGCTAGGGTCACAGCAAGACAATGGCACAAGTGCCTTGGATAAGTCTTCTGGAGGCTGGACAGCATGGACCTCTGGCAAACAGCTAAAGAAAGCAGAATCAAAAGCTGAGAGCAAAGACCTGAGGTCTATTGCAAGAACTGCAGTAGGAGGCACAGCAGCAGCAGCAGCAAGAGGAGGAGCAGCAGTCACAGAAACAGCAGCAGCAACAGCATGAAGAGTCTCTTCATATGGCATCTCCCCCTGCCTAGATGCAGATACATCTGGATCAAGGCACCCTGCTGGAGGTGCTGCCTGAGGAAGGAGGGAAGAGAGCCCGGCAGAAAGGGCTGCCACAGACAGGTGTAGAGGAGCCAAGGAGGTCTCCAACAATAGAGTTAGCCTGGGGGCAAGTAACTCATACAGCCTGTCAGCTAGGGCTGAGAGGTCTACTTGCTCAACAGCTGGAGCAGAGGTAGAGGGTAAGGAGGCAGCTGGGGATGCTGGAAGGGAAGGGCTGGAGAATTGGGGAATGGAGGGCTGAGGTGTTAGTAGGGTGAATATGGAGGATAAGGGGATGGATATGGAGGGAGTGAATGTTGGCTGGTCTATGATGTGGTGTAGGAGATCTTGGAATGAAGTGGAGGAGGTAGGGAAGTCAGGAGGAGATGAGGGGGAATCATCCATAAAGGAATCATCCAGGAGGGTGAAGGATGGAATGGATGGTGAAGAGGTGATATCAGGTGGAGGGTAGGAGAACAGTGGTTGGAATTGGTCTGCTGGTGGAGGTAGAATGGGTTCTGGAGATGGAGTTGATGTTGGAGATGGGCTGGATATGGTGATGGTGGATGGAGCTGGAATGGTGGATGGTAGGGAAAGAGATGGAATTGGAGGAGGAGGAGAGGCAGCAACAGCAGCAGCAGCCAGGTCATCTGCAGGGGCAGAGACCTGTGGAGGAGTGACTCTTTGAGTCCTGGTGCCTGAAGGAACACTGGAGGAGGGCCTGCTAGGCTTGCTTATTTGCCTGTCCCACTTGCCAAAGAGGGCACAAGTTAGTCTCTTGGAGGCATTTATGTGAACTACAGAGGAGACCAGCAAGGCAGGGCACCTGGATTGCAGGAAAACTCCAATAATTCTTCCAAAGTTAACAAAACTCTTGTTTATTTTCTTCTTGATGAGGTCAAAGAAAACCTCTCCCCAGTGCAGATTCTTCTTATCCACAAGAGCTCCCATGAGACAGAGCTGATGTCTGGATATAGTATCATGGGCTGAGTGCTTTGCCAGTAGCATTTTTCCCACCACATATGTCAGGAACCTATATTCAACAGACAGGTTCCTTTTGAATAGCTTGCTAGGGTTTCCCTCTGGATGACCCATCCTGGCAAGCAGGTTAGAATACTCTTCTCCAGATAGCTCAGCAGATTCTTCTCCATTTCTCAATCCAAAAACTTCTGTTAAGATGGTTGGGGTCAAGGGTACCTGATTTCCAGCTATGGACTCAACTATGGTGCTGTTATCTTGATTATGAGCAGTATAAACCCATTCCTTGATCTCATCTGAAGCCAGCTTTATCCTGGTGGTCATGATAACAGACAGATTCTGATCCTTGAACAGACCCAGTATGTATTGGAAAATCTGGTCAGTGGTGCTTAATGATTCTATATCAATGTCAAACCCAGCATCGAACTTCATTGCAGCAAGAACAGCAACTGACACAGCCATTGTACCTGCAAAAACTCAACAAACAAAATAACCAAGAGTAGAACTGTTTGGAGGGAAAGAAGATTCTTGCAGAGAAATCGAAAGCGCAAAAGAGAACGACGGCGAAAAATGAGTTTTATATTATGGTTCGACGCAGAAATGGAAAGATCGTTGAACTCAGTTCGACGATCGAGGCTTCTGAAGGAATCTGAAGAGTCTTCAACATCGTCGATCTCCGTTCGACGCTATTGGAGAGCGTCGAGCTCCGTTCGACGATCGTTCAGAGAATAAAATCGTCGAGCGCCGTTCGACGATCGTTGACCGGAAGAGATAGTTCATACTATCAGAGAGGCGCTGAACTCAGTTCGACGATTTTTTGGAAATCGTCGATCTCCGTTCGACGATCTTGGGGCAAATCGTCGAGCGCAGTTCAGAGATCAGAAAAGTTCTAGACACTAAAAAAATCAGAAAGTTTGCCTAGTCTTGGTCAATTTTTAAGCTTTCAAAATCTTGGATATTATTTAAGGCTTCCTCCATTTAACATTCCTAACTGATTTAGGAAGAAGATGTGTTTCTTTTCATCCAAGGGCTTGGTGAAAATATCTCCCCTTTGTAAATCAGTTGGGATATAATGTAATTCAATTTTATTCTTTTCAACATTATCCCTTAAAAAATGATGCCTAATCTCTATGTGTTTTGTCCTACTATGGAGGACTGGATTTTGAGCTATGGAAATAGCACTTGTGTTGTCACAAAAGATTTTAGACTTCTGTAAGTTGTAGCCATAGTCTAGGAGTTGGTTTTGGATCCACAAGATTTGTGAACAACAACTGTCTGCAGCCATATATTCAGCTTCAGCAGTTGAAGTTGACACAGATGTTTGTTTCTTACAAAACTAAGAGACAAGTCTGTCACCAAGGGACTGACAAGTTCCACTGGTGCTTTTCCTGTCAATTCTGCATCCAGCATAATCAGCATCAGAGAATCCAGTTAACTCAAATGCTGAATCTTTTGGATACCAGAGACCTAGATTTGGACAACTTTTAACATACCTGAGAATCCTCTTTACTAAAGTGAGGTGTGACTCTCTAGGGCTTACTTGGAACCTAGCACATATACATGTAGCAAACATTATATCTGGTCTACTAGCTATAAGATACAGTAAAGAGCCAATCATTGCTCTATATGTTGTCTGATCAACAGGTTTCCCATGTTAATCAGCATCCAATACAGCATTGGTAGGCATGAGTGTTTTCATACAAGATGCCTCAGACATACCAAATTTCTTAACCAGTTCATTTGCATATTTGGTTTGAGAAATAAAGATGCCTTCAGCATGTTGTTTGACTTGCAATCCTAGGAAGAAGGATAGCTCACCCATGCTACTCATCTCAAATTTAGAATGCATCAGGTTAGAAAACCTTCTGCACAATTTTGAGTCAGTAGAACCAAAAATGATATCGTCTACATAAATTTGTACTAGTAGGGTATGGGACTTATGGGTTCTAATAAAAAGAGTTTGGTCTACTCTACCCCTTATAAAACCATTTTCCAAGAGAAAGCATGCTAAGGTCTCATACCATGCTCTAGGAGCTTGCTTGAGACCATATAATGCTTTATTTAATCTAAAAACATAATCAGGATAAGTTGGAGAGATAAAACCTGGAGGTTGTCTGACATAAACTTCCTTTTTGATGTCTCCATTTAAGAAAGCACTTTTGACATCCATCTGATATACTTTGAAGCCTTTGTGAGCTGCATAAGCTAGAAAAATTCTGATGGCTTCCAATCTTGCAACTGGTGCAAAGGTCTGGTCGTAGTCAATTCCTTCTTCTTGAGAATATCCCTGAGCAACTAGCCTTGCCTTGTTCCTTATAATTACTCCTTGATCATCCAGTTTGTTTCTGAATACCCATTTTGTTCCAACAATGGAATGATCCTTAGGCTTTGGCACTAGTTCCCATACTTTGTTCCTCTCAAATTGATGCAACTTCTCTTGCATTGCAATGATCCAGTGTGGATCTTGTTCTGCATCTTGAATGGACTGAGGTTCAATTTGAGATAAGAAGCAGGTGTGCAATAGGTTTTGGTTGACCTGATTTATGGTTTGCACACCAGCTGAGATTTCTCCAATTATTTGGGAAATTGGATGATCTCTTGATGTTACTAAATCAACAGGGGGTGTTGATTGTTCACCAACCTGTGTTGTTGTTTCCTCTTGTGGTACAACAAGTGACTCTTCAAGTTGTGCTTCAATATGTTGAGCATTCCATTCATCTTCACTGCTTTCATCCTCTTGAGTAACCTGTAACTTGTTCATATCTTCAACTAGAGAATGTTCCTGCAAAGGTTCTATGGTAGAAGAATTCTTCTCCTTAAAAGACATGTTAGCTTTATCAAATGAAACATGAACAGATTCCTCAATTGTCAAAGATGATTTATTATAGACCCTATAAGCCTTGCTGATCATGGAGTATCCCAGAAACACTCCTTCATCAGCTTTGGCTTGAAATTTTGCTAAATATTTCTTGTCATTATTGTGAATGTAGCAAATACAACCAAAAACTCTAAAATAGTCAACTTTAGGTTTCTTCCTTTTGAGTAATTCATAGGGAGTCTTTCCCTTTAGTTTATGTATCAGACTTCTGTTCAACACATAGTTGGAGGTGTTCACTGCCTCTGCCCAAAAGGATAGAGGTAGATGAGCATCTGACAACAATGCAGTGGCAGATTTAATAAGGGTTCTATTTTTCCTTTCAGCTACCCAATTTTGTTGAGGAGTTCTAGGAGCTGAGAAAGTATGCCTGATCCCTTCACTCTGACAGAACTCTTGCATAAGAAGAGAATCAAACTCTGTCCCATGATCACTTCTGATCAAGGCAATGTGAGTATTGAACTCAATCTGTATACATTTGAGAAACTCTGTCATACACTTAAAGTTATCAGACTTCTTCCTTAGAAAGAACACCCAAGTGAATCTAGAGAAGTCATCTACAATTACTAAAGTGTAGGATTTCCCTCCTAGGCTTTGTACTGTGATGGGTCCAAAAAGATCCATGTGTAACAGATACAATATCCTAGGTGAATCACTCTTATTAAGTGACTTAAAACTGTTTTTAGTTTGCTTGCCTAATTGACAAGCCTTGCAGAGTCCTTCCTTCTTGTAGGGGCCAGAAGGTAGTCCTCTAACAAGGTTGTCCTTGGATAGCCTATCAATAGTTCTAAGGTTTAGGTGTCCTAATCTCTTATGCCAGAAAACATTTGGTCTACAGACTGAATTAAACAAGCAGATATCTACATTACTTGAAAGAAAGTCTACTAAGTAGATGTTACCTTTCCTTTTACCTGTCAATACAGTTGTGTTGTCCTCTGACTTGATTTTGCATAAGGCTTTGCTGAAGGTCACCTGGTAGCCTTCATCACACAGCTGACTGATGCTGATTAGGTTGTGCTTCAGTCCTTCCACATAAGCTACCTTCTTAAAGGTTACTGATCCAATCTGGACTGCACCATATCCTTTAGTCTGTCCAAAGTTTGAATCACCAAAGTTAACTTTGGGTCCAAGCTTGGCTCTGAAGGATGTGAGGTTATCCTTGTTCCCTGTCATGTGCTTAGAGCACCCACTATCCAAATACCATTGTTGGTTAGATGTTAGATAGGTCTTCACCTGCACATTAAACAATTCATTTGTTTTTGACCCAGTTTACCTTGGACCTAGGTTGATAGCCTTTAAATTCTGAAATGAAAGACATCCCAGGTTGACTCTTATATCCTTCAGTATGATATCTCCTTGGAGGTAAAATCCATTTAGTATAAGGGTTATAGATTTGGGATGAAGGACCCTTAGGATTCAATTTTGATTTGCCTTTGAGTTTCCAGAGCTCTGACCTCTGTTCGACGATCTTGGAGATGCGTTCTACGATCTTGGGTCAGATCGTCGAGCTCCGTTCGACGGTCGACTATGCCTGAGGTCAGGTATATGAGATTGTCGACCTGCGTTCGACGACTTTGGCTGAGATCGTCGATCTGCGTTCGACGATTTTTCCTGAGATCGTCGAGCTGCGTTCGGCGATCGTCGATCTTCATTCGGCGATCGTCGATCTACGTTCGACGATTTCTGCTGGGACTTAGTTTTCTGAGGCAGATCAGAATTTTTCCTAGCAACCTCTACAACTCCCTTTCCCTTGTCAGAAATAAACTTGATGGGAGTTGTTAGGACTATAGGTTGGCTGGATGAAGCACCCAAGCCCAGTGTACTGTTGAATCTAGAGTTCACTGTGCTTGTGATGTCCATCAGCTTGATGCTTCTCCCATTAAGGGATTCTTCAAACTTCTTGGCCTCAGAGAGCTCACTTTTCAGTGAAGCTATCTGTTCCCTACAACACTCCAACTCCTGAGAGAGTTTGAGGTTTTCTGACCTTAGAGCATTGTGTTCAGATAATTGATTTCTGAGAGAGATAATCTCTTTCTCAGACTTTAGCAGGTCTAAACACAGTGCTTTAAATTCAGATTTAAAATCTTCTGAACTAAAATCAAAAGAGCTAATTACCTGATCTTTTTCAGGTTGAGTCTCTGAGTCTGACTCTGACTCTTCTTCCTCTGAATTGTGCTGTGAGGTATTAATTGCCATCATGCAGAACTCCTTTTCTTCTGCATCATCCTCATCATCACTGGAGCTGGATGAGGCTTCTGACTTCTCTTCTGTCTCACTCCAGGATTCAACAACAAACCCTTTTCTTGTATGCTTATTTTTGCTTGAAGAAGGTTTGCCACTTCCATTCCTTTTGGAGTCTTTCTCCTTTCTTCTTTCTTTTTTGTCCCTTCTGTCCTTGTTCTTGTTCTCTGGACAGTCAGGAACTATGTGCCCTGGTTTCCTGGAACCAAAGCAAATAATGTCTTTATTGTTGCTAATGGACTTATCATACCTTGGCTTGTCCTGCTCCTTGTATGATCTTCTTCTGAAGTTCTTTCTGGCCATCTTGTAGAATCTTTTGGCCAACAAGCTGAGTAGTTCATCATTGCCTGTGGCTTTATCTTCAGGCAGATCCTCAGTTGCTTTAAAGGCTATGGTCTTCTCTTTCCTTGTGGCTGGTGAAGCAGCCTTCTGTTCTTCCTCTCTATTCTTGATGAGTAGCTCATAAGATTTGAGCTTACCCAGCAAAGCTTCAGTGGTGATCTCATTTAGAATTCTGGCATCCTTAATTGGCCAGATTCTTGAATCCCAAGTGCTGGGGAAGCACATTAGGATCTTGTCATTAAGTTCTGTTAGAGAGATCTCTTTGTCCAATGTCCTTAGCTCACTGACAATTAGACTTAGTCTGTTGTACATATCTCCCACTGACTCAGTCTCTCCCTTCTTGAAGTTCTCATATTGAGAGATGAGATGAGATCTTCTATCTTTTCTCTCATCAGCTGAGCCTGAGACTATTTCTGAGAGTCTATCCCAAATTTCCTTGGCTGAATTACATTCAGCTACCTTTTGAAATATGTCATCTGACATTGTCTGGGCTAGGATGTTCATAGCCTTAGCATCAGCTACCTTCCATTTTTTGATGTCAGCATCTGTTCATGATGGAGGTGGAACAGCATTTGTACTTGTGTTCTCTGGGAGTCTTGGACACACTGTCAAAACAGAATTAAAGATGTCTTCGTCAATAGAATTCATGGAAAGTCTAATCCTTGCCTTCCAAAGTGCAAACTTGGATAGATTGCACACTGGAGGTCTGGTGCTAGCATAATCTTTGTTTTGGGCCATGATTTGTGAAAACAAAATCAGATAATAAAATACCAAAGAAACACAGATCTAGTTTGGGATTTTGGGGTTCAGGTGTTAGCCTGTACAACCAATCAGATATGGTATGATTAACCAACCTCGCTCTGATACCAATTGAAAGTGCAACTAGATCTGATATACTCTAGAGGGGGGGGGGGTGAATAAAGTATATGGTGCTTTAAAAACTTTTACAAACTTTTACAACAACTGTTGTAATATGTGTGAGCAGGGAAGCAATAATAAATCTAATTACAGCACAAGGTTAAACAAAAACTAAACACAGAAAAATCAAGGCCAGAAACAAAAATGAAAGCAAGCAGAACCAGAAGACACAAGGAAATATAGTGGTTCCCCAAACTTGGGTACATCCACTCTTCTACCACCCTAGGTAGGAATCCACTGCAGGATGAGTTGATCAGGTGTCCTGGGCACCAATGAGCTTTTGATAAGGTGCTCAAAAACTAAAGCAGATTTTTTGATCAGGTGTCTTGCCACCAATGAGCTTTTGACATGGTGCTCAAAAACCAGGTTCAAACTTTTGAAGGGAGTTTGAAAAACCCTTTACAGAGTGGGGGTGAGAGATTGATGGAAGTCTTCTCTTTCTCAAACAACTGAGAAGACTATGTGGATTGATGTCAAAGCTCCCCCTGAATCCTTGAGATCTTCAGGAAGAAAAGCTTTGCTGAGGGTGATAGGCCTTCAAAGATTGAGCTCCAGCAATAGATGATTTCAGCAAAAGGGACTGAAATGTAGAGTGTCTGGAGTCTGGAATATGTTGGCCTTGAACACTTTGAAAACTACAGAGATCTGAAGATTTGAGAAAACTTGATCTCCTTGGTTGAGTGTTCTTCAGAATTCTTTTAGACAGAAGATTTTTGAGAGTGTCTCTGTAGTCAGTATGTCTCTCTCTGTATTGTGTGTGTTCTTCTATGTGAGAGATTCAAAAAGTTCTGTGTTTTTTTTTCTCTGGTACAGAGTAGAGTATTATTCTCTGTCAAGGATAGCCGTTGGTCTGCATTGATTGCATCCTTAATTGCATAATCTCTTCTGGAGGAAAGTCCACAGAAACATTCCTTGAAAAATCCCTTGAAACTTGATCCAGAATTGAATGGAAACGGCTAGCAAATCTCTGAATTAATTGCAGAATAACTCCTAACTGATTTTGAATTTGAATTCTGGAAGTTATCTGAAATCGTCGAACTGAGCTCTGCTATCGTCGAGCTGAGCTCAGCGATCTGGAAATACACAGCAGCAAAATATCGTCGATCTGAGCTCAAAGATCGTCGAACTGAGCTCAGAGATAAAGATCCAAGGCAGAGTCAAAATCGTCTACCTGAGCTCACCGATCGTCGAATGGAGTTCGACGATATTATGAAGTTGAGCTCAGCGATCGTCGAATGGAGTTCGACGATCTGTCGAAGTTTGAGCTAGACGATCGTCGACCGGAGTTCGACGAATCGTCGTGCTGAGCTCGACGATCAGACTTAGTCTCCAGACAGAAAAACTTGGTCTTCAGGGCAGCTTCCAAACCTAGACTTCTAACCCTTAGACTCAATTCTAATTGACCTTTTAAGCTATACAGGAGGTCAAGCAAAGGTTCCTAGAGACATAGTGATCCTGAACCAAATTAGTAATAGGGTGTTCCAACATACTCCTACGGGTGGAAGGGTTCCTTCCGTTAGTGCAAGGATTAGATTTCAATCCTGTTGGTGAAGTGACCGAGTCGTCCCTGGTTGGGAGATAGGTCGAAGGGGGAAAGTGGATGTACCCAAATCGGGAAACCACTATAAATTGCTTGTGTCCTCTCTGTGCTGTGTTGTTTTGTTTTTTTGTGCAGGTACAACTTTAATTTCGCAAAAAACGCTGCAAGACACCTATTCCCCCCCCCCCCATAGGTGAAGGTAGTTGACACTAAGTGGACTTTCAACAACGATGCCCACGAATAGTGTATATGTTATCAAATGATGTTGGTGCTGGAATGCGATTTAGTAGAAGACGTAAGTAGAACCGCTCACCCTCCGTTGGTGATACAACATAAATGCGACCAATGACTATTTGATTCGTGCGTATTTTTATCCATTTCCTTGTTGGAGTAAGCCATCAGTAGTGTCTTGTGAAGTCTGTTGGTATTACCATTGTGATTTGGAAGTGATCAAGTATGTAGTCTCACTACCAACGCAGTATGAGCCTAGCAGGGTTGCACATAAGAACATTTCGAGAAATTGAGAGATTGGCTTAGTATGATTTGCTCATATGATGAGTGGAAAAAACTTAGCACAACCAGGCTTTGGAAGCGTCAAGTGCGTTGAGACCACTCAACTCTTTCGTCCAGTCAAGTGTTGACTCGTCGAATGATGACGTTGAGTGTGTTGAGTTTACTCAATGATTCATCGAGTCAAAGAGTTGATTCGTCGAGTATGACATTTAAGTGTTGAGTAAGTTGAGTATACTCAACGATTCATTGAGTCAATGAATTGATTCGACGAGTCTGAGTATCAGGCATTGAGTGCGTTGCGTCCACTCAATGGCTTCGTCGAGTTAAAAGTTAACTCGACGAATCTGACACTTAGGTGTTGAGTGCGTTGAGTCCACTCAACGATTTCGTCGAGTCAAGTGTTGATTCAACGGGTTTGGCGCTGAGAGCATTGAGAGCGTTGAGTTCACTCAACGCCATTCATCGAATATCTAATGGATACTCGACGATTCGTCGAGTATAGTTTGTATACTCGATGATTCTTCGTATATGTCATTGATACTCGACGATTCGTTGAGACAAGGGTTGTTTGGTTGAAAACGTTGGATTCTAAGTCCTGGGTCTACAAATAGAGACGGGTGTTCTGTTTGTTCCTTTGGGTACAAATAGAAGAGTTTTAGGGTTTTTCTTTATCAGATCAACTGTTCATTCTGTCTAAGCACACGAGCCGCACTATGTGAAAGACCTGAACCCTAAAAGCCGACGAAAGTCGTTCCGCCCGCTGCCGATCCCGCCGCCGTCGCTCAGTCTTATTCCGGCGAGTGTCGCCACTGCCTCTCCTGTAACGGGCCTAGTAGTTCGTTGAGATGCTGAGCTTCCTCTCCCGACCAAGATCTTGTGTGACAAGATTCTACAGGTTCTCCCGTTCGTGTGGACTCCTTGTGGAGGTGAGGACAATATTCTGCACTAGGAACTGTAGCCGCAAAGTGGTCGGCTGATCTCCCGGAGCATCTAGGTTGAGTATAGACTCAATCACGCAGAGGTAAATTTTATTTCACTGCATTTACTTCTTGATTAATGTTCATCGCTTGATCCGAACTCTATTGGGTTTACTTGTTCCTCATTTTTGCTGCGTGCACAAGTGTTGTGCCATTCTAGCAAAACCCAGCAAAGTCTGCATATAAATATTGTGCGGATTCTAACTCATCATTATATACTTTGAAGAACTTTGTTAACATGTTCATGAGTTACGTTCATCAACGAGCACAATGGAGACAGATTGATTAGCCTGAAACCTAACTTGATGTTGATTCGGTAAATGTATTTGTTATCTTACAACTTAAGGATATGTTTGATACATATGATATTTGAACAACTTCTATGAAGCATCGGGATGACAAATCCAACATCCGTCGACATATTTAATTACTTCGTCATAGTTCTGGCACGAGCGTACTTCGAATGCAACCCAGTCGGGACCCTTGCATACATACTTGTATAGGTATTTGATGCTCTTAATGCTACTGCATATTTCCACATTTATATGACAATCAAATTTGAGTAGAAGCCATGGGTTATACGGAACGACCTAGCCATTATCGATTACTAAGTTGTCATCACGACCCAGTGTTATTCTCCTGTCATCGTCCCTACGACAGTATAGGGGGTACAAAACAATTCCATGTGTTGTACTTTCAATAAAAGGTTTTGGAAATCCCTTTTTACAAACATTATTTTTCATACATTGCGCGTTCGGTCTTAATTGTCCACATGGTCCGTGTATCAAATGTTTAAGTACTGCATTATATAACTCAGGTTCTTCGATTTCTATCGGTATTTCTGCTCTTACGACCCCGTCTTAGTCGTCTGGACTATTGAGTCTATCGTGTTCGTTGAAAACAAATAGCATATGTGCATGTGATAGTCCACGCTTTTGAAACTCAATAACATGAATGTGAGCAACCACTCTACCAAGAACGTCTTTGTGGAAAACGTCGTCCTTTAAACATTCTAGCTTTGCATGGAAAATTCTGAAGATTAAATCTGGGCGATTTTGAGGCGTTTGTACAGGAGAAAGCTCATTGATTGTCTCTAGCCACGAAGGATTGCACGTCATTGTTAGGAAAATATCTGGCTTGCCAAAATTGCGCACAACTGCCATAACATCCTGATACCTCCGGTACATATCACTGAGACTTCCAATAAAAGATGATGGTAAGATTGTTCTACATCCCACATTATCTATAAAGTTATTGAATGGAATTACTTTATAAATAAGGTAGAACCCTATGTTATTAAAGGTGACTTTCCATCAAGTTTGATTGATAATATATGTACCTACATCGTTTTCACCACTATATAAACAATCTTGTAAACCTTGATAATGCTCTACCCTAATATATGTTGTTATATTTGTTTTACATGTAGCAAGTATGAGTAGTAGTCGCACCAGCTAGTTCGTTTTGTACGATCAATTAGTTCATTTCCACGCCAACCGTATGTCCCGTGCGGTAGTAGTAGTCGTAATAGCCAGAATACTCATTGATAGATATTAGATTGCCTGAAGTTGTTTCGATGAGTATGTCTCTATCATTGGTTTCCATAAAGTCATCAGCTCCTACTAATATCGCCGCAACCTGCGACGCCGTTGGGCGTGAGTACCGACGCTCAACTGAAGGCCTTTCCTTAATTAATAACACTGTTGAAGGTTTGGTTGTTTTGTAAGCTGCTTGAAAGTCAGCATGAAGGGGTTTACCACATCTAGTATGCTGGAGATCTTTTCAAGTGTTGGGATATGATGTCCTGGACTCTCAAACAACCTATTCTCAACTTCATGTTCAGTGTCATAACTGAACATTTGCAAGTAATGCGGGCGAGTATCATTTTTTCTGGTAGGAGAGAGAGCCAATCTTGTGAAATATTGCACCATGCGCTTTAAAAGTGTAGATATCCTGTTTAAATGCTGACACATTTTCATCAAATGTTACTCTCATAGATGTGAAAGAGTATACTAGCTCCGGCGGTGTTGGGATATTCGGTAGATCCACTAAACCTCCTTTGCAACATAGAGTTGATGTCTCATAGTGTGGAAAAGCTTTGCATGACATTTTGAGCAAATAGTAGAGAAAGATAATCTGACTGTGGGCACATTAAGTGCGTGGTAAAACTTTCTTACTGTGAGATGAGTTGTTCTTCAATTTGGGTTGTTACCTGCATGTTAACATGGAGAGGTTATTGTGCAATAGTTGTGATTAATAAGTCCAAATGTCGAAATTTCACAGTCATAAGGGAAACTACCAAGAAGGGTAGATGGTCTCGTAAACTTCTCTACATCTGCTTCATTTGTAGTTCTTTATTCTTGTAGACGTGCACTTCTTCGTTGAATTTGTGTTTGTATATTTGATTGACGACACATCAAGTTTTGTTGTAGTGAACCTAATAGTTTTGAAGAACGTGTAAGATTAAAGGTTTTGAAAAACTTGTTGAAGTATGTTTACTTTTATTTTGGTAGTTACTCATCATTAAAGTTTAATACCATGAGGGATTGTGGAACGACCTCTACGGGGATGTGTAGTACTTGGTTGTCCACGCTCTAGTCATTGTGTATTGGTTGGCACCCTTTGAGGGATTACAACACCTGCAAAATGGCGAGATTTTTATGTCTTTAAATGTAATTCTCGTTGTCAGAGTTACATATGTGGTGAAATTGAATAGATGGGGTTGGTTTGTGTTGAAATTTGTGAAGTGGAATTGGTTGACGGGACAGGTCGGGCGGCCTGAGCGGTCAGAGTCGGCGGATTGGGCGAACTGGGTGAACTGCTGTATGCGTCCTGGTGGAAGGTCTAGTGGAAGCTGGCTGTTCTGAGCGGGTTGTTCGGTTGAAGTCCGCGGACTGTGCGGCCTGTTATCTGCGGATAGGGCGTTGGCTGTGATTTAGCCAAGGAGCGGCCTAAGCGGATAAAGGCTTGCGGACTGGTGCGTTGCTCAGTGGCCGCATTGCAAGCTTGTGTAAACCGGCGGTTTGGCTCATGTCCGCGGGAAGCGTGCGGACTGGCATGTCCTCGGTGTGGGCTGTTGCGGACTGGGTTTAGAGCTTGGCTGTGGCCTTGCTAAGCTTTGGTGGTACAACAGGTGCACTGCTGTGGAGGTCTATGGCGGACTAGTGTGTGGAGTCCGGCAGGTGGCTGTTGCTTTGGGCAGGTGTGCGAGTAGCTTGCGGACTGCTTCTCCTTGGCAGAGTGTTGGCGGTCTGTGTTGCTAGGATGTTTGGCGGACGAAGATATGTCTGCCATGCTCGCATTAGGCCTTTGGTGGTTCTGGACTTTGTCACACTCTGTGCCAAGATCAGGGTGTCCGCAGTATCCGCCAAAGTCCGCTGTTGACCAGGCGGACGGTTGCTAACTCTGCCTTTGGTCGTGGACTTGTGGCGGATAGAGGCTTGAGTCTTGTTCTATGTGGCCTGTCTCTGGTTTGTGCGGATAGTCACTAAAGGGGGTTGCTGTCCTACAGTGGTTGAAGGCTTTGCGGGCTGATGCCTTGTCCGCATAGCTTGGGCGGACTGATGAGGGTTCGCCAAAGTTGCCTTGCTCCTGGAGGGTTTTCCTTGGGTCCGGATAAGTCCTTGCGGACTCGGCGGATGGGGTTTTGTTAGCGCACGAGCTGGGGCGGTGTCTCTATCTCTAGGGCGGTGACCACACTCCTCACCTAGCCTATAAATAGGACCCCCCGACACGTATACAGAAACTGAGTGAACAGTAAGTTGGGCTGGGGCAAATTGCTGCGGTCTGCATTTTCTGTCCGCGCGGATTCAGTAGAGCTGACGGTTTGCTGTGTGCAGGTCACGCGGGTAGCTTCAAGGAGCTAGGAGTTTGGTTTTGACTTCGGTCAAGTACTTGGAAGTTGTGCGGTCTCTGTGGATTCAGCAGGTCGCTCTGCGGCTTGTCAGTTCTCTGCTTCAACATTTGCAAGTTCCAATAACCTGTCCGCCAGGCGCAGGTGGGTAGGCGGTCTGTTCTTCAGTTCATCAGCAGTAGGAGAATAACGGTGTGTCCGCGCGGCCTCGCTGCTTCGGCGGACTCCGTGTCTATTCGGCGGATTGCAGCTTCAGCTTGGGCGGCTTCGGCGGACTTGGCGACCTTGGCGGTCTCGGTGGATTCCGGTGCTGTCCGCCCGGCTTGTTTTTTGGTGCTTTCTGTTTACAACTGTTTATACTAACGAAATCATGTCTCGCTACGTATACCTCGCCTTGTAAAGAAGTTAAATGAATATAAGATCTGCTTGTTCTTCCATGTGCTTGGTGTGTTGAGCTTGCTCCCTGGGTTTCCACTAGATCAAAGTGTGAACTGGATAGTTCCGAAGATATTAATTTGGCCTTTGGGCTATCTTGCTGACCACCTTGAGAAATTTTAATATGGTATCAGAGCGAGGTTCAGTTGCTTGAGCGGTCTTCAACCAGTGTTGTGCTGTGTGTTTGAGTGGTGATCAACCTGTGTTGGTGCTTTGTGCTTCTGAAGGCTTATCCAAGCAGTTGTTGCAATGGAAGGGAGCTATGCAAGAGGTCTTGGCATTGAACTCTTAACGTCGACTAACTAGAAGAAGTGGAAGTCGTGCATGAAGAGTTATCTTCTTGGCGAGGAGCTGTGGGAAGTCGTCGGTGGTGACGACAGACAGGAAGTGACTGCTGCGTTTTGTACTGCTGAGCAGGTTAGGCTCTGGAGAAAAATAAATGCTAAGGAGGAGTTTATTCTCAAGAGGGCCGTGTCACCAGAACTGTTTGATCACATCATTGGATGTGAGTCAGCTGATGATATTTGGACAACTATTGATGAGTTGTTCAATAGGAAGAATGTGGCGCGACTGCAGTTCCTGGAAAATGAGTTGGCTAAAACAACTCAAGGAGACCTTTCCATCGCTAAATTCTTACTGAAGATGAAGAGCTTGTGTGCTGAGCTGTCGGCACTTAATACTGATGAGCCTATCTCTGAGGCTAAGATGAAAAGGCACATAATCTGAGGCTTGCGGAAGGAGTATGTGGCCTTTGTGACATCTGTTCAAGGTTGGGCTACTCAGCCGTCTCTGCTGGAGCTTGAGAATCTGCTTGCCTCACAGGAGAGCTTGGCAAGGCAGATGGCTGGAGTTAATATCAATCAGGAAGGCAGTGAAGCTCTCTTCTCAGGCAAGAAGAAGAAAGGATGGGAAGGGAATAAGAAGAAGCAGGTCGCTGGTGAGAAGGAGCCTTCAACTTCATATCAGCCGGAGAGGAGCAATGCTCCTAAGGACTGGAAGAAGAACTTGAAGTGCTACCGGTGTCATCAGCGAGGGCACTTCAAGCGGGACTGCAAGGTCAAGCTGCAGCCTGGGCATGCTGCAGGAAAGGATGAAGCTTGCTCTAGGAGTGAGGAAGCAGAATGAGGCAGAGCTTTCATGACGGGCACTTATGTCCGTGCCTTGTCTGCTAAGGACTTCAACGGCGAGTGGATCGTGGACTCCGGGTGTGGTCATCACCTCACCGGAGACAAATCGAAGTTCTCCTCCATGCAAGCATACTCAGGTAACGAAGCTATTATCACTGCTTATAATTCTGTTTATGTAGTAGAGAAAGAGGGGGTTGTGTCTTTGGGTAGTGATCAGGGGCCACTCACATTAAGGAGTGTGTATCACGTACCGGGCATGAAGAAAAACTTCTTCTCGGTGACCAATGCGGTGGACGCTGGTTATCACGTTCTATTTGGGCCAACAAACGTGAGGTTCCTTCGCAACGTATCAACGGTTAAGGCTGATGTTGCTCATATAGGGAGGAGGTGATGTAGGGGCGTCCGAAATCGGAGACCTCCACGAAGCTAACGCTCTATCTACGCACTACACGTCGTAGATCTAACGCACCGACACAGCACCTATCGCCCACAATAGCTTCTCGTCGCAAGAACACAACACAAATAACAAAGGAGGAATGGTCGACTTGAAAACGACGATCGAAAATTTGAGTCGAAATATTCCCCAAGAAAACACAAAGGTTGTCACTCCTTTTTGAGAGCAAGACCAAGGCTATAGGCCAAGATCCGCTCAGGCAAATAGGATCCACTCGATCCGAAAAAAAAAGCCTAGCAAAGGCGATTTCGATCCAAAACTTGCAGCGATTAAATTAACTTTCCGGAGAAAACGATTTGCGAAAACAACCACAACTGAAGAGAAGAATCACACAAGGGAGGGGGAAGAGATTACCCAACCGGAAAGCTTTCACACAAGATAACTGTGGGAGAATCACTCTCTCCACGGATCCACCGGCGTCACACCGAATGGTTTGCAACCTTCTTCCAAGGAGTCGCACCGAAGGAAGCCGCGCCGGAGTCACACCGAACGGATGGAGGGAGCCGGGGGGGGGGGGGGGGGGGCTTCACACCACAACCAAGGGGGCGGCGGCTAGGAGAGGTTTTCCTCTTGGCCGAAATTTTCAAGGGGCAAATTAGGTTTCAGTCTTTGTCTAATGATCTCATAAGAAAGCCTACTTATATAGGAGTTACAAACAAGCCTTAACCCTTCATGATGGAGATGTAATCTCATCCATCCGAATGGCTAAATACACACCAACATTAAAATTGTTCAAAATGAAAAATAACAAACATGCAATGAATATAAAATTATCACATAAGCATAGGATAATTTTATATTCCAAATGTAAAATAGAGTGCAAGAAAAGGAAATGAATAAGGCTAATGCTTTGCGGTGGCGGTAGCACGCCGCGGGCGGAGGTTGTAGCGTAGCCTTCCATTAGCGTCATCGTGCCGCCTCACATCCTTAAGTTTTATTGCCTTATCAACCGGATCATCATCAACATCGTCAGCATCGTCTTCAAATGGTGGAGGAGGGGGCACGCCATCAATCCTCCCCTGCTCAATGCACGCATCTCTATTGCGTGGTCCAAGCGATAGCGGTGAAGGAGAGAGGCATCCAAACTCTGCAGCTCCGTCTCGAGTACCCAATAGTCATCCGAATGGGGCCGATCACGCCAACGGATGAGAAAGCGGTGGGTGGCTCCATCAGCAGTGGTAACAGGCTCAGCATCAAGTATCATCTCTGGAGTGGAAAACGTCCGTGGAAACCTGGGGAACATATTAGCAGTAGGCAGGAAAGAAGGCAACTTACCATCCAATGATATACCTGTGGGGACCGAAAGAGAGAGATCATCCGTACTACCACTCCCCAACCTATGAGAATTTAGAGTGGGAGAAGAAGACGACAAAGAAATCAACTCTTGTGGTGGTGACACAAACATCGTTAAATCCAAAACATTAAAAATGGGGGAGATACCCCAATCAGCAGGCATGTCCAAAACGAAAGCGTTGTCACCTAACTTCTTAATAATCTGAAAAGAGCCGGCGCGCTTTGGTGCTAACTTTTTAACGGGGCTAGTTGGCAAGCGTTCGGGAACCAAACGGACTAAAACTAGATCGCCAATTTTGAAGTCTGATACTCTCCTATGTAAATTAGCGTGCGCTTGATAAGAGTCGTATTGCGTAGTCAAGGTGTCCCGTATACGTGCGTGTAAATCATAGATGTGCTGGGCGAAGGATTGTGCAAACTAACTTGCCTTGTACGTGGGGGCCAATGACACCAAGTCAAGCGGCACAGGAGCCTTATACCCGTGGACAATCTCATTCGGAGACACACCCGTAGACCTATTCTTGGAATTTTTGTAGGCTAACTGGGCATGGGGCAGGAGAAGATCCCAAGTGCTCTTGTGATCACTCACAAGGCATCGTAACAAATTTCCTAAGCTCTGATTAACCACTTCCGTCTGCCCCTCAGTTTGGGGATGATAGGCGGAGGAAAACAATAATTTTGTTCCTATTAATATCCAAAGAGTCTTCCAAAAATAACTAGTGAATTTTACGTCCCTATCCGATACGATGGTCTTTGGCACTCCACGGTGACTAACGACTTCTTTAAAATAAAGTTTAGCGACGTGAGACGCATCGTTTGTCCTACTGCACGGGATGAAATAAGCCATCTTTGAAAACCTATCCACAACTACAAAAATTGAGTCGTGACGGCGTAGGGTAATGGGGAGGCCTAATACAAAATCCATACTAACGTCTACCCAAGGCATGGAGGGAATAGGCAAGGGTGTATATAATCCTATGTTGGTCTTACTACCCTTAGACACCTGACATGTGCGGCAGCTACTCACTACCTGTCCCACCATAACCTTAAGTTTTGGCCAATAGAATTTGTCCTCGACTAACGCAATGGTCTTATCTCTACCGAAGTGGCCACTCAACCCTCCGCTATGCAACTCCCATATGATATGTAGTCGTAACGATGACTGCGGAATACATAGCTTCCCGTTCCTAAACAGGTAACCGTCCTTGATGACGTATGCAGATATCATCGTGGGGGAGCTATCCTGGGCAGATAGATAGAAGTCCTGGAAGTCAGGACACGTGGCATACTCATCCTTAATTCGCTCAAATCCTACAACATGTACTTCCATAGAGGTGAATAAAAAGTAAGACGACTAAGGGCGTCCGCGACTTGGTTATCAGCTCCCTTAAGGTGCTTGAGATTAAACGTGTAACCTTGTAAGAAAGCTACCCACTTAGCGTGTTGTGAGCTGATCTTATGCTTGCCGTTGATGAAACGTAAAGCCTCATGATCGGAGAGGATCACAAACTCCTTGGTGAGGAGATAGTGCCTCCAATGGTGTAGACATTGGACTACAACATAAAATTCTCTATCGTAATTTGAATAGTTCAACTTAGGGCCGGGCAACTTCTCGCTAAAATAACTAACGGGATGGCCCTCCTGGCTCAAGACACCTCCAATCCCTACCCTAGACGCATCACATGTGAGCTCAAAGACTTTAGCAAAGTCAGGTAGACGTAAGACAGGTGCCTCAGTCATAAGCTCCTTTATTCGTTCAAAAGCATAGGTGGCGGACTTCGTCCACATAAACTGTCCCTTCTTCATACAGTCTGTGATAGGCGTCATAATACTACTGAAGTCTCGTATGAAACGACGATAAAACGTGGCTAACCCATGGAAACTACACACCTCACGTAGGGTGGTTGGCACGGGCCAATCCTTAATGACCAGAACCTTGCCCGGATCAACTCGAATACCCTTAGAGCCGACTATATAGCCTAAGAACTCTACCTCCGAGACATAGAAAGTGCATTTCTTAAGATTGAGAAATAAAGTCTCCTTCCGCAAGGTGGAAAGGATCACTCTCATGTGGGAGATGTGCTCGGTAGTAGAGGTGCTATAAATCAGAATATCGTCAAAGTAGACGACAACGAACTTCCCCATGAATGGCTGAAAGACATGTGTCATCATCCGAGAGAAGGTACTAGGGGCATTGGACAACCCAAAGGGCATCACAAGCCATTCGTACAGACCATCCTTCGACTTAAACGCCGTCTTCCACTCATCGCCCTCTCGTATCCTAATCTGGTGATAGCCACTCCGAATATCTAATTTGGAGAATACGGTTGCTCTAGACAAGACATCCAACAAATCATCTAGGCGGGGAATGGGGAACCTATACTTGATGGTGATTTTGTTGATAGCCCGGCTATCAACGCACATCCGCCATGTACCATCCTTCTTGGGGGCAAGTAGGGATGGTACAGCACATGTACTCATACTAGTCCTAATAAAACCCTTCGCTAGCAAGCCCTCTATCTGGGACTGCAACTCCAGGTGAGTTGCGGGGTGGAGTCGATAATGGGGCTGATTTGGCAAGGAAGACCCCGGGATGAGATCTATCGCATGCTGGATATTCCTAAGCGGGAGTAACGTGGGCGGCAACTCATCCGGGTACACGTCCCTATACTCCTCTAACAATACCCGTAACTCACTAGGTAACTCATCCAAAATGCTAGAATAGGGCTTCGCACTTAAGAGGACTAGCGCATACATAATTCCATCAAAGAACGATCTCTCTCAAACTCTTTCCTACCAACTAGATTCAACGTTTTCCGTTCTACCGGAATAGTGGTGTCCTTAGCCAAGACTACGGGCTCCTTTGGGATGGTCGACTTCAAAGTGATTGTTTTGCCATTGAATTTGAATTCATAAGTGTTGGCTTAACCAAAATGTATAACATCACGGTCGTATAGCCAAGGGCGGCCTAACAACACATGACAAGCGTCCATCGAAAGGACATCACACCACACCTCATCAATGTAGGATTTGATTGAGAGTGGGACCAGGCATCGCTTGGTAATGGGTATAGAGATCTTGTTGATCCAAGCGACCTGATATGGGGTCGGGTGTGGTTCCGTGTTCAAGGACATACGTGCAACGACGTTCTCAGATACGACATTCACGCAGCTACCACTATCAACAATCAGCTTGCAAAGTTTCTCGCCACTCTTAAAAATCAGAGAAAATATGCTCGTCCTCTTCCAATAATCTAATGGACGAGGAGTGGTCAAGATACAACGCATCACCATAAGGGGGTGATCGTCCTCTAAGTCACTAGGGACTCCTTCGGGGTCACTCTCCTCTGCAGCCTCGTATACATAATCGTTAGGGTCGGTAGTTGGCTCTAATAAGGCTAGGGTTTTCGTCTTTGTTGGGCATTCGTAGGCATAGTGGCCTTGAATGCCGCAAGAGTAACAAGTGGTGTTAGCCTTGCTAACCTTCCCTATAAGGATACGCTCACTCGCAGGGTTCTTGGTGTTCCTAGCAGTGATCACGATTGACTTCGACTCGGTGGATTTGAACTTTCCCTTATCAGGGTAGGTAGAAGAAGATGCCCCAGTGGTGGTCTTGTTCTTCGCATGAGCGTAACGGGAGTGAGCCTTAGAGGCTAGGTGTTTTTCAATGTCCAAGGCGGCATTGAAAGTCGTGTTCAAGTACGTATGCCCATATCGCAAGAGCTTCCTTTGGATATCGGGGTGAAGCCCCTTTCGAAATCTAGATAAGGTGACTTCGGGGATCTCCCTAAGGTCACATCGCACCATACGGTCCTTAAGTTCACCCATATATTTAGCTACCGAGTTTGAGCCCTTCCGCAGAGTAGCAAGCTCATCGAACATCTGTGTCCGATGGTACGCGGGAACGTACTGATCGGTCAATAGGTTCTTCATTACTGGCCAACCTATAAGGGGGGCTCCGTGTCCAGTTCCTAATCTTCGCTCCTCATTCAGCCAGAACGTCTTTGCACGACCTGTTAACTTCATCCGGGCAACCTGGACCTTTTGGGGATCCGTCAGGTTGTGCCACTCGAAGTAACACTCCATATCCACAGTCCAGTTAAGGAAGATTTGGGGATCTCCCATGCCATCGTAAGTGGGGGCATTTATCTTAATGGCCCTAGTAATATCAACGTCTCGCTCGGGGCGGTGTCCTCTAGGGGGCACCCGTGGGGAGTCCCCATCAGAATCCAAATCAGAATTATGTTGGTGCCGGTTGGGCCGGTCAACATTAATGGGTGGCGGGGGGTGGCCTAGCTTGATTTTGTAGGATCTGTGTTAACATGTCCCTAAGTTCCGTTATTTCGTTACGCAGCCCTGCTATGGCCTCGGTGTTGGGATCCCCACACACATTCGCAGCCATCCTAGACGTAGACGGAGTCGAGTATTCCGATCCGAGCCTAGTGCACATTCAGGTTTAGGAAAATTTTGGAAAGATGATTTTTCCTAGGGCCGTAGCTTTGCTGAAAATAAGATATTTTTTTAGATTCCCAACGCGAATAACACGTAGATCGTTAAAAAATGTTTTTTGGAATTTTGCTAAAACAATAAGGATTTTAGCACGCTATTGGCAGACCACAGAAAATAAATTTTTTTTGATTTTTTTTTGACTTTCTAAAGATCCAATCGACCAACAAGGAACACAGAGAGGATGTTTGCAACGTGAAAGTTGAAACGACCGCCTCTGACACCAAATTGATGTAGGGGTGTCCGGAATCGGAGACCTCCACGAAGCTAACGCCCTATCTACGCTCTACACGTCGTAGATCTACCGCACCTACACAGCACCTATCGCCCACAATAGTTTCTCGTCGCAAGAACACAACACAAATAACAAAGGAGGAATGGTCGACTCGAAAACGACGATTGAAAATTTGAGTCGGAATATTCCCCAAGAAAACACAAAGGTTGCCACTCCTTTTTGAGAGCAAGACCAAGGCTATAGGCCAAGATCCGCTCAGGAAAATAGGATCCACCCGATCCGGAAATAAAAAGCCTAGCAACGGCGATTTCGATCCAAAACTTGCAGCGATTAAATTAACTTTTCGGAGAAAATGATTTGCGAAAACCACCACAACTAAAGAGAAGAATCACACAAGGGAGGGGGAAGAGATTACCGAATCGGAAAGCTTTCACACAAGATAACTGTGGGAGAATCACTCTCTCCACGGATCCACCGACGTCACAGCGAATGGTTTGCCACCTTCTTCCAAGGAGTCGCACCGAAGGAAGCCGCACCGGAGTCGCACCGAACGGATGGAGGGAGCAAGGGGGGTGGCGGCTTCACACCACAACCAAGGGGGCGGCGGCTAGGAGAGGTTTTCCTCTTGGCCGAAATTTTCAAGGGGAAAATTAGGTTTCAATCTTTGTCTAATGATCTCATAAGAAAGCCTCCTTATATAGGAGTTACAAACAAGCCTTAACCCTTCATGATGGAGATGTAATCTCATCCATCCGAATGGCTAAATGCACACCAACATTAAAATTGTTCAAAATGAAAAATAACAAACATGCAATGAATATAAAATTATCACATAAGCATAGAATAATTTTATATTCCAAATATAAAATAGAGTGCAAGAAAAGGAAATAAATAAGTCTAATGCTTTGCAGTGGCGGTAGCACGCCGCGGGCGGAGGTTGTAGCGTAGCCTTTCGTTAGCGTCATCGTGCCGCCTCACATCCTTGAGTTGTATTGCCTTATCAACCATATCATCATCAACATCGTCAACATCGTCTTCAAATGGTGGAGGAGGGGGCACGCCATTAGGAGGGTCAAGAACTTATTTGTTCTTACTACTAATGCTTATGTTGATCGTATGAGAGCCAACAATAGCGCTGCTATCTGGCATGAGAGGCTAGGGCATGTAGGCATGGACAAGCTGAAGGCTATGACTAGTAGAAGTTTGGTGAGGGGTCTGTCTAGTTATCCTCCTTTGGTGACAGGCATGTTTGCGCGGGATGTCAATATGGTAAGGCACATCGCCTTCCGTTTGATAAATCACAAACAAGGAGCAAGCAACCATTGGAGTGTACTCATGGCGACTTGATGGGACCAGCGGTCACTGCTAGCCTTGGTGGAAGCAGATACATGCTTGTCTTGATTGATGATTACTCAAGGTATACTTGGGTTTACTTCTTGAAGGAGAAGTCAGAAGCCTTCCGTTTGTTTGTGGAGTTCAAGGAGTTGGTAGAAGGCCGGATTGGCTTGCGGATCAAGAAGCTTAGAACTGACAACGGTGGTGAGTTTATCTCCTCCGAGTTTTCTAACTTCTGCAGGAAGCACAGGATCCAACGAGAGCTCACTTGTGCTCACACTCCACAATAAAATGGAGTAGCGGAGCTGAAGATCCGTCATTTGACGGAGACCTGCAAATGCTGGCTTCATACAAAAGACATCCCAAGGTCCTTTTGGGTGGAGGGGATGTCTTGTGCCTCTTATGTCATCAACAGGATGCCACTCAGCGCTATCAACATGAAGACTCCTATTGAGCTGTTGCTGAAGGAGAAACCAAGTGTGGGACACCTTCAGGTGTTCGGTTCAACTTGCTATGTGCATGTCCCGGATGCTTCACGGACTAAGCTGGATGCAAATGCAAGGAAGCTTGTCTTTGTTGGCTACGATGAGCGAAAGAAGGGATGGAAATGCATGGACCCAGTGACGAAGAAGTTTGTTGTATCAAGAGATGTTGTCCTTGACGAACTGACGTCGTATGGTGGTGGCTCGGTTGAGCTGACCGGTAGCAAGGTTGATGAAGAACCCTTGGTGGTTGCTGAAGGCCTAGAGGAGGAGCTTGCTATTTCACCAGCAGCTCCTGTTGCTTCTAACTCCGAGGCTGAGCCTTCTGGCTCAGGAAGCAGGGGAGCACTTCTCAATGCTTGCCCCAAGTAGGAGTTGAGCCCGAAGAAGCAACGGAAGTAGTGAGCAAGGGGCTGACCCTTTGGAGATCGAAGAGGGTTATTAAGCCACCAAGCAAGGGGCTGACCCTTCGGTACTATGATGGGAATGCAGTGAGCTTTGTCTCCTGCTTCTTTGCAGGTCCTCTGGATGAGCGAGAGCCTGCAAGATTCAACGAGGCCACTAGAGTTAAGGAGTGGGAAGATGCCATGAAGGAAGAGATTAATGCTCTGAAGAAGAATGAAACCTGAGATCTTGTGCCCAAGGTTGATGACATTACTTCGGTTACTTGCAAGTGGGTGTATAAGTTGAAAAAGAAGGCTGATGGGAGCATTGATAGGTTCAAAGCTCGCCTGGTCGCTCGATGATTCTCACAATAGTATGGAGAAGATTATGAGGAGACATTTAGTCCGGTTGCGAAGATGACTTCAGTTAGAGTGGTGATCGCCTTGGCTACTAGCAAGGGATGGAGAATGTGGCAACTCGATGTGAAGAATGCCTTTCTTTACGGAGAGATTGACAAGGACATCTTCATGGATCAGCCACTTGGATTTGTTTCTAAAGATCATCCGGACTGAAAGATATTGTAACTAAACAACTAGAGGGGGGCGGGGGGGGGGGGGGGGGGGGGGGGTGGGGGGTGGGGCGGTGAATAGGTGACTTGAATCTTTTTAACTTTTTATGACAGCAATCAGTTTCTAACACAGATTTATATCTACTTTATCACAGCAATCACACAGTAATCACAGTATATCACAACACACAGTAGACACGCAGCTTTATAGTGGTTCCCCAAGGTTTGGGTACATCCACTTTCCCCCTTCGCCTATCTAGCAGTGTACTAGATTCGGCCCAACTTCTCCACTATCTCAGAACCCAAAATAGGTTCCTACACCTCAGGCCCAAGGCCGTACAACTCATCTTCTTCACAAAACCTACACTCAGCCACCAAGGCCTACACTCAGCCACCAAGGCCTACACTCAGCCACAATAGGCCTACACTCAGAGATTTCAATCTCCTACACTCAGGCACTCAAGCCCTACACTCAGCCTTTATAAATACAGGCTTACAAGACTCAGATCCAAAGGATCCTACAAGATAAAATGAATACAATAATGTTAACTCAGCAACTCAGAAACAAGAGAGGAGAGTTGTGAGTTTCTTGATGAGTTCTTGGAGAACTCAGCTGAAATCAATCTGACTTAGCTTTCTTCAAAGCTTCTTGAATGTAGAACTCAATAAGATTGACTCCTTCTGCAGTTGATCCTTGATCTCTGCTACTTAAGATTCAGACTAGATCTGAACCCTTCTTCTCAGCCTGGTTCCAACGGCTGATTTCTTGGATGGAGCTCTCTCTCTCCAACTTCTTAGATCTTCACTTGATAGCTAGATCTTCTTTTAATCTGAACTTGGACTTGTGTTCTATCAATCACTTTCTGTAGACAGCATAGGCCTATTTATAGGCCTTCTTCATGGAAACCGGCTGGTCCGGTCCATAACTGATTTCTGACAACTCTGACAGGTGTTGTAGACCGGCTGGAATGGCAGCTGTCAAGTCATTCAGTCAGTTCTTGAAAATTCTGTAACTGTCTAGAAGTATCGAGACTATCTGTCTTTAAGTGTCGACACTTATAGACCAAGTGTCGACACATGTTGTCTAAGTGTCGACACTAGCCTACAAGGTGTCGACACAACTCCTTGTGTTGTAGATTCTATATCTCGACACTGCTTCTTCTTCATGTGTCGACACTGAAATTGAGTGTCGACACAAGTACTTGTACTTCAGTATTTTGCTGAATTCTTCTAAGTGTCGACACAACACCTTTGTGTCGACACATCTTCATGTGTTGAATCTGTTAAGTGTCGACACTGTTTCTTGGTGTCGACACATGTCTTCAGTGTTGATACTTGTTGAGTGTCGACGCAGCTCCTTGTGTCGACACATTCTTCTTCTGTCGAGACTCTGGCTGAGTGTCGACACATTCCCTTAGTGTCGACACTTGTACTTAGAATATTTTTGTTGAACTTTGCTGATCTTTACTAAGTGTCGACACAGCTCCTTGTGTCGACACTTTCTTCAAGTGTTGAGTCTTCAGATGAGTGTCGACACATTCTTTCTTGTGTCGACACTTCCTTCAAGTGTTGACTCTTCTGCTGAGTGTCGACACATTGTTCTGGGTGTCAACACTTGTACTTAGTTTCTGCTGACTTTTGCTGAGTGTCGACACAGCCTCCAAGTGTCGACACTTTCTGGTGTAGACACAGTTTCACTGGGTGTCGACACAACTGCTAAGTGTTGACACTGCTTCACTGCTCTCTTCTTCATTGAGTGTCGACACAGCTCCTTGTGTCGACACTTTCTGTCTGGTGTCGACTCTGCATCCCTGGTGTCGACACAATGACTCCAAGTGTCCACACAGCTTGCCTGGGTGTCGACACAAGTCTTCTTAAGTGTCGACACTTTCCCTCTGGGTGTCGACACATGGACTTAGAAACTTTTCTTCTTTCCTGTAAATACTTAACCTGCACAAGGTAACTCAAAACACATCAAATACATTTTGATGTATATCATTGAGTTGGGTGAGGCTTCTTCAAATCAGGTACATTTGAACCAATGTACCCAACAATCTCCCCCTATTTGGAGAAGTCATAACCCTTAGTCAATGATATACACCATTCATAATAAAATTATAAAATGATGTAAATCAGGATTATATATAGCAGGGCAATCATAAACATGTATCAATCAAACATGTATATATAGACATCATCACAGAACACATATGAAATAGATTTAACATATAACACATTGTTCTAATATCTCTCATATTCATTTTCAAAAGTTTACAGAATGTTTTACATCAAAAAGATTACATAGTAAACTTTAAGAAAATTCTAATTCTATTTCTGTTTAGGCTCCTTGATCAATATTCCTTTTCCAGCTTGTACTTTGGCTTGAACTGGAGCTTCAGCAACTTCAGCATCAGCAGGCTTCTTGCCTTTCAGATCTTTCTTCTTTAGCTCTTCTGCTTTAATCTTTTGCCTCTCAAAATAATGATATGGCTTAGGAAAGTACTTGCTAGGCTCCTGAGCAGTAGGAGGTAGCTTTCCCATCTTGGCCTTTCTTCTGTATTAGACTATAGCCTCCTGCTTTGTCTCATGCTTTCTCCATTCAGCCTCAGAAAACCACTTGTTCCTGTCATGAATGTTATCTTTTGCATCTTTCCATGCAGTCAAAATAATGTTCCTAGAGGTGGGGCTCCACTGCTCAAAGTCAGGTCTTTGTTCAGCTTGCTCCCTGAACCTCTTCTTAGACAATCTGGTCTCTTCTTCAGCTTGCTCTTTCAAGATAGCTTCCTATAAAGCTTCAGAGACAGGCTGAACCACCTTTTCTAGAATAACTTTCTGAGTACCATCAGGTGGACTGTACATGGACTGAATATCAGCATGAACCATATCAAAATCTGGTGGAGGATAGATCACTTGAGCTACTTCTGGTTGCTCACCTCCAAGATAGGCAGAGTTAATTCCAGATTCAGCCACATTATCATCATCACAAAGAGGAGGATAACCAAGAGTGGCTCTGATGGAATTAGAAACCCATTTTGCATGGTCAGAGCCAGCTTTGACTAAGACCCTCTCCCCCTTTATGACTTCTCTTTCTATGTGATCCCTTAAGTCATCTTTTTGAAATCTGATTTGGGCATTGAGATAATTGACTCCATCCCTGTAGAAAGTTTAACCTTTGGAGTTTTTCAGAGATCAGCTTTTGAGAGTCTTGAATAGCAGTTGTAATATCAGTTAAGCTCTCTTGCAGTGCTTTATCAAAAGCTGTCATAGCAGTAGCAGTAGAAGTTGTCAGGCCAGCAGCAATGTTCTTCATCTCTATGACAATAGCATTGTGAGATTGTGTCAAATTATCATTCATTCTGATTTGGTTTTCTAGAACATACCCCTGCTTCTGTGCTATGTCATCTACTTGAGCCTTTATCTTTTCCTGATGTGTAGCAAGATAGACTACTGCATTCCCACCCTTGTGGAAGCAGTCAGTCATCTCCTTCTTATTAAGATTCATTTCAAATCTTATTGACTTTATATCCTGGGTCAGATCAAACTGCAATGATTTCTGCCCTTCATCCACATATTTCTCAATGGCCTGCCTGTGCTCATCAAGTTTAATTTGCATTGCAACCATCAGTGTACTATAATCAACAGTTGGAGCTGGCTGTGATATAGGCTGTGGAGTAACAGTTTGGAGAGCCTTCTTATAACTTTGGCTCCTTCTTCTAAATACTTGAAATTTTCTTTTCTTAGCCCTTGTAGCTTCTTCATCTTCAGAGGCTGAAGTACTTGCTATCTCTACCCTCTCCTTAGGTAGCTCCTCAACAGCTTGGGGCTTTTCTGGTTCTTGCCTTATAGGTTCTTCATGAATTGGCACTTGCTCCCCCTCAAGTGGAGCATTCTCCTCTTCAGCAGCAGCATTTTCCTTGTCAAAGTCTTGTTGATCCAGGTTAAGGAACAGATCTTCCATTGTGTATTCTTGTGGAGAATGAGCTGGAGAAATTCTTGACTCATCTACCACTGGATCAGATACTAACTGAGCTGCAACAGATGTGTCTTCCATGACAACATCTGGGACTTGACTAGCAGTCTGTGGTTGCTGATAAACATCAGACAAATCAGTATCTTCTATAGGAAAAACCAAAGCATTAAGCTCAGTGATTACCTCTAGAATTGTGGTTGTAGCTTGCTCACTTTCAAGAGGAGTGGGTTCTTCCACAACTAGTGGCTCCCCCTGGATGTGATCCTTGTGTATGTGACTAGCTTGAGGTAGCTCCCCCTGGATTTCAGCAACATCTTGAGGAGCTGGAGACTTTACAGCAGTTCCTTCCTCATTCTCATCAGGTGTGAAGACCACTTGCTCTTCACTATCAGAGCTGCTAGTTGGAACCTGAGCCACTGGAGCAGCTTTCCTCTTCTTCTTCTGAGGTGATACTTTCTCAGGAACGATCTTCTCAGGGGTTGGCATCTCTTTAGACAACACCCTGTCCCATCTGGAGAATATCCTCATATCCATTTTCCTCATATGATTTATTTTAGTGCCAACAGTCTGACCCATAACTTCTGGTATGCTTCCAGCTAGGTATAAGCTTAAGATCCTGCCCAAGTTGGGCTTCTTCAGGATTTCCTTGATCTTCTCAAAGATCACTACAGACCAGTCAGTTTTCAGATTGAAGATTATCCTGGTCATAATGCTGAATATATGGGCAGATACCCTATCATGCCCTTCAGGTTTGCTTAGGATTACTTTGCCTACAATTTCTGACAGGAATTTCCCCTGACTGTTCATTCCTTTTCTATTGAAAACTGAACCAATCTTCATCTTAGAATCTAGTCCACACCAAGTTAGAGCTTCCCTGGTCTTTGAAGCAGTAACCTCATCTTCTTCTTTAATTCTAGGCAACTGAAGTACCTTTCTCAGACTTTTTGGTGAAACCTTAACCTTTGCACCATGAACTCTGGATTTGATCTTGTATCCAGATTCGTCCACTTCAGCTCCATTGAGGAATTCCAGTACCTCTTTCTTCCATATTTTAGTAGGTTCAGAAACAAGAAAGTCCAACCCTGAGTCTGCAACTAGGGTTACTACAGTCTTGATCTCTAGGTCTGCATCATCAAAAGCATTGCGCACCATCTCGTAGCCTTCGTTGACGTTCTCCTCAAGCTTTGGCACCATTAGGGTTTGAAGAATTTGACTGGAGAGAAGAGAGGTGTCGACAAACAAGTTTGGTCTCGAAACTTTTGAAAGCGTGTCGACAGACTAAGGTAAAATCCTATTTATACCTTTCTATGTTTGAAGATGAAAAGGCGGGTAGCTAACTTAAATTGTGTCGACACTGGTGATAAGTGTCGACACTGACTTATAATGTCTCGACACATAAGTGTCGACACAAGTTTAGTCAACAGATTATATGTGTCGACACTTGTTTATGTGTCGACACCACTTATCTCGACACATAGTCGAGACTTTACTTAGATAATTCTGAGTAAACACTATGTGTCGACACCACCTTGGATGTGTCGACACCTACTTGTCATGTGTCGACACTAATATTCTGAAGTGTCGACACTAACTTCCTAGATGTGTCGACACCTTTTCCCTGAAATGTCGACACCACTTTTCTGTGTCGACACAGATATCTCTGTGTGTCGACACCTTTTTACTTAGCCATTTTTAAGAATTTAGTCTAAGTTTATCATTTCTAGTTCAATTTTAAACCTATTGAACTTAGTTTCTTCTAGGGGCTTAGTATACATATCAGCTATTTGATTATCAGTTTTAACATATTCTAGTAAGATATCTTCTTTCTCTACATGCTCCCTAAGAAAATGATATTTATCTCAATATGTTTAGTTCTACTATGGGAAACAGGATTATGTGCAATTGATATAACACTAGTAGAATCACAGAAGAGTGGAGTTCTACTTACCTGAAATCCATAATCCTCAAGCTGATGTTGTATCCATAGAAGTTGAGCACAACAACTTCCTGCAGCCACATATTCTGAATCTGCAGTGGAGATAGCCACACTTGTTTGCTTTTTGCTACTCCATGAAATCAGTCTCCCACCTAGGAATTGATAGGTTCCAGTTGTGCATTTTCTGTCTTCTTTGCATCCTGCAAAGTCTGCATCTGAATAACCTATTAGTTCAAAATCCCCATTCCTAGGGTACCAGAGGCCTAGATAAGGAGTGCCCTTTAGATATCTCAATATCCTTTTGACTGCTGTCAAATGAGACTCTTTAGGGCAGGCTTGATACCTTGCACAGACACATGTAACATACATGATATCTGGTCTACTTGCAGTCAAATATAACAGGGAGCCAAATATCCCTCTATACAAAGACTCATCTACAGGTTTCCCTGCATCATCCTTGCTAAGAGACATACTTGACCCCATAGGAGTCTTTATGGTACTGGATGAATCCATACCATACTTCCTTATGAGTTCTAGGGTGAACTTGGACTGGCATATGGATAATCCATTCTCAGTCTGTCTTACTTGGAGACCCAAGAAGAACTTTAGCTCTCCCAT
The DNA here is from genome assembly GCA_039583875.1 of Platanthera guangdongensis. Taxonomy (NCBI): domain Eukaryota; kingdom Viridiplantae; phylum Streptophyta; class Magnoliopsida; order Asparagales; family Orchidaceae; genus Platanthera; species Platanthera guangdongensis. Next base: position 72,700,719 of record CM077152.1, read on the forward strand.
ACTACTCATCTCAAATTGACCTTGTATTAGTTTTGCAAACTTTTTGCAAAGGCTACTTTCAGTAGACCCAAATATAATGTCATCTACATATATTTGGACTAGTATTACTTTGCCTCTAGATTCCCTAAGGAATAAAGTCTTGTCTATTTTCCCCCTTGTGAACTTATTCTCAATGAGGAAACTAGACAGGGTTTCATACCAAGCCCTAGGGGCTTGCTTTAACCCATATAAAGCTTTCCTAAGTCTATAGACATGATTAGGTAGAGTTGAATCAACAAAACCTGATGGCTGTTCCACATAGACTTCCTCTTTAAGATTACCATTCTGAAATGCTGACTTGACATCCATTTGGTAAACTTTAAATCCTTGAAAGATTGCATAGGCCAGGAACATCATTATGGCTTCCAGTCTGGCTACTAGAGCAAAGGTTTGATCAAAATCATTACCTTCTTCCTGCCTATATCCTTTAGCAACCAATCTTGCTTTGTTCTTAATGATGACTCCTTGTTCATCCATCTTGTTCCTATAGATCCACTTGGTTCCAATTATATTGTGGTCTTTAGGTTTAGGAACAAGCTCCCAGACCTTGCACCTCTTGAACTGATTCAGCTCTTCTTGCATTGCCTCAATCCAAAGAGGGTCTTGGATGGCTTCTTCAAACTTCTTTGGTTCAACTTGGGATAGAAAACTGGAGTAGATTACTGCATTCAGATATCTGCTCCTTGTTTGTACCCCTTGTCTTGGATCACCAATGATTTGTTCAGCTGGATGATCTCTAAGATGCCTATTGGCTGGAGGCATCCTGGCTTCAGGTTGAACTTCTTCAACATCTTCATTATGCTGTACTCCTTGTTCTTCTTCTGCATTAGGTACATGTAGTACTCCCCCTGGACAACAGCCACTGTCTTCTACTTGCTGTCTTGCAGTAGGTTCTTCTTCTATAGTGAGCTTGTCCATCTTCTTTGTTAAACCTATGGGGCTGCATACACTACTAGACAACTCATTGTTAATAAGCCTAGTTTCATCAAATACTACATGTACAGTCTCTTCTACAACTTGAGTTGACAAGTTGTAGACTCTATAAGCCTTACTGTTGTTGTTGTACCCAACAAAAATTCCCTCTTGGGACTTGGCAGCAAACTTAGTCAAGTAAGACTTTCCATTGTTAAGTATAAAGCACTTACAACCAAAGATCCTAAAGTAGGATAGAATTTGGTTTCCTGCCTTTCACAACCTCATAGGGGGTCTTGTTGAGGCTTTTAGTTATGGTAGCCCTATTAATAACATGGCATGTAGTATTGACTGCTTCAGCCCAGAAGTATTCTGGTAGTGATGTATCACTTAATAGGGTCCTACCAGCCTCAATCAAGGTTCTATTCTTCCTTTCAGCAATGCCATTTTGCTGAGTTGTTCTTGGTGAAGAAAACTCTTGAAATATCCCAAAGTCTTCACATAGTTTTGTCATGCTATCAGACTGAAATTCAGTACCATGGTCACTTCTTATTTTGACCACTGTACTATTTAGTTCAGTCTGAATTTGTCTAATAAAGCTATAGAAGACACTGGGTGTTTCAGATTTCTATCTTAGGAAGAACACCCAGGAAAACCTTGAGTAGTCATCTACAACTACAAAGGTATAGACCTTCCTACCTAGGCTGTGAACTGGCATTGTACCAAAGAGATCCATATGCAAGAGGTATAAGCACCTCACAGCAACTTTGTTTTCAATGATTCTAAAGGTGGATCTAGTCTGCTTGCCCTTTTGACAAGCTGAGCAAATACCATCTTTAATACACTTAACTTGAGGACCATTCCTCACTAACTCTTTGCTAAAGAGTTTGCTGATTGTCTTGTAGTTTAGATGGGCTAGCCTCTTGTGCCATTTGACACAATGAGAGACTTTCTCATCAGCTACAAGACACACTTGAGAACCATTGGTCTCACACATAATGTCTAGGCAGTAGACATTCCTCTTTCTATAACCTGTCAAAATGATCTCTTGATCATTTGACCTCCTGATATGACAACCATCTTTGACAAATGAGATGTCATATCCTACATCACTTAATTGACTTATACTAATTAGGTTGTGTTTCAAACCTTTAACATAAGCCACTTGAGTAATGGTAACTAAGTTACTAGAAATGTTACCAAACCATTTGATGATTCCTTTTTCAGAACCACCAAAGGTAACTTTAGGACCATCTTTGATTGGAGTGTAGTCCTCTAGCAATTCCCTTGTTCCAGTCATATGTCTGGAACATTCACTGTCCAAGTACCATATAGGGGCATGGCCACTTGGACTCACCTGCAAAACAGATTAGTGAACCTTAGAACCCAAAGAATTCTTGGGTCCTTGGTACTGGTTAGTTTGCATCCTAACAAAGCTACCTGCAGGCTTTCCAACAGACAGTTTGCTACTCACTTTGGCACTAGTATTGTGCCAACAGTCCATTGCATAGTGGCCTACCTTGCCACGGCACCAACACTCAAACTTATTGTACCTTTGCTTAGGTACTGTCTTTGCTGTTTTATCTACAGCAGACTTATTGAGAATTGGGGCCTTGCCCTTGGACTTGGACTTGGACTGAACAGTCCTTGCAGGTCTAGTAAATCCCAGTCCAGCTTTACCTTTGTGATGAACAAATTCATCAATTATGGGTAAAACAGAATTTGGTTTAGAAAATCTAGCAACTAAGTCTTTCTCCTTCTGAAGATTAATCTCTAGACTATTGATTTGATCATTCTTAAATGATATAGTCCCCATCTGAATCACAGTTATGTGCTTCAGTCTGGCTATCTCATTAAGCTTTTGATCAAATGACTTCTCAAAATCAGTTGCAGCAGCTTTGAGATTAGCAATTTCCTTTGCCTGACTTTTGGATAGGGACTTGCTCTTCTTATAAGCTTGCAACAGAACTTTATATTCATCTATCAACTGATGAATATCCTCTTCAGACTCAGATGCACTCTCATCATTTGATGATGATGAATCTGATTCTGTACTGGCACAAGAAATTGAACTAAAAGAACAATGTTGTACCTTACTAGGTCCTGGCTGCTCCAGGATTTTGTCACTTTCTGTCAATGCCATTAGCCCTTGGCATTGACTGTCTTCTTGTTCATATATAGAATTCATAATCTGCATGAACTCTTCTTCTTCTTCCTCAGCAAACAGGCCTATATATGCCTCAGCATCTGACTCAGTTTCTGATGAAGATAAATCTGACAGGCTCTTGTCCTTTTTAGCAACAAAAGACTTTTCTTTCTTGCCCTTGTATTGAGTCCTTTTCTTGTCACTAGACTCCTTCCTCTTTTCTGGACAGTCTGCAATGACATGTCCTTGTTTATTACAGCAATAGCACACAATTTTTGATAGTGTAGCTTTGCTAGACTTGGACTTTTTCCTGTCTTTCTTTGAAGACTTCTTATTCTGATAATAGTCTTCCTTTCCCTGTGAAGTAGATGGCCTTGTCCTCCACTGTTTCTTCTTTAAGAACTTCTAGAAATGTCTTGTGAAGGCAGCAAAGTCCTCATCACTTTCACTGCTTTCAGATTTTCTGCTGACTGACTCATCTGACTCAGATTCAGCTGCTTTTGGTGGTGGAGAAGGTGACTTACTGCTGTACTTTCTGGGGGCTTCTGTTTTAAAAGCCACTGTCCTTTCTTTGTGTTCACTTCTTGTGGATTTCTCCTCTTCTTTCCTCACCATTAACTGCATTTCATAGGACATCAGTTTGCCAAAAAGTGTTGGTGGAGGAATTTCTGCTAACTTAGCCATTTCTCTAATGACACAGATCTTGGTGTCCCAATCTTTTGTTAGGGACCTTAGAAACTTATCATTGAGTTCATAATTACTGAACTCTCTGCCATAGGACATGAGCTCATTCACTATCCTGTAGAACTTTTTATAGCACTCAGTTATGCTATCAGCTTTTCCTTGTCTAAAACTTTCATACTCTTGATTTAGAAAGGATTTTCTATCTTGCCTCACTTCTTCAGAACCCTCCATGTACACAATAAGAGTATCCCACATTTCTTTAGCTGTCTTACAGTGTATCAGATTCTGAAAAGTTGCATCATCTATGACACTCACTATGATGTTCTGAGCCCTTTTGTCCATGGTGGCTAGAACAATCTCATCCTTTGTCATTTCAGAGAAATCCTTTGGTGTTCTCTGATTTGCATCTAATACTGAAACCTTCATGGGCACATATGGTCCTTCCTTCACTGTGATATAAATCCTAGGGTCTGAGGCTTCCATAAAAAGTCTCACCCTTTCCTTCCAGATCCCAAAGATCTCTTTCCTACATATGGGTAACTTCATGGATCCCAATTCCTTGTGATTCTCAGTGGAACCCATGGTTCTTGATTTTCTTGATTCTGTAATTGACTTAGACTGAATCTGCCAACAGGATCTACTCAGACAGTGATATCCCTTTTTGAGTAACCTCGCTTTGATACCACTTGAAAGATATTGTACCTAAACACCTAGAAAGGGGGGGGGGGTGAATAGGTGACTTGAATCTTTTTAACTTTTTATGGCAGCAATCAGTTTCTAACACAGATTTATATCTACTTTATCACAGCAATCACACAGCAATCACAGTATATCACAGCACACAGTAGACATACAGTTTTATAGTGGTTCCCCAAGGTTTGGGTACATCCACTTTCCCCCTTCGCCTATCTAGCAGTGTACAAGATTCGGCCCAACTTCTCCACTATCTCAGAACCCAAAACAGGTTCCTACACCTCAGGCCCAAGGCCCTACAACTCAGCTTCTTCACAAAACCTACACTCAGCCACCAAGGCCTACACTCAGCCACCAAGGCCTACACTCAGCCATAACAGGCCTACACTCAGAGATTTCAATCTCCTACACTCAGGCACTCAAGCCCTACACTCAGCCTTTATAAATACAGGCTTACAAGACTCAGATCCAAAGGATCCTACAAGATAAAATGAATACAATAATGTTAACTCAGCAACTCAGAAACAAGAGAGGAGAGTTGTGAGTTTCTTGATGAGTTCTTGGAAGAACTCAGCTGAAATCAATCTGACTTAGTTTTCTTCAAAGCTTCTTGAATGTAGAACTCAATAAGATTGACTTCTTCTGCAGTTGATCCTTGATCTCTGCTACTTAAGATTCAGACTAGATCTGAACCCTTCTTCTCAGCCTGGTTCCAACGGCTGATTTCTTGGATGGAGCTCTCTCTCTCCAACTTCTTAGATCTTCACTTGATAGCTAGATCTTCTTTTAATCTGAACTTGGACTTGTGTTCTATCAATCACTTTCTGTAGACAGCATAGACCTATTTATAAGCCTTCTTCATGGTAACCGGCTGTTCCGGTCCATAACTGATTTCTGACAACTCTGACAGGTGCTGTAGACCGGCTGGAATGGCAGCTGTCAAGTCATTCAGTCAGTTCTTGAAAATTCTGTAACTGTCTAGAAGTGTCGAGACTATCTGTCTTTAAGTGTCGACACTTATAGACCAAGTGTCGACACATGTTGTCTAAGTGTCGACACTAGCCTACAAGGTGTCGATACAACTCCTTGTGTTGTAGATTCTATATCTCGACACTGCTTCTTCTTCATGTGTCGACACTGAAATTGAGTGTCGACACAAGTACTTGTACTTCAGTATTTTGCTGAATTCTTCTAAGTGTCGACACAACACCTTTGTGTCGACACATCTGCATGTGTTGAATCTGTTAAGTGTCGACACTGCTTCTTGGTGTCGACACATGTCTTCAGTGTTTATACTTGTTGAGTGTCGACACAGCTCCTTGTGTCGACACATTCTTCTTCTGTCGAGACTCTGGCTGAGTGTCGACACATTCCCTTAGTGTCGACACTTGTACTTAGAATATTTTTGTTGAACTTTGCTGATCTTTACTAAGTGTCGACACAGCTCCTTGTGTCGACACTTTCTTCAAGTGTTGAGTCTTCAGCTGAGTCTCGACACATTCTTTCTTGTGTCGACACTTCCTTCAAGTGTTGACTCTTCTGCTGAGTGTCGACACATTGTTCTGGGTGTCGACACTTGTACTTAGTTTCTGCTGACTTTTGCTGAGTGTCGACACAGCCTCCAAGTGTCGACACTTTCTGGTGTAGACACAGTTTCACTGGGTGTCGACACAACTGCTAAGTGTCGACACTACTTCACTGCTCTCTTCTTCATTGAGTGTCGACACAGCTCCTTGTGTCGACACTTTCTGTCTGGTGTCGACTCTGCATCCCTGGTGTCGATACAATGACTCCAAGTGTCGACACAGCTTGCCTGGGTGTCGACACAAGTCTTCTTAAGTGTCGACACTTTCCCTCTGGGTGTCGACACATGGACTTAGAAACTTTTCTTCTTTCCTGCAAATACTTAACCTGCACAAGGTAACTCAAAACACATCAAATACATTTTGATGTATATCATTGAGTTGGGTGAGGATTCTTCAAATCAGGTACATTTGAACCAATGTACCCAATACGGACTATGTCTGCAAACTCAAGAAGGCTCTCTATGGGTTGAAGCAAGCTCCTAGAGCTTGGTATGGGAATATTGCAGAGTACCTGCAATTCTGTGGATACCTTGCTTCCAACTCGGATTCAAGCTTGTTCTTCAAGAAGAAGGGGGAGCTACAAGTCTTGGTCCTGCTGTATATGGATGACATGATCATCACAAGGAATTCGGAGGAGGAAGTAGCAAGGCTCAGGGCTGAGCTTGCTATACGCTTCGAAATGAAGGACTTGGGAGAGCTTCATCACTTTCTCGGTCTTGAGGTGGAGAGGAAGGAGTGCGGGATTCTCATTTGCCAGAAAGGGTATGCAGATCGCATTGTGAAGCGGTTTGGCATGGGCGAAGGGAAGAAGTGCTCTACTCTACTGGAAGCTGGGCTGAAGCTTCGACGAGATGAGGGAAGGATTCTTCCTGATCCCTTGGTGTTCAGGGCTCTTATTGGGAGCTTGATCTACCTGACGATTACAAGGCTAGAAATTGCTTATGCTGTTGGCCGAGTAAGCCGGTTTATGGCTGAACCAAGGAAGTCCCATCTAGTGGCAGCAAAGAGTATTCTGAAGTATGTCAAGACGACTTCTGACATGGGACTCCTCTATAGAAGGGACTCGGAGTTTGCATTGCTTGGTTACACGGATGCTGACTATGGCGGTGATTCAGATGATCGAAGGTCGACTTCAGGTTATGTGTTCACTTACGGCTCAGCTGGCATCTCGTGGTGTAGCAAGAAGCAGGACTAGATGTCCGTCTCAACTACGGAGGCAGAGTATAAGGCTTCGGCCTTGGCTGCTCGGGAAGCCATCTGGTTGAGGAGGCTTATAGAGGATGTTCATGAAGAAGTGCAAGGGCCAACTTTACTCCGGGGTGACAATGAGAGTGCTCTCAAGCTAGTTAACAATCCAGTGTATCACACTAGGACCAAGCATATAGAGATCGATCATCATTTCATCAGGGAGAAGGTGTTGGAGGGATCTCTGCTGGTCGGGCATGTTCGGAGTGAAGATAATCTTGCTGACATCTTCACGAAGCCACTGTCGAAAGGGGCCCTTTGAGCGGTTGCGCATCTTGCTGGGCTTGATCACCACTTCTCACTTTAAGGGGGAGTGTTGAAATTTGTGAAGTGGAAGTGGTTGACGGGACAGGCCGGGCGGCCTGAGCGGTCAGAGTCGGCGGACTAGGCGGACTGCTGTATGCGGCCTGGTGGAAGGTCTAGTGGAAGCTGGCTGTTCTGAGCGGGTTGTTCGGTTGAAGTCCGCGGACTGTGCGGCCTGTTATCTGCGGATAGGGCGTTGGCTGTGATTTAGCCAAGGAGCGGCCTAAGCGGATAAAGGCTTGCAGACTGGTGCGTTGCTCAGTGGCCGCATTGCAAGCTTGTGTAAACCGGCGGTTTGGCTCATGTCCGCGTGAAGCGTGCGGACTGGCATGTCTGCGGTGTGGGCTGTTGCGGACTGGGTTTAGAGCTTGGCTGTGGCCTTGCTAAGCTCTGGTGGTACAGCAGGTGCACTGCTGTGGAGGTCTATGGCTGACTGGTGTGGGGAGTCCGGCAGGTGGCCGTTGCTTTGGGCAGGTGTACGAGTAGCTTGCGGACTGCTTCTCCTTGGCGGAGTGTTGGCGGTCTGTGTTGCTAGGATGTTTGGCGGATGAAGCTATGTCTGCCATGCTCGCATTAGGCCTTTGGTGGTTCTGGACTTGGTCACACTCTGTGCCAAGACCAGGGTGTCCGCAGTATCCACCAAAGTCTGCTGTTGACTGGGCGGACTGTTGCTAACTCTGCCTTTGGTCGTGGACTTGTGGCGGATGGAGGCTTGAGTGTTGTTCTATGCGGCCTGTCTCTGGTTTGTGCGGACAGTCACTAAAGGGGGTTGCTGTCCTGCAGTGGTTGAAGGATTTGCGGGCTGATGCCTTGTTCGCATAGCTTGGGGGGACTGATGAGGGTTCGCCAAAGTTGCCTTGCTCCTGGTGGATTTTCCTTGGGTCCGGATAAGTCCTTGCGGACTCGGCGGACGAGGTTTTGTTAGCGCGCGAGCTAGGGCGGTGTCTCTATCTCTAGGGTGGTGACCACACTCCTAACCTTGCCTATAAATAGGAGACCCCGACACGTATACAGAAATTGAGTGAACAGTAAGTTGGGCTTGAGCAAATTGCTGCGGTCTGCGTTTTCTGTCTGCGAGGATTGAGTAGAGCTAACGGTTTACTGTGTGCAGGTCGCGCGGGTAGCTTCAAGGAGCCAGGAGTTTGGCTTTGACTTCGGTCAAGTACTTGGAAGTTATGTGGTCTCTGCGGATTCAGCAGGTCGCTCTGCGGCTTGTCAGTTCTCTGCTTCAACATTTGCAAGTTCCAATAACCTGTCCGCCAGGCGCAGGCGGGTAGGCGGTCTATTCTTCAGTTCATCAGCAGTAGGCGAATAACGGTGTGTCTGTGCGGCCTCATGGCTTCGACGGACTCCGTGTCTATTCGGCGGATTGCAGCTTCAGCTTGGGCGGCTTTCGCATACTTGGCGACCTCGGCGGTCTCGGCGGATTCCGGTGCTGTCCGCCCGGCTTGTTTCTTGGTGCTTTCTGTTTAGAACTGTTTATACTAGCAAAATCATGTCTTGCTACGTATACCTCGCCTTGTAAAGAAGTTAAATGAATATAAGATCTGCTTTTTCTTCCATGTACTTGGTGTGTTGAGCTTGCTCCCTGGGTTTCCGCTAGATCAAAGTGTGAACTGGGTAGTTCCGAAGATATTAATTTGGCCTTTGGGCTATCTTGCTGACCACCTTGAGAAATTTTAACATTTTGAGACCGAGTTAGACCTATTGATGTATGTGGTGTAACATCCTATTTCCAACTAGACCCCTAGGAGTGGTTTTGTCCATGACTAGGTCATGACAAACCCTAGGAAGCCAGGAATGGTCCAAGAGACAGGAGACAAAATGTGGAAAATCATCATGGTCTGCAAATAGTAGAACTCTGAACAATGGTTTAGGATGACCAAGGGCTACACCTTGACCCCAAGACCCTACCACAACACCCCTTAATACCTTGGGAGGCCCATTAGAGCCATAAGGACCCATGGGGTCAACAAAGATGCTCAGTTGACCAAGGTCAACCCTAGCCCTAAATGGGTCAAAACTAGCCTACTTAGGGTCAATTGACCTACCTAGCCTAGAGGACCCCACCTATGCCCTCCTAACCCTAAAGTGAGGTCAATGGGTCACTAAGGACACATTGGGGTCAGCCCTAGAGGCCAGGTTGACCCAAGTCAACTCAAGCCCCTAATCTGGTCAAAGTACCCTTACTAAGGGTATGTGACCTCCAAAGTGCAAGGTAACCCTACATAACCCTTCCTAGATCTTAGGGGAATCCAATGGGTCACCAAGGACCCATTGTGGTCAACCCAAATGGTCATGTTGACCCAAGTCAACTCGAGCCCCTAATATGGTCAAAGTTCCCTTACTAAGGGCAAGTGACCTCCAAGGTGCCAAGTCAACCCTACCCAACCCTACATAGACCTTAGGGGAGGCAAATGGGTCACAAGGACCCATTGGGGTCGACCGAAATGGTCAAATGACCAAAGTCAAGTCAACCTAAAATAGGTCAAACTAGCTAATGACCTAACCAAGCCCCAAGCCACTTGGGCTAAGCCAACTTGAGTGGCCCATTAACTTTAGGAGGCTGATAGTTATGAGGGATGCCACCTAAATTTCGGAGGGGTGACTAGGAGAGAGAAAATGAGAGTTTTCTCCTTAATGGAGGAGAGAGAAAGATGAAAAGAGAGAGGAGTTATGGAGGGAGGCCATAGGCCACTCCATTCATCTCTCCATTGTCCCCATTCCTCTCCCTTGCATCTTGGGATGATAATGCTATCAATCCAGCCAGCCAACACTAATGGGGGGAGCCCAACCACCATGGCCAACAACCCTTCACCTCCCCACCCATAAAAAATATAAATCCCCTATGCATCCCCCCATTCCAATTTCTGATCTTGTCATCAGCTTCAGAACGTCCTGGCAGTCAAAATAACGTATTGGATCAAAGGTTTTGGTGGAGGATCGAGGATTCGGGCAAACTCGCCGGAGAGGAAAAACGCCATGGCCGACCACCGCCGCCGCCGTCATCGAACCACAAACAAGGTCCTCCTCTACCTCTTCTTTTATGGGTAGATCTTAGGATCTTAGGAAGGAAGTTCGTGCTCAACGGAGCCGGACCTATCTCGCATTTTCATGAAAAACCATGAAAAATATATTTTCGGGTTTGCCGGAAACCGCCACCTCCGGCGGCCAAACCAACGCCGACCGATAGTCATCGCCTCGACAGAGGCGGTGGGGGTGGTGGCTGGCCAGGGAAGTGGCTGGGTGGCCGGTAATAGGCGGGAGAAAGCTACAGGTCATTAGGGCGTTTTTCTTTACGGGCTCTGTTTGGAAGAAGGAGATGAACAGTAAAAGTATTATTATTTTTATAATAAATATAATGATTTATTATTCCTTTTTAACACACTTATTGATTCTACCAAATCAAGCCCTTAGAGGCCGTTTTAGGAAAAATGGCTAGTCACAAAAGTTGTAGCCCTTTGAGTCTAAATTATGTTAAGATTAAGTTAAACTCGTTTGGGTAAGTGGTTTGACCGCAACACCCGTTTTAATGGAGGTTGTACATAGAGTGAGGCAGAAACTAAAATGAATGCCCACTCTTCGTCCCTTGTCCAAATGACCTGAAATTTGGGCAGGGGATTACACTAAGACATACTTAAAGGCTTTCCAAAAATGGGAATGTTTGGAGATAGTTTGCCTAAGGTTTTTGTTTTAATTTAATAAAGTTAGAGTAATTTATTTAAGTGGACAAATGACCTCCAAACCCTTCCAAATTTTGGTGAGTGGTCCCTGGCTATAAAACTAGCTCTGTACAAATTCCAACTCATTTGGATAAGTTTTGGGTAGGAAATCACCTATTCTTAACTAGGCATTAATGAGGCATTTTTGAGTAAAAGTGCACTAAGGGTTTGGAACGGTCAAATCACCTCAACAGAGGCGTTATTTTGACCTGACTTAGAGGGTTATTATAACCACTTGGAGAAAAAGGGTGTGGTTTAGGGTTGATTTACCCTAGGGTTCAACCTCAAACCAAGGAAGGACTTTTGGGGGTTGTGAGGACATGGGGCAAATGCCCTTGCATGGCCTTGTAAACCCAGTAGAATTGGGGATGTAATGTACCTAAGACTCTTGTAGGAACTTTAGAAGAATTGGAGCAAGATAGACACCTCAAAACCCTAACCATGTTTAGGGTAGGAGAACAAATTTGAAGATTCAGCTACTAAACTTTCCCCAAATGTTATGAAACTTAGGTAGAATAGGTTTTAGGCCACTTAGACCCTTGATAATAGTTGAGATGGTTATTGGATTTATCTTGGATATTGCTATTGATTAATTACCAAATATGGCCATTAATTTCAAAATGAGTTTTATTTTCTTATGGATATTAATGTGTTTTAAACAATATGATGATTAACTTGGTCAGAGGTTAGTCTAGGGCTAGTTGAACATCTCTGAATTTTTATCACAATTCTTAATTAATTTTATTTGGTACTTCCTTCATTATTTCAGAAAGGGACTTTGGTAAATAAAATTCATTATTGATGATATATCTGTTGAAAAATCATGAGACTTAGGTTTTGATGTTTTTAGGCACAAAGTACTTGTTGAAATTTATTTATATTTTTAAAGTTCTGTTTTCAGAACTTTCTTTACAAGCCCATATTTTTGAGAATAGGATAATTAATTTATTTAGGGAATAATTCTTTCAAACAAATTATGAAAGTTTACTTAGAGGTTTTATGTGCCCTTACAATCATCCTGGAATTTTCTCTGAATTTGTGGAAGTATTTTTATTGTACATCCCCTTTTAATGATTTATTTTGGAATAAATTGGAAATAATATTTAAGGGCTTAAATCTTGCTGGAAAATTTGGAGATTCTGGATTTCTAGATGATTATCCATTTTGCATTTATCATAATTTTAGTGGAATTTTATCTTGCATAAATCTTATACTTTATGTTCAACCTTGGAACTTTTGGGTTTTAAAACAAATAAATAAATTAGCGGTTAAATTATGAAAATTAGGAAATTATGGATTCAGGCTACATATGCCAATATAGACCTCTAATAATTATTATACGAGCACTGAATGATCATTTGCCATACTTCCCTTTTTACGGGTCATATAGCTTAAGTGGTCTGCATTTAGCAAAACTGCAGGAAATCATTTGGGATATGAATTAGAGCATATGTGTTGGGTGTTGTTGGGTTGCTGGAAAGGATAAATAGAATTCGACGCATCTTTGGAAGATAAGTGAGTAGGGTGTTGTTTTGTCTAGGGTTTAGAGGCGCTCGGGTCCGACGAAAGATCGTCCTCCCCGAGGTGAGTGGAGTCAAATCACCTTAGGATTAGCCTATCGTAACATGAGGAAGTAATGGGTAAGAGGATCAACCAATAACAAAAATAAGTACCTTGCGAAAGGGAATGCTGGGCGTAATCCCAACATAGTTCCTAGTGCCCCTTGAGAGCCCTTCACAGGGAATACCGGGGGCAGTCCTGGGTTAACGTAAACTATTTTAACAAGCTGAAAAGAATAACTTAGTAATTAGGGTTGCACCTTTCACAAACACTGATAGCACCAGAAGTTAGCTGAGAGCATCAGCTCGGATGGTTAAAAGACGGACTTTGGGTTCAGGGAGCTTCGACTCGATTGTTTGAGACGAACGTGTTGGTCCGGGGAGCTTCGGCTCGGTTTCTGACTACGCTAAATTTGCATGTGCATAAAAGAAAGGAAAAAATTAAGGTGGTGGGTCTACGGTATTGGAGGGTCGATGCACCGACGCCAATACGTTGACTCGGTAAGTGTGGTTAGCACTTCGCCAACAGAAGTCCGGTGCACCAGCCAGCAAGAGTACGCAGGAGTCCGCTTCGTGCACCAAGCGTTGAGGCGTACGATAGGTCTGACCAGTAGTGCTTTACTGGTTTAGAGGTGGGTGAGGCCCAACCCACCGCTTCCGTCTGCCACTACGGAGGTATCCTGGGAGGTTACGGCTCCAGAAAGGGGGAACTAAAGGTCTGTGTGCACAGAGTCGGGTGTATGTGTTGCACTTGCTTGATCCATCATACCCACTTACATGTCATAGCATAATCAATTCATTTAACCCTGACACCTAAAGTATAAGTGGAATGAGATGCTTATACTTTAGGCCCTGCAAAACGACCCCTTGGTCTATAAGCTTGTGTGGGCAAGTTTATAAATTAAGGTCAATTTTGATATATATATTTATTGCTGTTTGATAACTGACACCCCAACGTATAAATTGGTATGGGACTTTTTATATGATGGGAGCCTTGCAAAAGACCCCTTGGCTTATGTGATCTCACATAAGTGAAGGTTACTTTTCTTATTTAATCTTATTGTCAATATCTTTTATAGAATTGCTAGTATAGGTCCGCTGCTATCTGTTTTTTGATTATTCTCCACCTTCAAGTCCTCCCCTTTCTTCCTCCCCGCTCGGTGCCTAGGAGCCATGGGGGAAGGGGTGGGGGATGATAGGACTTAGTCTTTTAGACTAACGGTTTTCGAACAGCATCATTTAGGGGATTGTGGAGCCTAGCATGGAGGAGCAGCCCCAGAGACCGGTACGCTTGGAGGTGGGGCAGTCTAGCTCCGGAGTTCATACGGCCGGGACCGTGAGTCTCGACCCTGAGTAGTTTTTCTGCTTTTGCTTCCGCATGAGTGATACTGTAGTGAGGATATGATGTACCGGGCTTAAGCCCTTACTTTCCTACTCTGATGTATTCTTCTGTGTACACTCCCTTCGTGGAGACATATTTACTATGATATGTGATTTTCTGTGGACTGCAATTTCGCATTTACATTATTGTGCTACTTTTCTGCGATCGAATTGGCCGGCAGGATCGACGCTTTGTAGTGATGACCCTTCAGGGCGTGAAGGAGTCACCGCAAAATGGCGGTTCTGGTCCTAAGACCCCGGTGTCGATAAAGAAAAAAAAAAGGGGGGGGGGTCTTACAAGTGGTATCAAAGGCAGACCTCGATCGAAAAGTAGCAGTCCACAACCCTGGGTCACCCCCGCGCGAGTTTAGTTTGGGGACAAACTAAGCAGCGGAAGCAGTGGTATGCCCATATGGGGGATCACATGTAAATTGTCCACTTCTTATTAGGTATTGAGTCAATTACCTACTAATGTAGTTTGTTTTGCAGCCCCCAGCTCAGCCCACCCCACAAGGTGGAGCTCAGTATACTCCAGACATTGCACCACCTCCCATGGTCCCCACACCTTTCCTTCAGTCAGACATGGGGCAAACTCTTACAGCTATCCTTGAGGCCTTCCGGGCTCAACAGGCTCCGACCCAGCAGCCAAACCCAGGGGCAACTGGATGAGCACCTTCCGAGGAATCTCTCCCCCGTCCTACTTGGGGACAGAGTCGGCAGTGCGGACAGAGGAGTGGCTGGATGTTATGTACGAGATGTTGACTGGGATACAGTGCCCCTGGGAGGAGAGGGTGGCTTTGGTGGTATCTTGCTTGGAGTCTCATGCCAAGAGGTGGTGGAAGACGCTGTTGGACACGACGTTTGCCGTTAGGGAGATTGCAGAAATTACTTGGGAGGAATTCATGGCCACGTTGCTGGAGCACTTTGTTCCGCAGTCGGCCAGGGACGAGTTGGAGGAGCGGTTCTTACAGCTGAGGCAGGGCACCAGGACGGTGGTGGAGTACCATCGCGAGTTCGACCATTTGGCTCGATATGCAGGTTCTTACCAGCTGGACGAAGCAGGATACGTCAAGAGATTCTATAAGGGCCTAAAAGAGGAGTTGAGGGAGGCCTTGTTGTTTGTATCTGACGGGCCTATCTCCCGGATTTTGGAGATGGCAAAGAGGATTGAGGCTGATTGGCACACCACTCGGGGTCGGAAGCGGGAAGTGGAGGATCAGGGCCGGAGGGCCAGAAATGATCAACGGCGAGGCGCTATACCAGATGGGAGAAGGACGGAGGACCATCCTCGTCAGGAGGTGAGGCAGGAGCCGAGAGAGCAGGTGGTTTTGGCCCCTCAACCTCTTCGGATACAGGAGATACCGAGACCCGGAGGTATGGCGTATCCCCCACCGGAGTGCTTCCATTGTCGTCAGGTGGGACACCTCCGGAGGAACTGCCCGATGAGGGGGGCACCACCTCCAGCACCACAGGGTGGCCCACCTGCCCAGCATTTCGGAGGACGAGGACGCGGCCGAGGACGTGGTTACCCGGGAGGAG
Organism: Platanthera guangdongensis; assembly: GCA_039583875.1. Taxonomy (NCBI): domain Eukaryota; kingdom Viridiplantae; phylum Streptophyta; class Magnoliopsida; order Asparagales; family Orchidaceae; genus Platanthera; species Platanthera guangdongensis. The sequence goes on from CM077152.1 coordinate 72,716,527, forward strand.
ATCGAAGACAGGAAAGGGAGCAGGCATATGCCTTGGACCTGGCACAGCCTCGAAACCTAGAGCGGGTCATCACATGTAAGCTAAGATGTTTAAATTGTTTAAATAAAATTTCCGTTCACATTTGCTCAACAAGTAGAACTGCCCTAAGTAGAATAAATAGGAAAGAAAACCCGTTATAAAGTACTGAGACATTTAAATCGTCTCAGGTATAGTTTTCATCAGCGGCAAGCCCGCCTATACTCTGTTCGACATGGGTGCCTCGCACTCGTTTGTGTCGGAGGCCTTTCTAGAAGGGCTGGAAGGAGTGGAACGGTTCACAGGCCGGATGAGGAGGGTGCGTCTACCCGACAGATCAGAGATACTCACCTCAGCCCACTACAGCATGGAGGCGGAGATTGGAGGGAAGTCGTTCGAAGTTCCGGAAATGGTCCTGAGGATGCCAGTCTTCGAGCTGATCCTGGGCATGACTTGATTACAGTGGAATCATGCCCAGATTGATTGTCAAGCGAAGAGGATCACCGTGAGGCACGGGGACTCTATCATCATCATCAAAGGTATAAGACTTGCCTCACGTATACCCTTATCTTCAGTACAGGCCGTTAAGGCCTATTTACAGGGGGAGGAGGTCTACGAAGTGCTGTTTAAGATGGCGGAGGCCACAAATTCTATATCGAATATCCCGGTGGTGCGGGAGTTTGAGGACGTATTTCCAGAAAAATTACCTGGACTACCCCCGCGCAGGGAGCAGGACTTTCAGATACAGCTTGTGTCGGGGGCCAATCCAGCGTCCAAGGCACCTTACCGGATGGACCCAAGGGAGTTGACTGAGTTTCAGAGCCAGCTTTAGGAGTTAGTGGAAACCGGATTTGTCCGGCCAAGCTCTTCACCATGGGGAGCCCCGGTATTGTTCGTCAAAAAGAAAGACGGGACTCTCAGATTGTGCATCGACTACAGAGCACTAAATCGGCTGACGGTCCGGAACACCTATCCGCTGCCAAGGATAGACGAGCTGTTCGACCAGCTGTAGGGAGCGCAGTTCTTTTCGAAATTATATTTGAGGTCGGGATACTACCAGCTTCGGATTCGAGAGGAGGACATTCAGAAGACTGCTTTTAGTAGCAGATATGGAATATTTGAGTTTACAGTGATGCCCTTCGGGCTCACCAATGCACCCTCGACGTTCATGACTCTCATGAACCAGGTTTTCAAGGAGTACCTAGACGTGTTTGTCATTGTGTTTGTCGATGACATCCTCATCTACTCGAGGACGGAGGAGGAGCACACTCGCCATCTGGCACTGACCCTACAGAGACTGCGGGAGAATTATCTATATGCGAAGTTTAGTAAATGTCAGTTCTGGCTGAAGGAGGTGGGCTTCTTAGGCCATATTATCAGTGGAGTCGGGTTGGCAGTGGATCCGGCAAAGATTCAGGCTATTCGGGATTGGCCGCAGCTGAATACAGCCACCGACGTACGGAGTTTTCCAGGACTTACCGGTTACTGCCGGAAGTTCGTTGAGGGATTCTCTCGAATCTCCCTCCCGCTCACATCCTTGACGAAGAAGGAGGTACCGTTCGTGTGGACCCCGCAGTGCCAGGCAGCTTTCCAGGAGCTGAAGGATCGGCTAAGCTCGGCTCCCATTCTTACTCTCCCCTCGGGGAGGGAAGGATTTCAGGTCTACACTTATGCTTCCTACCAGGGTATGGGAGCTGTACTGATGTAGAAGGACCATGTGATTGCATATGCATCTCGCCAGTTGAAGAAGCACGAACAGAACTATCCGGTGCATGACCTTGAGATGGGGGCGGTCGTTTTTGCTTTGAAGGTCTGGCACCATTATCTTTATGGAGTCCACTGCGACATCTATTCCGACCACAAGAACCTGAAATACGTGGACACGCAAAAGGAACTGAACATCAGGCAGAGGCGCTGGGTGGAGTTATTAGCAGATTATCAGTATGAAATGCACTACCATCTAGGGAAGGCAAACGTGGTGGCGGACGCATTGAGTCGGAGAGCTGCCACTTCCGAGGTCAGGCCCCAGGTTATGTCTATGGAGCTGGTGAGGAGATTGGAGGATATGCACATCACACTAGTGTCGTCCGAGGACCCCGAGCTTTACATGGAGTATTTTGCTGCGGTGAGTGCTACAGATGATATCCGGGACCGAGTCAGAGAAGGACAGAGGCGAGATGTCAAATTGGAGCTGATATTCTGGGCCTTGGAGAACGGTACAGTAGGAGATTACATGATGAGGGACGGCGTGGTATGCTTCAGAGGTCGGACTTATATACCGGAAGGAGGCCAGGTCCGGGAAGATATTATGGCGGGAGCACACCACAGCAGATACTCGGTGCACCCGAGCATCACGAAGATGACTGCGGATTCGAAGAAGACTATGTACTGGCCTGACATGAAGAAGGATATCACTCGGTTTGTGACCCACTGCGAAGCTTGCCAGCTAGTGAAGGCAGAGTGCAAAAACTCCGCGGGTTTGTTGCAACCACTCCCGGTACCAGAGTGGAAGTTCGAGGACATCGCGATGGACTTTATTCACGGACTTCCCCGATCACGAACAGGAAATGACTCGATTTGGGTCATCGTCGATCGGTTGACTAAGGTAGACAGGTTCATTCCGATCAGGAAGGACGACGTTGTGGGAGTATTAGTACGGAGATTTGTGGAGCAGTTCGTTCGATATCATGGGGTGCCCAAGACGATCGTGTCGGATCAGGATGGCCGGTTCACTTCTAGTGAGTGGAGATCCGTGCAAGCTTACTTAGGCACGCAATTGACCTTCAGTACTGCATTCCATCCCCAGACGGACAGGCAGACAGAACGCACCAACCGGACGCTGGAAGATCTTTTGAGGCTATGCATTTTGGACCGCGGGGAACCGTGGGAGAAACTCTTACCCCTGGTCGAGTTCTCCTATAACAACAGCTACTAGTACAGCATCAGGATGACGCCTTACGAAGCCTTGTATGGAAGGAAATGCCGGACCCCGCTTTCTTGGGTTCAGGACGAAGATCCGAAGGTGTTGGGATCAGAGTTTGTTGAAGACACCGAGGCCCAGGTGAGGCTGATTAGAGACAGGATGCTAGAGGCGCAGAGCAGACAAGCTAAGTACTATGACACCCGGCATCGGCAGGTGGAGTTCCAGGTGGGGGACCGAGTGTTTTTGAAGATCCGACCCATGCATGGAGTCTCGCGGGTGCGTGGTCGGAGGAAGAAGCTCAACCCTAGGTACATGGGCCCTTACAGGATCCTGGAGCGGATTGGGCCCCTAGCCTACAGGCTGGAGTTACCACCAGAGCTAGTAGCTCTGCACGACGTCTTCCATATTTCTTCGCTGAGGAGGGCCCTGCTACGCCCGGAGCAGCAGATTTTGACAACCGAAGGGCCGGTAGCCTCAGACCGGTCAGTTCGTTTGGAGCCGGTTAGGATCGATGACCGAGGAGTACGGGTCTTGCGTCGCAAGAAGGTCCCATTAGTCAAGGTCCTATGGAGGAACCACAGCCAGGAGGATCATACCTGGGAGCCGCAGGACTTGATGCGACAAAGATACCCAGAGCTGTTCAGTCAGGTATACCTCACAAACCCCTCAAGATGTTTTAATTATTTTCCCACGTTAAACTAGCAAGGACTGCTTTAGGCAGGTAGGGGCTTATCTTTTGTTTATTGGGATCTTGGCTTCATCAATTGGGTGAATTGGTCATAGATTTAGGTTTCCCATAAAACTTAATTTAGCAAACATGGCGTCGTGATGGGATGTTACAAGTTTCCTTTCAACGGTAGAAATTCCCGCAGGCTTAACCTTGATTTCGGGGACGAAATCTTTGTTTTGTTTATTGGGATTTGTGACATCACATTTCCAACTAGACCCCTAGGAGTGGTTTTGTCCATGACTAGGTCATGACAAACCCTAGGAAGCCAGGAATGGGCCAAGAGACAGGAGACAAAATGTGGAAAATCATCATGGTCTGCAAATAGTAGAACTCTAAAAAATGGTTTATGATGACCAAGGGCTATACCTTGACCCCAAGACCCTACCACAACACCCCCTAATACCTTGGGAGGCCCATTAGAGCCATAAGGGCCCATTGGGTCAACAAAGAGGCTCAGTTGACCAAGGTCAACCCTAGCCCTAAATGGGTCAAACTAGCCTACTTAGGGTCAATTGACCTACTCCTTGCCTAGATGACCCCACCTATGCCCTCCCAACCCTAAAGTGAGGTCAATGGGTCACTAAGGACACATTGGGGTCAGCCCTAGAGGCCAGGTTGACCCAAGTCAACTCAAGCCCCTAATCTGGTCAAAGTACCCTTACTAAGGGTATGTGACCTCCAAAGTGCAAGGTAACCCTACATAACCCTTCCTAGATCTTAGGGGAAGCCAATGGGTCACCAAGGACCCATTGGGGTCAACCCAAATGGTCATGTTGACCCAAGTCAACTCGAGCCCCTAATATGGTCAAAGTGCCCTTACTAAGGGCAAGGGACCTCCAAGGTGCCAAGTAAACCCTACCCAACCCTACATAGACCTTAGGGGAGGCATATGGGTCACCAAGGACCCATTGGGGTCGACCGAAATGGTCAAAATTGACCAAAGTCAAGTCAACCCTAAAATAGGTCAACTAGCCTAAAGACCTAACCAAGCCCAAGTCACTTGGGCTAAGCCCAACTTGAGTGGCCCATTAACTTTAGGAGGCTGATATTTATGAGGATGCCACCTAAATTTCGGAGGGGTGACTAGGAGAGAGAAAATGAGAGTTTTCTCCTTAATGGAGGAGAGAGAAAGATGAAAAGAGAGAGGAGTTATGAGGGAGGTCATGGGCCACTCCATTCATCTCTCCATTGTCCCCATTCCTCTCCCTTGCATCTTGGGATGATAATGCTATCAATTCAGCCAGCCAACACTAATGGGGGGAGCCCAACCACCATGGCCAACCAGCCCTTCACCTCCCCTACCATAAAAATATAAATCCCCCTATGCAGCCCAGCCCACGTTCCAATTTCTGATTTGTCATTAGCTTCAGAACGTCCTTGGCAGTCAAAATAACGTATTGGATCAAAGGTTTTGGTGGAGGATCGAGGATTCGTGCAAGCTCGCCGGAGAGGAAAAACGCCATGGCCGACCACCGCGCCGCCGTCAGAACCACAAACAAGGTCCTCCTCTACTCTTTTTTTTATGGGTAGATCTTAGGATCTTAGGATGGAAGTTCGTGCTCAACGGATCGGACCTATCTCGCGTTTTCATGAAAAACCATGAAAAATATATTTTCGGGTTCGCCGGAAACCGCTCGGGGCCAAACACCGCCGACGATAGTATCAGTCGATTGTGGTGCATTAGGCAGGTGGCCTAATTAGCTACATCATTAGGGATTTTTCTTTACGGTTACTGTTCTAAAAAACAATTTAAAATATTATTATTATCATTTTACCCTACAATACAAAAATACCTTCCACAATTAAACACCAACCAATC